>CM062817.1:687177187-687777187 GCA_031772625.1 Pinus tabuliformis | reverse complement strand
AGGAATCAGGCCGAGACCCAAGGAGAGTTTCTTGTTGAAAATAGTAGTGAGAAAGGTCCTTTGACTTTTGCCTTAGTCAAAGAGACCATAACCACTCTTTCCTTAGCATGCATGAGTTCCTAAAAGTTAGTGCGAGTTTCTATAAATTAGGACTATTCATGAAGCAATTTGACTAATGCACTAGAGTATGAGGCTCAATTTGTTGTCTTCCAATGCAAGTTAGGTTTGGAAATTGACATGCGAAGAGTCTCAATTCTAAATTGAGACTAGACGAGTTGCAAGAGTTAACTTGACTCAGTTAACTCATTAATCACAAGTTTGAGTTCCAAAAATAAAAATTGCTAGATTTAGCCTATTCGAATTGCTTATAAGGAGGACAAAGGCAAAGAATTGATTAATTTGTTTTGTGAGCACAAGTTGGTGAGATAAGGCAATGGAGAGCACGAGTTTGAGTGCATAAGCTTGTGTGTGGGAAGGGCGTATAAAGGAGAAACCTGTGTGTCGTTGACAGAGGATAATTTTCTTGGTGTTTGCACAAAGAAATAGGAAAGCGGGATCAGGGTTCTTGTAAGGTGTTTCATATTTGGACAAACAGGGACAACAAGACTTTATTTTTTATTGAAACAAGGTTGTATTGTAAGAGATCTATTGCTCAATATTCTATCAATAAAATTCTCAAACAAGTAGAGGGTTTTCCTTATTGGGTTTCTTGAGAAAACAAGTGTGTCAATTTGTGTGATGTGTTTTTTATTTCACTGTTTCTAATGTGTTAAGAAACTCTGTATCTTGGTGAAAGTAAACTAGGTTTCAATTTTCAATTATTCATCGAAGTAGTTGCAGAGTTTCATGGAAATTTAATGTGGTATCAGAGCAACGATCAGTATAAAGACCAACACCAAATTGATCAGTCAATGAAGAGCGCAAATTAAGTAGGAGGCTTGCCCTAGAGTTTGAAGAGAAGTATCTTTGGATAGCAGTATGGTATTCCAAGGAACTAAGGTCAGATCACAGTTCAGAGGGAGCCTCAAACTTCTGCTCATGGAAGGAGCGAATCTTAGTGGTGTTGGAAGATAATGGAGTGCTCGAGTATGTGAAGCAGTGAATAGCTTCACCTCAAGATGCCCAACAGTGGATCTAGCATAATAAGAATGACATCAAAGCAAGGAAGATTATTCATGAGGGGTAGGGTTTCAGGGGAGCCCCCCCCGAACCCGCTCTTGGAGCAAGCATTGTGAGTGACCCTGGGAGCATGCTCCCTAATTTTTTTTCACTCCCTGCCAATTTAGGAGTGATAGAGGGGAGCTGAAATATTTTTTTTGAGTGGGGCAACCTAATAATCAAGCCTATGGCCTTAGTGTTGATATGCAGTTTATGGTAATGTTAAATTCTTAAAGTAAAAGTGACATTCTCCTTTATCTTTCATTTTCATCCTTTTACTTAAATTTTTAACATTACCATGAAATGACTCAAGAGGTTCGAAACCTTCCACAAATCTAGCTTGGGTGGGTACACCATTTTTATCTGACACCTTGCACAAATCTAGCTTGGGTGGGTACACCATTTTTATCTGACACCTCTCACAAATCTAGCTTGGGTGGGTACACCATTTTTAGCAGAGTATCCCAGCCCATATATTGGGTGTGACTTCCTGCTATCCCTGTGGCGCTTTAAGGTCCGAAACCTTCCACAAATCTAGCTTGGGTGGGTACACCATTTTTATCTGACACCTTGCACAAATCTAGCTTGGGTGGGTACACCATTTTTAGTAGAGTATCCTAGCCCATATATTGGGTGTGACTTCCTGCTATCCCTGTGGGTACAATTGGAAACTGGTTGTGACTCCATTTGAGAGCGGCTTTGACCTCATTGGATTTCATATGGAGAAAGTAGAATTTTAGATCTCAGTCAAAATCCAACACGCTTGTCATTTTTTCAGGATTTCAGGATTGGGGGGATTGCAATGTTTCTATTGGATTTTGTCATATACTAGGGTATGGAACTTGTATTTAATCAAGAGCACCAAGCCCTCTATGCGGGGGAGAGTCCTAATAATCAAGAGCACCTAGGGTACTAGGGTATGGAACTTGTATTTAATTAAGAGCACCAAGGTCGTTCAACTATGCAGGAGGAGATTCCCAATAAAGCATGAGACAAGAAATTAGAAATTTATCGTGGCAAGAGGGTCAAGCAGTAGATAATAGATTTATTTGTCTTCTTTAGTTTCTAGTACTTTTTATAACTATTGACTCTTTCATATTTATTATGGTATTTTTTGTAAAAGATATATGACAATTAAGTTTGAAGTTTGAAGTTGGCATTTATAACTCATTGGTAATGAGTTATGAATATGATGCTTCGTAAAAGTTGAAACATTTCATTTCATGTTAGATATTCTTTGTTATCATTTGGTTACTTGGTAATGGTAATGGTTACAAGTACAAGTTACAACTTTCGTGATCAATGATGATAAATGTTATATATTGAATTTTGAAAGCTTGAAACTTTAAGATTGATGAATCATGAGACTTGATATATTGTATGATACTAACTTGTGAACATGGTTGATAAAGATTATAACTTTAAGATGATTGACGTTATATGGTTCAGTCCATGTTTTTATGTTTTTTATACCTAATCCATCATTCTACATGCTTTTGTTGACATATATGCATCAATATATATAAAAATATATATTATATAAAAATTTGCTTCTAATTTGCTCTCGAACCGAGAGCTTTTGAAAATGTCGCTCGCTGCTCTCGCTTTCGCTCCCACTCCTTGCTTCCACTCCCACACTTTGCTTTTGCTCCTGCTCCCAAGTAACCTTGATGAGGGGATCAAAGATCATATTATCCCTCATGTCAATGAGAAGAAGACAACATATGAGATGTTTAAAACTATCTTAGATTTGTGTCAGGGTTCCTGTGATGCCAAGAAGCTTTCTCTCAAGAAGAAGCTAAGAAGCCTCTGGATGAGCAAAGGAGAGCCCATTGTCACATATTTGTCAAAGTTCACTCAGGTACACAATGAGCTAGGTGGTGTGGGTGTGACTGTACCAGAGCAGGCCCTTGTGAGTTTTGCTCTTTTAGGACTTCACAAGTCTTGGTATGGGTTCTAGGATGCTATAAGTGACAGAGAAATTTTCCCAGATGGGAAAGGTTATGGACTGACTGTGTTCAAGAAGAGATCTAGAGAGGAACCAAAGGTGGTAGATTGATGAAGATAGAGGACGAGGAGAACTTTGCCCTGACAGGAAAGTGCTGCAAGGCTAAGGGCAAGGAGGGCCAAGGAGTGGCCAAGTCCATTCAGAAGGGCAAGAAGAAGGATCTAAGCAAGATCAAGTGCTTCCGTTGCCATGAGTTTGGACACTATGCCACTAATTGTCCCAAGCGGAAGGAGTCCAATAAGGATCATGTAGCTGCATCAACAAAGGTAGATGCATTTCTTGCCCAATTCATTAAAGATTTCTCATTTATTGCCGCATGACAAGCTCAATAGATAACAATATTTGGCATATTGATTTAGGAGCATCCTTCCACATGACTGGGAACAAGAAGAGTTCCAACCACCTAAAGGAGGACGTGTAATTTCAGATTGCGCTAGGCGATATGTAGCTAGAGGAGTTCGTACTGTCAGTTTTTAGAGGGAGTCAGGTAATCCTCTTCATCTTAGAGATGTTATCTATTTTCTGGGATTGAGGTAGAATCTTGTTTCAACAGCCACCCTTGAGGACAAGGGATATGATATCATCATCAACAGAGGTAAGGCGTACCTCCAACACTTAGCTTTTGGATGTAATAAGCGGATAGTTGTGAGGGTGAAGAATCTCTACAAGTTGTAGGTAGAGATAGGTGCAACCTTAAGAAGCAAGGCAAGTAGAGCTAAGAGTAGAGAAGTGGTGGTTGAGCGAGAGCAGGATAGAGCTCTCAAGATGGAGCCTCAGCCAGTGTCTCAGTTTGAGTCTAAGCTAGTTGGCAGTTGGGCTGACTAGTAGGATGATGAGGAGCATAACCCAGGGTGAGTGGAGGCAACCACTCAGCTAGAGACTCCCAATATAGGGAGAGTTTGAGCCAAGTGGGCAGAGGATTTGTTTAAGGGAGATTAGGAGAGAGTTGGATCTTCCAGTATCACCTTCAGCCAGAAGAAGCAGCCATAGAGGTACACAGGGTACATGGCACTTATGATTGAAGTGATGGACAAAGAGAGTATGTACTATGGTGGGAAGGAATAGGTCTTCAAATCATTTTCTGCAGAAGAAAGCAGGGAAGTCTTCTAGTTCAGAGGGAGAAGCTGTAGTAGCAGAGAACGTGGTAGTATTGGAGATAGATCCAGGTGGATGAGGTATTTCTAGAAGCACCTTCCTCGCTAGGAGGGAGTGTTGAAAATAGTAGCGAGAAAGGTCCTTCTTTGACCTGTGCCTTAGTCAAAGAGACCACAACCACGTTTCCTTTGCATGCACGAGTCCCTAAAAGTTAGGGCAATTCATGAAGCAGTTTCACTAATACGCTGGTGTGGGAGGCTTAGTTTGTTGTCTTCTAGTGTAAGTTAGTTTTGGAAATTGGCATGCGAAGAGTCTCAGTTCTAAATTGAGACTAGACGAGTTGCGAGAGTCAATTTGACTTAATTAACTCATCAATCACAAGTTTGACTCCCAAAAATAAAACTTGCTAGATTTAGCCTATTCGAATTGCTTATAAGGAGGGCGAAGGAAAAGAGTTGATTAATTTGTTTTGTGAGCATGAGTTGGTGAGACAAGGAATTAGAGAGCACGAGTTTGTGTGCAAAAGCTTGTGTGTGGGAAGGGCGTACTAAGGAGAAACCTATACACAGTTGATAGAGGAGAATTTCCTTGGGGTTTGCGCAAAGAAATAGGAAAGCAGGATCAGGGTTCTTGCAAGGTGATTTAGCTTAGGACAAGCTGGGAGAACATCACTGTTTTTCTATTGAAACAAGGTTGTATTGTAAGAGATACCAATGTCAGAGATCTATTGGCTACTTTAGAGGCATAATTTCAATATTAAAAACTTGACTCTTGTGGGGGCATAATTTCAAAATTAATTTTTTCCTATTTCCTTTCTTGATGAAATTACCAATCATGGCTACCATATTTCGAACACTAACCATCCCAAATCAATCTTTTGTGGAACTTTGCGATTATTTGGTACTTGGGATGAATTATTATAAGATGTAATTGTGTTGACATCAATATTCTTTGGAACATAAGTTAGTTGTTTCTACTTTGTGTGATAATGATACATTGAGTGGTTGAGATGCTTGCTTTTATGATTTGGATGTCAATAAGGAGTTTTTGTGACTTGGTTTTCCCTTGTCGTGCATGTGGCGATTTCGTGATTTAATTTAGGTATTGATGTTGCTGAGTTGGTTACAAAATCTTTATTTGGAATTTCTGTCATCTGTGTTGCAGCCAATGTTGCACGAAGCGGGGACGCAGAAGCGTCATTTTCCAAAAATCTAGGAAGCAAAGCATCCACGGAAGCATCTGCTATATATATATATTTATTTTTTATTTTTTTGCATTTATACTCAAAACAAACATCCCAAATACCAAATTACCTGTAGAAGACATGAAAACATGCATATTTTTGCATAAATCAAGATAGATATGGCATCCATGATTCCATTGTAGTTACTAGTATGTACAACAACCATCTATATTCTAGCTATTACAAACATACATCAAATTTTTAAGCATATTATAAAAAATAAAACATTTAAGCATATTATAAAACATAAAACATAGAGCATATTATGATTTATCTTGCAAGCGAGCAACTGTCAACATTTGTCATGTCCAAAATTCAAATAATAATGTTTTCAAAATATGTCACTTGGTCACTGCCAAGACAAAAAAGGTTCAAAACTCAAATTCACAAGCCTACAAGTCTAATGAGTAATCTATGACAAAAGTAGTAGATTGTGAATATATCTACTAATCTCTCCTCCTTCCACCACGAAGAGAACGTGGCGGCGGGCCTCCACGTGGTGGCAATGCAGAAGATGGTGCCTGTGGAAGTTGTGGCAGTGGCACTGAAACTGATAAAGAAGAACCCCCTGCTGTTTGTGTTGAACCATGGAACCTAGGAACCAAGGGACCAGATGGGGGTGGGGGTGGCATATCAACACGATCATCATCATCCTGGAATCGCTCAAAAAATTCATGCAAAAAAAAAACACTAGTTAGCAAAAAAATTAAAAACATGAATTGGAGAAATGATTTATAAGGAAAAATTGGAAAATTCATACTACAATGGACATACCTGGATAAAAGCATCCTCTAATTGCTCTAATCGCAACACTCCATCCTCCAAATTGGGCTCCTCTGGATTCTTGTCCCAAATCAATAGGTCTTTATTAGACTTTGCATCTTCACAGTAATGGGACAACAATCGCAAGTTGTAATGAACATAAACCAAGCTCTCTGCCCGGTCTAAACTCAACCTGTTCCTTTTAACACTGTGGATGAAAGAATAAGAGCTCCAACACCTCTCTGCAGAAGAAGTGTTTACCACCTGTGATAGCACCCGCAATGCCAAAGTCTGTAGAAGTGGAGTACCTCCTCCATGCATGTTCCACCAATCAAGAGAAGAAAAAGTCTCACGATCTTTAATTGCATGCATGCTCCCAAATGGACCAGTGTCAAGCGTATATTTGCTCATCTGTCTCCGTACCATGGTAGCCTCCTCCTCGTCAGGGACTAATTTACTCAATGCAATCATATATTTTTTGTGAACCTCTTGATCTTGGTGTGGTTTTCTCCTGTTTCCCCCCCAGGGCTGGTGTTGAAAGCCATGATGGATGATAGTATTTAGGTGTCAAAACATATGCTAATGCATGCAATGGAACATTTAGCATTTCCCATCGGTTTTCCACCTCTGCACGAATATAATTGTACAAGGTGGTATCTCTAGGCTCAACAATGTCTTTAATCTGCCCCAACATGCTATCCATTTGCTCATACACCTCCCCAATTACTGGTCGATCTGAATCTGCAAACTTGATCATGTAATAAATTGGTTTGGTGAATTGCAAAACATATTTAACCTTTGCCCAAAAGTAACTGTCAAGAACAATGTCCTTGACTGCATTAGCACCATCTATGTCAGTGTTAATTTCATCCCATGATTTAGCACACACTAGATTAGTTAAAGCTTGTCACTAGCCGCCTAAAGGTGAGGTAATAACTAGCAAATCTTGTCTTTGCAATTTTAAGCAACGACAACTTGGAGTAAGTGCCATAGAAGTAGTTTACCCTTGTATGCCCTGTGATGAATTTAATGAGTTGCTTCCCTCTCTTGTAAAGCTCAGTAATCTACCCACATTCTATGTGCTTCATAATATCATGCATCAAAAGGTTCAATGTGTGAACCAGGCACCCAGACCAAAAGATGTGTGGATATGTACACTCAATAATTTTTCCTGCTGCCTTACAATTTGCTGCATTATCTGTGATCACTTGAACCACATTATTCGGACCAACATCTTTGATTGATTTCAATAGGAGATCTGCAATGTTTTGTGCAAATGTAGTGATGGAGGAGGAGTCATGACATGTAATAAATACTGCACCACTAGAAGAAACACCAAGAACATTTATCAAATGTTGGTTTCTAATATTTATCCACCCATCTGATACAATGGATACCCCAAAATCTACCCACTCATTTGTAAAACGTGTGAAAGCTCTTTGAACCTTAGCTTTTTCTCTTTCTAATAACAGTGTTCTAGCTTTTTCATAGTTGGGGGCCTTGTATCCTTTTGGGGCTTCATTGATGGCCTTTACCATTTCATGCCAATAGGGAGAGCGAAGCACATTGAATGGTACATCGCAAGGACAAAGAAAACGGACTATCTTTCCATCCACATCATCCCTCCCAGCAACATTAAGGAAATCCCCTATTGTTCTTCTACCTCCAGAGCTTGCAAAAGTACCATGAGGAGATGAGAAACTACCAAATTTAGAGGTTGCACTTGATTCAGAATGAGTTTTTTGTTTCTTGTTTTTTTGTTGTGCAACCTCTTCTATTTGGATGTATTTTCTTCTTTCTTCAGTTGAAATGTTTGGGCAAATTTGTACCCCCACAATACCCTTTTTTCATCACTGTCCAGCGCCCCACAAAGATGCCTCCTCACACGGGTATATGAACCACAATATGGTTTTCCTTCATGACAACCATGAGGGTACACAAATTTGTAAGTTCCACCACCCTTTCCCCCATCAAGTTTGGTCACATAGTTCCATAAGGGTGTTAATGCATCTTTCCCATCTAGTGTTTCTGTTTCCCCTTCAGGTTCATCCCCTTCCTCTTCAAACCCTTCCTCCTCATCATACATTGGGTCACTCATATTGGGACCACGATCCTCTTTTGTTTCTTCCCTTCTATTCCTATTCCCCCTTGCCATCATTAAAACCAAGAGTGGAATGATACATAGAAGCCAAAAGAAAACCATCTTGGAATATGGATATAGGTGGTGGACAACCTGCAAGTAAAGGAGCAAATAGAAACAATGGGAAAGAGTAGGAGAGGGAGGAGAAAAATACAAAAAAAATGTCAAAAAAATAAGGGAGTTTGGGGTTTGAACTTACCTCTTTAGCTCTTGTAGATGAAGTCCTCCAAGCTCTTGCTCCAAGCTCCTCTTCCTTCTCCTAGCTCCTCCTCCTTCACTCCTCCAAGCTCTCCTCTCTTCTCCTCTCCTTTCCTCTCTTTTCTTCTCCTCTCCTCTCTTCTCTTCTCCAACTCTCATAAACTCAAAGTGACCAAATGAGGAATGAATGGAGGCTTTATTCCCTTCATTCCTCACCTTAACCTCACCCCAACCCACCCCCTTTATGCCAAGTCAACGAAAAAAAAAACCGAATTCATTAGGCGCTCGGCCTTTTTCGGAAGCGTACGGGAAGCGTGCGCTTCCTCCTCCGAAGCGCCACGCTTCGTACGCTTGAAGCGCTGTACGAAGTGTGCTTCGGAGGTCTGGAAGCGTGCTTCTGAGCCACGCTTCGAAAAATTCCAGGAAGCGGCAAAAAAATTCGGAAGCGCGCTTTCGCCGAAGCTTCCTAGATGCTTCCGCACGGGACACGCTTCCGGGCTTGGAACCGGGGGGAGGGGGGGCGCTTCGTGCAACATTGGTTGCAGCGTTGGAGTATGTTTTGACTTCAATTAGATTGGCGTCTTCTTGAGTTATAAGATTATTGAGATCTGTATTTGTTCCTTTCTCCTCAACTTGGGCATTTTTATTTGAAGTCTTCAATACTTCTGTTTGAATAAGTTTTTTATTATGTTTCAAATGACTACTTTGCAGCTTTGGATTTCTTGACTTGTGCAAATAATTTTTGACCATGATCTTTTAAGGGAGAAATCTCTTTGTTTTTATTAGAGATAATTTCGTCAAATTCTTTCTGCGTCCTTGATATTGATTTTTGATTCTCATGAAGAACCAATTTACAAATATCTTTAAAGTCTCTTTTGATGAAGGTATTATCAATTTTGACTTCATTGTCATGTCTTGGAATGCCATCATCTTATTCTTATAGGGAAACACCAAGATTTTTTTCTTCATGTTTAAGATGAACATAACAAATTCTTTAAACCAATGTAGACTGAGAATCATGTCAATCTCTTCGTTAAACATAGTTACAACACTGAATTGAGATATACATCCATAATCATCAATTATTACTTGCAAGTTCTTAATTTTGCATTTTGCTTTGAAATAAGAGACATCTTTATTCTCAATTATATTTGATTTGCTAAATTAACATTAATTTACTTTTCCTCATGGTTCTCATTGATAGTCATATTAATATATTTTCTTTGAATATTCGGTTTAATGTACATAATTCACAACATGAGATCATACTACCTTTAGAGGAGAATCTTCTTTCCTTTGTTTTGAATTTCCCCTTTTTGAATTTTGAATTGAGGGTAATGTTATTTCAATTATTTTGGACTTTTATTTTTTTAAATAACCACTCTTAACTTTTATAATAAAAGTCAAAACCTCTTTTCTTTAATACATGTCTTGAATTGAATTATTATGGCTTCTTTTGCTTTCACCCCTCGTAACCTTTTTTTTTAAATGGTCCTTTGATTGTGGAGATGAATTCTCTTATGCCCCTTTTAAACCTTATTTTTTCTTAATATTAATTGAAAATTTAATAGTTTATAACCTGGATAACTCCTTTTATAAACTCTCATAAACTTATAATTACTAAAATGGCCACTTTAATAATTTTCAGTGTTCTCACTTTACCTTTTAAGTACCCCTTCTTATGAAACTTCGATAAACTTTTTCTAAAATCAACTTTTTTGGGAACAAATTGAGAAAATCCAAAAACATTTGATCATGAGCAAGTTCAAAATAAAAGGTTCAGTTCCTTATGAGATAATGTTGAGTGAAACAAGAGCAACTCCCATCGAAGCAATGGCTATGGTGCTGCTCATAAGATGTCTAAAAAGAATTGAGAAAATGAGAGTAGGTAGATGGCCTAATGTTATCTTCGATGAAGGCATGAGTGAAAGAAAGAAAACATGGATGAAACAAAACTACACATGGATGTAAAAATGGAATATCTACCTCAATGCTTGTCCCACAAATAACAAGGAACTAAATAATTTTGTTATGGAGAAGTTTTGTAAAAGGGTATGGGGAAAAGAGTTTGGTAGAAAGAAGAAGTACTACATTGATGAATTCAACCCTACGTGTTATCTACAACAAAAAGAGTTCATTGGAGCTAGCATTCCGTGGAGGGCAAAGGTTCTTATTGCTCAATTAAGGACCAACTCGCATAAACTTCAGCGTGAAACAGGACGGTGGAAAAGGCCTTAAGAAGCTTGAGAAGAACGGGCGTGTACATTTTGCACGTCTGGGGCAGTGGAATCGGACAAACATTTCATTTTGGAATGTGATGCATTCAAAGACATCAGAGAAAGTTATGAGAACATGTTAGCCTCAGATTCTTGGCATTGTCTTTTCATTGAGGGGATTGTTGGAAGGTTGGGCCAGCTCATCATCAATTTGAATCGGAAAAGGATTGAATTGCAAAAAGCGAAAAACAGGGAACTAATTGTCTCATAGACTATTTTTAGTCACATGGACCTTAAAATATCATTTCATTTCATATTCCTTAAGTTTCGCTTGAGTAAACTTGAATTATTTTTTTTCTAATTTGTCCTCCTTTTCGTTTACTGCTTAATTTTTCTTTCTAAATTGAATAGAATTTTGGGAATTATTTAATATTTTTTTTTCATTTTCTTTATTTATTTTTCACTTTATCATTTTAGTGGTTCCACTAATTAATCTCGCTCCTAGTTTAAACAAGCCATGTTTTTGCTCGGAAAATAATATAAATTTCAGCATAATTTTGAGCAAATCTGGTGGAAATGTTTGAAAATTGCTATCAAGGTTCAGGATTTTGGATGCACTGGGGTTTTTGATGGTGATGAAACCATTTCAGGCATAAAAAAATGATTTGAACACTCCCACCATCAAATTTCTTGAAAAATTTCTTTCGAGATTTGCTGTCCGGGTGAAATTGTGGCCTTGTCAGACAATGCCTTAATGGTGCACCCTCACAAAATATGGAGACTTTTATATGTGAAACGGTGGCTGTTGTTCAAACGTTTATACGAATTCAACTATCTGTATGGTATGATGATAAAGACGAGTATTTCCACCTTTTTTTAATTGTGACTGTACGGATGTGCCGATAACTGAATGGAGTAAAAGATGGGAAATTGCAGAAAAATGTACAGCAGCTACACAACTGCGATGGATATACAGAGCAATGGATGGTATGTATGTCCTGACGACTGTAAAAAATAAGAGACAGGCAATGAACGTAGACAGTGGAAAGAGTTAGTTTTTAACCTTGTACAGGGATTACCTGCATACGAATTCTAAAACACAGAAAATAAACAATGCAAGATCCTAACACATAAAACATATATACACAGAGATTTTCCCATGGGTCCCAAAACCGGGACTACCAACGTTATTTTTCATTATGTTCCTTTCAATGTTACAATACATATTTATACATGCCGAAGCATCCCATACCATGGACCGAAAACCATCGCATCCAAAACCATGGACCTAAAACCATCGAATCCAAAACCATGTGCGGAAATCATGCACAAAACCATAGGTAGGTCCACTCAACCTAATATAGGGTCCAAAAACAAAATTTTCTGCACCAGTCAAACCCCCTGTGATGCGGAAGGGGGGCTCGGATGCAGATAGCAGTAGGAATGGTACGGATGGGGTTGGTAGGATGTTGTGTGACAGTTGAATGATCTGCAATCTGGAATGTACAGAATACTAGGAGCAATAAAAAATTGGTTTGTATGGTGAGGATTTTGCTGCGAAGTACAACAGATTGTACAACAATGTGGGGGCTAATGCGGCATCAGATGGTAATTGTTGGGTGGCGGCGGTAAGTGGATGGTGCTGGTTGTTTGTTTTGTTTTTGATTTTATATATATATATATATATTATTTTTCATCTTTTTTCTACTGAGCAAATGGAAAAACTCCAAAAATATGTGTGGCTATCAATTTCCTTTGAATGAAGTGTGGCCAATGGATGGAATTAGAACTCAGCTCTGATAGCAATGTGACGAACATAATTCACTTACAGATTAAACAGTCCAGAACTCTTGGAATATAGTAAAAGAGTCCATTCTAAGAGTAATAATGTATAAAATGTATTTAATTGTATTGATATGTTGGATTACAATGAGGGCTCTGTATAAATACTAGGGGGATGCCCTTTCATAAGAGACACGTCTTTTGAGACATGTCCTTTGTAATATTCCTAATTAGCCATGGCTAATTGGAATATTCGATTTTGCTCAATTTTGCTTTCTATAGTTATTTATAAATAAAAAAAGGTGAGGAAAGGGGGACATAACTCACTTTTTGAATAAAGTCACTCCCTAATAGCACAACATTGTAACTTAAAAGGGGAGCCAAGGGGGCCAAAGGACCACGTAGAGAAGGGGGCCCACATAGACACTTGGAGGGACTGCGCAGATGGAGAGGAGCACGTGGCAAGAGAGAGGCTACGTTGGAGGAGGCGGGCCTTAGGGTTTTGAGAGAGGCCAACGCTATAAAGGAGAGAGGAGCCTCCTCATTTTAGCATTCGATTATGTTGCATTTGAGAGCATGCTGGCTGTTTAGCTTGTCTGCAGCACTGTTTAGTGCATCGAGTGTCTCCGTTCGGAGATCTCACCCTTAGCCTCAGGGGACTTCGAGTGCCTGCTTGGGCACGGTAGTTTCATCGGTTTTTTGCAGGAGGATCGATCTTTGGAGTGAGGAGGAACTGAGCATTTTGATGACTGCGCAGGCTTGAGAGAGGATGACGCAGTTTCTTTTTGTAGGAGCTCCGGATTGGGTTTATGTGGAGGATTGGAGCTTGGAGATTGAGCAAGGGATCAACCCTTGCATATTGGGAGGATTTTGGCAGAGTCTCGGGTAGAGTTTTGGAGGATTTTCTTCAGTGGCAGCACAGAGCCTTGAGGGATAGCGTAGATCCTCAAGGGGGTGATATTCGGGGGTTAGCTATTTTAGA
This sequence comes from Pinus tabuliformis, assembly GCA_031772625.1. NCBI lineage: Eukaryota > Viridiplantae > Streptophyta > Pinopsida > Pinales > Pinaceae > Pinus > Pinus tabuliformis. The sequence continues at coordinate 687,763,603 of CM062817.1, read as the reverse complement.
AAAGCTTTTTGGGCTTTTCTGGGTCTATTGAGCAGAGGCTGATTCCAGAGTTTCAACATTTTCTGAGGAGGGGAACTGCCCCAAATCCTCACTTGATTCTAGCAGTAGCAACATCACAACAGTTCTCTGGCAGCTTGGACGCAGTTCGGAGAGAGGCCATTTCCTTACCATTTTGAGTGTATTTCTTCACTTGCCTTGTGCAAGTCGAGGTGCTATCTTTCTGATCACCTCCTGTACTCTTTCCATTACTCAGTATAATAAAATGGCTTAGCATTTCACTCTGCATTTCTTGAGTATCTGCTTATATTCTATGTATACATTATTGTATGTTGCACTACTATTATTTTTATCTCTTGAGCTTCCCGGCTACTATATCACTTGTGTGTTTTTCTCCTATACTCTTAGACAAAGTCTAGGAAGGGCTAGGTAGCCTCCAGATCTTGTCCTCTTTTGAGAGGCGACATATCTGGTAAACGACCTCCCAGTCCATCTCTGGTTGGAGTTTGCTTGTGTTTGAGGGATATCCCTGAAAAGGGATATTACAATGGTATCAAAGCATAGATCTGGCTCAGCTTGTGGAGCTAGCAGTCTATGACACTGGGGGAGAAGCCCTACATCTGTTACAGAGGTAAGAAATATAGAGATACTGAGCGTAGGTTGGGGAACACCTATGGAGAGGGAGACTGTGTTCGGGTGGTGGACACAGAACAGGAGGAGCCTGTGGTGGACACAGAGCAGGAGGATTCGATGGCAGATGAGGATGGGAAGAGATTTGCGGACATGCTCCTCAAATCAGTGTAGGATCTGTCGAGGCAGATTGAGGTGATGGGGTAGAGATTCACGGTGGTGGAGGCTAGACAGCGTGAGAATCCACGGGTTTTCCTGGTTGGTGAGGGATTGGGTACAGCCCACCATTTGCCAGAACAGGGTGCCACTCAGCGTGATACTACTCAGTAGATGGCCTCACATGCCCCTACACGCTCTACCATGCCCACTTTCCTAGGAGCAGACACGGGGGCAGGAGCCCAGCAGGAGGCAGAGCCCAGTCATATGGGCGATTATTTGCAGAGTACCGGGCCTATGGGCAGGAGTTCAGGGATGCTCTCTCATTCAGAGACTTTGTTTAGCTCCAGCGGGATAGTAGACCCCGCGACTATCATAGGGAATATCGGCATTATCATGATGGAGACACCCACCGCACAACTAGTAGATCCCACTTGCCTACGTTTGATGGTTCGTCAAACAGTGCGGCAAAGTCTTGGGTGGAGAAGCTGGACATCTATTTCCAACTTAACCAGATGTTGGAGGTAGCGGCCATCAAGGTGGCGACATTACATTTGGACGGTGAGGCCCAGGACTGTTGGTTCCATGGGATGGTTACACTCGGACACTCCATAGTGACGACATATGCCGAGTTCACCAAGAGATTGATAGAGAGGTTTGACTGGAGGGATCTAGAACAACACTTTGTTGAGTTGACGAGGCTCAAATAGACCGGGAGCCCAGAGACCTACATTGCAGACTTCTTGAGGGTTTCAGTGATGGTGCCAGATCTATCCGCGACACAGATGATCTGCATGTTTGTTGAGGGGTTAACAGAGCCACTTTGGGGTCTAGTCAGATCCACTAGACCAACCACACTCCAGGATGCTATTAGCAGGACCTGGGACTTACAGGATGCCTTACCCAGGACCCGGACACCTCACCCCAGAGACAGGCTTTCCAGCCTAAGGGGAAGGATGTGAGGATTCCGCCTCCAATGGGGAATCTAGGACGAGCATAGATTGATGATGATGCCAGGAGGGAGCTGAAGAAGAAGCGGTTGTGCTTTACTTGAACGGGGGCCATGGGCAACGGGGCATAGATGTGCTGCTAGCAAAGCACATTTTATTGAGGTCTTCTCTGAGAGCAGCAGGGAAGAGGATGAGGAGGATGATGTGGAGGCAGGAGATAGTCATGCCGCGCAGGATCCTTTGCCACCTCCACCACCAGCAGCAGGTGGTGCAGCTTTTGCACCTACCGGAGGGGCCCTTGCAGCATTGCGAGGAGTTCCCAAGTATTTGACGCTGCGCGTACGGGGGACAGTACGTGGCCAGCGAGTATCAGTTTTGGTTGACAGTGGGGCAACCCACAACTTCATCGATGCACAGATGGTTGAGCAGAGAGGTATACAGACAGAGAGCTTCGATGGATTTTCAGTTTTGGTCCCAGGAGATCAGACCATGGTGTGTGCTCGTTATGTCCCAGAGTTATCAGTGACAATGGGCACCTACACACTGACTGACCACTTTTTTGTGGTCAATATTCCGGACACCAACATGATACTGGGTGTTCAGTGGCTTATCACTCTAGGGAAGCTCATAATAGATTGGAAGGCCCTAGAGATGGAGTGGGATGATGAGAAGATAGGGAGGCATGAGAAGATATGGGGACAACACACATACTTGCCTCAGACTGTTTTGGCTCATTGGATGGAGGCAGTCTTCCGGAAGGGAGACGTAGAGTGGGTAGTGGAGCTGCGTGCATCAGAGGCAGGGACTACAAGGCAGACGGTGCACCCAGAGATACAGTCCATCCTTGACCAGTATGCTACAGTGTTTGGGGAGATTCTGGGACAACCACTGGGCCAGGGGTTTGAGCACACCATTGAGCTTGAGCAGGGAATATCGGCAGTGATTACTACCCCCTATAGGCATCTCAAGGCATATCGGGATGAGATTGAGCGGGCCATTCAGGAGTTGCTGACTCTTGGGCACATTCGGCCGAGCACGAGTCCTTTTGCTTCTTCCGTGGTGTTGGTGAAGAAGAAGGATGGCACATTGAGGATGTGCATTGACTACAGGGCCCTGAACAAGAAAACCCTGAAGAACAGGTACCCCATACCCAGGATCGATGAGTTGATGGATGAGTTGAGAGGAGCACAATTCTTCTTAAAGATTGATTTGAGATCTGGGTACCATTAGATTCACGTGAGGGAGCAGGACATTCCCAAGACTGCCTTCAGGTGTCATTGTGGGCACTTTGAGCTTATGGTGATGTCCTTCGGTGTAACCAACGCCCCAACTACATTCCAGCCCTGCATGAATCACATCTTCCGCAGTCACTTAAGGAAGTTTGTGTTGGTGTTCTTTGATGATATCCTCATTTACAACAAGACTTGGGAGGAGCATCTCCAGCACATTGAGATAGTGTTGCATATCTTGGAGGAGCAGTAGTTCTGTGCCAAGCTCTCCAAGTGCGAGTTTGGGTTGACAGAGATGTTGTACTTGGGACACATCATAAGGGTGGACGGAGTGAGAGTCCACGAGGAGAAGATCAGGGCCATCAGAGATTGGCTGGAGCTGAGGAACGTGATAGAACGTCGGGGATTCATTGGTATTTGTACTTACTACCGGAAGTTCGTCAAGAGTTTCTCACAACTTGTTGCATCCCTGACAGATCTGACGAGGAAGGGGGCATTTAGTTGGTCGGATACAACGCAGCGAGCCTTTGACAGGCTCAAGGAGATTATGAGCAGCTGCCCTGTGCTTGCATTGCCAGATTTTTTGCAGCCATTTGTTTTGGAGTGTGGTGCGTCGGGAGAGGGGATCGGCGTAGTGTTGATGCAGGGAGGTCACCCTATAGCCTTTGAGAGCCGGAAGCTCCTTCCGCACGAGAGGTTGTATTCTATATACGACAAGGAAATGATGGCCATTATGCATGCATTGGCCAAGTTCCGACAGTATTTAGTGGGTAATAGGTTCAGGGTGAGGACTGATCACAACAGTCTCAGGTTCTTTTTCGAGCAAAAACAGCTACAGGAGAGGCAGTAGAAGTGGATCACTAAGATCCAAGCGTATGACTTTGATATTGAGTATGTCAAGGGTAAGAACAACGTGGTAGCAGATGCCCTTTCACGTAGACCAGCTACGTTGTCTCTTATGAGCTTGGACACAGACTGGAGGGCTCGACTCTTAGTAGAGTACTCCAAGGACAGATTTGCATGTGAGGTTCTGGATGGGCAGGTGGCGGATGACAGGTACAGGGTGGTCGATGAGATCATCTACTACAGGGACTGGATCTTCTTGACTGAGGGATCTCAGCTCAAGAAGAAGATACTTTAGGCATCACATGATTCACCATTGGCCGGCGATCAGGGGTTTACCAAAACCTACAGGGCCATTAGAGAGAGGTTCTCATGGAAGGGCCTCAAGGAGGACGTATTCCAGCATATCCTGGAGTGCGATATTTGCCAGAGGAACAAGGGGGAGATGAGCCATCCCGCAGGATTATTGCAGCCTCTTCCCATTCCGGAGGGGAAATGGGAGTGTATTTCGATGGACTTCATCACAGGGTTGCCCATGGTATAGGGCAAGGATTGTATCCTTGTCGTTGTTGATTGACTGACAAAGTACGCACATTTTTTCGTCATATCCGCACACTACACAGCAGCGCAGGTGGCCAAAATGTTCTTCAGAGAGGTCTTTAGGCTACATGGTCTTTCTAAGACCATCACCAGTGACAGGGACAGCCGTTTCATGGGCGGGTTTTGGCAGGAGGCTTTTCCGGTTGGTGGGGACGAAGTTGACACCGAGTACCAGTTATCACCCACAGATGGACAGGCAGATAGAGATAGTTAACAAGTGGCTGGAGGGCTACTTGTGTAACTATGTCAGTGGGCAACAGTGAGCATGGCTGAAGTGGCTGCATTTGGGGGAGTAATGCTACAACACTACACATCACATGTCCATTGGTATGTCACCATTCTATGCTTTATATGGATATCATCCTTTATCTTTAGCTGATGTGATGTTTCGTGCTAGCAAGGCTTCGAGAGCCAAGATTTGGATCCAAGAGAGTCAGGATATTCTCCGAGCTCTCAAGGATAATATGGCTACAGCGCAGAACCAGCAGAAGCTGTATGCTGACAGGGGTCGGGTGGAGAGACACTTTGAGGTAGGGGACTTTGTCTACCTGCGATTACAACCATACCGACAATCATCACTGAAGCAGAAGGGGGTTGAGAAGCTCAAGCCCCGCTTTTATGGGCCATACAGGGTGATACGCAGGATTGGACAGGTTGCGTATGAGTTGGAGCTGCCCCAAGGTAGCAAGATTCATAACGTTTTTCATGTATCATGCCTGAAGAAGGCATTGGGGCAGCAGGTGACAGTGACAGATGAGCTACCACCCACGGATGATGAGGGGCATTTGGTGTTGCAGCCAGAGGCTATTATTGATACCAGGGAGAGGCAGCTGTGGAGCAGGACGATCCGGGAATTCTTGGTGAGGTGGAAGAATTTACCGGATGAGGATACCACTTGAGAGAGTGAGGAAATTTTGCAGCATCCATCACTTCAGTTGCTTGAGGACAAGCAACATTTTGCCGGGGGAGACTGTAATATTCCTAATTAGCCATGGCTAATTGGAATATTTGATTTTGCTCAATTTTGCCTTATATAGTTATTTATAAATAAAAATAAGGTGAGGAAAGGGGGACATAACTCACTTTTTGAATAAAGTCACTCCTTAATAGCACAACGTTGTAACTTAAAAGGGGAGCCAAGGGGGCCAAAGGACCACATAGAGAAGGGGGCCCATGTAGACACTTGGAGGGACTGCGCAGATGGAGAGGAGCACGTGGCAAGAGAGAGGCTACGTTGGAGGAGGTGGGCCTTAGGGTTTTGAGAGAGGTCAACGCTATAAAGGAGAGAGGAGCCTCCTCATTTTGGCATTCAATTATGTTGCATTTGAGCTAGTCACTTCGACGTAGAGCACGCTGGTTGTTTAGCCTGTCTGCAGCACTGTTTAGTGCATCGAGTGTCTCCGTTTGGAGATCTCACCCTTAGCCCCGGGAGACTTCGAGTGCCTGCTCGGGCAAGGTAGTTTCATCAGTGTTTTGCAGGAGGATCGATCTTTGGAGTGAGAAGGAACTGAGCATTTTGATGACTGCGCAGTCTTGAGAGAGGAGGACGCAGTCTCTTTTGGTAGGAGCTCCAGATTGGGTTTATGTGGAGGATTTGAGCTTGGAGATTGAGCAAGGGATCAACCCTTGCATATTGGAGGATTTTGGCAGAGTCTCGGGCAGAGTTTTGGAGGATTTTCTTCAGTGGCAGCGCAGAGCCTTGAGGGATAACATAGATCCTCAAGGGGGTGATTTTCGAGGGTCAGCTATTTTAGAAAAGCTTTCTGGGCTTTTCTGGGTCTATTGAGCAGTGGTTGATTCCAGAGTTTCAAATTTTTCTGAGGAAGGGAACAGCCCCAAATCCTCACTTGATTCCAGCAGTAGCAGCAGCACAGTAGTTCTTCGGTAGCTTGGACGCAGTTCAGAGAGAGGCCATTTCCTTACCATTCTGAGTGTATTTCTTCACTTGCCTTGTGCAAGTCGAGGTGCTGTCTTTCTGATCACCTCCTGTACTCTTTCCATTACTCAATGTAATAAAATGGCTTAGCATTTCTCTCTGCATTTCTTGAGTATCTGATTATATTCTATGTATACATTATTGTATGTTGCACTACTGTTATTTTTATCTCTTGAGCTTCCCGGCTACTATATCACTTGTGTGTTTTTCTCCTATACTCTTAGACAGAGTCTGGGAAGGGCCAGGTAGCCTCCAGATCTCGTCCTCTTTTGAGAGGCGACATATCTGGCAAACGCCCTCCCAGTCCATCTCTGGTTGGAGTTTGCTTGTGTTTGAGGGATATCCTTGAAAAGGGATATTACTTCCTTTCATTAAAGTTTAAACTAATTATTGTTTAATTATTATTTATATATTTATTTTATTACACAATCATACATGTATTGTAAAAGTGTAATGATGACGATTTTTCTGCTCTATTAATTCACTAAGTGGCATATTATCCGATGTGTATTCACCTTCTAGATGCAAGAAATACGTATGCTAGGTTGATCTATACTTGTAGGTTTTATGCTTGCAAATGGGGACTTGTGAGTTAAGTTGATCAAATTTCTGCTGAAACTCTTCTTATGATGTTTTGTGATTTGAAAAGGTGGAGATGCGGAGAAAATATCACACGGAACACACGAAAATGCTGACAGGTTCAATTACATTTCTTCTTTATAGTTTAATGTACTGTCTTTATAGCTTTTTTTGGATGCTTGGAACTGGTACAATTATGAGGTGTGCTTTTGTCTCTGAAATGAAAAAATCTTATTATTGAGCCTATGAATTGTTGAATTACCTCATTGGAGAAATTGCTATATAAATTTTCTTTTATGATATAAGATTGTTCTGCAAAACAATGGCTGATTTGTCCAGTTATAATCACTACGATTTGTCATCTCCATATTATCATTTTGTGTTTTTATTCATTATATTTCATCACTCCCATGAAAATGTTAGTTTACCCTTTTTTGTTCTTTGTTTCTAAGATCATATTGTTAATTTAAGAAGGATGCAAAGAGAAAAGGCTACGTGGTCTTCATTTCTTTGAAATCTGCATTTTCCAGTTTCCAAAAATGCTTCTATGCTTGGAAGACATCTTTGCATGTTTATATTATTCTTAAAAATAATTAAAATTGCCTCTTATTCCGTACGTACCCAAAAAGTCCAAAGCCTCTCTTTTTGTGATGCTGCCCCTCAGTCCAGATTGAGCATGCAGACACCCATCTCCAGATTTCTCTCTTTGGCCTCAGATTTCAGGTGAGTTTTGATGAACCACTTCTAGTCACTTCCTAGGTTCACCTAGATTGACCTTCTCAGCCCCTGGAACTCATGAGAGGACATTATCAGGCTTGCACTGGTTCCATTACAGTGATAGATGATGACAGGGATGTCAGTTCTCACACTCACTTCAATCTTCGTCTCTCTATCTCTGATATTGAGTAGTGTTTCCTCTCCTTCTGAGTTTAGCTTTTCAGTTTGCCATTTCTGATATACTTCTGTTTTTTTGTACTTGCATATGTATCTTTTCATCCTTTAGCGAATAGGAGTGTTCTTGGAACTCCCATAATCTGATGTTAATTGGTTGTCTATTTGAGTCCAATTAACCTATCTTTTTGGCCATTTGTGGACAATAATAAAATTATCTTATCTTTATTGTATTGTGGTTTGTTACATTCTGCTCAACATTTCTTCATGTTTTAGTCTTTCTCAAAGATGTGCCTCTAATAAAAAAATTAGTTTTATGTTAATACCGTCACCATGATTGCTCAAATCAGCAGACTCTCATGACAAATATTTGTTGCCATAATGAAAAGTTGCAACTACGCCATAAGACCTGCATGTTAATTGTGCACAGTGCATGTATGTAATTGTTAGTTTCCCTGGTTGCTTTGAGTTTTCCATTTCTCTGTAGCATGTAATTGTTAGTTTCCCTGGTTGTTTTGAGTTCTCCATTTCTCTGTAGCATGTTGAGCAGAGATTGCTTGGGTCAAGAAGAGGACACACTTGGAGTGAGAGTGAGTCTCGTGTATGGTGCAGTGTGATAAGCAGATTCTGCAGCAGCAGCAGACTCAGTGCTACTTATACAAACAGAATACATACAGCCTAGATTCCTTGCCTCAGTTGTGCACAACAGAGAGGGCACTGAACTAAAGGCGCAATAGAAAGTGTCTTGAAGGGACTACAGTATAACCAGACAATGGTAGAGGGTGCATGCATTCCCCAACCTTAGATGGTTTCCAGTTTTACTTATTTCCAGAATTACAATGCTACTTTTCTATCTCTCGTTAAGTATCAATTTTTAATTAGGAAAACACATAAGTTAGAGGCTTTTCCACATTCTTATTATATATTTTCAGTTCGGTTCTGGACTAGTTCCTGGTTTGGGGGGTCGACTGGTTTGATGACTGGTTCGGTTGCGATAACATTGGTCTTGCATAATAGAAGTGTTTTATAAGCCTAAGTCATCTTTATTTTCGGTTATTTAGGTTGATAATTTGCTGTCCATTGCGTGTTAAGGGTCAAATTCTAAGTCTTACATTTTTTCACCCAACCATTCTTCAACTTATGTGGAAGTTTACCCTAGAAGAGGGATTTCGATTACTAACCATTGAGCTTTCCATTTGATAGACGGGTAGTGTTGAAGAGACAATATGATGAGTTTTGAGTCATTTTGTCTTGTCTCTTTAGTCTGCATTGAGTCATTATCCTTGAGTTGGTATTCCCCCCGCATCCAACAGTAGGGATGTGGTGCCACATTATCTAGACTCCCTGATGATCACTCCATGCTGCAAAATGAATCCTTATTGCTTTTCTTTTCTGCAAGTTACCTCTTGTCAACTCTGACAGATCATGTGGGGTGTAGCCTAGAAGTTGATGTAGAAAAATCACACAAAGTCACTAATAGTTCACTTGGTAATTTTGTCATACACCTAGCATACAGTCATTTATAACTTCAATAAAACTTCGAAGTAAATGCAGGTAACTTTACTTCACACCACCCCCCCGACAAAGGGGAAAACCCAGAGAAAGAGATTTATTTTATTTCTTGAGCAAATAGGAATAAATTGCAGTAGTACAACTCAGCTATAAATACAACAACTAATCACATTAATTTATGCTGTCCTTTCCTTGCAAAATGTGCCAAATTTGCCCCTCAATTTCTGTGCCCAGCTTGCTCAGAAATCTGTACTGCTGTATGGTACTGTACAACCCAAATTACAGCCAGTCTCTTCCTCAATTTATGTGCAAAAAATATCCTGTAGCTGTCCAAACAGCCAGCAATTTCCAGCCTGCTCTTTTCCTTGGAAACCGTGCCTCAAACTGCTCTTCTTGCTGCTGTTCATTCACTCCAATCGAACTTGTGAGTGAGTAGAGTGCTAAATGAGGCTGAATTGCTTCTTTATATAGCCTTTCCAAGGGGTCAAATTCCCTCCTTTAGGCCGACTTGAAGTTGCTAGGGCCAACTTGTACTTTTGGAGTTTCTAGACTCAAAATAAGTTCTTTTTCCAGTTACATTTTGCTTGGAAGGGTCTTATAAACATGATGTTGACTTTTTTGACTCATGACAATAAATCCTAAGATCTAACAAACCCTAGAAGCATGAAGAACAGGCTTTTACCTAGAACACCATCAATAAGAAACATGAAACCCATGCTTTAATAATAATAACTTTTTTTTTTCTCTTCTTTTGTTTGTTACATAGGATATATATTGAAATGAGTACAACAATTATGAAGACCGAAACTAGTTACATTTTCAACACTCCCTCTGAACTAGGGAGGTATTCATAATTGTACAACGTGTACAACATCATTCTCAAGCTGAAGAGTTCTCATAAGAAGAGTCAGATTGATAGGCCAAACTGTAAACATCATAGTTATAACCAACATTGTTACTGAGGCCTAACTTGACAAGCTCAACTTCATTTGAGAGCATTATGCTGGGAGGCTTTACGTGTGATACCACACTACCTCTTCAAGGCACATACCCCATCCGGATGTCTACAAGGTATGTCCTTTTAGGACTATCCTTATCTTGGATTTCCAAACTTGAATCCTAAAAGAATAATGGTCCTCTTCGATCACTCTTATCTTGGACACCTGTCTTATCCTCAAAGAGTGTGTTGGTCCCTTTCCTTTCTTGGATGCTATATCCTCAAGGAAACCACAGATGCTTATCCAATCCTCCACCATTCTCTCTCCAAGGCCTTCACTTAGATTTACGACTTTTAGTCCTGGGCAAGTGCTTGGCACATGAAGCCAAGAAAGCACATGTGATGTCTAAAATCACTCCCTCTCAACCGGAGAGGATATCCCTATTTCCTCTTGCCCATAGAATAGATCCTTGCTCCTATTAAGGAGACTTCCCTTGCTTCCTTCTCAAAACCAGAGAAGATTCCAGACTTCCTTTCTATTTGGGAGGTCAACACCACAAACCTTATAAATTGTCTTCGTAAGAGTGTCAACTACCAATAATCCATAGCTGCTTGGCTCCCTCTTTCCGCATCTCATTGTATCAAGATTGCTTCCTTTTGATTTATCATGGAGCCATCTTCACTTGTTAATCTTGTGACATGAATCAGATCTAGGTCAATTTCCTTGCTCATCACTTTCATCTTCAACATCATAGATGAAGACATTGCATTAGGCCTTTCCAAACTTCACGCTGATCATGGCTTCCTCATGAAAGTGATCTCATTTGACCTTCAGGTTCTTCTCGCACTGCTACCTTTCAATCCCAAGATTGACACATCTTGAATTTACAGTTTCCATTCTTCATAGTTCATACATTTCCATTCAAAATTCTTCAGATGTTGAGCTTCCTTCAAGATTCTTCATACGTTTCCATTCATACAATTGAACTTGCCTCAACTATCATCATGTATTCCTGCAACATTCTTCCAAGTAGCAAAATAATATGCTAACCAAATAACCAAAAATAATGAAAATCAAACTTACCTCATCATGATGACCATCTCGTTCTATCAACATCCTCATGGTCCATCTCGATATGAATCTTCCTTCATGCATCAGAGTGCCCAAGGACCGAACTTGATTACCAAGTTGCGACTTTTTCTTCCGAGACTATACTAGATGTTAATCATTATTTTCCATATTCTAGAGAAAGTGTTAATCTTTTATACATCCTGAGGTCAAATTCTTCCTTTTAAATATCATACAATCATACTAAGCATGTCACATGATTCTACACACATGAATCTTAACCAAGAGTCACTTCCTATGCCTCTTATTCCATCATCTAGCTATATGTCTCATAATGAGCCTGTATCTTGAACCATTGCATTCCTTCATCCCTTTACTGGTATTGTTTCCATATTACATGGAATGTATACTAACATTGTCATAGTGCTTCTCCCAAGAACCTTCCATAATGATGGTTCTTCTAGGATCATGATGATCCACCTAAGCAAGATGACTACCTCTAACATAATGTTATATAATGCTTGGATGATTAATATGCAAACTGGTCTATCTATCTATTCTTAAAGACTAGATGATTCCTACAAAGCAACTTAACCAAGTTGACTCTACATGTGCTACTATCAAATGCTTCTCTCTATGATGCCATACAAAATGAAGTAAACAACAATGCATACTATCTAAAGGAAAGACCAACTTTACCAAGAACTTGACAAACAAGATACCTTCTTTAATAGTAAAGATCTTTCTCTTCTTCTTTCTTCGGCTTCTTCTCAGGTTCTCCTACTTCCTCTGCTATGTGAGCCTTGCTTCTTTCCTTTCTCTTGTTGTTTTGTTGGCTTGGATTGTCCCTCTTATAGTGTGCATATTCATTGCATTTGAAGCATTGAACCTTGGACATATATTTCTTCTTAGACTTTCTGAACTTTCCTTTCTTTAGCTTCTTGACTTGAGCTAGAAAGGTTTGAGACTGCTCATCTGATCCAATGCCATCTTTTACCTTGATCCTTGATTCTTCCAAAATGCATTGTGCCCACAACTCATCAGAAGGAGTTGAATTTTTCTTAGAGTAGATACTTGTTCCAAAGTTGCTCCATTTTGACAACAATGCATTTAATGCACATATGGTCATTTCTGAATAAAATTTTGTCTCTCTAAGCCCCTACAAATGATCTCTTAATTGAGTTATCTTCATTAATTAGAAAGGATGCCATGTCCTCATCCTTTGATTTCTTCATCTTGTATGGTTTATTCTGCAAAGACATCTTTTGTCCCGATGTAGTCGCAGAGTACAAGGTCACTAGTTTGTCATACATAGCCTTGGAAATTAAATGGAACAAGAGGATCCTTGATTGATTCAACTGTGATCCTTTGTGCCCTTACTTCCCCTTTCTTGTATTTTTCTAGTTCTTGAGTCTTGTCTTTGCTAGGTTTAGTGATGTCCCTAGTTACATGTTCCATTACCTCATGCTCTATAAGTGCCAGGCCATTCCTTTTCTTCCATGCTAGGTAATTTGATGCTCCAACGAGCTTATTGCTCTCCTTGCAGAAAGAACCCATATGACCAATGTTGAAATTCTGATGTTCTATGCTGTAATAATCACTTATTACAAAACTTCTTTATGCTGCAATATTAAATAAGCAATTGTAGATAGAACATAAATCAAATGCACAATAGAAGACAACCATGAATACAACGAGACAGAGAATTTAGGTCCAATGGCCAGGGAAAAACCCATAAGGGGAAAACCAAACCTTATTCTTCTTCTATTAGAAATCAATTGTTCAACGAAGATACAAAGTACAATGAGAGATCAAGAGAATGAGTAAGTTCACCCAAATCTGAACAAGTTGTAGCATGAATATCACTAGTAGCAACAATAGAGGCACACACTGAATCATCTTTCTCTTCAATTGAATCATCACTGAAACATTGAACCACTGAATCAACCTTGGCTCACCAAGTTTTGCTCTTACTTTTCAAGACTTTCTCTCTCTCTCTCTCACAATTCTTCTCTAGACTCTCTAACTCTCTCTTCCTCAAGTTCGTACTCTCCTTTCATAATGCACAAGTAGTGAGGGGAGAAAGAATGAGGCACATATATATAGGAGGAGCAACAAATCCATGCCATAAAGGAGGAGTAACTCGCATGCCAAGAGGGAGAGTAACATATGCCCATTTAGGAAATGTAACTCATGCCATTAAGCAAGTACGCATGCCTTTGTAACTTATGCCATTAAGAAAGAGAGTGTAGCATATGCATTAAAGAGTGCGTAAGAGGAATCTTTTAAGACATGCTTTTATTGAGTGTAAGAAAGTGTAAGGGATTTTTTTATGACGTTCTTTAATGAGTGTAATAGAGTGCAAGAGCATTAATGAGAGTGTAAGAGGAATATGCCATGCCAATAATGAGTGTGTAAAAGAACATTATTGAGTCACTTGGCATTGAAATCAAATATTTCTTTCTTCTTGGAACCGAAATCAAAGTTTACTAGTCCACAAATGAGGTCAGATTGCTCTATATATATACACATCTTGGAGGTCGAATGGGTCCCTTCTAGGGTTGACTTATTTAGGTAGGGCCGACTTGGTCTCGTGGGGACAAAACTGACTATTTTGACTCAAATAAAATTCATTTTCCACTTTCTTTCAAAAGTCCAAATGGGACTTGACTCCAATACAATAAATTGACTCATAAGAAATATTCTTTTGACTCAATGAACCCTAGAAGCATGAAGAACATGCTTGACTAATGAAATAATAATAATAAATTCTTTTTCTTCTTTTCGTTTTTACCTGGAAAATAAAATGATACAAGTACAATGATAATTATGAAGACCGAACCTAGTGACATTTTCCAACATCCTTCAGGGATGGGGTGGAGGATATATTAGATGGATGTGAAGATTGATTGCCTTCCCTGATGAGGTAATTGAGGAAGAGGTGTATATTGACCAACCTTAGGGATTTAAGTTGCATAGGACAAAGTCCCTTGTATGTAGATTGAAGAAATCATTGTATGGATTTAGGCAAGCATCTCATGCATGGGACTCGAGGATTGATGTGTACCTACTTGGTTTGGGTTTCACCAAGAGTGAGGTGGACTCCAATTTGTGCCATGTACTTATTGATGGTGAGCCGCTCATCTTGGTACTTTATGTTGATGTAGTATTGAAGAGGCTCATAGGGATGTGTAAGGAGGACCTTGCTTTGGAGTTTTAGATGAAGGATATTGGCTTGATGCGCTACTTTTTGGGGCGGGAGGTGTGATAGCAGCTAGGAGAGATTTTCCTTAGGCAGGGCAAGCATGTAGTTGATATTTTGAAGAGATTTGAGATGGAGGATTGTAGGCCTATGTCTACACCTATGATCAATAATTTGAGGAAGATTGATGCTATCGATAGTGAGTTGGTGGACCCCACTTTGTACATATAATTGATTGGGTCGTTGAGGTATTTGGTCAATACTAGACTATATATTTGTTTTGCTGTGAACACACTCAACCAGTTTATGGTGGAGTTGAGGAGGGTGCATTGGGTGGCAACAAAGCATGTGCTTATGTATCTTTGTGGTACAATGGAGTTTGGATTGAGGTATGTTAGGGTTGGTGGAGTGCAATTGCTGGGCTACACAGGAAGAGTACTTAAGGATGTTGCTTCAGCTTGGGGTCATTAATGGTATCGTGGTTTTGTGAGAAACAACACTTAGTGCACTTAGCTTAGTAGAGGCCAACTATATGGTAGCAAGTTCAGCAAGTTGTGAGGTCATATGGCTTTGCAAGATGCTCTCAAGTTTATGTAGTCTTAAGATGGGCCCACAATGATTCACTATGACAACCAAAACTGTATCAAGCTTTAGAATCCAATGTTTCATGATAGGTCCAAGAATATAGAGATCAAATACCACTTCATTAGAGACAAGGTACAAAGAGGTGTTGTGAGATTGTAAGAAATATCCACATAAGAGTAGGTGGCAGATATTCTCATCAAACCCTTAGTGAAGGGGAAGTTTGTGTTCTACATGGACAAGTTGGGGGTGGTGGAGAATCGCTTCCTTGCTAGGAGGGAGTGTTGATTTTATAGCTCCAGAAGGTGTTCTGCATAGGTTTAGTGTCATGTCATGTAGGAGAGAAGTCCTCTTTAGGTGGTTGTTCGAGAGGAGCAACTAATGTGATCTCCTTCCTAGGTTTTTAGCTTAGGAAAAATACATTGATTAATGTTGACTTTGGGCTAATGTTTATCTAAGGATAAATATTAACTTAGTTAAGTGACATAGATCTAATATCCACTGTTGATCTAAGAAGGCTAAGATTTAATCCTATCCCTCTATCACTTTTGAGATTAGGGATTTGGCTTATGGAGAAATTATAAATAGAACTTAAGGGAGAGGATGGAGAGACGACATGAGAGATTCAGAGAGTTTTTTTGAGGTATTTGGATGAGTCATAGTGTAGATTTGATGATTGAGAGATTTACATGGTGAAGAAATTGAAGTGTGTAACTGGGATTTTGAGTGAGAACAATTTTGCAGGTGGAGTGCAGAAGAGGAGGGCTGTGATTTGCTTCAGGGTGAGGCTGAGGTGTGCTGTGAGCTTGGCGAGGCCAAGAGGGTTGAGGCTGAGTTTGTGGAGTGGTGCCATAAGCATGGGGATACCATGAGGGTTGAGGCTGCAGTTGTGGAGGGGTTGAGCAGCTTCAGGAGGGCTGAACTTGTGAAAGACAGCCAGCAAAGTGCAGGAAAATTTCTTGGGGCTGATTTTGTTGGTTCCATTAGCTGTATTTTGTGTATTTTTAGAGGGCCATTTTCGCTGGTAAGGAAGCCTGTAATTTCTCTGAGAAAGTTTAATGAATAGAGATTGGAGGGTTAAAATAATTGTTGTTCTTGTCTGCTTTTTTTGGGTTATTTCCGAATTTTTTTACACTGCTGTTTGGTGAGTGAAAGTGCCAAAGAATTTCCATTTGTAGTTTTCAGATTGTATTTACTGTGGAGAAATTCATTTATTGAGCAAAATCATTTCTGAGGGTAATATAATTACACGAGACATTAAATCTGAAACAGGAATTTCAAAAATAGCATCAATGACCTCCAATGCCAAGGATGAGATGCTCAATGAAGGTGCATCTCCCCTAGGCCAATCCAAAACCTCGAAGGAAGAAACAGCAAATCTCCATAAATGTGATGAAAATCATGATACAGAACCTCGTTTGTTATGTTATGATGAGGTGTAACATCTCCAATATTGTTTAAGAATCAATGATGACTGAAACCAAACAAGGTAGTTATTCTAGTGTAAGTTTGGAGTCAGTCACGTTTGTAATCCAATGAGTGGTTATGTTTAAACATGCTTGTATATATACAAATCTGGGAAAACCCTAGTTCAGATGTACCTTGTACTCCAAAAGCTCTAAAATCTGCTGCAGTAGTGTCGAAGTCACCTCTCATTTCCTCCAGTACACATATTTCCTTTAACTTTGATAAAATGTTTCAAAAATGTAAAATTAATCTGTCTTTGAAATTTATATGGGCCATACCCTATATACTTACCACCCTGGCATTATGCAATATTGCATGTATGATAGCAGCGCCATATTCCCTGGAAGTTAAAATTAAATATCAGGTGAAAAGGCTTGTGGTTATGTGTTAAATCTGTCTTGATATTTTAATTAGTCTTACCATGCCATACATTGTACATTCATTTCTGGATGAATGATATTGTGTCGTATAAAAAATTGAGGAATCCTGTGTTTGGTCATTTTGGCTGCATATTGCATTTTGTAGCATGTTAAAAGTGTATATGATATTATGTTTCCTTTTAGCACCTTTTTTTATTCTTCTCCAAAACAGCAAAGTTAAACAATTTTGCTGCATGGATTGCAAGTCAAAATTGTAACAATAGTCTCCATTTTTTTATGGGAGTTGAGGAAACATTACTAGAGTTCAAGATTTTTTAGTTTGAAATAACTTCCTTCTGTGGAATACTAGTACCTTAGTTTGAAATACACAAGCATGCAAATACACTTAACACACTTATGTTTGGCAGGGTTTCAGAACCAGTGGGGACAGGAAGTTCTTTTCGGCCTGGAACCTGGCAGCCCCCCGAGTGAGCATTCTTCAAAGCTGCATATTTCATGTGAATATGTGAAGAATAGATAAGAAATTATAACCTAGATGTGCTTACTACAGGAATAGACAATCAGATATAGCAGCAAATGAAGTATGTTTTCTTGATACTAAAAGTTGTATCAGTATGTATAGGATCAAGAGTGTACATACTACATAGGTGACATACACCCACGGTGAGGGTCATGGAGAATATCCACCTTCTGTGTTTTCTGCATGCATTTCATACAGTATTATGATAGAATGGAGGATGAGTAGATGTTATGAATAAAATATAGATATTCATATAAATAATGTAAATATAAGTAATAATAACACATCATAAATTAGTTAATGAAGAGGTATGTCCCCAAGGACATGACCGTTCATAAAGGGACACCTGTGTAGGGTATATAAGCAGTTCCTTACTCTCCTTTGTAACATCATATTCTCATTCATATATTTTAATATATATTCTTATGTCTTCAATGGAGATCTACATATTCAAGTCTTTTGGCGTGCTTAACCTGTTATAACAAACCTTGTTCATTACGTTGGTATTAGAGCTGTTCGATCCTCTGGCCGCTCCACCGCTGCACAAAGCCAGTCTGATTTGGCCTTTGGCCATCAACTTGTCATCAACTTCGTTGTCGTTGTGATTCAAGTGTTTTGCTACACAAGATTTTGGAGATTCTCCAATTTATTTTTGGGCCTTTGTCCATTATTTAAATGTAGAAAAAGAGAAAAAAAAAGATTGAAAATAAATAAAAAAAAGCTTAAAAAAATTTGGAGAAAATAAAAAGAGTTTATAAAAAAAAGGTGTCAACATACCTGCTTTTCTAGACCATCCTTGAACACAACTCGACTCACTTTCGATGACTGCCAGAATTTTTATCGCCCGCAACCGTCTGACACTAGTTGTCCCCGACAGCACTCTGTCGCGACCTTCTCCTCCCCGGACGCTGGCGACCAAGCAAATCTACTGTCATAGTAAGCTGTTCGTTGACCACTCCCAGCAACAGAGCCATTCGCCTTAGCTCTTTCCTGCAGCACATTCAGCTCATGCCGTTGTTGTGGTAAATGTCTGAATTTTGCAATAGCCACCTAATGCTGCAGCCACCAACGACTGCCCAACCTTCTTACGCAGCAACGCTATCACATACCACCATACACTGTCACAAACATTGTCATTCTGTCCCTTACCACCTCTTTCATTTGAATAAATCACCCAAAAAATTTATCAGTGTCAATAGGCTTTAATTAAGGCACATTCATTGCTCTAAGAATCAACTTATCGTTGCATATTCCATACACAGTCACAAACATTGTCATTCTGTCCCTTACCACCTCTTTCGTTTGAATAAATCACCCAAAAAAAATAATCGGTGTCAATATGCTTTAATTAAGGCACATTCATTTCTCTAAGAATCAGCTTATCGTTTGAATCAGTGTTACTTGGGAGCGGGAGTGAAAACCGGAGCATGAGCGACATTTTCAGAAGCTCCCGGTTTGGGAGCGAATCCCGGAGCGATTTTTTAAAAATTTATATATTTTTTATATTTTGATACATATATGTCAACAAAAACATGTAGAATGATGAATTAGATATAAGAAACATAGAAAAACATAGATTGAACCATATCACATCAATCATCTAGAAGCTATAATCTTCATCAACCACGTCCACGAGTTAGTAACATACATATTACAACTGCAACATATTGAGTCTCCTGAATCATGATTCATCAAATTCAATCTTAAAGTTTCAACTTCAAGCTTTCAAAATTGAAAATTCAATATATAACATTTATCATCATTGATCACCAAAGTTGTACTTGTAAGCTAAGTTTAACCATTACAAGAAATAATATCTGAGATATTTCTAAGTTCTAACTGTTAACATGAAATGAAATGTTATAAAATGAATTATGAAATGAAATGAAACAACTTTAGTCTTTCATGAAGCATCATATTAATAATTCACAATCATTACCAATGAGTTATAATTGCCAACTTCAAACTTCAAACTTTCATTGTCATAGTCATATATTGTTTACAAAAAATATCATTATGATATGAAAGAGTCAAGAATCAAGAGTCAAGGACTCAAGACTCAACAATTATGAAAACTAATAGAAACTAGAAAAGTCAAGTAAATTGTAAATCTGTTATCTACTATTACATGTGGCCCTTGCCACGAGAGTCTACTGTATGAGCAGGTCGTGGTGGTCTTCTAGGAGTCTCCCGCACAGACCGACGACTAGAACTAGAAGGCACATGCCCTCCACGTGAGGCTGTAGATGGAGGTGGCGACAACAAAGGAACAAGACTCGGAACTCGAGCACTGCTACTGGATGGTGGAGGTGGCATGGCTGCTGTAGCTGCTTCATCTTCATCCCTTATAAGTTCCTCTTCTAGTTCTTCAAGATGTATAGTGCCATCCTCCAAATTGCCATCCTTTGGGTGGTTGTCCCAAATTTTATATGTTGGATCCTCATAAGCCCGATCACAGTAATGACTCAACAACCTCAAGTTGTAGTGCACATAAACCAAGCTTTCTACCCGGTTTTCATTGACTCTGTTTCTTTTCACATTATGTATGAAGCTGTAGGTGCTCCAACACCTCTCTGCAGAATAAGTTTTTACAACTTGTGATAGAACTGTTTTTGCCAATTTTGGCAAAAGTCCTTGGCCGCCAGATGATTCCCACCATCTGAGAGAATCAAATTTGTCTCTGTCTTCCATTGCATGGAAGGTACCAAACAAACCAATGCCACTGAAGTATCTGCCTATTTCAAGGCGCACAACTGCACATTCCTCCCTGTCAGGTATCAACTTTTCTAATGCATCCAAATATCCTCTAGTTACGTCTTCATCTAAATGGGGTTTGGTCCTAACCCCACCCCCTGGTGCAGGTTGGTCCAACCAAGATTTTGAGTAGTATTTTGGTGTAAGGATATACGCTAAGCAATGTAGTGGAAGATTAAGTTTATTCCACTGTACACACACACAATCGTGAATTAGTTTGTACAAGTCGGGATCATTGTTATGAATAATATCTTTTATTTGCCCCAACATGGTATCCATCTGCTCATACACCTTGCCAATCACTGGTTGATCCGTATTTGCAAACCAAATCATGTGATAAATGGGCTTGGTGAAATCCAATACTTGCCTCACACTTGCCCAAAACATACCATCAAGAGCAACCTCCTCTACCAGTTCAAAACCTCGCCTGTCAGCTGCATTTGTAGCCCTTTCCTTTAATACCCGCCAGTGTGGACTTGATACCATGCTAGCCAATGACTCTCTTACCTTCAAAAGGCACCTGAAGATGAGGTAATAGCTACCAAATCTAATCCTCACAATCTTCAACAACTCCAATCTTGAGTGACTGCGGAAAAGGCCATGGGTATTGCTATGATTTGTAATAAATTTTATCATTTGTTTGCCTTTCTTGTACAAATCACCAATCCATTTGTATTGTTCATTTTTGTTCTTAATAACATCATGCATCAAAAGGTTCAATGTGTGAACCAAACACCCAAACCAAAATATGTTGGGGTATTTATCCTCAATAATTGCTCCCGCTGCCTTATAATTAGGAGCATTATCAGTGATGACTTGGATGACATTGTATGGCCCAATACGGTCAATTGTTTCAAGTAATGCTTCTGTAATGTTGATGCCGGTCTTGAACTTCTCTGAGTAATCATATGCATTTAGAAAGATGGCACGACTAACAGACATAGCAAGAACACTTATCAATGGCTTGCCTTTTACATTTTCCCATTCATCAGATACAGTGGACACCCCATGGTTAGTCCAAGAACTTGTCATTCTATTCAAAGAATGTGATATTTTTGCTTTTTCATGATCAAGTCCAACGGTTCTTGCCTCGTCATACCTAGGTCTTTTGTATCCTTTAGGGGCATCATTTATGGCATAAACCATTTCGTGCCAATAAGGTGAGCGAAGAACATTGAATGGTATCCCACATGCATATATAAACTTGTAAACTTTTGAATCCACATCATTCCTACACCTCTCATCAAGGAAATCTGATATGGTTCTATGCCTTAAAGTTGGTGACCCTATGCCTCCATATCCACTGCCTTGGGAGGATGTTGAAGGAGTTCTTTGTGCTTGTGATTGTGAGCTTGGTTCAAAGAAATCCCTTGATTTTTTAGATTTGTATTGGGCTTCCTCCTCTTCCCTTATGTATTTGGCTCTATCTGCTGCTGACACAACTGTACAAGTTTTGATTCCTATTTGTTTATCTCCATTCCATGGCCTTTTCCCGCAAAGGTGTTTTCTGGCACGGGTGTATGAAATTGTGTAATTATCGTTGCAATGGGGGCAATGAAATTTAGTGGTTCCACCCCCTTTCCCTGCTTCAGGCCTGTTAACATATTTCCATAATGGGGTTTGGTCTTGTTTAGTTTTTTGAGACTCATGTTCACCTTCCTCCAGCTCCTCTTCACCGGGGTTTTCATCAAATCCACTTTGTCCCCCTTCTTCATCCCCCTCTTCATTTTGACCCCTCCTTTTCCTAGTCCCCAGCACCATAATAACCAGAAAAGGGACCAAGAAGAAGAAAATGCCAAGAAATATAACCAGGTCCATGATGTTTGAAATTTGTAGTTTTGAATTTGCAAAATTTAATGGGAATGGGAATGAGTAAATTAAAAATGTATTTACTATTTATTAATTTTAGATTCATCATTCTAGAAATAATTACTAAATTACTAAGTTACTAACCTCCTTGCAGGTTTGCTCCTTGCTCCTCGGTGCTCGCTCCTCGTTCCTTGGCACATGCTCCTTGGCTCTCCTCCAACTCTCTCAAGTCATAATGACTTATAAAAGCCCTCCAAGCCCTTATATAACAAAAACTTTTTTTAAAATAATTTTTTTTTTCACGTCCGGAATTTTTTTTCCGCGACTTTCACTTCTGGTGGCAGCGCGTGTCGCTTCGGGAGCGAAAAATAATGCCCGAGAGTGATCGCTCCTGGAGCGACGAGAGCGACGCTCCCGAAGTCGATCCCTGTTTTGGCAAAGAGTGCAATTTTTTTTTTTAATGGGAGCGCGCTCCCGAGCCGCTCCTACCCGGAGTGCGGATTGGGAGTGGGTTCGGGGGGGGGGGGAGGGGCGCTCCCCTGCAACACTGGTTTGAATAAATCACCCAAAAAAATTTATCAGGTGTCAATATGCTTTAATTAAGGCACATTCATTGCTCTAAGAATCAACATATCGTTGCATATTCTTGATGCAACAGAACTCTTGCTGATGTACAATTGAATAAAACCTGTACCAATTAATTGACCCTACCAATTAAGTTTGTGACCACGTATTGCCATTCACATCTGTATAGTTATGAATCTTTGCAAACATGCAAATCCGTATAATCATAGTTTGTTTCATCCACTTAACGTTCGTCGAAATCCTATTGTCGTTTCATTGTTACTAGTAAGAAATCTCTAGACAATGGCCACATAACCACAAAAAAAATACAATTAATATTTGGGTTCCAAGTCCGCCTTATAAAAATCAACCTTGTTGGATATTAGACATTATAATATAAGGTGATTAAACAATAGTCTACATTCAATTGTGTAAAATTGTAAGTAAAGGGTATAACATAAACCCTAAAAGTTTTGTTATACCAATTAGTATATTCCAAGGAGAATCGAACATTTTTCGATTATAAAGTGTTATATTATAAAAGGATATGAAAAAGGTATTATAAAATATATAGGGGGAAATTTTGTGAAGGTATTTATAAAGGTAAAAAGGAAGAAAATTATTGTACTCCTAAAAGTACATAAAGGGGGTATTTTTGAAGTGTTGAGGAGAGATGTTTAACGAAAACAAAGGCTAGTGGAGGAAAATTTTTAAAATTAAGATATTATTTATCGTAAATTATATGTTAATTTTTTTTTTTTGGTTTTTTGTTTTTTGTTTATTGATGAAGCAAATGGAGCCTAATTCGAAAATAAAGGAAGGAAGATCCTCCTATAAAGGTATTCCAATTGTATATTTTAGATTATTTACATTAAAAGGGTGTATTCAAGGGAAATAGATTAGTATTGCTATTAATCCAAGCATCGAGAATAATTACATCAATATTAATTTGACAAATCAACTATTAGTTCTATAGCCAAATATAGGCAAATGGAAAGGTATTTTTGGTGAAATAGAATATGAAATTAATGATTTACAAGTGACAATTGATCACTATGAGTACATAACTTAATTCCGTGTCATAACTATGTTGACAAAGAGGTCGACATAATTCTCGGTCGACCTTGGTTTGAGGAATTAGGTACGGTTATGTTAGACACAATTTTTATTTATTTATTTTATTTTTGATTTTTAATGTTCCCTTCCAAGAAGAAGATAGCCACATTCCAAGACATGACAACGAAATCAAAACTAATAATGCCTTCATCAAAAGACCTTAAAGATATTTCAAAACTAATGTTTCAAGAGAATCCAGAAATAGTATCAAAAAAGCAGAAAGAGCTTGAAGAAGTCATATCCAACAAAAACAAGGAAAATTCATGTTTGAAAGAGCATAATCATAAACTACTTACATAAGTTAGAACAAGAAAAAGAAATTCAACAAAAGTCTATTAGAAAAAGAAGAGGAAAATTTATGCTTAAAGAACCTTAACCAAAGGTTATTAGAACAAATCAAAAGTTTAAAAGATGAGGAGGATACTAAGAATAAGGTCAACATTCCAGAAAGCGAAGAGCTTTTACCTCTAAGGAATCATAATCAAAACCTTCTTATGCAAATAAAGAAGCTTAAAAGTGGCAAGAAGTTACTAAATGACAAGTTAGAACAACTTACTCAAGAAGAAGTATTAAAGACCCCACCTCTACTGAAAGAAAGAAGGACTACAAATTGAAGCATCTTGAAGTACTTACATCCAAGGGAAGTAGGTATAAGCATTGCCATCATTGTTGAAAAATGTGTAACTAGGTTCGATCTTCATAAGTATGAAATGTATTCTTGTAAATAGAAAATGAAAAAGAAATTATTATTATTATTGGAGGATGGGTGTCATGCTAAAGTTCTTTTATTTTAAAGGTCAAACACCCATTGAGTGCTTCTAGGGTTTGTCCCAGGTATAAGAGTCGTCGTCATATATTGAAGACCCTATGGGCACATTGTAAATTGTAAAGAAAAAATTATTTTGTCTTTAAAGTGTCAAAATACCTCCAAGATCAAGTCGGCCTAATGAGCTGTCAAGTCGAACTACATCCTTGAAGAAGCCTATATATAAGAGGAAGTTGTCCTCCTTCTGGATCACTCATTCACTCATCTCATATGCGAAGAAGTAGAAGAAAGAGAAGTCGAAGAAAGAAGTGCGAAGAGGAGGAAGTTGAAAAAGTCTAAGTGTTTTTGGCCCTTATCTATTCTTCTGGGAAGATCGAAGTTAGGGTTTTTGCACTAGGTCTTCTGGGGTTCGATTTTGGAAGAAGAAGAGAAGGGAAGGCAAGCAAAGGTTTCTTAGGGCATCTTACTGGCCCTAGGACTCAAGTCAAGGCAAGCGAAGTTAAGAGAAAGGCTATTAGAGGGAGATTGAAGTCTCCTAGAGAAGCAACAACATTTGCAATAGTTGCTGGGGAGCAAAATTTCGGATCTACTGGGAGGTCGAAGATATTGCAGCATGGGGCTGTGGTAGACTTGATCTTGGAGGGTATTTTTCTGAGTCTAGGTCATGGTATTCGTCAATTGAAAGATCTAAAAGATGAAGAGATTTACGGGTTTTCCCCTCAAGAGGAGGGGTTTTTGCCTTGGCTTGTAGCCTAAATACCGTGTCACCGTTCTTATTGTTTTGGTAATTGTTTGATGTATTGCACATTGGAATAATAATGGACAAAGCTAACAAAGTAAAAGGTAACACAAACAGTTATCAAGTTAAGAGTATTAACATATTCATTGCCCTATTGAATTCTCAACATGATATGAAAGCTTTGGTTCTCTACGGGCATCATGAAGATCTCCTCTACAATGAAGAAGTTCATCAAGAAAATTGCAAGCCATCTCAAGAAAGGTATCAAGGAAGCATGGAGTTTCTTATTCTCTTCAAAGAAGGCATCAATCAATGAAATGGATGAAGGTCTATTCTCGACTCTCTCTGGTACATTCCAAGACGAAGACATCTGGGTAATTGATAGTGGTGCATCAAGGCACATGACTGGCCACTCTAAACAACTATTGATCTTATCAAAAGGAAAAATACACTTCCTCTATGGAACTTGGAGACAACAAGAGCTATCTTGTGAAGGGCATTGGGTCAACTTCCATAAAACTTAAAGATGGAAGCAACATCCACCTCAACAACATTCTATTTGTTCTAGGTTTGCACAAAAAATTACTTTCTATTTCAAGTTTAGAAGACAAAGGAGATAGAGTAGCCTTCATTGATGGAAAAGTAGTTGTTTGGGGAAAAGACTCAAGCATAGATCAAGCAAAAGTTATTGGTATCCGAGAAGGAAGGATTTACAGATTAATATCTCCCGTAAACCAAGCCCTAGTTCACATTGAGATTAGTCCATGTGAACTTTGGCATCGAAGGTTTGGTCATCTACATTTCAAAATACTTCCAACTTTAAGTTCCATAGTAGATGGAATACCAAATTTGAAGGAGGATCATGAAGGTGTCTGCAAGGGATGTGCATTGGGCAAGAATACCAAGAGACCATTTGGAAGCAGTGCTTCATGGTTGAAAGAAATCTTGGATCTCATTCACTCTGATGTGTGTGGCCCTATGACTCCAAAATCACTTGGAGGCCATCTATACTATCTCACATTCATAGATGATCATTTAAGAAAGACCTGGGTTTGCTTCATGAAAACTAAGGATGCATTGAAGTATTTACAAAATTTCAAGAATTCAAGGCTGAAGTGGAGAACCTTCCAAAAAGAAGAATCAAGATATTGAGATATGATAATGGATGAGATTATACATCCAAAGAGCTTATAGCATTTTGTAAGGAGTTTGAGATTAAGCGGGAGTTGATAGTCCCATACAATCCCGAACCAAATGGAGTCGAAGAAAGAAAGAATAGATCCATTGAAAAAAGTGTAAAAGCAATGTTACACGATCGAGATCTACCTAAGTTTCTATGGGGAGAGGCAATAAAGACAACATTCTATATTCAAAATCGATGTCCTCACAAATATCTAGATAACAAGACTTCGAAAGATGTGTTCACTGGGAAGAAGCCATCTGTAGATCATCTCCGAATCTTTGGGTGTCTTGTGTATATTCATATACCAAAGGACAAAAGAAAGAAGCCGGATCCTTCTGGTATGAAGGGAATATTTGTTGGGTATAGTAACTCATCAAAGGCCTATAGAATCTATATGTGTTAAAATTGGCAACTAGGGCCAAAATCCACGTGGGTCATATTATTTATGACAACTGATATTTTTCTTTGATTCATCTCTCCGAGAAGTGTAGGATTGATCTAAAGATCTTCCGATTTTGACATGTACAAATGAAGTTACGAATTTATTTTGATTATGGTCAAATTGTGAAGGTCGACCAACAAATTTATGTAGGCTCAAAAGCCCAACAGTCACGTCTATTCATCCTCAATGTTGCATATAAATAGAAGGTGACTTAGCCTCATTTGGACACTCATCTTCAGACTTCTCTCTCTCTCCTCATTAATTGGGTACGGATTTCTGAGCCTCTCTCTCTCCACACGTCCGAAATTTCAGGAGAGAAAAATTTCAGGAGGCCGAAATTTTAGGAGAGTGAAATTTCATGAGGTCGACATTTTAGGAGAGCGAAATTTCAGGAGGTCGAAATTTCAAGATACCAAATTTCTGGACAATTTGACCAAGCGTTGAGCAGCTTGTATTGACCTCCTTTGACTACATTTTTGTGAGGGCTATCTCTGTTTGGGTAGGCCGCTTTTTTGGGCTCAAAAATCGAGGCTAAAGGTTGACTGTTGACCAACATTGACTGCAACTAGGGCTGATTGCAGGTGGGTTGTTTGACCGGACTTTGATTTTGCTGAATTTGACTGTTTTGAGGGCTGTTTTATCTTGTTGTTTGGAGGCTAAAGTTGGTTGAAGTTGACCGATTTGCTGAGGGTCAAATCTTCTTTGTTGACCAACGTTGACTTTTCTAGTTAGGGCTCTTTCGTTGTTGTTATAAATGATTAGATTTGTAAATTGTACTATCTCTCTATGCTGAACTATTAAAGACTAAAAGAAGATTTGATCAAGGGTTTCCCCACATTGGGGTTTGCCCCTGGCTGCTGCCACATCTTGTGTCCTCTTGTCTTGGCTTGTCTTCTAGTGTTTATGTTTATGTTCTATCTGCATTTTGCTATCATGTTGATGTGATTGCTAACCTGAATATTGATATTGGGTTAATGAAGAAATTGAAGTAAATTTTCTTTAAAGCATAGAACATACCATTGTTGCCTAAAATTAACAATATGAAAGATGGACATCACATTGAAGTTTGTTGTGATATCATATTTGATGAGAGGATAACATTCAAGAAGTCAAAAGAACTTTCCATAGATCCTGATGATGAAGAAATTTCAATATTTGAGGAAGTTGACAGGGAGGGAGAAGGACCACATCATGAAGAAGGTGTTAAAGTTTCTAAGTTTACTTGGTTAGAAACCCTCCATTCACTTTATCTGATTTATTCCTACCTACTTGTTATTTTCCTTAACAAGTTATATATAATGTAAATACTGAAAATAAACACTAGTGCATGCTCAACATATTACAGATCAACAACTAAAAGAAATAAAACAAACACGTCATATGACACCATTATTTGTGGACTAATGTCCTTGAAAAAACCCAATGTGGGAAAACCGGTGCAACTATCTAGGGTTTTCTTATTAAGCAATATCAGAGTACAATCTGGGTACCGAAACTAGCCTACTCAACAGAGAATTTCCTTGGCAGTAATACCTCTCAGTTTCTGACAAATCTACTGGCTAAAACCTTGAATAATCATTACGGTAGCTACTCAGCACCAATCTACTGCATAAACTCCAACATCTTCCCAATCTGGACTGTGTCAGCATCTCCTAGCCCAGCGCTGGCCTTGCGTTAGCCTATCTTGGCCTGCATCAACCCCAGGAGGCCCTGCGTCAGCTCTCTGACCCTCTGCGTCAGCTACGCTGGCCTCTCTGGTGCTCTGTGCAACACTTAGCTGCCTTTGCGTGGCCCTGCATGAGCACTGGTTGCCCCTTTGTCACTCTCTCTAGCTGCTCTGCTGTTCTCTCGACACTATCTCTGCCTCTCTGTACTCAATGCCCCTCAGCTGCTCTTCGATCATTGATTCTATCTCTCTTAGCAAAAACCGCTCTAGAGAATAGAATGACTGATCACTCTGGTCTATTCTCCAAGTAACCCTCAAGCCTCCTCTTATACTTTTCTTGTTGACATATCAACGACCGAGATTAAGTCCCTAATCAACAGCTAAGATTAGATCTGGCTTGATCCATGTCTTTTGGACCATTCTAACACAGATTCATATTAATACACATTAATAGTTTATTTTCCTTAAGTTTAGACGTAGGGACTCCATTAAAAATATTAATTATTTTAATATCTCCTGATCTGTTTAGAATCTGTCCAGACCCTTTATGGGTTTTGGAGATCTCATGTGCCACAACCTCTCCACCAAATTTCGTGGCTAGAGCACATCCGATGCTACCCCAAATCAACGCTCCCTCTTAGCGAGGACTGTGCTCTAGCAATACTCCTTACTGAGTATTACTTTGATCATCTGACATCGGTACTTGTGCTGATGCTAGGCCTCCTTGCCCAACATCCTCTACACTGCTGCATCCTATACTGCTGCCCATGGTTTTGCCACTGCCACTGCTGCATCTATACGACAACCCTCTCTGCATCCGTGCTGTTGCTGGTCCTTTCTCCCAACACTGCATCTGCACTGCACCTCCTCCCATCATGTTGCATCGTGTTGCCCACTGCTGCACTCCAACTCAGTTACTGAGAAGTAAGTAACTGATCTCCCAATCTGACCTCCTTGTTGGGCTAGAGACACCCACTGATGCTAGTGCTCCCTTTGCCGCTGACAAGTGCTCCCTCTCTGACCTCTACACTGCTGCAACAACTCCCTGCATCTCGCACCGTTGCACACCGCTCTGTGCCATCCTGCACTTGTGCAACACTTGTGTGCCTCTCGCACTGTTGCAGCTTGCTAGCCTCACGCTATCTCGGGACTCCTGCACTATAGCTCTCTCTGCCGCTCCATCCGCATCCATCTCTACCCGACTCAACCAATCCTGCTATTCCTCTTCAGGGCTCTCGTAGCAAGGTCTAATCCAAGAGGTTGGGTACCTCAAGGATCCTTCCCCTCGTTGCCTGTAGTCTGCTTGACTATAGCTCGATGTCTCCCCACTTCCACTCAAGTGGTGCATGTGCACTCATGGCACAGTCATCGTTTGTCAAAACTTCCTTCTCTGCCCATGCTGGCGTTGCCTTAGTCTCAGAAGACTCTCCCTTACTCTTCTTCCTTGGACACTGGGTCGCGTAATGACCCAACTCCCCATAGTGGAAGCACTTGATCTTGGAGAGATCTTTCTTCTTCCGCTTCTCCTGCTTTCCCTTAGATGCTAGGGCCACATCTTCCTCCTCCTACTTGAATTTGATCCCCTTGCTGCTGCTACCTGTCTTTGACTGCCGTTTGATCTCTTCCTAGCGAAGAGCTGCCCACATCTCGTCCCAAGGCGGAAGTGTGCCTCTGCCCAGTATACTCTGGACAAATACTGCCTAGTCTTCTGAGGCAGCATTCAGGGCTGTCCTCACTATTAGCTCCTAATCCGGTGTTGCCCCTATAGCAGTCAACTGGTCTCGGATCTCATTCAGTCCTCCGAGGAATGTGTCAATCGATTGTTCCTTCTTCATTTGATACGACCTCATCTGATTCTCAAGCAACATTCTTCTCTGCACAGAAGTATGCTGGTACAACTTCTTGAGAGCCTCCCACATCTCAAATGCCGTTTCCTTCTCGGCTATGTGGGGTACTACATGATCCTTGACATCATCAAGGATAATGCTCTTGGCCCTCGCCATTGCCTCCTCGTACCTGTCATTATCACTGGGGTCGACTGGGACAACTATTACCTTCAAGGCAAAGTTCTTGACATGATTCCTGTCAAGTACGGATAATATTCTGGCCTTTCAGACTGCGAAGTTCGATGCTTCGTCCAGTTTATCTTGGTCTCTCACTTCGTGTAGTGCCATGATGCTCCTCTACTTCCCTCCTGGAAGTTCTTTGTTCGACTCCTATGAGTCTCTACTTCCTGTCTGGAAGTTCTCTTATGGACTTCCTCTGAGTCCTAATTTCCTCCTGGAAATCCTTTTGCCACTTGTTGAGATGCCCCCTACTTTGATCGTCTTATGCAACCACACCACTGATCTGGGTTCCTCGGCTAGAAACCCTCGGTAGCAACTCCTCTGGCCCTGCTCTGTCAGGTACTGTTCTGACCACAGTACCTCACCAACTCCGCTCTGCAATATTCTTGCAGCCTTCTTAACCTCAACAATTGCCTATTTGTGGACTGCGTCAGACCTTCTCTGCCTCATGCTAGCCCTGTGTCACCCTGGATGGGTTTTCGTTAGCCCTGGGAGGCCTTGCATCAACCCTCTGGCCCTCTGTGTCAACAACGCTGGCTTCTCTGAGGCTCTACGCAGCTCCCGACTGCCTCTGCGTGGCCCTACGTCAGCCTTGGTTGGCTCTGCGACACTCTCCTTGGCTTTTGTGCTGCTAGAAACAGCTTTTGTCACCTTGGGACAACTGTTTTCTGCTGCTATTGCCCTGCTTCGCTGATGTCCTTGAGTCCTCCTTTGATCTGCAGTCACGCTTTGATACCATGTTGAAGTTTCTAAATTTACTTGGTTAGAAACCCTGCATGCACTTTATTTGATTTATTCCTACCTACTTGTTATTTTCCTTAACAAGTTATTTACAATGTAAATACTGAAAATAAACACTAGTGCATGCTCAACATATTATAGATTAGCAACTAAAAGAAACAGAAACAAACACACCATATGACACCATTATTTTTGGACTGATGTCCCCAGAAAAAAACCAATGTTGGAAAATCGGTGCAGCTATTTGAGGGTTTTCTTATTAAGCCATATCAAAATACAATCTGGGTACCGAAACTGGCCTACCCAACAGAGAATTTCCTTAGCAGTAATACCTCTCAATTTCTGACAAATCTTCTGGCTAAAACCCTGGATAATCCTTCCAGCAATTGCTCAGCACCAATCTGCCCTAGAAACCCCAGCATCTGCCCAATCTGGACTGCATCAGCCTCTCCTAGCCCAGCGCTGGCCCTGCTTCAAGCCCAGGATGCCCTGTGTCAGCTCTCTGACACTCTGCATCAGCTACGCTAGCCTCTTTGGTGCTCTGTGCAACACTTAGTTGCCTTTGCGTGGCCCTGCGTGAGTACTGGCTGCTCTCGCGTCACTCTCTAGGGCTGCTCTGCTGTTCTCCCGGCACTATCTCTGTCTCTTTGTACTCAATGCCCCTCAGCTGCTCTCTGATCACTGATTCTATCTCTCTTAGCAAACCCGGCTCTAGAGAATAGAATCACTGATCACTCTAGTGTATTCTCCAAGTGACCCTCAAGCCTCCTCTTATGCTTTTCCTGTTGACATATCAACGACCGAGATTAAGTCCCTAATCAACGACTAAGATTAAATCTAGCTTGATCCATGTCTTTTGGACCATTCTATCACAGATTCATATTAATACACATTAATATTTTATTTTCCCTAAGTTTAGACTTAGGGACTCCATTAAAAATATTAATTATTTTAATATCTCCCGATCTGTTTAGAATCTGTCCAAACCCTTTCTGGGTATTGGAGATCTCATGTGTCCAACCTCTCCACCAAATTTTGTGGCTAGAGCACATCTGATGCTACCCCAAATCAACAGAAGGGCCACGTGAACCTGTTCA
This sequence comes from Pinus tabuliformis, assembly GCA_031772625.1. NCBI lineage: Eukaryota > Viridiplantae > Streptophyta > Pinopsida > Pinales > Pinaceae > Pinus > Pinus tabuliformis. The sequence continues at coordinate 687,731,180 of CM062817.1, read as the reverse complement.
ACCCATGGTCATTCCAGAAACAAGGAAGAAACTTAATTGGTTGAAATCCACACTACTTGATGCAAAAGGTCATGGGGAAGCACAAGGATCATTTAGAAAATGTAAGAGACCCAAGAAATATTGTAGGTATGCTGCATACATGACAAAATTAATAGAAGCAGAACCATCGAACTTTGAAGAGGATGTAGAATGTCGAGAATGGAAGGATGCCATGAATGAAGAGCATCAATCTATAATGAAGAATGGAGTGTGGGAAATCGTACCTAGACCTGAAGACAAATTTGTGGTTACATCCAAGTGGATCTATAAGATCAAGCATGTAGCTGATGGAAGTATAAATAAGTATAAAGCAAGATTTGTGGCTAGAGGGTTCTCTCTACTTGAAGGCATCGACTATGAAGAGACGTTTGCTCCAACAACAAGATATACAACGATTTGATCATTAGTCTCTCTAGCAACGTCGATGGGATGGAAAACCCACCAAATGGATGTCAAGACTGCGTTTCTGAATGACATTATAGATGAAGTCTATATAGAGCAACCCTTGGGATTCAAAGTCAAAGATAGGAAGGCATATGTTTGCAGATTGAAAAAAACATTATATGGCCTCAGGCAAGCACCAAGGGCATGGTGTGCTAGAATGGATGCATACCTATAGAGAATAGGCTTCACAAAAAGTTCTGCTGACTCGAACCTTTGTATTAAGGTTCGTAAACAATGAACCTGTAATTATTCTTTTGTATGTAGATGATCTTCTCTTGACAGGTGTAGAAGGTCGAATTGAAGAATGTAGGAAGCAACTGGCAGCATAATTTAACATGAAGGATCTTGGGCTGATGCATCACTATTTGGGACTAGTCTAGCAAGGACCGAATGAAATCTGTTTGGGTCAAGGAATGTATGTTATCGAGATTCTAAAGAAGTTTGACATGATGGACTTCAAACTTATGACCACTTCGATGATCACAAACTTGAAGAGATTAAGGAGTTCCGATTCAAGCCCCGTGGATCCTTCCAAGTATAGACAACTTGTTGGCTCATTAATGTACTTGGTGAATACTCGACTAGACATATGTTTTACAACACATGTACTCAGTCAATTCCAAGTGGAGCTGAAGCATGATCATTGGATCGCAACAAAACATATTCTGAGATATCTGTGAGGAACCATCAACTCCTGTTTGAAATATGATAGAAGGAATGATGTCCAATTGATTGGATATACAAATTTCGACTGGGGAGGTAGTCAACAAGGTGGAAGAAGCACTACGGGAGGATGTTTCAGTTTAGGATCCTCCATGATCTCATCATGGATGAGCAGAAAGCAAGACACCGTTTCTTTGAGTAGTGCTGAGGCTGAATATGTTGCAGCATGTGAAGTAAGCAAAGAAGCAGTTTGGTTAAGGAAGCTGCGATTCGACCTGTTTGATGGACCGATGAACCCTACAGTGATACTGTGTGATAACACCAATTTCATTCGTTTGTCTGAGGATCTAGTGTTTCATGGAAAGACAAAGCACATCAACAACAAATATCACTATATTCGAGAGCTAGTACATAATGGTGTGCTGCAACTACGATATATCTCCACTGATGAACAGGTAGTTGACATATTGACAAAATCACTTCCAAACAAGATGCTTGTATACTTAAGGGACATGCTTGGTTTGGTGGATTTTTCCTACCTAATTGAGAGGGAGAGATAGACACTACATTCTTGTCTTTACTTGGGAAGAAAGGATGGAGGATTGGGTAACCATTTGGCATTCAATACTCTTTGAGAATGTGGTAGGGCATTCAAGACAAGAGTAATCGTGGATCGATATTCTTTGAGGATTAGGTACCCAAGATAAGAATAGTGCAATGGGAGGTCATACTCTGTGAACCCCTGGGTGGAGTATGTACCTTGGGAGACAAGATGATGGTGTCTATACATCATTGGTCTCGCCAACATTGTGCTCTGATCTTGTGGAGAGATAGAGTTGTTAGTCAAGGCCTTGCTATGTGATAATGTTGGTTAATATGATGCTAGACAGTTGGGTTCCCAATCTGACTCTTCTTATGAGATCTCTTCAGATTAAGAATGATCATGTACCTCTTATGAATATCTCCCTAGTTAAAAGGAAGTGTTGAAGAATGTGTAACTAGGTTCGGTCTTCATAAGTATGAAACTGTGTTGCACGGGTACCCGCACCCGGGGGTGGGGTTCTCGAACTCGTCCCGGGTTCCTGCACCCAAGTACCGGATTCGGGTACGGGTTCTTCCCAGACAAACCCAGAAGAACCGGGTTCTTCAAAAAAAAAATTTGGGTTCTTTTCCTTTAACGGGTTCTTGGGTTCTTCGGGTGCTTGGGTTCTTCGAGTGCTTGGGTTCTTCGGGTTGGGTTCTTTGGGTTCTTCGGGTTCTTTGGGTTCTTCATAAAAAAACTATATTAAAAATATAATTAATAATATATAGTTGGATTGAGGTTAAGAACAAAGTGCATACATTTGTTGTAGGAGATAGATCACACCCACAGACAGAGGAGATCTATGCAGAATTGCAGTGACTGACAGGGTTGATGAAGGAAGCAGGGGATGTACCTGATGTGCACTTTATGCTGCATGATAAGAAACAGGAGCAGGTGGTAGTGATCATCACATGATGTGCAATAGGAGTGGTGGGAATCTGCATTGTTTTACAAGAGGAAGAAGCTTATATTTTGTTTGTGCTTTTCAGCAAGTTGTAAAGACCACTGAAGTCTCATCAAAAGCGCAAGAAGTGCATATGTCGTAATTGCCACTATTCTGCCAAGTTCATAAATGAGGTCACCATGCAGAAAACCGTCCTGAGTGATTTAATCCACTTCATTATTTTCTCAACTCTGTTTTTTTGGGATTTATATTGAGGCTTAAGTAAAATAAGTTAGCTGGAAGTGCTATGTTATTCTGTTGGTGTCTCTACAAAGGGAGTGGAGGTTTTAGGACTGTTTACTGTTTTCATGTATCATGCCAAAGGCTATATATCCCTAGGGCATTTCTTAAGGACAAGAGCCCATACAACAAGTTTGAAGTAGCATGGGTATTTTCAAAATTTTTAGGTTGAAGTTACATCAAGATATTTAGTGAACAAAAGATGTGAGTGGACTGTCGACCTCCTTGGATATATGATTGCAGAGAGCTTGTCTGGGCAGAATAGGGATCGGGCTTTTGTTAGAGACCTTTTTGTTTCCTCGGAGCTTCAGGTAATGACTTATAAATAGCAGTAAAGGCATTTTCAGAGACACTCTTGTTCTATTTTTGCTCATGATGAGAAGTGTTGAAATTCAAATCTCACATAAATACATATAAGATGTAGATGTATGCACACAAATCGATGCATACACATAGACAGAGATTAATGGACATAGAGAGAACAGACATTAATGGACATAGAGAGATGCACACAAGAATTATAGTTTATAGCTGTAATGTATTATTCCATATGTTGGCTTGACAAAAGACGCTTGCCAACAAGCTGTATAATTGACTTTGTACTGATTTCATGTGTTTCATTTTTGGATGAAAATATGGTGCAACTCTAAATTGAATAAGTTAATTGCATCAAGCAACAGATGTTATGCTTGTCTGTATAAAACAATAGTTAATATCTTCACTCTTTTTTATGGTAGCTAATACTGGGGACTTGTGTTTGAGGGTCAAACAGGTAACATAACAATTGAGAAAGGTCTGAAATTCTGTTGGATTTGGAAAATAAAATGAAAGATAAGCATAGGAAGAGAAATTGGAAGCATGGAAAAGGATGGACATTATAGCAGTGTGATCAGACAAACAATGATGTCTGCAATGTTAATATGTCAATATAGAGTTAGGGAACAAGTTTGACCTGCAAAACTGTATTTGATAGGATGTTTGCGTGGTATGCGGTTTTGTGGAACTCAATGACAACAGGATATGCTGACCACAACTGTTGCATGGATGCTTTCCAATTTGTGGCAGAATGCTTTGGTTTGGCATAAATCCAAACCAGGTGATCTTCACTATTATTTTGAAGGCATGTGCCAGACTGCCATCAGATGAAAATGGTAAGCAGGTCCATTTATGCATTATCAGAATGGGTTTGGAAAAAATATAAAATTCAAATTTCATATATATTATTAATTATATTTTTTCAGCTTTAATATATTTCATATGTATATATATATATATATATATATATGAAATATTAATTAATAATATGCATGTTTAAATGATTGTCATTAAAGTTTTCTTGTTTAAAATTTAAAGTTGAAAAAATATACAAATTCAAATGTCATATATATTATTAATTATAAATTTATAATTTATAATTTATAAAACATAATTATTAAAATTTAATATTATTATATTACCCGACGAACCCACGCACCCTGTTTCCAAAAATGCCGTCCCCGTCCCGTCCCGTCCCCGCACCCACGTTTCCTGGCAACATAGGTATGAAATGTATTCTTGTAAATATAAAATGAAAAAGAAATTATTATTATTATTGGAGCATGGGTTTTATGCTCAAGTTCTTTTATTTTATAGGTCGAGCACCCATTGGGTGCTTTTAGGGTTTCTCCTAGGTATAAGAGTCATTTTCATATATTGATGGCCCTATGGGCACATTGTAAATTATAAAGAAAAAATTATTTTGTCTTTAAAATGTCAAAATACCACCAAGATCAAGTCGGCCTACATGAAGACCCACATCCACCCTTGAAGAAGCCTATATATAAGAGGAACTCGTCCTCCATTTGGATCACTCACTCACTCGTCTCTTATGCGAAGAAGTAAAATAAAGAGAAGTCGAAGAAGGAAGTGTGAAGAAGTCGAAGTGTTTTTATGCCTTATCTATTCTTTTGGGAAGATCAAAGTTAGCGTTTTTGCACTAGATCTTCTGGGGTTCGATTTTGCTAGAAGAAGAGAAGGGAAGGCAAGCGAAGGTCTCTTAGGGCATCTTACTAGCCCTAGGACTCAAGTCAAGGCAAGCGAAGTCAAGAGGAAGGCTATTAGAGGGAGATCGAAGTCTCCTAGAGAAGCAACAACAGTTGCAACAGTTGCTGGGGAGCAGAATTTCAAATCTACAGGGAGGTCAAAGATATTGCAATAGGGGGCCGTGGTAGACTTGATCTGGGAGGGTATTTGAATGAGTCTAGGTCATGGTATTCGTCAATTGAAAGATCTAAAAGATAAAGAAGAGATTTACGGGTTTTCCCCTCAAGAGGAGGGGTTTTTGCCCTGGCTTGCAACCTATATACTGTGTCACTGTTCTTACTGTTTTGGTAACTGCTTGATGTATTGCACACTGGAATAATAACGAACAAAGCTAACAAAGTTAAAGGTAACACGAACCATTATCAACTTAAGAGAATTAACATATTCATTGCCTTATTGAATTCTCAGCAATCAGCATCAGGGAATCAAAGTGATCTCCCTCTCTTTGAAGGATCACTTTTGAAGGAAGACATCTTCATCAAAAAGACATCCTCTATTCTCAACATCATCATCAAAATCAAGAAGGCATCATGTTGAAGATATTGTCATGAAAGAGTATCTTCACAAGTAGGTATCTATATGTCCACATCTAAATCTATTAAATTGACTTCATTTTGCAAGTAAAGCAACAAGTTGATTGGGTCATCAAACTTTCTTGCATGGACGAAGAGGATAGATTTGATCCTCATAGAAAATGAAGTCGTTGAACACGCTAAGGGCTCAATCACTAAACCTCCAAAGAAAAAGCTCAAGCCCTAGCCAAGTATATGAAAGGAGAAATTAGGGCTTAATGGATCCTTATAGAATCCATCAAGGATCCCCACATACCATATGCTGCAAAATTGGAGACATCAAAAGAAATATATGAGAAGCTAGTAGAAGTATTCTCCGTAAGTACTGCAGTAGCAGTAATATCATTAAGAACTGAGCTCTACAAGATGAAGATATCAAAGGAAGAAGGAATAGCCTCATACTTTATGAGGGTGTAAGAAATACAAAACCAACTGCAAGGGTTGGGGGAAATAATCTTTGATAAGGAAATGACCACTGTGGTGCTCAATGCACTATCAAGCATTTATTGAAAGAAGGAAGCCACCCCGTTTAGTGAACTTTGTCATTATGTAAGATTGAAGAAACCGGGTTGAAGGCAAAAGTGACGTGGGATCAAATGAACAAATTTATGTTTTTGCTGCCATGGTTAAGAGAAAAGGAAAGTTTGGGAAGTTTGGTCCTAAAAAAAAAGAAGAAGAATATGTTAAAGATCCAACGTTGTGGCTGTTAGGAATATGGGAGAGATTGTCTGAAGTTCAAGAAGGACATCAAGAGGAAGGAAAGAAATGAAGCTCATATCACCAAAGAAGTGGAAGAACCCGATGAGAAGAAATCCAAAGGGATAGATCATCACTATTAGGGTTTCTCCAATGCATAGCAAGGACAAGTAGGAGGTGAAAAGATCTCCACCATGGCAGTCAAGATGAGAAGTATTATGATGAGACACATCTTAGTAGAAGATGGCATCATACTAGAAGCATACCGTTGAAGCAAAGGTTCATGACATCATTAGAGAAGCTTGAAAGAATAGTTGAAGTACAATCTACATGGATGTAATAGTCATCATATAATGGAAGTAGCTCTTGGTAACCTCATTGAAAGCATATATAGTACATATGGTTGAAAGAAAGTCATCTAGCATGATAGAAGGAATTCATCATACATCATCATCGTGAAAGGAGTATCTGCCAGATGAGGATAATCTGGATCCTCTGTTGGAATCTTCATCAGAAGGTTCACCTCTACTTGGAAGAAGCGTCTCGTTGATCGTTCCACCATTGTTTAGAAGGATGATGGTATGGTGACAAAGGAGTGCAATAGGTCAAGTTGATTCAAGTACTCTCAATCAGGGAAAGGACGCTGCCAAAGGAAGGAAGTTTGGATGACCAAAAGGAGAAAAGAGGTATGTATGCATATGTTTGATAGATTTAAGTCATGTCACCATATAGTTGCAAATAACATGGGTGAATACTCTACCTCATGAGTATGAACAAAGGAAAAGGATCTCTTCCATTAAAAAGATGCATGAAGGCATGATTCACATATTGAAAAGATGAAATCAACATAATATGTCCTCATATGGAATATGAGGTGGTTGACAAAGATGAAGGAACTATCAATGGAAGTTTCTGGGAGCATTATGTGAAGAAAGAAATACTAAAACACTCAATGAGTGCTTTTGACCTAGAAATAAAATAAATGAAGCATGAAACCCATGCTTATAAATAAATTCTATTTTACAATAACTTTTCGTTTCTTTCTTTTGAAAGTTTCATTACATCATGACTCAAATATAACTATGAAGACCGATACTAATATTTCTCAACACCTCATGTGGTCCCCCTCAATTAATGAGCCTCCTAATACTTTTTAATTTTTTGTACAATGTGCACATTTTCTCTCATAAAGCCACTTTTAGAATATAAAAGTCACTTTAATAATATAAAGTGTACTTAATACCTTTCACATAAAGTCACTTTTAAAACTCATGTGACTTTAATATCTTAAAGTACAAGGTACATCTCTCATTAAGAGTAAATTATCTCCTTGACATTAATAAAACACATAATGTCACTAGACAAAGGGGTCATTAATGTGTCTCCCTAGGCCAAAAGGATCTATGTTGCACGAAACTTTCGAGAACATGGTGTTTCGGGCTGTACTCGTACTCGAAACTTTGAAACTCTGTCAAAACTCAACTGAAACTTGACCTTCATGTAATCTAGGAGTGTTAATATATAATTGGTTTTCATCCTAAATTGTCATCTATGGGTATTATTTTTATTTTATCTTACAAGATAATGTGTTAATCACTCATTTATAAATTTCTTTATATATATATATATATATATATATGACATTTTGGGTGACGTTTCCATTTTTGGAGGTGACGTTTCTAAATGTACCCATTTCAGAAACTCCAAAACGCTTCGACGCTTAGTGCAACTTAGAAAAGGATAAATGCCTAGGAAACACCTCTGTGGTACCCTTATTTTCAACACTCCCTCTTACCGAGGAAGTTGTTTTTCACCGCTCCCATTCTGTCTCTGAAGAATACATGCTTACCCTTGGTAATGACTTGGTGAGAATGTTTGCTACCTGTTCATCAGTGGATATATATTCTAGCTTCACAACTCCCCTTTGAACTCAGTGTCTGATGAAGTGGTATTTGATCTCTATATGCTTTCACTGATCATGAAATACTGGATTCTCAGAGAGTTTAATACAACTATGATTATCACAATATATTGTAGTTGGTCTCAGCCTTTGACGAAATAAACCATGAAGCATCTTGTAAAATCACAGTGCCTCTCAACTAGCCTGACTGGCGGCCATATACTTTGCTTCCACACTGCTTAATGCCACTGACTTCTGTTTCTTGCTGAAGCATGACACAACTGCTGAGCCCTATGAGAAACATCCGAAAGTACTCTTCCTGTCACTAGCACTACCAACCCAATCTGAGTCCGTGCAACCAATTACTCTGACTCCATCACACCTGACATAGTCCAGACCATAGTCCACTGTGCACTGTAGGTACCTCAATATATGTTTAGTATACATCCAATGCATTCTATCGGGCTCCATCATAAATTGACTTAGTGTGTTGACTATGAAACAAAATCTGGTCTAGTGTTGAACATATACATCAAACAATTGATCAACTGGTGATACGAGGTGAGGTTCACTAGCTCGAAATTTGAAGCATGCAGGTTCTTCCAGTTGATGATCATAGGGCTCAGGAGCAGCTATAGGCCTGCAAGCCTCCATATTGAATGTCCTCAAGATATCACCAACATACCTTCCCTGGCCATTGAAGATATGCCCATCCTCATGCCAAACTTCCAACCCCGAAAAATAATGCATCGGTCCCATATTGATCATATCAAACTCTGAAGCAAGGTCTCTCTTATAGTGTTGGATGAGTCTGTCCTCTCCTTTAATAAACAAATCATCCACATATAAAACTAGAGTGAGTGGATTGTCACCAACCATAATGAGATAGAGTTTCAGATCTGCATCACTCTTCTGGAAACCCATCTATTGTAAGCTAAGTCACTAGGTTCGTGTTCGAGTTCGAGTTCGGTGATCTTGAAATTCGAATAAAGTTCGGCAACTAAAATTTTGTCGATAAAGTTCGACATAAAATTCAACATATCGAAATTTGAGAAAAAAATGTATATATATATATATATATATATATATATATATATCAATTTAAAGTCAAATTCAAAGTCCCTCAATGCACATTGCAAAGACATAAGATTATTGCTCAAACATTTAATTCATTTTGACATAATTTTAAATTTTTTTAAACCATGAAAGCGAGTGCCAAATTCCAATAAAGAACCAAGTTCCAACTTCCATACATAGTAAACAATGTGAGAAATTCATCATAGACATTGGCAATTCGGCACACATATCAAATTAACAAAACCATGGGCCATATCAGATTTCATATATTGAAAAACAATCTGATAAAAAAGTATTCAAAATATATAAACTCGAAAGTTTAAAGTAGCTTGGCAGTTTTAGAAAATTGTTCATGGAAAAAGTAAACTAGAAATCTAAAACAGGGACACAAGTTTTATTCTTGATGTTCTTGTGGCCCACTTGTTATATCAAAAAGTTCTATATCATCAAGAGCAGTAGGAGTTGTGAATCCGCTAGATGCTTCAGCATTAGATTCATCAGTCAATTCCCTGTCAATGTCACTATCAATGTACAAATCAGCGTCATCCATTGATGCATTTGGAACAGGATTGATCCACGGAGTAGAGGAATTGGATGACTCTTTAGCTACATTCTTCAATGCCAACTACAAGTTACTACAAACATAAACATTATCTTCTAATCTTCCAGATAACAATCTATTTCTTTTCTTGGAATGAATGTGGTCAAAGGAACTCCAATTCCTTTCACAAGTTGATGCACTTGATCCCTGGCTTAAGATACGAATTGCAAAATTTTGCAATTCTGGTGCCCTTGAACCATAAAATTCCCACCATACTGCTGGATCTCTTCTGCTCCTATCATACTTTGCTGATTGTGTTCCAGATAACCCTTCTTCTAACCTGTATGCCCTCAACTGACTTCTGATCAAACCTGCAATTTCTGGATCTGGATTTATCTTTTCAATAGCATGGATAAGTCCATTCATGATTTCTTCATCCCTATGTCTTGGTAACCCAAACAATCTAAGGTCCAAATAGCATGCTACTGCATGTAATGGACCATGCATCATCTTCCATCTTTGATCAATTAAATCCCATATCTCTTGGTAATCAAGTTCCACATTATTAAAAGTAGTTACAATGATCTCTTTGCAACGATCAATGCTTTCATAAAAAAAACCCATATAAGGTTTATCACCATCAACCATGCGGAGTAGATTAACAATTGGGTCACAAACTTTTATAACCTTGTTTGCATTTTCCCAAAAGCCATTTTTGAGCACAATTTGTTCAACATTTTTCCCCTTAGTTTCTTTTGAAAGGGTAGATCTCTCCCACTCAACGTTGCAAAAAACAGCTCTTAGGCTCGCTTTTTCCTCAACAACTCTTTTTAGAGTAATACAAAAAGTGGCAAACCTTGTATCACAAGGCCTCAACAACTATTTTGATGCATTCTTCCTGTATATGCTCAAAGTGAGACGATGGTTGATGATGAAGTTTGCAATTGTTTTGGCTCTTCAGATTGTCTCATTGACCCAAGGAAATTTGGCTAAGTCATGCAACATTAAATCCAAGCAGTGAACTACACAAGGTATCCAATAAATCTGATTATACTTTTCCATAATCAACTTCCCTTCACCAACACAATTTGATGCATTATATGTAATAACATGGACAACATTTTCCTCCCCAACCTCTTGAATCACTTCATCCAAAATTCCAAAAATAAATTCTGATGTCTTCACTTGATCCATTGCATTTACTGCCTTCAAGAAAAGTACCCCTTGAGGACTATAAACAAGCACATTGATCAATGGGCGATGACACAAATCTGACCAACCATCACTCAAAATTGTGCATCCTGTAAGCTTCCAAGACTCTTTAATCTCAACCAACTTTCCTGTCACTCTGTCTTTTGTTTTCTTTAGCAAAGTTGTCCTTAAAGCTTCAGATCCGGGAGGAACATAGCCCTTCCCAAAATCAATGGCCTTTTTAATTACATTTTTAAAATATGGACTCCTCGCCACATTAAAGGGAATTGCACATGCATAAAAGAATTCTGCAACAACATCATCAACTTCTTGTTTCTCAACAAGTTTCTAGAATTGATTTAATGTTTTGGTTCCACCTATTTTTGCTTGAGTAGAACTTGATCCACCAATGTTTGAGATTGAATTAATGGTGTTGGAGGAAGACATGGCAATCTCCCTCTCAATTCGTTGCCTCTTATTTACTCTATTCTCCTTTTGCATCTTTGAATTGGAATGGTCTTTCTGCATTGTGGCTTTTTGTTCATCAGTGATCTTAGTGCAGGGTTCAACACCACCTCCACTTCCATTGCTAATACCGAGAAGGTGATCCACTGCTCTAGTTAAAGTGCCAGTGAAATCATGTCCACAACGCTGACATGAGAGATTATAACCATCTTTTTTGACAAAATTCCAAGCTACAATAGTTGATTTTGGGGGTGCGATTGAAATTTGAAGGTTCTGAACCTCTGATTGTTAAAAACTAGTGAAGGCTTGAAGTCTGAAATGTCTGCAACTTTTTTTGAATTTACATTTTCATTAGTTTTTTTTTTTTTTTTTGCAGAATGAAACATAAAAAAAAAGTCACAACCTACAACCTACAACTTATAACTGAAGTCTGAGAGTTGTATTACAATTTATTGTATGTAATACTTCTGTTCTCTTACTCTAAAATTGTCAAGTATAATAATATGGTGTTCACTGTTTATAGTTTATACTAGGTCGGTTTGTCTAGATTGATTTTGAAACATTGAAACAAGTATTTGTCCACACTCAGGTCTGGAGATATATGATTATGTAAGCAATTCCCCAGGAATAGGGCAACTTGTTTAGAATCCAGGCTGTTTGATTTCAATTCTGAGAAGTGGTTTCACCATTGCCTTTTGCTTCCGCTTTTCTAGTCGTTGTGGCAATTTAAAAAGGTTTTCCAGGAAATTGTTCTCACATCTCTGCTTCAAGTAGATTTTATATCCAAGTCTGTCTTTCCTGAGGTATGTCTGTTGCTGTGTATTTTGTGAAGGGGATTCTGCAATTTTGTGAAGGATCTTCTCTTGCAGGGACTCTGTTCTGGTAGCATGCTTTTTAAATCTGAGTGGAGGGGAATCCTCATTATCTCTCTGGAATTGAGGCCTTTTTTTGGTCTTATCCTACACAATCTGGTTTTATTTGAAGTTTGGCTTGGCCTTTTGAGGACAGCCATGGATCACAGGGAAGTGTTGGAATTCAAGAGGGCATTGAGAAGGCATGAAGGGTACATTAAGTCCAACAAGGCCACCTTGCTCTCAGTCACAACCAAAGTGTATGAGAACAAACATCTCTGTGTTCCTCAACATATATCCATAATGAATTTGCTGGTTCAACAAAAACAGAGGATTGGACCTCCTTGCTCTCAGTCACAAGTTATGATATATCATAGAGACAATCATTGTGAAGTACGCCGCAATTCAAGCAATCAAGGGTCACTGTATAAGGTCACCAGGTTTATGAATTTTAATTCTGCATGGGTAATCATGACATTATAGCCTACAAGTCCTTTGCTGCTTCAGAATTAGGCCTTGGACCTTGCTTAGTCTCTCGTTGTCCTGAAATAAAGGGCTGAGGTTTGTTGTAAACTTGTACAAGGGGCGAGGTACAATCTAGAGGAACCTTTAGGCTTTAGGCTTTAATGTAAAATTTTGGGCTTTAGCGTGGTTATTGGTATTATAATTTATGTGTAGAGGTGCTAGGCTATAGGTTAATAAACTTACCAGGCAGCAGGAGTCAAGACTGCTTGGCCAGCCGCTAGGTATCATCGTATCAGTATGTCGGCGTGCAGGAGTCAACTTCAAGAGTCGAGCTGAGGCAACAGGAGTCAAGAGCGGAGCTGTAGTTTGTATGTTGCTCACGTGGAGTCCGGACTGGTCGTTCGGTTGAAACTTGAGGTCAGTGGTCGTCGGTCGCAGGCTGCAGCGTCGCTCGGTGGTAGACTGGTAGGTATAACCCTCCGCAAACAATGAACATTGAAACCTAAAACCCGACGTCCGCAAACAATGAAACCAAAAGCAAAACGGGCCTGCAATAATTCATTTCGAAATTTTTTAAATCGAACCAAAACGATTTTTATCGAACTTGAAACGAACTTAATTGATTATGTTCGCGTTTAAATTCAAATTCAGCTTGAAGTTCGAGTTCGCCATAAAGTTCGACGAACTTGAACGAATAAGTTCGTATTCATTTGAAGTTCGGCGAATTCCGAACTTATTCGTTCAAATTCGCCGAACCTGGTTACTAAGGCTGCAAGTAGGCATCCATCATCTCATACCATGCCCTCTGCACTTACTTCAGTCCATACAAGGCTTTCTAAGTCTACACACATGAGACTCCCTCCGATGCACCTCAAAGCCTTGTAGCTGCTCAATGTACACCTCGTCCTAAATAACTACATAGAGAAAGGCGGTCTTCACATCCATTTGGTGAATCCTCCAACCCATCTCCACTGTTATAAAAATGACTTCTGTAATATAAGTGTAACGAGCAACTGGAGAGAAGGTCTCTAGAGAGTCAACTCCCTCTACTTGTGAGATTCCTTGCGCTAAAAAACGAGCTTTGAACTTCCCCACGTTACCATTTGCAACATGTTTGATCTTGTAGAGCCACTTGAAAGTCATCATCGACTTCCACTCAGGTCTTAGCACTACCTTCTAAACATCATTCTTTGTGATGAAAACATACTCCTCTATTGTAGCATCCCTCTAGATTTGCTAACTGGAAGCCTCCTTATAACTAGCTGGCCACAAAGCCACCCAACCACTATGGTGGTCTGCTCTCCCTCACTGACCACTTGGGTTTCCCCACTGCCTCTTGAGCTTCGTTATGTTTGTCATGAAGCCTTGTTGGCTTCTTCTTCCTTGTAGTATCCTTCTCTGTTGGTATGGGAAAATCCTCAACTGGAGCCTCACCTCTTGATGATGAAGGCTATATTATGGTCAATGAAGATCCTAGACTCTAAGATCATGCACCTGACAATCTTAAACCATGTGATCTTGTACTTTGTGAACGTGTCACCCCTGAAGAAGGTGACCTTGTTGATCTTGGGGTACCACCTGAAGATCCTGAACCCTGTGGTGTCGCCCCCTGTTGAGGAGCTTGCTGCTCTACCTCATCAACCTCTTGACACCTCCACAAAGCCCTCTCCTCCTCAAATCTCACATCTTGCTTGTGGACAACTTTCCTCTGTCCAGGAATATATATGCAATAGGCCCTCCCAGTCCAGTGTTACATGCCTCTGTTGGAAAATCAAAGATATTATATCAGGGTTTGGTTCTCCGATCTTGATAATTACTTGTGAGTGTGTTGGCTTCTTTTACTTCTTTATTATCTTATCTTTCATCAAGCAATTATACATATTGCATACATGAAGATCACAAAACAAGAGACACAAGATATAGGCACATGCCAGGGAAAAACCCCCTCGAGGGGAAAACCCAGTGAAAGTAGTTCTTCCTTTCAATAGTATTATTTGAGACTCTTCACCCTAGACCAAGGCCAAAATTTCCCTCCACACCATGTTAGCCTCCAAGATCTTTGACCTCTTTCCCGCAACTTCGACTATGCAACAGATCCTAGCAACATGCAGTTTCCGGCAGCAACAAAACCTTAGGAGACTTCGATCTGCTAAACCAGACCACGAAACAGAGAGAGAGGTACCAAAACTTGATTTTCCTCTTCTCTAGAGACTCCCCCAAACTCACACTTCTTTCCTCCTTCTCGCAACAAGCTTCGCATCCCCAACACTTCCCCTCCACACCATGTCAGCCTCCAAGATCTTCGACCTCTTTCCCGCAACTTCGACTATGCAGCAGATCCCAACAACATGCAGTTTTCGGTAGCAGCAAAACCTTAGGAGACTTCGATTTCCTAAACTAGATCACGAAACAGAGAGAGAGGTACCAAAAATTGATTTTCCTCTTCTCTAGAGATTCCCCCAAACTCGCACTTATTTCCTCCTTTCGGCAACAGATTTCGCATCCCCAACACTTCCCAACACTTCCCAAAAGATATTGAATTTCTTGTGAGAATGATGCCTCGAAATGACTTCGACTTCCTTCTTTATATAACCTTCTAGTGGGTCAAATGAGGGTCTCTAGGTCGACTTGATCTTCCATAGGCTGACATGATGTGGAGGATACATAATTCATATTTTGCTTGATACAAAACCTTCTTACTTGATCCGAAAGCCCAAGAAGGGTCTCTTCAAATGTATAATGACTCTATAAACTCAATATTAATCTTAGGAGTTCACAATGGGGACTTTGACTAATATAATGATGACCCAAGCATGAAACCCATGCTTTAATAAGTCATGTTACAATATTAAAATTCTTTTGACAAGTACATTACATAATGACTCAAGTACATTATTGAAGACCGAACATAGTTACTTTTTCCAACACTCCCTCTTAACTAGGGAGTTATTCATAATGTACAAATACAATGGAATTTCTCAAGCTATATGAAAACATGAAGAACCTTTAGGCACCGCAATGCCATGGACTAGATTCCTGACTAGGGCAATCTATCCAACCAGTCACTCAACAATTTAGGCACCACAATGCCGTGGACTAGATTCCTGACTAGGGCAATCTATTCAGGTGGGACTAAGGTGGACTCAAGCTTTTAGCCCCTCTAGGTACCATCAGGGTTACTTGCTAACCAACAACCTTTAGGCACATGCTAGGGAAAAACCGCCCTCAAGGGGAAAACCCAGTCAAAGTAATTCTTCCTTTCAATAGTATTCTTTGAGACTCTTCACCCTAGACCAAGACCAAACTTTCCCTCCACAACATGTTAGCCTCCAAAATCTTCGACCTCTTTCCAATAATTAGGACTATGCAGCAGATCCCAACAACATGTAGTTTCCGGCAGCATCAAAACCTTAGGAGACTTCGATCTCCTAAACTAGACCATGAAACAGAGGGAGGTACCAAAACTTTGATTTTCCTCTTCTCTAGAGACTCCCCCAAACTCACACTTCTTTCCTCCTTTCGGCAACAAACTTCGCATCCCCAACACTTCCCAACGCTTCCCAGAAGATATCGAATTGCTTGTGAGAGTGATGCCTCCAAATGACTTCGACTTCCTTCTTTATATAGCCTTCTAGTGGGTCGAATTAGGGTCTCTAGGCCGAGTTGATCTTCCTTAGGCTGACATGATGCAGAGGACACATAATTCATATTTTGCTTGATACAAAACCTTTTTAAATGATCTGAAAGCCCAAGAAGGGTCTCTTCGAATGTGCAATGACTCTATAAACTCAATATTAATCTTAGGAGTTCATAATGGGGACTTTGACTAATATAATGATGACCCAAGCATGAAACCCATTCTTTAATAAGTCATGGTACAATTATAAAAATTCTTTTGGCAAGTACATTACATAATGACTCAAGTACATTATTGAAGACTAAACATAGTTACTTTTTCCAACACTCCCTCTTAACTAGGGAGGTATTCATAATGTACAAATACAATGGAAGATCTCAAACTATATGAAAACATGAAGAACCTTTAGGCACCACAATGCCATGGACTAGATTCCTAACCAGGGCAATCTATCCAACTAGTCACTCAACAATTTAGGCACCACAATGCCATGGACTAGATTCCTGACCAGGGAAATCTATCTAGGTGGAACTAAGGTGGACTCAAGCTTTCAACCCCTCTAGGTACCATTAGGCTTACTTGCTAACCAACAACCCAAACATACAGTTGTGTATCCAAAAATCGAGCTCAATAAAAAACACAACCTTTCCAATTATGGGATTCCTGACATCAACACATAGTGCCCACCTGATGTCTCCCTAGGGAATGCTTCACTCGCAAAGCCTTAACAAATCTCTTCCATTCCTTTATCATCAATACAGTCACCAATATCTACCAAACCCAGTAGGTTCCTTAGATATTCGAACTTCTTATTAGGAAGAGCCTTTGTCAAGATGTCTGCTACCTGTTCATCTGTCATAACATATTCTAGCTTCACGATCCCATCCTGCACCAAGTTCCTAATAAAGTGGAACTTACTATTGATATGTTTCGTCCTTGAGTGAAACACGAGATCTCCAGACATCTTGATACAACTTTGATTATCACAGTTAATCATAGTAAGATCCAGAGACTTTTCGAAAAAGTCTGTTAGAAGCTTCCTTAACCAAACAACTTCTTTTCCTACTTCACATGCAACCACATATTATTCCGCACTACTCAATGCAATGGGATCTTGCTTCCTACTCATCCATGAGCTCATAGCAGCGCCCAGACTAAAGCATCCTCCGGTAGTGCTCCTTACATCAGTCTCACTTTCACCCCAATCAGAGTCTGTGAAGCCAATCATCTTGAATTCCTTACTATCACACTTTAGGCAGTGATGTATAGTACCACAAAGATACCTCAATATATGCTTGGCTGCTATCTAGTGATCATGACGAGGCTCCAACTAAAACTGACTATGAATGTTCACTGCAAAACATATATCTGGCCTAGCATTTACCAGATACATCACTGAACCCACCAATTGTTGATATAAGGTGGGATCCACAAGACTCGAGTCAGAGCTTCTCAAATTCTTGAGATTGGTGACCATAGGAGTAACCATCAACGTGGATTCCATCATCCCAAATTTTTGCAATAACTTGATGATGTACTTTCCTTGCCCCAAATATATGTCCCTAGGTCTTTGCCATGCTTCTAGACCTAGGTAGTAGTGCATCAGTCGTAGATCTTTCATCTCAAATTCTGCTGCCAACATCTTCTTGCATTCTTGAATTATTTGTTCTACACCGGT
The DNA here is from genome assembly GCA_031772625.1 of Pinus tabuliformis. NCBI lineage: Eukaryota > Viridiplantae > Streptophyta > Pinopsida > Pinales > Pinaceae > Pinus > Pinus tabuliformis. Next base: position 687,713,113 of record CM062817.1, on the reverse strand, counting down.
GATGAATAGATCATCCACATAAGCAGAATAATGACTGGCTCATTATTCACGATCTTGATATATAGACTTGGATCGGCAATGCTCTTCACGAACCCAAGCCTAAGAAGGTATGCATCCATTCTTGCATACCATGCACTTGGTGCTTGCTTCAAGCCATATAGATCCTTCTTGAGTATGCAAACATGAGAGTCCCTGCTATTCACTTCAAATCGTTCAAGTTGTTCGATGTACACTTCCTCATTAATGGTACCATTTAGAAATGCAGTCTTAACATCCATTTGATGGATATTCCACCCCCTTGTAGCAGCTAGTGAAACTAATGATCTAATGGTAGTGTACCTAGCAGTAGGTGCAAATATTTCTGCATAGTCAATGCATTCCTTTTGAGAGAAACCCCTTGCAACGAACCTTGCCTTGTACTTCTCTGTACTTCCATCGATAGCATGTTTGATTTTATAAATCCACGTTGATGTGACAATCGATTTGTCACTAGGTCTAGGAATGATTTCCCAAACCGCATTCCTCATGATGGATTGATATTCTTCTTGCATAGCTTTCTTCCAAATCTCTTCGTGCTCAACTTCTTGAAATGTAGATGGCTCGGCTTCAATCAACTTTGTCATATATGCAGCATAACCAGAATACCTTTTCGGTTTCTTACTTTCCTTGGAGGGCCCTTTCGCAGCTTCATGTCCTTCAACATCTTCTAATGTAGATCTCAACCAATATGGCCTTTTCGTTGTGGCTGGGATAACCATCGATTAAATAGGCTCACTTGGTTCTTCTTCTTCATCATTTGGAGTAGAGTTCTCATGAAATTCATCTTTTTCAAATACGGGAACTTCTTCGTCATCATTAATAGGAATATCCTTTGATTTCTTGTAAGCTTGATTCCCAACAAATGTGACATCCCTGCTTACTTCAATGTATCTTCCCTCCTTTATGTAGATTCTATAAGCTTTTGAGGAGAGACTATAACCAATGAATATTCCCTTGATTCTTGTCGTTTCCAACTTCTTTCACTTGTCCTTCAGAACATGGACAAATGTTGGACTTCCAAATATGCAGAAATGATCTACACTCGACTTCTTTCCTGTGAATACTTCTTCGGGTGTAGTATTATCAAGACTCTTATGAGGACTTCTATTTTGAACATACATGGCAATCATCACTGCTTCACCCCATAAGAATTTTGGTAGATCTTGATCAAGGAGCATAGTTCTAATGCCTTCTTCAATTGACCTATTCTTTCTTTTAGCCAATCCATTTTGCTTGGGATAGTAGGGAACAATGAGCTCCCTCTTAATACCTATGTCCTTACAATATGCAATTAACTCTTTAGAGGTGTATTCCCCACCATTGTCAGACCTTAGAGTCTTTATCTTCTTTTCAGTTAGGGTTTCCACCTCAGCCCTAAACTCCTTGAACTTATCAAATACTTCATCTTTAGTTTTGAGTAGATAGAGCCATGTCTTCCTTGAATGATCATCAATGAATGTTACATAGTAGAGATCACTGCCAAGTGTCTTGTCACATATGGGCCCGCGCACATCAGAATGGATGAAATCTAATATTCTTTAGATCTAGATTCACTATGACGAAATGGATTTCTTGTATGCTTCCCCAAAGAGCATCCCTTGCATACACCTTCATGATCCAACTTCATATCAGGAATGCCATTAACCAATTGACTAAGAGTAGGGATGACCCTATAATGAAGATGGCCATACCTTCAATACCATAATTCAATGGGACTTATTTCCATATGAACAAGAGCTTGAGGAGATGGAGTGATAGCCCGACAAAGACTTCCTTCTCAAACTCCAATAACCCTAGCTTTGTCAATACTAGAGTTCTTTCCCCAAACCAATACTTTTCCATCAACAAAAGCAATTCTATCCCCTTTATCTTCTAAACAAGAAATAGAAAGTAAATTCTTTTTCAAACTTGGAACATAGAGAATGTTGTTGAGATGCAACTTTGATCCATTGTCCAGCTTTAATGATGTAGATCCCAGGTCTCTAACAACATAGCTTTTGTTGTCATCCAGTTCCATTGCATGGGAGCATGATTCTTTTGATAGTGTGTAAAGTCGTTTACTTTCACCTGTCATATGTGTCGATGCTCTGCTATCAATGATCATGCATTATCATCAGTAAGAAATCCTGTAAGCGAAACTAAGAATCCATGACTCTTGACTTTGTTGAATAGGTAGTAGATGATCTTCTTGATCCATCTTCCAATAGATTTGAAAACCCAATCTTATGTAGTTCACCATAGAGGGAGAATCCATGCCAACAAAGTGATCTTCGACTTCTCTTAACCTTAACTCTGATACCATGTTGGAAAATCAAAGATATTATATTAGGGTTTGATTCTCCGATCTTGATAATTATGTGTGAGTGCGTTGGCTTCTTTTACTTCTTTATTATCTTATCTTTCATCAAGCAATTATACATACATGACGATCACAAAACAAGAGACACAAGATATAGGCACATGCCAGGGCAAAACCCCCTTCGAGGGGAAAACCCAGTCAAAGTAATTCTTCCTTTCATAGTATTCTTTGAGACTCTTCACCCTAGACCAAGACCAGACTTTCCCTACACACCATGTCAACCTCCAAGATCTTCAACCTCTTTCTAGCAACTTCGACTATGTAGCAGATCCCAGTAGCATGCAGCTTCCGACAACAACAAAACCTTAGGGGACTTTGATCTCCTAAACCGGACCATGAAACAGAGAGAGAGAGGTACCAAAACTTCAATTTTCCTCTTCTCTAGGGACTCCCCCAAACTTGCACGTCTTTCCTCCTTCTGACAATAGACTTCGCATCCCCAACACTTCCCAACACTTCCCAGAAGATATTGAATTGCTTGTGAGAGTGATGCTTCTAAATGACTTTGACTTCCTTCTTTATATAACATTCTAGTGGGTCGAATGAGGGTCTCTAGGCCGACTATCTTCCTTACGCTGACATGATGTGGAGGACACATAATTCATATTTTGCTTGATACAAAACCTTTTTACATGATCTGAAAGCCTAAGAAGGGTCTCTTTGAATGTACAATGACTCTATAAACTCAATATTAATCTTAGGATTCCACAATGGGGACTTTGACTAATATAATGATGATCCAAGCATGAAACCCATGCTTTAATAAGTCATTGTTACAATAATAAAATTATTTTCTTTATTATTTTGACAAGTACATTACATAATGACTCACGTACATTATTGAAGACTGAACATAGTTACTTTTTCCAATGGCCTCGACCCACAAGAAGAGAAACAATATGTGATCATGCAACATCGCTCTAGCTGCACCCACTATGGCCCTATTCTTCCTCTTTGGCACCCCATTCTGATGGGGGTTATAAGGCACTATATACTTCCTCTTGATGCCCGTACTCCTTCAAAATTCCTTCATCTTCGTGGAGGTATACTCACCCCAATTATCTGATCTCAATAGCTTGATCCTCCTTGTCTAGTTCTCCACAAGAGCCTTAAACTATTGGAACCTCTTGAAGACATCATCCTTCGTTTGCAGAAAGAAAATCTAGGTCTTCTTGGAGTGGGCATCAATGAAGGTCACATAGTACGCACATCCACTTAGTGATACATGAGACATAGGACCACAAACATCAGTGTACCAAGTCAAGGATACTTGCAGCTCTGCTGTCACTACTTGGGAAAGGTGTTTTGGTGTACTTTCCCAAAGCACACCCCCTGCACACATCATGATGATCATTGCTGAACTTTGGTAAACCAGTAACCATCTCCCTCGATAGCTTGAAAGCTCCATGGTGTGCAACTAGGCCATCCTCCTGTGCCATAACTCACATAACTTACTGTTGTTGGTTTGTGCCACCAAGGCTCTAATAGGCTGAAACATAAACCTGTATAGCTTCCCACTATGGACTCCAATAGGTCTAGCATGCTCAACACTAGATCCCCTGGTATATATCAACACTTGTCCTCCACAGAACATAACCTCATTCCCCTTGTCCTCCAAGCTGGAGATTCATATCAAGTTCTTCTTCAGCCCTGGAACATAAAGAACATTTGTCACTTTCATAGGAGGTAATGACTCTTGTTGTTGCTCAGATTGTATAGGGATTGCGACAACGACTCAAGTCAGGGTTTGCCACTCTGATCCCTGACCTCTCCGTTCTAGCTGTCTTCCAAGAACAGGCTATGGGGGGTAGTCCCTATGGAAATGTGGAGATGGAGGAGTCAAATTCTTGCTTATTACCATTTAAATGCCAAGTAACCGGATGAACAAATGCTGCTTGGATGTCTATTCTATATGTAGCCTTCCTCTTAACTGTTTTGGAACTAGTCTCTAGAGTAGGTTGTGTGATGGAAGTCAGTGGGAAGCAAGCAAGGACTTGATTAATGATACCTTCCCCTGTGTTCCAACCACCCAGTGCCTTCGGTGTTGTAGAGATTGTGGCTCTGATGACTACAAGGTCACCGTGTTGACCACTAAAGAGTTTCTAGACTCTTCAAACTATATGAAAAAGGTGGTCCTATCTCTCTATCAACCAAGCTTATGCTTGGAGGTAAATTAATGCAATCTAATTCTAGAATGTAAATGCAAGATGTAAGATTACTTTTAGTGATATTGTTAAATGTCTTAAGTACTTAGTGATAGTCAAGATGATATTCAATTTGAAATGATGAAGTACTTAATCAATATGTTCTTCACTAAAAGAGAGAATGCTCAATGAAACAACATAGAAAGTGCCAATATGTTGTTAAGATCAAGACAATTGCTCATGGAATAATAATGCCAATTAGGTATGACCAATAACAATAGAGTGCTAATGTGTCAATTAGATACATGAGATAGAGAGCTTAAACACAATTAACAATTCTTCCAAATAACCACAAAAATATTTCTTATCACGATCATGATTATCAATTGACTTGAGTAGCAAGGATGTAAGGAACAAATGCCAAGTGAATTTAGATGACTGTCAACAATTTTTGGCACCATTGCAATGTTTATATCAGACCTTATGCAACATATATCAAACCTCTAATTTAATGACAACCCTCAAGAAGTGACAAGATATTCAAATAAATGCAAACCCAACCAATGCCAATGATTTCCCAATGATGAAATATATTTGCAATTCAATTATTATGTGTTAAAATTGGCGATTAATGGCAGTTGATATTTTTCTTGGATCCCTCTCATCGAGAGTTGTAGAATTGATCTAAAGATCATACGATTCTGATAAGTATTCATGGAGATATGAATTTATTTGTGTTATGGGACAATTCGTCAAGGTCGGCCAACAATCAAATAAACACCTCATGTGCTCCATGTTTTTGTATAAATAAAGGTGCCTTGCATCATTTGAGAACACAACTCACATGATCTCCCTCTCTCCACTTGTTTTGGGTTTGTCTTCTCTCAAGGAAGATGCAGTGGAGAGGGTCATCTAAAACAGACCTAGATGCAGTCATCTAGGAGAGCCCTAGCCGCAATCTTGGAGGAGATCAGGCCACAGATCTAAGAAGCCCTAGCTGCAGTCAATAGGAGTTCTAATGCGCAGTGAGGGAGCCCTAATCCGCAGCAAAGGGAAGGCTCTAATCCACAACAAAGGGAAGGCTATAATCCACAACAAAGGGAGCCCTAATACGCAGCAAAGGGAAGGCACTAATCCACAGCAAAGGGAGCTCTAACCGCAGCAAAGGGAAGGCTCTAATCCACAACAAAGGGAGCCCTAATCCATAAGAAAGGGAAGGTTCTAATCCGCAGCAAAGGGAAGGCTCTTATTCGTAGCTAATGGGAGCCCTAAACCACTGTCAAGAGGAAGCCCTAAACTGCTGTCAAGAGGAGCCCTGAGTCAAGGCCTTAGCCACAACATAAGGACTTCATCCTTAGCTGAAGGGACCTTATCATAGCATGAAGCAACGTGGGCATGGACAACAACAAGATAGGGAAGCCGCAGTCACAAGGAGGAGAGATTCAGGGCTGTATAGGTATGCGTTTGAGTGTAAATAAGTGTTGTCAGCTTGCCTGAGTTCATGAGGAAAGAAACGCTGCTGTTTGGGTATCATTTGGGAAGGTAGAGTGCTACTGCTAGTTGTTGTGCTAGGTTGCAAGCCAGAACACACAACTGAGGTTGTGTCAAGGACTGTCAAGGGTGGACAACACCTTCAAAGGGCAGCGTGGCATGAGGGAAAGCTCTTCAAGATAAACTGCAGTCCTAAAAGGACTTATCTCCTGACTGTGTGTTAGCCCTAACCTGAACACACTCAAAACAACGATGGGCAGCAATACATATGATCAATATTGCTAGACATAGGTGCTGCAATGGGACAACATGGCAATGATGAGGTATTATAGCATGCATGGTAAAACATGATGCAACATGGGATAGTTGCAAGCATGAAGAATCATGGATAGTAGCAGCATGGTAAAGCATGGACAACTGCAAGTAGAGTGTTGTATGGGACAACAGTATAGTACTTGATGTAGCTAGGACACAAAGCAACAATGGTGCAACAAGCACATGGGCATAGCATGGTGCAGCCGTGGCACTAGGTAAACACTGGGACAACAACAACATGAGGTCCAGTATTGTGATGATGGGTGCAACATGGTGCAGCACGGTGAGGTGCAACATATGGACGAGATGCATCACCTGATAGATGAATGAGTCAGCTTGGAGAATCAGTTGAAGCAGCATGTCTTCAACTAATCTCATGTAGAGATAGTATATTAGTCGAAGTATTGACTTCTGTTGTAAATAGTATAGTAGTGGAAGTATTGACTTATGTTGTAAATGTACTATCTCTCTCTCTCTCTCTCTGTTGAACTATTGAAGAACATATAAGAAGAATTGATCAAGGGTTTCCCCACATTGGGGTTTGTCCCTGGCTAGCGCCACATCTTGTGTCTTCTTGTCTTGGCTTGTCTTCTGCGATTTATGTTTATATTCTATTTGCAACTTACTTTGATGATGATGTGATTGTTAAAGATATTGAGCTAACTGTGAAAATTGAAATAAATTGCTCTAAGCATAGAACATGGCTAAACTCAACATGGTATCAGAGGTGAGGTGAAGACAATGCCCAAGCAAGAGTGAAAGAGCAATCAACGAAGACTGTTAGGAAAGGACGAAAGGATCAATGGGTTCCTCATCCCTCTTCAAATTCACCGAGGGTGAAATTGAAGCAGAGAATATTATCAGAATGGTGCAGCGGAATATGGCCTACCTAAAGATCACTTCATTGGGAAGACCAGATCTCAAGGTGGAAGGAAAGGAAGATAACTAGTTCAGCCATTATGAGAAGGAGTGTCTAAATGGCAGGGACACATGACTTGATGATGATAACAATCATTCCAAGGACATCTTCAATGATCAAAGGAATGACAGTGCAGGTCATCAAGGTAATGACTGACTCTTCAAGAAAGAAAGGAACCCCAGGTATGAAGAATCAAATGTTGTTTCTGATAAGATAAAGAAGTGCTATCTTGTATTGGCCCTCTCCTTCAGATTCTTTGGGAATCTAGCTTATTGATTGTAGTGCTTCAAGGCACTCCATCGAATAGAAGTGCGCTCTCTCTAATTTGGTAGAGATGGAAACAATTGTGGGATTATACTTGGAGCTGATGCCACCTATCCTGGAAAGGGTGTAGGGAATGTTACCTCTCAATTGAATGAGGGTAACTTGATTCACTTACAAAATCTCTTTTATGTACCTGATCGCAAGAAGAACTTGGTGTCCATTTTGGCAATGGAAGTCAAAGGTTTCAGGGTGGCATTCATTGATGGAAAGGTACATGTTTAAAAAATAAAACTTTCTAAGATGATTTTGAGTTCAAGGTTGGCAATTTGTATCAAGTTGCGGGATGGTCCATTGGGGACCATACCAGTTGACATATCTGATCTATAGCACCGGAGGTCTACTTATGGGGCCCTACCCGATATGAGTCAGATGGTGACTCAGATGCCTGAATTCAAGAAGAGCATGAAGGTACATGTCTGAGATGCACCGAAGGAAAATCTTACAAGGGGACCATTTCCCTCATGTAGCAGGTCCACAGGTTTGGAACAACCCCAGGAGTTTGAGATTCATGATCATGAATCTCATGTGTACAGGTGGAAGAAAGCTCTTATTGGCTTGAAGTATAACACCTCGGGCATAGTATGAGAGGATTGATAGCTGTCTGATGAAGCTGAGATTCACTAGGAGTGAAACCAATCCAAACCATTGCTCGAAGGTTGTGGATGATAGACCTCTCATATCGGCACCTTCTGAGGACGACCTATTTTTGACAGGTGGAGAGCCTCTCACTTGCAGAAGTAAGAGGGAGTTGGATTCCAGATATGGAATGGTAAAATACAAGCCCGTGACTACCTCGAGGATCTTAACTTTCAGAAGTTATATGGTGGTGATGCCGGACCAGATTTGGGAAATGCCTCTGAGTTTCATAAACTCATCTACATTGATGTTCTTGGTGAACTTTCGTCTGTATATATGCTTTGCACTTAGCAATGTGAGCTCAAATTTCGTTGAGCCTCACTAGATTGATGCCAAGAATCTTCTGAGATATCTTCAGGGTATAGTCTGTCATGGATTGGGATACAACGACATAAATATGAGTTGCATGATTATTCAAATGCTGACTGGGTAGGCAGTGTGGAGGATCGCTAGAGCACTTCTCAGTGTTGGTTCTCTCTGGATTCTACTTTGATATCATGGATGAGAAGGAAGCAGAAGTCGGTTGCTATAAGCACCGTCGAGACCGAATACATAGCTACGAGTATGATCTCGTGTGAAGTTGCCTGGTTGTGGAAGCTCATCAGAGAGCTGTTTGTACACATGATGAATACCACTGTGATTCTTTGCGACAACCAGGGGGGGATTCGATTACTGAGAAATCCCGTATTCGATGATTGCTCTAACAGATAGACATCAAGTACTACCTTATCTGGGATATGGTAAGTCGATTTGCGAGGAGGCTCCATCACATTGAGACTGATGTATAGGTCGCAGACACTTTGTCAAAGCCTTGGGGAAAGGTCATATCTGTGATTTTCCTATACGACTTTGAGTCGTTGAGAGATCTTCATATAAGGGTCCTACATGTTGCATGCACTGAGCTCAGGGAGCTATGGGGGGCTTGGGGTACTTACTGGAGCAACAAACGGCCACATGGCGACTCACCCTCCCCTGGAGGTGCGCTATGTACAGGGTGACAAGTTCAACCTTTCCTTGTGATACCTCATGGTGACTATGGAACAAGTTGATTAGTTCTCTTGTGGGCCGGGATGATTATTTCTCCTGTAGCGACTGTGAGCTAGGAGGATTAGTTCTCCTGTGGGCCAGGATGATTAGTTCTCCTGTGGCAACCAGTGGACAGGATGATCGTTCTCCTGTGGATAGGATGATTAGTTCTCCTGTTGAAGCATTGTACCCATTCAGTCCGGGACTCATGGGAAGTACTTCTCATCTGATCAATGAGCAGGGAAATGGGGTTAGGGACCATAGTAGTACTATCGATGGACGCATCGTTGTATCTACCGTACTCCCTATGCTAGGATGACCTCCGTCGATCTGGGATCAATGAAACTGATCTAGGATTAGTACGAGTGGTTTGAGACACTCTCTTGTGATATTGATCTGGGATCAATAATATTGACTTCAGGTGAGTAAGAGTGATATGACACACTCTCTTCAGATGAAACTGACTTCGGGTCAGTAGAGAATGGTATGAGACATTCTCGATCAATTCTTCTTCTTCATGGTTCAACAGAGCAAAATTGAGCAGAGCAGAGCTCAGCAGAGCATAACATAACAATGCAGGGCACTCATGGTAGAGATAGTATAGTGAGACATATAGATCAATGGATGGAGTTCTCCCTAGTTGAGAGGGAGTGTTAAAATTGACAACTAGGGCCAAACTCCGTGTGGGTCATCTTATTAATGTCAGCTAATATTTTTCTTGGATCCCTCTCATTGAGAGGTGTAGGATTGATCTAAAGATCATCCTATTCCGATAAGTATTCATGGAGATATGAATTTATTTGTGTTATGGGACAATTCGTCAAGGTTGGCAAACAACCAAATAGACCCCTCCTGTGCTCAACGTTTTTTGTATAAATAAAGGTGCCTTGAATCATTTGAGAACACAACTCTCATGATCTCCCTCTCTCCACTTGTTTTGGGTTTTTCTTCTCTCAAGGAAGATGCAGTGGAGAGGGTCATCTAAAAGAGCCCTAGACGCAGTCATCTAGGAGAGCCCTAGCTGCAGTCTTGGAGGAGATCTGGCCGTAGATCTAAGAAGCCCTAGCTGCATTCAATAGGAGTTTAATGCGCAATAAGGGAGCCCTAATCCGCAGCAAAGGGAAGGCTCTAATCCACAGCAAAGGGAGCCCTAATCCGCAGCAAAGGGAAGGCTCTAATCCGCAGCAAAGGGAGCGCTAACCGTAGCAAAGGGAAGGCTTTAATCCACAACAAAGGGAGCGCTAATCCGCAGCAAAGGGAAGGCTCTAATCCGCAACAAAGGGAGCTCTAACCATAGTAAAGAGAAGGCCCTTATCCGTATCTAATGGGAGCCCTAAACCACTGTCAAGAGGAAGCCCTAAATTGCTTTCAAGAGGAGCACTGAGTCAAGGCCTTAGCCGCAGCATAAGGAGGACTTCATCCGCAGCAGAAGGGACCTTATCATAGAATGAAGCAACGTGGGCATGGACAACAGCAAGACAAGAAAGCTGCAGTCACAAGGAGGAGAGATTCATGGTTGTATATGTATGCGTTTGAGTGCAGGTAAGTGTTGTCAGCTTGCCCGAATTCATGAGAAAGAAACGCTGCTGTTTGGGTATCATTTGGGAAGGCGGAGTGCTACTGCTAGCTGTTGTGCTAGCCTGCAAGACAGAGCACACAACTGAGGTTGTGTCAAGGACTGTCAAGGGTGGACAACACCTTCAAAGGGCAATGTGACATGAGGGAAAGCTCTTCAAGATAAACTGCAGTCCTAAAAGGACTTATCTCCTGACTGTGTGGTAGCCCTAACTTGAACACTGTCATAACAGCAATGGGTAGCAATACATATGATCAGTATTGCTAGACATAGGTGCTGCAATGGGACAACATGGCAATGATGAGGTATTATAGCATGCATGGTAAAACGATGCAACATGGGAAAATTGCAAGCATGAAGAATCATGGAGAGCAGCAACATGGTAAAGCATGGATAGCTGCAAGTAGAGTGTTATATGGGACAATAGTACAATACTTGATGTAGCTAGGACACAAAGCAGCAATGGTGCAGCAAGCACATGGGCATACCATGGTGCAGCCGTGGCACTAGATAAACACTGAGACAATAGCAGCATGAGGTCAAGTATTGTGATGATGGGTGCAGCACGGTGAGGTGCAGTGTATGGACGAGATGTAGCACATGATAGGTGAATGAGTCACCTTGGAGAATCAGTGGAAGCAACATGTCTTGAACTGATCTCATGTAGAGATAATATATTAGTCGAAGTATTGACTTCCGTTGTAAATGTACTATCTCCCTCTCTCTCTGCTGAACTATTGAAGAACATATAAGAAGAATTGATCAAGGGTTTCCCCACATTGGGGTTTGTCCCTGGCTGGCGCCACATCTTGTGTCTTCTTGTCTTGGCTTGTCTTCTGCGATATATGTTTATGTTCTATTTGCGGTTTACTTTAATGCTGATGTGATTGCTAAAGATATTGAGCTAACTGTGAAAATTGAAATAAATTGCTCTAAGCATAGAACATGCCTAAACTCAACATTATGCCATTGTTATTTTATTTTAGATGGCTGTAGGCTGTAGCAAACATATCAGATCTGGAAATTGCCCAACAGTCATCAAAAAATAACTTATATGCAATCAATTTAATGACAAGATTAATGTTCAATGCCTTAAGTGACTTGTTAATGAATTTAGGCTTATTATATGTGTGTTTTATGCTCTGAATACACTGCTGTAACAATTATATTAGACCTGAAACATTCAGATCAGACCTATGTAATTTCAAATCAGACCTTGAAAACTATATGACAACCAACATAAAACAATAAAATTGATAGATCAAACTCTTGTAATTTTTTCTTGATACCTTGTATGAATTATTAGCTTCATGTGTGAGTTCTTTAGGCTTGTATTATGATGATTATGCCACTGTTATATCAATATACCAGATCTGATATAAATTATGCAGTCAATTAAAATAAGAGATGAAAACAATAGAAAAAAACCCCAAGCCCTAATGGCCTATGAGTTTGGAGATGTGATGGAAATCACCTGTGCTCACAAAATGTTAGCTCAAAACCCAAAGATCAGACTTTTATGTCTGCTGCAAGTAGTAAACATATCAGATTTGAAAATTACCCAACAATCCACAAAAAATCACTACTATGTACATAAATTCAACTTTTATAAAGTGTGTTTAGGCCTTAATTACACTGTTGTCATAAATTACTTCAAAATTCAATTTTAGGATAGAGGTGAAATAAGAAGGTTAGAGAGCAAACCAAGAGGCCTTGGGGCCTTCTAGATGGCTAGGAAGACTTCCAGTGAAGGTGACTACCTGGAAACACAATGTTAACCCCAAAATCGCTGCAAAATAAATTGTTAGAGATAAATTGCCAATCCCTTGAAAAAACCCTTGTTTGCAATGAGATCTAGCCCTTGTAGGGCTTATGGCTTTCTTAATGCTTGCAAAATAGGTCCTAAACACTAGTGTTTTAGGTTGGGTAAGGGCTAGGGCCTTCAAAAAATGGGTTTCTTTCCTGATTTGAAAATAAGCAACCTACAAAAATAGCCTGAAAACCCTAGACGTCTAGGGTTTGTGAAGTCTCCAATGCCAATTTCTTCCTCAATCTTGAATCAAATTTAGAATAGAAACCCAAATACCAAAAATAAAATAAATTTTCAAAACCTCAAAACCCCAAATACTACACAAAAATTAAAATGGGTTAGGATTAAAATACAACGGTTAGAAAAGTAATTTACAGAAAATTAGTCTACAAAATATTGACAAATATACAATGCTTGTGAAATTTAATATTTTTTGAGAAAATAATTTTTAAATGATGAATAGTGACAATAGATTAGTTGTGTTTCAAAAGTTATGGCATTGCCCACAGCGTTAGCGAAGTGAGAGAACCATATAAAATACACGGAGCCCAAATAAGGTCGACTCTTCTCCAAAGTGTGTGAAATTGGAGCCCAAGGGCTAGTGTACCTTCAAACTTTATATATTTCTTCAAGCAAACTTGTTAAACATATGGCGAATCAGATCACCTAAGATAGACCCAAAATCTCCCAATAGAATGTTCTTATCAGCATCTAATGAATAAACAAGTTTATAAAAATTTAAGCACAATATAGGAAAGCACATAACCAACACGTACGACATATTATCAGATAGAAAACACCATGAATTGTACCCCAAAGTCTTTTATTATGATATTTCAAACATTCCCAGCAAATTAGTGGAACAATGTTAAAATTGGCAACTAGGGCCAAACTCCATGTGGGTCTTCTTATTCATGGCAGCTGATATTTTTTCTGGATTCCTCTCATCGAGAGGTGTAGGATTGATCTAAAGATCATCCGATTGTGATAAGTATTCATGGAGATATGAATTTATTTGTGTTATGGGACAATTCGTCAAAGTCGGCCAACATCCAAATTGACCCCATCTATCCTCAACGTTTTACTCTAAAAGGAGGTGGCTTGCAAGTCATTTGTCACTCATCTCATGTGATCTTTTCCTCTCCATTCATTTGGGTTTTGGTGGAAGGAAAAGTCACTAAGAGTATATGCTGCCCTAATTCCTATACGCTGTTATGGAAGCCTAATTCCTATATGCTGCCATGGAATGAAAGCCTAAATCCTATACACTGTCATGGAATGGAAGCCTAATTCCTATACACTGCCATGGAATGAAAGCCTAAATCCTATACATTGTCATGGAATGAAAACCTAATTCCTATACGGTGTCATGGAATGGAAGCCTAATTCCTATACGCTATTATGGAAGCCTAAATTCCTTGTACTAGACTTGGATGGATTCGTATGTAAATTATGTGGTTTGATACAGTTGCATGGAAAACCAGATTTGGATGTATTTCCTACTCATGAAAAATTAGATTTGGTATAATCCTTATGTATGTTTTCATGACTCCATAGCCTCACATGGCAGACCAAGATTTTGGATGGATCTTATGCATGTTTTTGTAGGGTTACATATTTGCATGGCAGACCAGATTTACATTGGCTCACATACATGATTTTATGGCCATACATATTCACATCGCAAACCAGATTTACCTTGGCTCACATTCATGATTTTATGGTCATACATATTTGCATGGCAGACCAGATTTATTGGATGACCATTTGATGATCCTAGTATTAAAGACATGCCCTTGAATGGTTTGTATGATGATGACAAACCTTTATATGATGGCATTAAGATGGCAAGCCTATGCTAGCAGACCTTATATGACGATGATATAATTCGGATGTGCATACCTTTTGTTGATGGAATACATTTGTATGGCAAAACATACATATGACATGATTCTTATGAAGGCAGAAATAATTCAAATTGTAATCAAATGGTCTAAAGATAGACTAAGTGATGGGTACAACAATCATAGTGCAACATAGTGCACAATTATGGGTACAATAGTGATTGGTGCAACATAATGCATAGTGATGGGTACATCAAATATAGTGCAACATAGTGCAAAATGATAGGTACAACAATCATAGTGATGCATAGTGCAGTATGATGAATAATGCAGCGTGATGGTGAAGAGCAACATGTTGGGTACAACATGATGAGGTACAACTCAGTGATGGTGCAACATGGTGCAACACAATGATGATGGACATGGTGATGGTGCAGCATGGTGCAACACAATGATGATGGACATGGTGATAGTGCAGCATGGTGCAACACAGTGATGATGGTATGATGGTGGAGCATGGTGTAGGACAGTGATGATAGACATGGTGATGGTGCAACATGTTGTAGCACAGTGATAGGTACAGTAAGGTGATGGAATCACTTGTGTCCAACTCAGCTACCTCATGTGACATCTTCTTAGAGAAGATCTCTGTTCTTATTTTGATAAGTCAAGATGTTGACTTCTGATGTATATGTCCTATCTCTCTCTACTGAATTATTGAAGAACGTATAAGAAGAATTGATCAAGGGTTTCCCCACGTTGGGGTTTGTCCCTGGCTGGCGCCACATCTTGTGTCCTCTTGTCTTGGCTTGTCTTCTGCGATTTATGTTTATTTTCTATTTGCATTTTACTATCATGCTAAATGTGATTGTTAATCTGGAATTGATACTAAACAAATATGGAAAATTGAAGTAAATTTGCTATCATCATAGAACATACCTAAAATTAACAAACAACACTAGCATTACAAAATTACATAGACCAAAGTTAGAGCTTTTTATCATGAATTGAGAAGCAAAATGGCCTCTAGTTTATAAATAAATCCTTAGAGTGGAAAATAACGACTAATTGGTTTGATCTTTGTTAAAATAATCTCGACCGTTTTTAAATATTTGATCATCTTTTAATCTTCATTGTCGAAAATTTATTTTTGGGGAATTTTCGAATTTCTCATGAAAACCAATTTTTATTAGCTCAAAAATAATTATTTTGAGCTAATTTCTTAAAAAAATTGACTTTGACTTAACCACCAAGGTCCAAAGGTCCAATTTTTCTTGAAATATCCAATATTTTGTTGGTGCAGGACCTCCAAAAATTAATTGCTTTTAGACCCACAAAGTTTTTCCACTTGGAGAAATTAATTTCTCTATCATTTAAATTTTTTTACTTTAAATTAATTAATTTTCTGACTTAGGATTTAATTAATTTTTGTCAAAAAAATTAATAAATTGATCCATGAGGGGATTAATAATTTTTCCACCCTCAAATATTTTAGCCATGATGTCTAAAAATGAGCATTGAGGGACCACGCATTAAAATATTTTTTACATCAGATAATTACATTTAAACCCTCAAAAGGGGAATTCCTGTTCGTTATAGACCCTCAAATGATTACCCAATTCTGCGACACAATGTGATCTCGTAAACCAAGTGATTTGTAATAAAATAATTTAGCTAATTAGTTTAAATTATTCCCAAATCACTTTTACATAAGATTCGATTAAAAAATTAAGACTCAGTTAAGACTTTGACGATAAATTCCACCCTAGCTTTGGGGTGAGGTTGGAGGGAAAAACTATGTCGATTGTCCGTGTTTAGAAACACAAATGAATCAGTGAGACGAAAAACCTCTTAAGTTGAAATCCGTCGCCAAAATAATAGGGTTGCCTAGGTTCTTACATACGTACATGGTCTTTACTAGCAGCATTTACATTACAGATTTTGCAGAATGGGTTTTCAATGACTCAAAACGTTGATGGCTGATGATTCTGAATTTGAAAAATATGGTACAACTGCTTCCTTGGAACTTTGACAAAATGTGTGCAACAACTCTCTTTGAAATGATACTGTCCCCACTCCTGTTGCTCTGGCCTTGAAGTTATCTCCAAGCACAACCTCCAAGTCAATATCATCCTCCGAGAGACTCGTGAAGTGCTCTTTCACTCCAGTCATTTGGAAGGATGCTCCATTATGAGCAAAACATGCACAAGGTGATGTAACATGAGTGGCTAAACTCACCACCAGGGCAAACTCATCCAACTTTGCTGATAAGGTAAACTCTGTGTCAAATTTGGAAGTGAACTCGTCCAACTTTGCTAAAGTTGCAACTCCATTCTTTTTCTTACCATTCTTGTTGGGACACTAAACAACATAGTGACCCATCTTCCGACAAGCAAAACATTTCACTTGGCTCATATCCTTCTCCTTTGCGCCTTCTATTTCCCCTTCTCCCGCTTTACTCCACTAGAAGACCCCTTCTTGGCCTTATTCTTGCCCTTAAGTTGCGAGGGCGACATTCTCCTCCTCACCTCCCCCACTACTCTAACTGCCCGCCTTGGCACTCCTCCTAGATGAAATCGCCCCACATCCTCCTCCAGTTTGGAAAGTGCTCTCTAACTTCAATGCCATGAATGAATCCATCCTATTTCTAAGTGAAACCATCTAGTGCAGTCTTGACCAACTGGTCCTCTGGGATAGCCCCTCCCACGACAACCAAATTATCCTTTACTTGTGAAATCTTGGTGAGGTATGAGGTCACATTGTTGGTCTTGGTAATCTTGGTGTTCCCTAGCTTTTGTCTCAACACCATCTTCTTGTTCTCATTGGAACTCTAGTGTAATGTGGCAAAGGACTCCCACATCTTGTAGGCAAACTTCTTCCTGGTTACATGAGGGAATAAGTGATCTTTGATGGCATCAAGGATGATTCTCTTTGCCTTCACGTCTTTCTTGTTGAATTTCACCAACTAAATAGCATCAATGGGAGGTTGTACACGGGCCTCCACTATATCCCATACTTCAACTTCCTCTAGCAAAAGCATAATCCTCTCCTTCAAGGGGCCAAAATTATCAGCCCCACTCAATCTGTCCTCTACCCTCAAACCAGTAGCCATGATCGTCACAACCAACACTTTGGAGCAAATCTATTACTAGGCAATCTCCTCCCTCTCAACCAACACTTCTTTGGGTTTCTGACTGAGGTTTAGTTACTGTTGTTCACTGGGATGGTAGAATTTACGCTTGCTGGTCCTTCTATCAATTGATGAAGATTTTCAGATCTGACTTCTCTCAGGCTCTGATACCATGTAGAAAATTTTGTATTGTTGTAGCCCACCCAAGTTCAAGTTTTTGCATGGTTTAATGCCCAAAACCCATCATAAACATATGCCTAATATACAAATTATTGTTGCATTTAACTTGAAACAAAAGGCTACTTTACCGTATTTCACTTTTTCACTGATCTGAGAAATTATTGTAAGCACACACACTCAGAAAATAGAGACAATATTTTTGGTCTAATGACCCTGGAAAAACTCACAAGGAGAAAACCAGTTCTAAGGGAGTTAATGATTGCTCTTAAGGAAAATATGTACAATAGAGAAGAATGTAACTTATCTCCCTTATGGTTTTCGCTGAAGTCATTGTCAAAATACAAAGAAATTATAACCTTCACACAGTCATGAACTCAGACTGATATCAGGCTTCAAATTTTGTGCATAACCCTTTGACAATTCCTTGACTTTTGAGTCAAACACACCAGAGAATTCTCCTGAAAACTCATGCTTCAACTTCTTGTTGAAATATAATATAGCTATGGTTGACATTTTTCATTGGATACACAAAGAAGAGATCAATTTTGGTCATCGACAAGTCGGCTCAAACAAGCCCTACAAGTGGGTTCCTTGAAGGTCATCAATTCAACTCTATTAGGGCTTATCAGGCCTCACTTGAAGCCTATTTATACGAGGTCATTGACATTCATTTCGACCACCATAAAGTTCAAGCAATTCAGCCTGAAATCAATAAGAAGTTTGATCTACTACTTCAAAACTTTTGTCACACATGCAAAGATCAGAAAATGTTTATTTTTTTGGCTACTTTGTTTATCTCCTTCAAGGCTCATTGGTTAGAGTTGAAGTGGGTGGTTTTTGGCATAAATTGTTTTCTGTTCTATTTCATTTTTGTGGCCGAAGGCTACAAAAGAAACTTGACCTTTCATTGATTGCAATCTCGTTCCTTTGATGAGATGTTGACATGAAGTTGTGCAAGGGTTTGTCTGCAATTTTGGGGCGAGTTTTCTAAACAATTCATTGATACTTCTAAGGTGATTACAATGCTATATTTAACCTTCTACAATAGTGATCACATGCCCTAATTTGGGCCTTGTTGGACAACTGATTTGAAGTTAATCTCTTTGTACATTAGTAGACTTTGACTGGTATTTCTTTGTAGATTGATTTTAATTTATTGGAACATTCATATGTACTCTTGATGAACAAAATCTCTCTCATAAGGAAAGAATTTTTGGGTTTTCCCCGTGTGGGTTTTATCCTGACTGTGAGCCTTATCTTGGTGTCTCTTGTCTCTTCATTATTGTCTACTATTTATAGTCTACTGTGATCTCTATTTATAGCTCTTGAAGATTTATTGGTTGAAGTTTTTCATATATAGCTACTTACTGATTAAAGGATAAAGAAGGAACTGCTTGAATCAATGGAAGTAGTTATCAAATTGTGAAAAACTATTCTAGTCTTTACATCACTAGAATTTCAACATGGTATCAGAGCTTTGGTGAAGGAAAAGAGCAGAGAGATCATCTTAAGAGCACTTGAAGAACACTTGAAAAACATCTTGAAGAGCAGTTGAAAGGTTTTTGGGTTTTGTCCTATATTTTCATCATGAATTCTTCATTCATGAAGACTGAAAGCAAGCTTGAAGGAGCCACTAACTACAGGGCATGGAAGGCAAGAGTTGAGATCATTCTTGAAAGGAACAAAGTCTTGGGAATTGTCACAGGTAAAGTTATTGAACCATCTGATCAAGCAGGAAAGGAGAAGTATCATGAAGATGATATTTTGGCAAGAAGTATTCTATTGGATTCTGTTAGGGATCATTTGATTCCCTATATTGCTGAACATAAGTCTGCTAAAGCTATGTACGATGCTATCATTGGATTGTGCACTATCAATGATGTGAATCATACCATCAATGTAAGAGGTCAACTTCGTAATATCAAGATGACAAAGAATGACACGTTGGCATCATATTTTGTCAAGTTATTTGAAATTAGAGATAAACTCAAAGCCATTGATGAAGAAGTATTTGATAAGGAATTGGTAGCTATTGCTTTGGGTGGTCTCCCTAGATCTTGGGACTCATTTGCTTTAGGTATTACTGTTAGAGAGAATGCTCCAACCTTTGAGAAGCTATGGGGAGCATGCACACAAGAGGAGTCAAGACTCTATTCTAGAGGAGAAATTGAAGATCCAAGTATAGAAGCATTTTGTAGCTCATGCAGAGGGAAATAAGAAGAAACCAAATTTTTGCAAATTCCAAAGAAGTGCTGGTAAAGACAAGATCCAAGATCTGCCTCAAGGAAGGATTCTACGTCTCATAAAACATCTCCTCCTCCCTCTCCAAACAAAAGAGATAGAAGAGAAAACAGAGATAGAAATGATCTAATCGATGCTTTCATTGTCAAGCTTATGGTCACTATCAAGCTCAATGTCGTCAAAAGAAT
Source organism: Pinus tabuliformis (assembly GCA_031772625.1). Taxonomy (NCBI): domain Eukaryota; kingdom Viridiplantae; phylum Streptophyta; class Pinopsida; order Pinales; family Pinaceae; genus Pinus; species Pinus tabuliformis. The sequence goes on along the minus strand of CM062817.1, from coordinate 687,692,891 downwards.
CGAAGAGATGAATATGAAAGAGATGATGATCACAAAAGAAGAAGAGGACACCATGCATCTGCTACTGATCTAAATGAACCATCACCAAAAAGAAGGCATAGGAAAAATGATTATGAATCTGAACACTCATTCTAGCTATCTAAATTACTTGAAAAGAAGTTCACTCAAAAGGTCAGTGGCAAATATGAAGTCAAGGGCATTAAACTTAGTGAGATCTTTGACATAGAAGGAATGCTTATATGCACTACAAAGTGTTGGGAAGATTGAAATATTTCGTTAAAGGGAGTACCTAAACTTAAGTGTTAAAATTGGCAACTAGGGCCAAACTCCATGTGGGTCATCTTATTTATGGCAGCTGATATTTTTCTTGGATTCCTCTCTTCGAGAGGTGTAGGATTGATCTAAAGATCATCCGAGTCCGACATGTATTCATGGAGATATGAATTTATTTATATTATTTGACAATTTGTCAAGGTCGGCCATCAACCAAATTACCCCCTAGCTCAACCTCAACGTTTCATTTAAATAGAGGATGCCTCAAGTCATTTGTTACACACATCTCTCATGATCTCTCCACTCGTTTGGGTTTGGTGGAAGGAGAGGTCAAGAGGAGAAGCCCTAGCCGCAGTTAAAGAAGGTGCCCTAGCCGCTGTCCTAAAGGAGATCAAGCCACAATCATGAAGCCCCCCTAGCTGCAGGTAAAGAGGAGACTTAGCCGCAGTTGAAGGGAGAAGCCCTAGCCACTGTCTTGAAGGAGATTTGGCCGTAGATCTAAGAAGCCTAGCCGCAACCTTGAAGGAGATTTGTCCGCAGATCTAAGGTGCTTTTATACGCAGCAAGAGGAGGCTTTTATATGCAACAAGAGGAGGCTCGTATATGCAGCAAAGGGAGGCTTTAATCCGTAGTCAAGAGAAGCTTCAATACACTATCAAAAGGAAGCCCTAATCCACTGTAAAGTGTAGCCATAATTTGCAACAAAGAAGGAGACCTAGCCGCAGTAAGGAGGAGCATGAAGAAGCATGAAAATCCCTGTATGCTGTAGGTGATAGTGTGGCAAATGGGGCAGTTCTAGAGCATGTATCAAGGACTGGTTGCAAGGCTCTTAATCTACTGTCATAAGGAGAAGCTGTATGCCCTCTAGACTTAGATCAAATCTACATAGGGCTAGTTACATATGCGGATTGGGTGCTAACATTAAGTCGAATTCTTGTAGTCACATATTGCTGCATTAATGATGTTTGTATAACTGTTTTGAGGACAATTGCTTCAGGAGTTTCTATGTGCTAGGCCATAGGCCATAGCACCATAGCAAGGGCTACTTAGGGTTGCCTAGTTGTGTCACTGTTTCATAACAAAAGGAGGACTTTCTCTAGCATATGTCGCTGCTTTCTAAGGACTATTTGTAGATTGTGAAGGAAGTTTAGGACTACTTCTGTGCCCTTATCATATCAACAATTCATCATTGTCAAGGGACTTTAGGGCTACATATTGTCCCTAACCAGAATTGCAGAAGCAACAAGAAAACAAAGGAATGTTGCGTTAGTATTATGTGTAGGGCCATTAGTTTGATGATCTCCTCAAAGGATATGATACAACACTCTTAGTGAATGTTTGAAGATTGACATAAGAATTCAGGGATGCATCTTAAAACAATCATCATTAGCAGAATGATGGATTTAACGCTGCTGCCATAAAATGTCTGATTTGTATATTTGTACTGTCTCTCTCTCTCTCTCTGCTGAACTATTGAAGAATATAAGAAGATTTGATCAAGGGTTTCCCCACAGTGGGGTTTGTCCCTGGATGGTGCCACATCTTGTGTCCTCTTGTCTTGGATTGTCTTCTATTGTTTATGTTTATGTTCTATCTGCATTTTATGATCATGCTAATGTGATTGCTAATTTGGAAATTGATATTGGGCTAATAAGAAATTTGAAGTAAATTGCTCTTAAGCATAAAACATACCAAAATTTTAACATGGTATCAGAGCTGAGGTGAAGACAAATCCCAAACAAGAGTGAAAGAGCAATCACCGAAGATAGTCAGACAAAGATTCAATGGGTTCCTCATCCTACTTCCCTGCTGAAGACAAGCTCTGTGAAAAGTCTGACTATCACAGATGGATCTGACATTGGAAGAACAAAAAGTGTTGGATTATGTGAAGGGTAAAATCCCTGAGCCTTCATCAAATGCACTGGTTGTTACAAAGAACAAGTACACCAAGGGTGAAGTCAAAGCGAAGAAGATTATCAAAGATTCCATTGACAAACGTGTAGTGGTCTATTCCCCTAAGCCTACGAGTGGCCTACATAAAGGAGATCTATGATAGATTGGTAAGCATGTTCAAGGTTAGTGATGCAAATCAAGTTTTGTTCCTCAAAAATAATTTGAAGGATATTAAGAATGGCAAGGACTAGGATATTCACTCCTACTTCTTAAGGATCACTGAGATCGAGAATGATCTTTTATCGATTGGAGAAGTCATTCCTGACAGGGAACTTACTATCATTACCCTTGGAGGGCTCCCACCCGAGAGGTATATATTTAGAACCACTATTATTAATAATGATCGAATTTTGAGATTTGAAGAATTGATATCAAGATGCATTTAGGAAGAAACAAGAATGGTGGAGCAAGAAATGCCTTCTAATAGAGGCATCCTCACTGCTTTCTCCACTCATGCCAAAAGGAGAAATAATGTAGGGTCTAAAGGTCACTTCAATGGAAAGCTCGGATCTAAGGGTGGAAGGAAGGACAGATGTTTTGCTTGCAATAAGTTTGGCCACTATGCAACGGAGTGTCCAAATAGAAGGGATACACCACATGATGATAATCACAATCATTCCAGGGGAAAATTCAACAACAATGATCGAAGGAATGATGGGTACAATGACAAAGGAAAAACAAACGCAGGACATCAAGGAAATGGTTGACCCTCCGAGAAAGCAAGGAACTCTAGGTATGAAGAATCAAATGTTGTTTCTGATAAGCAAAAGGAGTATTATCTTATATCAACCCTCTCCACTACCTCTCCTTCAGACTCCTTGGGAAATTGGCTTATTGATAGTGGTGCTTCGAGGCACTTCATCGGATACAAGGAAGCTCTCTCTAGTCTGATAGAGAAGGAAACGATCTTGGAGACGATGCCACCTATCCCATAAAGGGCATAGGGAATGTTACTCTTCAATTGAATTAGGGTAACACGATTCATTTACAAGAAGTTCTATATGTACCTGATCTCAATAAGCACCTGGTGTCCATTTTGGTAATGGAAGATAAAGGTTACAAGGTGGCATTCATCGATGGAAAGGTACGTGTTTGGAAAATGAATTTTAAAGATGCTTTTACTCTTGGGTTCAGGGTTGGCACTTTGTATCAAGTTGCAGGAAGTCCATTGTGGACCATGCCTTGTGACACATCTTTTTAATTTGAACTATGGCACTGGAAGGCCCTACCTCATGTGAGACAGATGGTGACAGGGACGTTTGAGTTCAAAGATGTGCATGAAGGTATATGCCTAGGATGTACCAAGGGAAAGCCTACGAGGGGTCTATTCCCCTCAAGTAATAGCAAGACCACATATGTGGATCAACCCGAGCGGCTTGAGGTTCATGATCAAGAATCTCATATAAGCAGGATGAAGAAAGCTCTCTATGGTTTGAAGCAAGTACCCCGGGCTTGGTTTGAGAGGATTGACAATTATCTGATGAAGCTGAGATTCACTAGGAGTGAAGCTGATCCAAACCTTTGCTTTAAGGTTGTGGATGATAGACCTCTCATACTGGTACCTTATGAGGACGACCTCTCTCTAACAGGTGCAGACCCTATCATTTACAAACATAAGAGGGAGTTGGATTTTGAATTTGGGATGGTGGACTGCAAGCCTGTGACTACCTCGATGGAGCTTAACTTTAAGAAGTTATGTGGTAGTGCTGTCGGACCTAAATTGGGAAATGCTTTTGAGTATCGTCAACTTTTAGTAGCGTTGATGTTCTTGGTGAACTCTCGTCCAGATATATGTTTTGCAGTTAGCATGTTGAGCCTATATATGGTTGAGCCTCATCATTCACATTAGATTGGTGCCAAGAATTTTCTGAGATATCTTCGGGGCACAATCACCCATGGATTGAGATACACTACTGGAAATATGAGGCTGCATGGTTATTCTGACGCTGATTGGGCAGACACTGTGATGGATCGCAAGAGCACTTCTAGGTGTTGTTTCTCTTTGGGTTTTGCTTCGATATCCTGGATGAGTAGGAAGAAAAAGTCAATTGATTTGAGCACCGCTGAAGTCGAATATATAGCTGTGAGTATGGCCTTGTGTGAAGCTGTCTGGTTGAGGAAGCTCTTCAGTGAGCTATTTGGACATGTGCTGGATACCACCATGATCTTTTGCGACAACGTGAGTGGGATTCGATTATCAGGTACTCCCGTATTTCATGATTGCTCCAAGAACATAAACATCAGGTACCACTTTATTTGGGATATGGTACAATGAGGAGCAATAAGGCTCCATCACATTGGGACTGATGAGCAGGTCGTCGATACTCTGTCGAAGCCCTTGGAAAAGGTCAAATTCTTGACTTTTCGAGAACGACTAGGAGTCGTGGAGAGACCCTCTCTTGAGGGTATTGTATGAGATGGACTCTGAGCTCTGGGAGCTCCGGGGGTCTTGGGGTACTTCTTGGGATGATGAGCAACCATAGGGTGAGTGGTTCAACCTTCCCCTAGTGGTTTGCTATGTAGGCAGGAAGAGTGGTTCATTCTTCTCCTGTTGAGACACAATCATAGAGTGAGTGGTCCAACCTTCCCCTAGTGATTTGTTGTGTACAGGGTGAGTGGTTCAGGCTTCCCCTGTGATACCTGTGGCGACATGTAGGCAGGATGAGTGGTTCATCCTTCTCTTGCTGAGACATGCTACCCATGCAGTTTGGGACTCATGGGAAGTACCTCTCATCTGGCCAATGAGTAGGGAAATGAGGATAGGGACCTTAGTACTATTGATGGACGCGTCGTGTACTACCGTACTCCCTATGCTAGGATGATATTGACTTGGGATCAATTGGAACTGACTACATGTCAATAAGAGTGGTATGAGACACTCTCTTTATTTGGAACTGATTTCGGATTAGTGAGAGTGGTATGAAACACTCTCTTTATATGGGACTGACTTCGGGTCAATAGAGAATGGTATGATACATTCTCGATCACTTCTTCTTATTCATAGTTTAGCAGAGTAGTGCAGGGCACTGCATTGATGGCAGAGATAGTACAGACTGATAGATGGATTAGTAGATGGAGTTCTCCCTAGTTGAGAGCGAGTGTTAAAATTTGCAACTAGGGCCAAACTCCACATGGGTCATCTTATTTATGGCATCTGATAATTTTTTTTGGATTCCTCTCTTCGAGAGGTGTAGGATTGATCTAAAGATCATCCGATTCCGACATGTATTCATGGAGATATGAATTTATTTATATTATTTGACAAGGTCGGCCAGCAGCCAAATTACCCCCAGCTCAACCTCAACGTTGCATTTAAATAGAGGAGGCCTCAAGTCATTTATTACACACATCTCTCATGATCTCTCTCCACTCGTTTGGGTTTGGTGGAAGGAGAGGTCAAGAGGAGAAGCCCTAGCCATAGTTGAAGAAGGTGCCCTAGTCGCTGTCCTAAAGGAGATCAAGCCACAGTCATGAAGAAGCCCTAGCCGTAGGTAAAGAGGAGACTTAGCTGCAGTTGAAGGGAGAAGCCCTAGCCGCTGTCTTGAAGGAGATCTGGCCGCAGATCAAAGAAGCCTAGCTGCAGTCTTGAAGGAGATCTTTCCGTAGATCCAAGGTGCTTTTATACGCAGCAAGAGGAAGCTTTTGTATGTAGCAAGAGGTGGCTCTTATACGCAACAAAGGGAGGATTTAATCCACAGTCAAGAGGAGCTTTAATATGCTGTTAAAAGGAAGCCCTAATCCACTATAAAGTGTAGCCATAATTTGCAACAGAGAAGGAGACCTAGCCGCAGTAAGAAGGAGCATGAGGAAGCATGAAAATCCTTGTATGCTGTAGGTGACAACGTGACAAATGGGGCAATTCTAAAGCATGTATAAAGGACTGATTGCAAGGCTTTTAATTTGCTGTCATAAGGAGAAGTTGTATGCCCTCTAGACTTAGATCATATCTACGTAGGGCTAGTCACATATGCGGATTGGGTGCTAACATTAATCCAAATTATTGTAGTCCCATACCGCTGCATTAATGATGTTTGTATAACTGTTTTGAGGACAGTTGCTTCAGGAGTTGCTATGTGCTAGGCCACAGGCCATAACACCATAGCAAGGGCTACTTAGGGTTGCCTAGTTGTTTCACTGTTTCATAACAAAAGGAGGACTTTCTCTAGCATATGCCACAGCTCTCTTAGGACTGTTTGGAGGTTGTGAAGGAAGTTTAGGACTGCTTCTGTGCCCTTCTTAGATCAACAATTCATCATTGTCAAGGGAGTTTAGGGCTGCATATTGTGCCCTAAGTAGAATTGCAGAAGCAACAATCAAACAGAGGAATGTTGCATCAGTGTTATGTGGAGGGCCATTAGTTTGATGATCTCCTCAAAGGATATGCTACAACACTCTTAGTGAATGTTTGAAGATTGTCATAAGAATTCAGGGCTACATCTTAGAACATTCATCATTAGCAGAATGATGGACTTACTGTTGCTGTCTTAAAATATCTTATTTGTATATTTGTACTATCTCTCTCTTGTTGCTAAATTATTGAAGAATATAAGAATATTTGATCAAGGGTTTCCCCACAATGGGGTTTGTCCCTGGCTGGTGCCACATCTTGTGACCTCTTGTCTTAGCTTATCTTCTACTGTTTATGTTTATGCTCTATATGCATTTTACTATCATGCTGATGCGATTGCTAATCTGGAAATTGATATTGGGCTAATAAGAAATTTGAAGTAAATTGCTCTTAAACATAGAACATACTAAAATTTTAGTTAGTTGTGCCTCAGAAATTGTGTCCTACCACAAAGAATTTGTCCTTCAATTCTTCCCACAAATTCGTCCTTTTTGGTAAGCCTCAGATTCGTCCTTTAAGAGTCCTGAAATTCTTCCTTAGATAATTCGAATTAGCCTCAAATGTGATATGAATTGGATGGCCAAAATGGAGAGGACGAATGCCAGTATATAGTTGTTGAATGAGCCGAATTGGCGTGTCCCTTCACTGGGGCCGACTTGAAGTTGACCTTTCATTTGGAGGCAAATTTTCACAATTTGAAAATTCAAATTTTAGTTCTTTTAAAGTTGAGTTGAAGTACAATTGATATATGTCATTTTGGAGGGCTAAGACAAATTATGAAAACTGACTTTCTCTACAAAAATCATATAGAGATACATGGAAAACTGCTTTAAGAATAAAAAATGATGAGAGATGAAACTACTAAGAATCTTCACTACCATGGCGAATGAATTGATCAATTAATTTAGAAGTTAGATGCATTAATGGCACAACACTTAGTTTATTAAAGGTCTACACTCCGCAAAACACAAGCGGATAAGACCATGAAGAACCACTTGAAGTAATTTTTTCAGGTAATCAATATAACACAAGAATTCTAGATAGAAATCATCAATGGATTAAGAATGAATTACTAAAGTGTGACGAGAAGGACCATAGAGGAGCAATTATTTGGGTCAACAAAATGGAAGTGATTTTTTAATGAAACCCTCGTAAGGTGAAAGAGAAAAGATAATGAAATCTTCCAACAATTTAAAAGGGAAAGCTTATCATTCGTTCCTATGGTGGACAAAAAAAATGTGATGTTTGTTCTTTTCATTGGAAAAGCTTTATGCCAATCTTATTAAAAAGGTTTCATGACAAAAAAGGTGATTATTTGTATAACAAATTTGTACATCTCATGATGAAGAAGATTATTTTTTGTATAACAAATTTGTACATCTCATGATGAAGAAGATTATTATTCTTATAACAAATTTGTACATCTCAAGCAGAAGGGAAACATAGACAACCATACACATGAATGATAAATTTTGGCAACTGGACAAGATGGATTTGTAGACAGACAATTGCTAAAAATGTATATCTGTGGATGAAGAGATTATATCTGTAGTGAAATAAAGCTATGGAATCCTAAAACAATTGAGGATGCCATTGATTAAACAAAAGAACAAGTTCAACAAGCCATCTTTTACAGGTCTAGAAAAATCAAACAAATACTCGAATGAAAGGTCAAAAAAGTACTCCATAGACAAGTTTTACAAGTATATGCCTCTTCCCTTAAGAGAATTAGAGAACCAACATCAAGGGTCAAACAAGAAATGGGTCAAAAATGTAGCTATTGCAGAGACAACTAGACACCAAGTACATATGCTACAACAAAAAACTATATACATGTGGAGCTGAGGTAGAATATGAGCCATGTGGCAGGGACTCGAAAGAAAATTTTAAAGAAGAAAATAATATTCAAAATACAGAAGATGAAGAGGCCGTGCCCAAGATATTGCCTTCCATGATAACATGAATAACACAACCCAAACATTGAAACTAAGAGGACATGTAAAAAGGGAAAATGTACCATAATCATAGACATAGGAAACACCCATAACTTCATAGATATAATTGTCACAAAAAGACTAAATCTATTCGTATACATAAGTGTGATGGTAGTAGACGGAAAACAAATTGATGGATTTGGAAAGTGCCACAAAGTCGAGCTGTAATTAGAAGATTATGGATTAGAATCCAGATTCTACACCATGCCCTTGAAAGGAGTAGGCATCATATTGGGAATTCAATGGCTACAAACCATGACAACGTTTTTTGCAAATCACTAGAAACAATTTATCAAATTGAAAGTCTCCAACTCAAAATGTATCCTCTCAGCGAATGGTGAAACTAATTAGAAAGGGGCCACCAATCTACATTGCATAATGGAATCAAATGGAGATGGTAGCACCAAAAATAGTGCATTCTCAGGACCCTTAGATTAAAGCATTAATCAAGAAATACAAGGAGGTATTCCAAGACTAATGAAGCCATCTCTAGAAAGAAGGTTAGAACATATAATCAAAGTTAAGCTAGACTTGGCACTGATGAATATCAAACCATATCGATATCCTCATCACCATAAAACAAATGTGGAAAGATTATTTGAATACCTTTTATGATGTGGAGTTATTACAATGATAGATCTTTCAGTCTATGCATAGATTATTGAGGCCTAAACAAGATAACTATAAAAAAATAAGTTTACTATAGATGAAGTGTTGGTCAAGCTCCATGGAGCAATATATTCTCAAAATTAGAACAAATGTCAGGGTTTATCGAATTCAAGTAAAGATAGAAGATGTGGAAAAGATTGCTTTCAGAACTCACGAAGGTCATTACAAATTAATGGTGATGTCGCTTGGCTTAACTAACATCCCTAACACCTTCCGACCAACCATGAATGAACTCTTTAAACCGTACATAACAAAGTTTGTACCTGTATTTTTGATGTCATTTTTATCTACAACAAGACATGGAAGGAACATATTAAGCATTTGGAGCAGATATTTTCTCTCTTAGAAGAGAAACAGTTCTATGCAAAAATACCAAGATGTACTTTTGGTAAGGAAGAAGTCGAATACCTCGATTGTGCCATATCCAAAGGAGTTAAGATAGATTCCAATAAAATCAAAGCAACCATGGAATGGCCAAGGCCAAATAATGTATCAAAACTAGAGGATTTCTAGGATTAGTAGGTTATTATAGAAGGTTTATCAAGAACTATGCTCAATTAACAACGATTCTCTCTATCTTGTTGAAGAAAAATTCCTTACAATGGAGTAACCAAGTAGAAGAGTGTTTTGAAAATCATTGAAAATACTTATGTTTTCTACACTTTTGTTAGCAACACCAAATTTCATAAAACCCTTTGTGGTGGAATGTGATACTTAAGGGGTTGGGATAGGTGCAATATTAATGCAAAATGGCTATCTGATAGGTTTGAGAGCCAAAAACTCAACAAGAGGGAATGCATAAAATCTACATATGATAAAGAGATGTTGGCCATCATCCATGTGTTAGCCAAGTGGTGACAATACCTCTTAGCAGTGTTACTTGGGAGCGGGAGCGAAAGTGGGGAGCGGGTGCGAGAGCGACATTTTCAAAAGCTCCCGGTTTGGGAGTGAATCCCAGAGCGTTTTATATATATATATATATATATATATATATTTTTTTTTTTTTATATTTTGATACATATATGCCAACAAAAACATGTAGAATGATGAATTAGATATAAAAAACATAAAAAAACATAGATTGAACCATATAACAACAATCATGTAGAAGTTACAATTACAATCTTCATCAACCACGTCCACAAGTTAGTAACATAGTAATATACAACATATTGTGTCTCATGATTCATCAATCTTAAAGTTCCAAGCTTTCAAAATTCAATATATAACATTTATCATCATTGATCACCAAAGTTGTACTTGTAAGCTAAGTGTAAACATTACAACAAATAATATTTAACATGAAATGAAATGTTATAAAATGAAATGAATGAAACAACTTTCAACTTTCATGAAGCATCATATTCATAATTCATTACTAATGAGTTACAATTGCCAACTTCAAACTTAAATTGTCATATATTGTTTAAAAAAATATCATAATAAATATGAAAGAGTCAATAGCTATAAAAACTATGAGAAACTAGAAAAGACAAGTAAATCTATTATCAATTGCTTATGCTTGGGCCTCTTGCCATCACGAGAAATGTCTAATTTTTTAGTATTGTTGGAAAATCAGGATCTTTGTCATTAATATCTCCCTCTAAGCATTAATATCCAGAGGTATCTTTGCCATTACCTCTGAATCTGTATAGGGATCTTTGTCATTAATATCACCCTCTAAGCATTAACATAAGATAGAAAAAGCATAGCATGTGAAATCAAGATTTTGTTTGAGTGATGTGTACATTTTTAGGAGGGTCATGAAAGAGGAGTTCAACAACCAATGTCACTAACATCAAGGTACATAGAGGGATTGGCGCTCTTAATTAAATACGAGTTCCATACCCTAATACATGACAAAATTTGATGGAAACATTGCAATCCCCCAATCCTGAAGTCCTAAAAAATTGATAAGTCTGCGGGATTTTGAATGAAATTTAAAATTCTACTTTCTCCATATGAAATCCAATTAGGTCGGAACCACTCTCAAACATCCTAAGTCATTTCATGGTAATGTTAAAAATTTAAGTAAAAGGATGAAAATGAAGATTAAGGAGAATGTCACTTTTACATTAAGAATTTAACATTACCATGAATCGCATATCAATACTAGGGCCATAGGCTTGATCATTAAGCCCTGCCACTCAAACTTATTTGTTTCTTTTAAAAAAATTGCATTTGGAACATTACTGCAATTTTTTTTTTGCAAAAAAGGCTAAATGCTCTTGAAAAGGGAAGGAGCGTTTTTTTTAGGGAGCGCGCTCTTGCTTGGAGTGCGAATTGGGAGCGGGAGCGAGAAGGGGGGGGGGGGGGAGCGTTTTCGGGAGTGCGCTCTCGAGGCGCTTCGGAGCAGCTCCCTCTGGGAGCACGAATTGGGAGCAGGAGCGAGAGGGGGGGCACTCCCCGCAACACTGCCTCTTAGGTAGTAAATTCTCAATACATATGGATCATAAGAATCTTCAGTTCCTATTACAATAGAAAGCATTATCAATCAAACAACAAAAATGGATGTTAAAACTTTCCATCTTTGATATGGAAATATTACACAAAAAGGGGAGAGACAATGTAGTTGTTGATGCATTGTCATGAAAGGATGATGGAATAACATGTGTGGCAATAGTGGTGATTCCAGTTGGTTAAATTAAATTCAGATTGAATCTGCCAAGGATCTTGAATCTTATTTCATAACTAACAATTTGGATTTCTTAAAACATACTATAATGCATGGCAACCCTTTTATTGGAAAGGGATGAATAAATATTTTAAAAAGTTTGTTGTGTAATGTGACATTTGTCAGAGAAATAAAAATGAGAATATCATGAAATTGGGGCTGCTTCACCCATTACACATTAAAAAATGGGAAGAGATATTAATGAACTTCAGCGAAGGATTACTCATGTTCGACAAAAAATATAAGATTTTTATTGTGGTAAAAAAACTAACCAAATGTGTACATTTTATGGCAATCAGGGAAATGGATTCAACAAAAGAGATTCTTGATGTTTTCTATAAAAATCTATATAATCTGCATGGTTTTCTGAAGGCCATTGTAAGCGATAGGGATCCAAATTTTAAAGGGAACTTTTGAAAAGAGGTTTGAAAGAAACTCGGAATATCCCTTAATATGAGTTTAGTTTACCATCTGCAAACATATGGACAAATAGAAATTGTAAATAAATGCTTGGAAACTTACCTCCATTGTTTTGTGGCAGATATGCAGAACAAGTGGTTCCAATGGTTGCATTTAGTTATGAACCACCAAAATGACTTCCATCAAGCCTTATATGGTTATGAACAACCAAATAGAAGGAATTTGCACCAATTGACACTTAAGGCCCAACCAAAGAAGAGTCATCTTGACGAAGAGCAAAAGATCATCAAAATATTGGAAGAAAATTTAGCTACAACTCGCAATAGAATGAAACAACAAGAATACCAACATAGATCAGAAACAAGGTTCAAAGAAGGCAATTGAGTGTTTGTAAGACTCCAACCTTACAAGTAATTATCACTTAAACAAGGAAAAAACAAATTGGCTCCAAAATTCTATGGGCCTTTCCAAATCAATAAAAAAACTAGCAAAGTAGCCTATGGGTTGAATTTTCCAAACAACTGTCACATGCGTAATGTCTTCCATGTGTCTTTCCTCAAGAAGGTGTTCGGACAAGCCCAACCTATTCAAACAGAGATTCTCGACTTTGATGACAAAGGAAGAATTATTTTAGAACCAAAAGGAATTCTTGCAAGGAAAAAGTGTTACATTCCATAACCATCAAAGAATACCTTGTCAAATGGAAAAACATTCCAGAAGAAGATACATCATGGGAGACATAAAATTTTCACCAAAAATGTTGGTTTTTGGGTAGCTGCGGGAGGTATTAACTAGTTACATAAGTTGAAAGAAAAAAAAAATTAAAAGAAAGAAATTTAATTTGCAAAGAGACATGTCTCTTGGGCACCCTAAAATCACTATAAAAAGACACTTGAACTTCTCATTTTGATACACACTCATCACTCACTCATCACTCATATCTTTCTCTCTCTCTCACACGTGGGAAGTAATCTAAGGAAGAGGCTGAAGTTTCGAAGGAGTTGAATGTCTCAGAGAGTCAATTTTTGACCAGTTGAATTTTCTGATTGTAATTTCTTAATGATGTTCTGCAGTGTTCTAAAGTAATATCATATATCATTGGAAGTAATTATCAATTGCAAAAATTCTGATTGTAATTTCTTGATGATGTTCTGCAGTGTTCTAAAGTAATATCATATATCATTGGAAGTAATTATCAATTTCAGAAAATTGTGCTTGTCCAATTAGCCCTAGAAAGTGAACATGGTATCAAAGTTTTGGTGGAGAAAGACCTCAACAGAGTGTTGAATTTTTGGGATTGTTACAATCTATATGTACACCATATTTACTTTTACTCCTACCTATATTTATGCAAAGAATTGCATAAACTATGGTGGGCAGTAATTCTTGGTAAATATATTTAATTACTAAAATATAAAGAATATACTGCATATTTACTTTTTACTTCTATCTAAATTTATGCAAAGATCGCATAAATTATGGAGGAACAATTTAACAAAGTCAATCAATATGTGGGTGGATTAACATAATTCCAATGGAGTAAAACACAAATTTTAATGCGAGCAGAGATTTAACATTGTAGCACCAATGAGTAAATGGTTGGAGAATATTTGTGGGGTGAATAGTGACAAGTCCACTAGTGTCCATAAGAAATTAACCTAGGAGATTTATAAGCCATCTCAATGGATTTTCCCTGGATTGAGCATAAACTCAGCAAGAGTGATTTGTGTTCGAGAGGGAGAAATTGCACAAACATCTAGAACCGTGCCAGATGACTGGAAGAGCTTCTAGTTCAGAGGGAGCAAACAATCAAGTAGAATGGAAGGATGTAACCTACTGGAGATCCAAAGGGTCTCTCATGATGATGAGGAGCAAGAGGCTCCCAAGGATGTGGATTCAGGTCCTTTTGTACCTATGGAACATCCTTTAGATCATCAGGAAGACCCAGAAGGGCCCATTGAGCCAGTGGACCCACTTAGGGTCATTGTTCTAGAATCCAAGAAGAGGTCAACATGGCTTCAAAGTACATTGCAAGATGCATAGGGGCATGCAACTCATCTTGGCACTTTCAAGAAAAAACATCCTAAGAAGCACTTAGGATATGCAGCATTGATGAGTCACATCATTGATTCCAAGCCATCTAACTATAAGGAGGCAATAGGCTAGCAAGTTTGGAAGGATCATGATGGAGGAATATTAGTCCATCATGAAGAACGACGTGTGGGAAATTGTGCTATGACTTGAGGGGAAGTCGATGATGACTTCCAAGTGGATCTACAAGATCAAACATGAGGTAGATAGTTGCATACAAAAGTGCAAAGTGAGATTCATGGCAAGAGGGTTTTCCCAGAAAGAGGGAGAGGACTATGTAAAGACATTTGCTCTAGTAGTCAAATACACTTCTATTTGAACTATTGTGGTACCTAAGCATGTACACTGGATTGTGGCAAAGCATGTGTTGAGATCTTTGCATGGTACAATAAATTATGGATTGAGATATGTCTCAAATGGTGAAGTACAACAACATGGATACATAGATTTCGATTGGGCAGGAAGTGCCGAAGATAGGAAGAGCACATTAGAATGTTGCTTTAGTTTGGTTTTTGCTATGATATTGTGGATGAGAAGAAAGCAGACATTTGTCGCATTGAACATTGCAGAGGTTGAGTATATTGCAGCTAGTTTGGCGAGTTATGAAGTAGTGCGGCTTCGGAAGTTGCTCACAAGATTGTTTGATTACGTATTGGAAACAATCGTTGTACATTGTGACAATTAAAGTTGTGTGAAGCTTTTGGAAAATCCAGTTTTCCACGACAAGTCGAAGCACATTGAGATCACGTACCATTACATCTCAAACATGGTACAAAATGGAGCAGTGAGGCTCCAATACATTTCTACACACTTGAAGTTGTTGACATCCTCACAAACCCTCTGTCCCAGATGAAGTTTGTATACTTCAGGGACAAGTTTGGAGTGGATGAGAATGGCTCCATCGTTGAGAGGCACTGTTGATGTTGTAGCATCAAGGCTGACATTCTCCCTAGGTCAGGGGTATTGACTGTGTGCCATGTAATGTGGCTATGGAGAATGACCAAGCTAACATTAGGGTTGGAGTGCTCCCTCAGTCATGAGGTTTTGACCATATTACCAAGGGTTACTTGGCTAGTGGGTAGAGTGAGTGTCTTAAAGCATTAGGCAAGAATTTTTACCATTCAAGTGCTATGTGATGACACGGGTGAATGGTAAATGGGCCTAAGGTTTCACCTTTAGTTAGGGAAAATTGACCTGGTTCCAAGCGACAAGTTGGTAAGTTGGTGACCCAGGATTAGTTTTGTTTTACCCCGGTCAGGGGTAGTTGAGCATATCCCCAAAGGGTAGTTGGCTAGTGGGTGACTAGATCCTTTGCATGATGCTAATGTAGGATGTTTTCCATGTCGTCCTGGAATGGAACATGAAGTGGATGGATACATTTAACATAGCGGGCTCATTCAATCTTTTCTTGAGATGGATAATTTTTAAAACTAAGTGGACATCTTGAGGAAGTCAAGGTAAAAACCTCCCTAGTTAAGAGGGAGTGTTGATTTTTGGGTAGTTGCGGGAAGTATTCCCCTGCTACATAAGTTAAAAGAAAGAGAAATTAAATTTCAAAAGAAAGATAATTTAATTTAATCTGCAAAGAAACATGCCTCTTGGGCACCCTAAAATCACTATAAAAAGACGCTTGAACTTCTCATTTTGATACCCACTCATCACTCACATATTTTTCTCTCTCACGCACTTGGTAAGTACTTTGAGGAAGAGGTTAAAGTTTCTAACGACTCGAATTTCTGAGACAGTGAATATTTGACGAGTTGAATTTTCTGAGTGTAATTACTTAATAATGTTCAATGGTGTGCTAAAGTAATATCATATATCATTGGAAGAAATTATCATTTGCAAGAAATTGTGCTTGTCTGATTAGCACTAGAAAATCAACAAATAATACCCTCATTAGCTTTGCTTTGAGGACAAGGCAATTTAAAAGGGGTGGCAATATCATAAACATAATAAATACTAATAAATTGATTAATTAAAATGAATAGTCAAGGGGCACGTATCCTTTCACCATGAATATGCTATATAAAAACCCCTTCACGAGGGTTATTGTACCATCAACTCATATTCTTATTTAACAATAATAAATATTATTTACAAGTATTCCTTTGTATCATACGTTCGGTTGTATTGTGAAATAGCAAAGCTTTTTATCTTCAGAGAAACTTTAATTTTGATTGACATCCTGTGCAAATCACTTCGCAGATGGTGAGCATTAAAGCTGCTAACCTCTATGTTATGCTTGACAGGTCATCGGAGCCAACAGGGACAGGGCAGTCTTTTCAGCCAGGAACTTGGCAACCGCCAAAGTGAGGTGTTACGATGACCCAGCTTCAAACTTATCTAGGGCCATTTATTTGAATATTTTGGCATTTTTGTGTGGGAGAGGTAGATATTTTCTCGAAAATGTACCCTTCTAGTTTCATTTATTTATTCACCTTGAAAATTTAATTATAATATTGGATGCAGTGCTAACTTTCCTGGTCCATTAACAAGGAAAGGTGAGCTGTAAGAAAACTTTAAAATAGAAAGCCATCTACACACAAGCACAATTTCAAGGTCTTTTTCTCGAGGCTCATCAATATTACAGAAGGGGTCAAGTATGACTGATTTTTCATGGAAAATAACAATGACTCTTTCACAGTTGATCATTTTTGGGAATCTCGTGCACTAGAGGATACGAAAGGAAGAAGGGTTGGAAGAACGCATAGGGATATGGATAAGGGTCAATTATTAAAGATAGAAGGGGACGAACAAAACAAGGGAAGCAATCTAATCTCAGTGTAATCGGCTGGCCATGACAGTAGAAATTTTGTAATTCAATCTCAAGGGACAATTTTAAAGTATTAAAATGGATAGTATCGCATAATTTTAATATTATTCAAAGCAAGCCTTGTCAATAGAAAAATCTAGAGAAAGCATTGAAGTTTGGAGAATTAGATCTATTTCTTGTTTTAGCATTGAATCTGAAATATATATTGCACTGATATATGTTTGACCTCTGTTCAATCCAATTCACTAAACAACACATAAAATAAATAATATTGCAATAATATATCAGCTCTTAGAGTACGTTTCTCAAATATTTAACAAATTTAAAGAACACTATTACCATATAATATTATGGTAGTGGATCCAACCTTATAGCTTCTATATACTTGTTAAATCATTTAAAGGAATTCATTGATTGTTCATGATAAATTTACATACCAAATAATCCTACAAATTACTCATTACTCGTTCACCAAGAGATTAAAATCCAAATCAGATCTAATGTATGCAAAAATTTAACACAGTACTTATTTTCATGTAGAATAAATGAAGCTACAAGTATATGCTAACAACTTATTAAAAACTGGTACAAAATAGTCTTTGGATGAAAACATGAAAACTTTGATTGTCCTGAGGATGAAAAGTGCAATTTTCTTTTGTTTCTTCAAGTGCTTAAAACTATTTTATTTTGGAGTAGTTTGAAGGAAAACAAAAATTGTAGAGATTTTTTGAAAAAATGTGTAAACGTAGTGAGATACATCCATTGTATGTTAAGTGCATATACTTTCAAATTCCATGTAGGGATGATGAGAGATAGAGTGGAAAAATATCTATTGTCACAATTTACATAGATCACTAGTACATTGACTATTTTTTATGATTTTTTGATCTCAATACTAGATGTTATTATTTATTATCATAGAGTAGGAAAAAAAAGATTTTGACCCAAAAAAAGAGGGTAGGAAAAGAAGGTGTCATACTAACACATTTTTTTATGACTCCAAGTTTTTTCTATTTAATTTTTACTAGAAAAAACTAAAAGCACCCTTTTGAAGAGGACAGTGAGAGGAAATGCACTATTTTTTTTAGTATTGTGATTTTGATGATATTGGATTATTATATTTCTAAGTCTAACTTGTTAGAAATTCTTCTTGCTCTATCTGGTATATTTCACCTACTTGTTTAATTTCTTAACAAGTTATTTAACCATATAAATATTGAAAATAAACACAAATGCAGTTTCAACCATCTACAGCTCATGAATTGAAAAAAATAGACAAACACACAAGGGACACCGTTATTTTTGGACAATCTCCCTGTAAAAACCCAACTTGGGGAAACCGATACAGTAGTTTTCAGGGTTTTATTATTAAGCAACTTTCTTGAGTACAACTGGGTGCCAAACTGGCTCACTCGACACAGAAATCAATTTGAAGTAATACCTCTCTTTGGAAGCAGATATTTGGCAAGTCTACTCCACGAAATCTCTCCAACGACTCTTTGAGGCTCTGCGTCAGCCCTCATAGCCTCTGCATCATCCTGGAACCCTCTGTGTCAACCTTCTGATGCTCTGCGTTGGCTCTCTGGCCCTCTTCGTCACTCACGCATGCCCTGGTAGTCTCTGCACAATCCCTCTGGCCCTCTACGTGGCTCCTGCTGGCTCTGCGTAACCTACTCTGCCTCTGCGCTGGTCTTTCAACACTATCTTTGCGTCTTTGCTATGCACTCACCACCCCTCACTGCAACTCAGATCACTTGTCCGAGTTCTCTCAACAAACCCTGCTCTAGAAAATTGAACTGACTGATCAATCTTGGTGTGTTTCCAACTGACCCTCAAGTCTCCTCTTATACTTTTTTCTGTCGAGTCTTCAATGACCGAGATTAAATCTCTAATTAACGGCTAATATTAGATTTGGCTTGATCCATGTCATTTAGAACCTTCTCACCCACTTTTATATTAATACCCATTAATATTTTTATTTTCCTAAGTTTAGACTTAGGAACCCATTAAAAGTATTAATTATTTTAATATCTCTCTAACCGGGTGGAATTTCCCCAAACCATTTCTGGGTCTTGGAGATTTCATATGCTTTAGCCTCTCCACCAATTTTCATGGCTAGAACACATCTGATGCTATCCCAAATCAACACCCTCTTAGTGATGAATGTGCTTTAGTAATGCTCCACTACTGAACATCACTTTGATCATTCGACACCGGTACCTATGTTGATGCTTGGCCTGTTGCTCAACATCCTTTGCATTGCTGCCTCCTGTACTACTGCCCATGGCTCTGCCACTGCCACTGCTACATCTGTACTGCAGCTCCCTTTGCATTCGTGCTGTTGCTGGTCCTTTCTCCCAACATTGCATCTGCACTGCAGTGCTCCCTTATCATGTTGCATCGTGCTGCCCATAACACTACCATTGTTACTAAGACGTTGGTAACTGATCTACCCAACTATTGACATCCTTGTTAGGCTAGAAGCCCTTCTGATGTTGAAGCTCTCTTTGCTGCCTCTACGTTGCTACAACAACTCTGTGCCTCTCGCACTGCTGCAAACACCTCTATGCCTTCCTGCACTGGTGCAACCTCCTCTGTGCCTCTTGCACTTTTGCAATCCCCATTGTGCTGCTACAGATCCCTGCACTCTAGCACTGTTCTATTGCTCCATCCACATCTTGCTTCTACCGACATCCATCATCCTGCTATTGTCTCTCGGGCTCCTGTAGTCGGATATGATCCAAGTGTTTGGGTACCTCAAGGGTCCTACCCCACATCTCATGTGGTCCTCCTGACTACAACACAATGTCTCCCCACCTCTTCTCTAGAGGTGTATGAGCACTCATGGCACAATGAAGAACAAACAAGATCCTGGCCTTCCAGATGACAAAGTTGGTTTCTGCGTCCAACTGGTCCTGATCCCTCAGTTTGTTCATTGCCATCTCTGTTCTTCTCTTTGACTCCCTCTGAGTCTCTACTTCCCTCTTGGAAGTTCTCTTCTAGACTCCCTCTGAGTCTTGATTTCCCTTCTAGAAATCTTCTCCTAGACTCCTCCTGAGTCTCGATTTTGCCTCTTGGAAATCCTTCTCCTAGACTCCTTTTGGGTCTCTATTTCCCTCCTGGAAATCATTCTGCAAATAGTCGAATCGCTCTTCTCTGATCCCCTTTGCTCCTACAACACTGATCTGGATTTCTTGGCTAGAAATCCGCTTAGGTAGCGACTCCCTCTACCTTGGTTCTGTTCCGTTAGGTACTGTTCTGCTTCGACAACAACACCCCATCAGATTCACAATCCACAATATGCCCACAGCTTCCTAGGCCTCAGCAGCTGAAGAAATTGAGCCTCTTGGCACTGCACAATCCCGGCAGTGGCTGATTTGCTCCTCTAGCCAACTGCGTCACTCCTACCTGGTTGAGCATGATGACGTGGCTCTTCGTGAGCCTCTTCCGCCTCACTGTTTTTGTGCTGACCCTTTCTCTGGCTCGGAATGATGACACAAGCCCTCTGCATCACTCCTTCTCTGTTACTTTCTGCTTAGGAACAACTTCTGTCTCTCGGGACAACTATTTTTGCTGCAAAATTTCTGATTACAACGAGTGCTTTCATCTTTCCTGTGATCTGGAACCCTATGATACCATGTTGGAATTTCTAAGTCTAACGGTTAGAAATTCTTTTTGCACTATCTGGTTTATTTCACTTGCTTGTTTAATTTCTTAACAAGTTATTTAACCATATAAATACTAAAAATAAACACAAATGCAGTATCAACTATCTACAGATCATCAATTGAAAGAAATAGACAAACACACAAGGGAAAACCAATGCAACAATTTTGAGGGTTTTATTATTAAGAAGCTTTTTTGAACTGGGTGCCAAACTGGCTCACTTGACAGAGAAATCAATTTGGCAGTAATACCTCTCTTCGGAAGCAAATATTCGGTAAGTCTGCTCCATGAAAATCTATCCAACGCCTCTCTGAGGCTCTGCGTCAGCCCTCCTGGCCTCTGCGTCAGCATGGAACTCTCTGTGTCAACTTTCTAATGCTTTGCGTTGGCTCTCTGGCCCTTTGCGTCACTCACGCAGGCCCTGGTAGCCTCTGCGCAATCCCTTTGGCCCTCTACGTGACTCCTGCTAGCTCTGCGTAGCCTCCTCTGCCTCTGTGTTGGTCTTTCGACACTATCTCTACCTTTCTGCTATGCACTCACTCCCCCTCGCTGCAACTCGGATCACTTGTTCGATTTTTCTCGACAAACCCCGCTCCAAAAAGTCAAACTGGCTGATCAATCTTGGTGTGTTTTTTGTTGAGTCTTCAACGGTCGAGATTAAATCTCTAATCAATGGCTAAGATTAGGTTTGGCTTAATCCATGTCATTTAGAACCTTTTCACCCAGTTTTATATTAATATCCATTAATATTTTTATTTACTTAGGAACCCATTAAAAATATTAATTATTTTAATATCTCTCTAATCGGGTGGAATTTCTCCAAACCATTTTTGGGTCTTCGAGATCTCATGTGCTTTACCCTTTCCACCAATTTTCATGGCTAGAGCACATCCAATGCTACCCTAAATCAATAGTAAGAGAATCTAACTCTTAGTTGAGAATCTAGGGAAAGTTTAAATTCTTGGCCAAAAATATCTTCTAAAGGGTTCTTGATTGAGAATCTTGTAAAGAATCCAACTCAATCAAGAATTTGCACAGGGAATCTAACTCATTTGAGAATTTGTCAAGAATATTCTTGAGAACCCAACTCTTAATCAAGAATCTAGGTAGAGAATCTATGTCAGCCAAGAATTTAATTAGAGATTCTGATTATCAACTAATCTATGTCGAGAATCTAAACTCTTGGCCGAGAATATATTTCAAGAGTTTTGAAATGGTGTTTCAAAGCATGAATTCTTAGTCAAGAAAATTATCCATCCACTAAAACTCTTGGTTGAGAGAATTATCTATCCACCAAAACACTTGATTGAGAAATTGTTCACTTGAGGTAAACATAGGAAACTCTTGACTGGGATATTCTTAAATTCTTGGTTGAGAGATTATTAAACTCTTGGCCAAGATAATTTGTTGACTTTTTGTTTGATGAGAAAAATGAATTCTGCAATCACATACCATGACTCATTCTATAAAGTGTTACCATCTTCAAGTTTTCAACTACTTCAAAATTATCACAAGCTAAGACTCTTTATTACCTCCAAATGCTAGCTAGGGAATCCACGATCAATAACAAATTCTAACTAATGATACAAAGGCTTAGCAATGCATCCCAACATGTTATATTACAAACCAAAGATTCCACAACATGTTAGCTTCTTCACCAAGATTGTTTCACACATGCTTTGACCACACTAGTGCCCTTATCTTCCTTAGGGTTTTGCAAACCTTTACTTACATGCATCACACAAGTACATGGCTTACAAAACAACTCTAATGGTAGATTTCAAGTCTACATGTACATATTAGGGTTTGAGGTGTCCATTAACTCTTGCATTGACACAAACACCAAAACCTTCATGGAAGTTAAAAAAAAAACAATGTTTTTCCAAGCAAGATATCACACCAAGCTTACAAGTCATGAATTTAGGCTCTATGTAAGTGGAATCCAGCCGACATATATCACACAAATACAAGGCTACAATATTATTAAATGTGTTAACCCTCTTTTTGTCTTCCCTAGGGTTGGAACCCTAATGCTACCTTGCCTTGCTTTACAATGGGAGCCATTCTACAAAACAAATTATCAATTCCTCATGCATGATGTTCTCATCTCGACTTTTTTACATAACACAAACTCTAGCCTCATGTTACATCTCACCATAGCAAACTCTCCAAGAGCATTTGAATGCTCTCCGCCTTCTGCATGTCTTTCTTAGGGTTTACATCACAAACCCTAAGCCTTGCTCTCCATAAGACTTCTCCAAGACAAATACAAAGATCTAATAAATAGTACTCAATGGTACATTATCACAAAGTCTTTCTCCTTCCTTTATATAAAGTAGGTGAGAAAGGCAACCCACATTAGGGAATTTTGAGGTAAAAAACCAGCCTCAAAACATAATTTTTACTACTAAAGTTAGCATTTAAAAAACAATATGAATTCAATATAATGATGTCATCCCAACGGGTAAATATTTTTCGAGTGAAAAGAAGAAAACTATTTTTCTTTTAATTTTATTCTCGACTTGTCTCTTTATAGGTTTATTCAAATGTCAAGTGCAAACATTTGTTGGATGTTAAATTTAATTTTTCATCTAACGAATCCCTGACATTTGAGTAAAAGTAAAATTGTAAGGAGATAAGTAAAAAAATACAATAAAAAAGTGGTGTTTTTTTTTTTAACCTCTTATTTTGACTATTATTTTTTTAGGATGCCTAATTTAGATCTCAAAATTCCCCTAACGCATGGAGCATTATACAATACAAGGACGATGAGTGTCATATTGAGGCTTTAGAAATCCCCAAGGTGGTGTGTTTTCCAAGCATGATTCTCCTTGAGCTTAACATCTCCTAAATGGTGCATTCTCCAACAAATTGTTATTCCATATGTCCCTTTTCAATAGTGGTTTGTTGTCAAAGTGTCTTCATGCAAGAAATGCCTTCTCTCATTGTGTGTCACATTCGCTTGTGCCTAATGCTCCTCAACATTTGTGCTTGTGGTTACCATGCTCCAATGCTTGTGTGTGGGTCCATGGCCAACTTGTTGAGAAATCTATAGGGCTGCAATTATGACGATTTCTCTTATACTTGATAACTGCTTGTGATGTATTTTTATTTTTTCTTGATTATTAACTTTTTCTCTTGTCATTATGTTGTTATTATCATCAAACAAATACCAAAACATGAATATCAATAGTACACAAGAACACAGGATGTACGCTGCTAGCCAGGGCCAAAGCCTCTCCATTTGAGAGGAAAACACACAAATATATTTTCTTATATATTCTTCAAATGACGAATTCCAAGACCTCTAGACCAAGACCAATACCCTTCTAAGACCAAGCCAAACTTTCTTGATGATGTGCTTCTATCCAAGTCAAGCTCAGTCAAATCTCTTTCAGCTGCACATTCTAACCCGTAGCTACAAAATTTTAGACTCCATTGCAGGTCTGAAATTTCCGGCCCTTGCAATAATTGTTGCTTTCACACGTATGAGCAAATTTAGTGCTTCCAAGGCTTCCTTTGACCTTCGCTTGGGTTGCTTCTCCTTCTAGGGCTTGTAGGTGACCTAAAAGTCCTTTCTTCGACCTTCTTTTTGCAACTTCCATGGATTCAATCTTGCAGCAACAAAACCCTAGCCTTATCTTTGCACGTTTCAGAAAGAGAGAGAGAACCAAAAAATATTCATCCCTAGTCCTCCTTCCTTTTTCACTTGCCTTTCTTCTACTTCTCCTTCACTTGAATGATAAGTGAGTGAATGCCCATAGGAGGTCGAGATACCTCTTATATATAGGCTTCCAAAGAGGAAGACATGCCCTAATGACACTGACTTCTTAGCTACCAGGTCGACTTGGTCTTGGAGGGTATTTTAACACTTTTAAATACAAAAATAATTCTTTTGACGTGTTACGATGTGCCTAATGGGGTCTTCTTCATATGCCAATGACTTTATTGACTTCTTGACACTAAGACAAATCCTAAAAGCACTCAATGGGTGCTTGAACTCTAAATAAAATGACCTTGAGCATGAAACCCATGATACAAAAATAACAATAATATTTTTTCTTTATTTATACAATATACAAGAATCAAGAGTACATTTCACGTTTATGAAGATCGAACCTAGTTACAAATTTCATCACAACCACCATGAAGTATGCTCCTCAACCCTAGCATCCTTAAGGGAACTGTTATACTTCCAAGGTGTACTTCTAGTTGTCCCATGCTCTTAGGGCTAAGTTCCCTCATCCTACTATCTAGCACTCCTCCTAGATAGGTACCTATTTTAATGAATTAATGAACTCTCCAGTTGTATACACCCAATACGTTAGTTATCACATTGATTAAGATAACAAACTTATAGGTAAGTGCACCATTCTAACGCCCTAACCAACGTCAAGTGTACCCAAATTGAGCCACATGTCCATCAAGCATCTCCAAGGAACTAAGAGGCTTAGTGCTCTCTTTGCTTAGTGAAACCACTTATCAAGGAACAAAAAATGATAAAAAGTGTTTACTGTAAGACTAACTAACTCCCTTTGAACTTACAATTTGTATATCTTGTGCCTCCATAATGCTAGACGAATACTCCTTTGTCATGGTATCAACATCATATCTACTTTGCAAGAATCTGTGTGAGTCACTCCCATAACTACATGTCCACACACCTCAACAACAAAGAAATAACTACTCACAAAGGTCTCTCTCTCTCCGAGCAATTTGAAACTTGGCCTCTAGATGGTGAACATGCAAGGAGAACAAAAGCAATGAAACTTGATTTATATTATCAAACGAAGCTACTCTTTTGTCCTCTTGAACTTCCCTATTGTTAGGGGTTTGAAAAGAACGATGACCCTTTGTGAATTTGAACATAAACTTGGACCATCGTTTCATGCCAAAGTTTTAAATCACTTGATCCAAATTGGATCCTCAAACACTCTTAAAAGTTTCCTGAAATTTGTAAAACTCATACCAAAGTTTCAAAATGCTATGGTTGTCGAGCTTATCAGAAATAACCTCTGAACAATGGCAATTTGTGGTCAGCACGGAGCAACGAGGACCCTCGGTTAAAGCGCGCAGACCGTTGGCCTATGGTAACCGCGCACTGACGCAAATTTGCAAAATAGGAAGTTAGATCCAAAAACGGAGGGTGTCCCCTTCAGTGAAGGAAAGCCTCGAGTGCTTGGTCACGGGGAAAAGCATAAAACCGTACAGAAATTGCCGATTATGTCAAAAGGCGGTCCCCGCGCTAAAACGGACATGATATCGGAAGGACCTCAAGCAGTAAGCGGGTTCGACCGAGTCCCGCCTGATTCCATACAACGGGTGACACGCGTCCAGTGGATAAGAGAGAAAATTGCTCTCTTCGCGCGGGTAAAGGTCATGCTACTTACCCGTGCGATATGGACAGAGATCGTAGGATCTGTAGGCCCCAGATCAACGACGAAGAATCAATCCGATGGGTGATCGGATTCGATAGTGAAATAGGCTGAGGCGGATAAGATTTGAGATCCGGAATTACCGATGAGTTGGCAGAGGAATTAGTTTCGTGGGCACTCTTGGAGCAACAAAAATAATGACTGTTAAAAAAGAATTGACAATCAGTTCGTGAGGAAACAGGTGGCCACCTCTTTGTGAAGCATTACAATGATGATGACGTAGAGCAGGGGAATTTCAGGGGACAGAGGCAGGAGATCCAGAGAGCTGGGAAGCAGAAACGAACAGTCAGGGAGCAGATTGGCTTTAAGCCACGAACAGATAGAGAAAGCGAAGGGAGGAAGAAGCAGTAAAAGAGAGCAGAGAGAAAGAGAAGCAAAAATTGCAGAGAACAGAAAAGCTGAGCTGACCTGCAGAGTAAAGGCAGCATCAAGCATACAGAGACAGAGAGAGTTCGAGAGTATGTGAACTACAAAGAAGGCTTGAGAGGTTCAAGAAACTCCTTTGTGTTTACTTGTCGGGTATTGAGTGTCAAATTGGACTCATACCACTGAGACCAGTTGAGGTCGAGTTTCAGTAAGGGGAGTCTGTGTACTCTAGAGACTTGGGGGATCCAAGTACAACGCTACTGATCATTATCTGTTATGTGAGACTCAATTTGAGCTCACTGTTGTAAAACTATGCTTTTGAAGACACAATATAAAGGCCAACATTGAAGGCTAGACTAGGAGATGTAGCCTAGGATGTTAGGGTCCCACCCTAACCCCCTTATTTATGTCTTGGGATCACGTCATAGTCAAGAGTCAATAAAGCCCATATTAATATTTGTAAGTGGTTAACCCGCAATTAATGACGGGACCACAGTTAGTTGCAAATGGGCGGAAGTATTAGATAGATGGTAAATAGGCGGTAGTATTAGATAGATGGTATTAATAAAACCCACGATATTGGCTCGTGGTATTGCATGTATGAGTCATATATAAAGGATAGAGACTCCCTGCGAGGAGCATTGTGTCTTGTTTTGTAATCGAGCTCTGCTCTATTGGAGGTTGCCCCCTCGAAGAGGCCTGTGAACATTTCTCTCTGAATAATAAAATCATTGCTATTCTGTGTTCTGGGTATATTTTCTTCGCATATTTTGTGTTCTCGGTATCTTTTCTTCGCTTGGGTATTGATTTGCAGGTTAAGAGCATAACAAGTGGTATCATAGCACTTTCCAGGGCTCGGTGGGATCTCCAAATTTTAGCAAATTTTTTTTTGGCTAGAGACATGTTCCGGTGTCTTTAAACCACGGGATCTGTCGTTAAGCGCATAAACCTGCGGATTTGGGGAGGCATGCACGCAGGAAATACAAGAGGTGGTCACGTCTGTTGGACTCCCTTGTAACCCCTGTGGGTACCCCTTCGAGTAGTAGCGCATTAGACAGAACCGCGCACGGACTGTCTTCCACGTACCCTCTGGGTATATAGGAAGCCCCCTAGCTCCCTTGAAACCTCGCCATAGATAAACCTTCGGTCGTCTTGTTGCTACAGTACACCGAGAACAGCACTCGGAGAGATTACTCGCCCGTACGATAGGGTAGTCGGGTTGTACGGCTAAGGGTACGGTCGATCCTCCTTAGTTAGAGCCCTGAAACATTGGGCTGAGTACTACTGTCAGACCCTTATGTATATTGCGATCTTTAGCACCTGACACTCCCCAAGACCATAGTTCCCTTTCTATCGGGGGATCACACATCATCTATTCCAGATCAGCAGCAGCAGTTGTTCCACCATTCAGATCTCTCAGATCCACCAGATCGGATATTCCAGATCAGCAGCAGCAGTTGTTCCACCATTCAGATCTCTCAGATCCACCAGATCGGATATTCCAGATCAGCAGCAGCAGTTGTTCCACCATTCAGATATCTCAGATCCACCAGATCGGAGTAGTTGCGAAGGGTTCCTGTACCTGGATATGATTTTCGCAGGACTTTTGGCGGCATTGACAGTTTGAGGATTTGGCGACTGCAGTATTGATCAGGAAGGAGTAAAACTCCGTTAGGAGTTTTCCAAAAAAAAAAAAAAAAAAAAAGTCTGAGATCTTCCGAAGTGCTTATTTGTGACCTAGCCCATCAGCATCAGGACAACGAGCTGAGCACGGTGGTACCATTCAATTTCTTAGAAAAAATTTTTTGGCGGTCCCAAATTTTCATCAAGTTGGTGTATGGTAGAAACTAGAGCTCAAGCAATGGCCAATGAAAGACTAGACAAACTTGAAACAGATATGAACGAGCTCAAAAATTCGCTTGATAACCTATCGAGCATGGTACGACAAGCACTCGCTAAGGGCAAGGAGCCAGCTCTTGAGGTACCCTATAATGACCATATACACCTTGAGGGTGAGTCTAGCCACTCTCCTCACGTCTGGCACACCCATCCACCACCTCCTAAGTTGGATAGTCAGCGACCTCCCAAGTTGGATATACAGAAATTTGATGGTTCTAACCCGTCCGCATGGCTAGCACAAATGGAATAGTATTTCAAATTGAATCATCTCCAAGATGATTGGACAAAGATTGGAGTGGGGACCATGTACTTGGACAATGAACGATGGCAATGGGCAGAATGACATCAACGTCGCAATGCACCTTTTTCGAGTTGGGCCCAATTTTCCAAAGGTCTTCGAGATCGCTTTGAACAGGGAGACTCCTTTTTGGGCCGTCTCACTAAGCTCCGACAGACGGGTACAGTGGATGAATATATCACCGCTTTTGAAGCCTTGGCCTTCCGCACTGACCATCTCTCAGATGAGTTCTACACGGAATGTTTTATCAGTGGTCTTAAAGAAGCCATCAAAGCTCAAGTTCTACTCCACCACCCTCCCACATGGACGGAGGCTTGCCAGGTAGCCCGTAAGGTGGAGCGTGCCATAACAGCCCAATACAGCCGCCCCAATTTCCCCACTAAAGGTCGTCCCCCACAAGCTCATACCACGACTCAGACACTTAAGGTCCAAAAGGTGTCACCTCAGGAAATGGCCGAGAGAAGAAAGCAAGGACTATGTTACTACTGTGATGAAAAATATTCCCCTGGGCATAAATGCAAGGAGCCCAAGTTTTTTCAAATAGATGCCACTGACTACAGCTCCACCGAGCAAGATCCACCTCTTGAGGAACCAAAGACGATCGAAGAAGACAACCAAAAGGAGATTGTATCTTGATGACCCAGTTATTTCGCTCAATGCGTTGGCAGGAATCTCTTCCCCTCAAACTCTCAAAATCAGGGGTTTTCTTAAACATCGCCCAATAATAGTCTTGATTGATAGTGGAAGTACCCATAATTTCATCCATCAAAAAATCGCCGAAGCAGCGCATTGTTATGTACGGGCAGTCTCTAACTTCTAGGTCCAAATTGCAGATGGGGGCACAATGAAATGTGAAGGCCGTTGTGAAAATGTCAAACTTCAAATGGGGGATTATCAGTTGAAAACCCACATGTTTGCCATACACATGGGGGGATGCGACATTGTCCTAGGTGCTGAATGGCTCCGCACCCTTGGGCCAATCACAATGGATTTCCAGGAGTTATATATGAGTTTTAAGCTGAACAACTCCACACATACCCTCCGTGGACTTCAGGCAGGAGACCCCTCTATCATCAGCTCGCATAGGATGGAAAAATTGTTAAAAAAGGGCCATCATGGAGTGGTAGCTCAATTTAATGCCATCCAGGTAGTAGACACCATGTCTCCGCCAGTTCATCCTGAGATGCAATAGATTTTAAATAAACATCGGACGGTCTTTGACAAGCCTCATGAGCTTCCACCCTCGCGAGGGGAACATGATCATAGCATCACATTGGTTCCAGGGGCCCAACCCCCAAATGTGCGGCCATACAGATATCCGTTCACCCAAAAGAATGAAATAGAAAAAATCATCAAGGAATTGTTGGAAGCAGGTGTCATTCGTCCCAGCATTAGTCCTTATTCATCCCCAGTGGTCATGGTCCTCAAGAAAGATGGGGAGTGGCGGATGTGTCCCGACTTCAGGGCCCTCAATAAGTTAACAGTCAAAGATAAATTTCCCATCCCAGTGGTTGACGATTTGCTGGACGAACTTAATGGGGCTCAATTCTTCACTAAGTTGGATCTTCGCTCAGGCTATCACCAAATTCGCATGAAGGAAGTCGACATTCCCGAGACAACTTTCAGAACTCATGAAGGCCATTATGAGTTCCTCGTCATGCCATTTGGTCTCTGTAATGCCCCCTCTACTTTTCAGAGCCTTATGAATCACCTCCTCAAACCATATCTCAGAAAATTTGTCCTTGTCTTCTTCGATGACATCCTCATCTATAGTGGCACTTGGGCGGCACATCTTCAGCATGTAGATCTACTCTTGCAACTGCTCCGAACACATAAATTATTTGTCAAGATGTCTAAGTGTTCGTTTGGCATGGAAGAAGTTGAGTATTTGGGCCACATTGTGGGGCGCGAAGGTGTCAAGGTGGACCCCAAAAAGATCCAGGCCATGCAAGAATGGCCTCAACCTAAGACCTTGAAAAGCTTGAGAGGATTTTTGGGTCTC
This sequence comes from Pinus tabuliformis, assembly GCA_031772625.1. NCBI lineage: Eukaryota > Viridiplantae > Streptophyta > Pinopsida > Pinales > Pinaceae > Pinus > Pinus tabuliformis. The sequence goes on along the minus strand of CM062817.1, from coordinate 687,662,027 downwards.
ACAGGCTATTATCGTAAATTTGTCCGCAACTATGGCCGCATAGCGAAGCCCCTAACGCAACTCCTAAAGAAAAATTCCTTCTTATGGAATGAGGAAGCACAACAGGCATTTACCGCTCTAAAAACCGCCATGTGTTCCACTCCTGTCTTAGCACTACCGGACTTCACCAAATCATTTGTCATTGAATGTGATGCTTCGGGAACAGGTATTGGAGCGGTCTTAATGCAGGAAGGGCGACCATTGGCCTTTACCAGCCAACAACTAAGTGGGAAGAATCTGGGCCAATCTACCTACGAGAAGGAAATGATGGCCATCTTACATGCAGTCGAGACCTGGAGACCTTACTTGTTGGGGCGCCGTTTCCAAATCCGCACAGATCATCACAGTCTTAAATATTTTTTGGAGCAACGCCTATCTTCCCCTCAACAAAATAAATGGTTAGCCAAAATGCTGGGATATGATTATGAGATCATTTACAAGAAAGGGAAAGACAACAGGGTAGCAGATGCATTGTCGCGCCAATTTGAGGGGGAAAGTACTCTGCTCGCGATTTCCCTCCCCATTCCAGACTGGATTGAAGAGGCTCGCAGGGAATGGTTTTCACATCCACGGCTCTCCCAACTCATTTCTCAATTGCAGGTAGATCCTAATTCCAGCAAGGGCTACTCGTGGTAGAATGATATTCTTCGCTACAAGGACAGAGTCGTAATATCACCAACATCCACCCTCAAAAGTCGCATTTTGGCAGAATTGCACTCATCTCCCATTGCAGGACATTCGGGTTTTCAGAAGACGTATGCTCGCACCAGAAGATCATTTTTTTGGACCGGCATGAAACAGGACATCCTTACTTTCGTAGCAGAATGTGACGTCTGTCAACGCCACAAAGGGGAAACCGTCAACACACCAGGCACATTACAACCATTGCCCATTCCGGCGTCAATTTGGACAGAGGTTTCCATGGATTTCATTACAGGTCTTCCAAAGTCTGGGAACAAGTTAGTCATCATGGTGGTTGTGGACCGACTATCGAAGTATGCTCATTTCTGTGCCCTACCCCACCCATTTACACCAACCTTGGTTGCTCAAACTTTCATGGATCAGATCTTCAAATTGCATGGCATGCCCACTTCGATTGTATCCGACCGTGACCCAATCTTCACCAGTAATTTTTGGCAGGAGCTTTTCAGAATACAAGGCACTCAACTCAAACTCAGTACTTCATATCATCCGCAAACAGATGGTCAAACCGAAGCCGTCAACAAATGTCTAGAAACCTACCTTAGGTGTTTCACTTCAGAAAAACAACACCTTTGGGTACAGTGGTTACCTCTGGCGGAGTGGTGGTATAACACCAACTATCATGCCACCACCAAAATGACTCCCTATGAAGCAGTCTATGGACAACTTCCGCCTTCCCCTACTTCTTATCTCACGGGGTGCTCCAAAGTACAAGCCGTGGATCAACTCCTACAACACCGCGCAACCATGCTTGCCCATCTGCGCGAGAATCTTCATCAAGCTCAGAACCGTATGAAGCAACAGGCTGACCAACATCGCTCAGAGCGCCAATTTCAAGAAGGGGATCAGGTCTTTTTGAGGCTGCAACCATATAAGCAAACATCACTCAAAGACAAGGGTTGTCAAAAGCTCTCCCCAAAATTCTATGGACCATACCAAGTACTTCAGCGCATTGGAGAAGTGGCTTACAAGTTGGCTTTGCCACCTACAACAAAAATCCACCCAGTTTTCCATGTATCGTGCCTCAAGAAAGTGATTGGGAACAATTGCCGAGTTCAAACCATTCTACCTGAATTGGACGAAGAAGGGTCAATCTGGCTTCAACCTGAACAGGTTCTAGACACACGAGACAAGCACCTGCGCGGCCGCATGATTAAGGAGGTCCTCGTCAAATGGAAAGACACCTCTCCGGAAGATGCAACTTGGGAACCAGACACTATTCTTCAGCAGTTTCCGCAGCTTCAGCCTTGAGGACAAGGCTAGTCTTAAGGGGGAGGGCATGTTAGGGTCCCACCCTAACCCCCTTATTTATGTCTTGGGATCACGTCATCGTCAAGAGTCAATAAAGCCCATATTAATATTTGTAAGTGGTTAACCCGCAATTAATGACGGGACCACAGTTAGTTGTAAATGGGCGGAAGTATTAGATAGATGGTAAATAGGCGGTAGTATTAGATAGATGGTATTAATAAAACCCACGATATTGGCTCGTGGTATTGCATGTATGAGTCATATATAAAGGATAGAGACTCCCTGCGAGGAGCATTGTGTCTTGTTTTGTAATCGAGCTCTGCTCTATTGGAGGTTGCCCCCTCGAAGAGGCCTGTGAACATTTCTCTCTGAATAATAAAATCATTGCTATTCTGTGTTCTGGGTATATTTTCTTCGCATATTTTGTGTTCTCGGTATCTTTTCTTCGCTTGGGTATTGATTTGCAGGTTAAGAGCATAACATAGGAGGATTGGGTGAACTCTTTATTAAATTTGTTGTGTTTATGTGTTTGCTTACTGTGTTCTCTTACTGTTTCAGTGTCTGTGTATCGATCCGTTGCATAAAATAATATAGGCAGACCCCATCACTTGAGTCTGTAATACCTTCATTAATTAACTGAGATCATTCACTAGTGATTTCAGATCAAGTGGTATCAGAGCTCTAGGTTGTTTAAGGTTGGACAAGCTTGTGCTAGATTTTGCTGTTGATTGCTAACTAGATCAAAGCTTAAATTAGGAGAAGGAGAGTTGGTCGAAACTAACTCGGAAATTGGAAGAGTTTGTCCTAAGAAGAAAATGTCAAAAGAAAGTCCCTTGGGACCAGACCCCCAATTCATAGATAGTTTCCTGGCCATGATGTCCATGGTAGAGGAAATGTACAGGGAGTTTAAGAAAGGTAAAGATGAAGATTCATCACACTCCAAAGAAAAAGGAGAAGAAGAATCTCTCCTCCATGACCACTCGAAAGGCAAAGGGAAGGAAGAAAACTTTTTCATACCTCCTAATAGCCCTGAACATAAAAAGAAGACATCTTTGATTAAATTAGATGTTAAATTTGATTTACCAATATATGATGGAGAGTTGCATGCAGAGACGCTGGATAATTGGATCAGAAAAATTGATGTTTATTGTAGAGTGCAAAGTATCGACTCAGACAAGAGTAAGATTCAGCTGGCCAGCCTATGCCTCAGAGGCACTACCCTAGTATGGTGGGAAGGCAGGACACAAGCTGACATGAAGAAACATCATAAGATTCTTTCTGTCTGGAGTGAATTTGTTTCTGCAATCAAAAAGCAGTTCTATCCACTAGCTTACATGCAGCAAGCCATGATGAGCTGGCAAACTCTTCACCAATTGAAGGGGTAAAGTGTACAAGGTTACACCCAAGAATTTAAGAAGAGAGCTTTGATTCTAGGAATTTCATTAGACTCACCTAAGACTCTGTTGAAGTACATAGGTGGTCTACACAGCTTGTTAGGCCCCTATACTACTAGTGTAACCCCTTATTGTTATTAGTATAACCCACTTATTATATTGATGTACCCATGTAGTGCCCATATTGTTACTATTATGCCACATAGAAGCCCACCATTGTTACTGTTGTGCCCTACAATATTATTGTTATGTAGGCTTTGATTGTATTGGGACCACTTAGACTCCTATATATAGAAAGGAGGTATTTTCATTTGTATCATCCAAGAATTGTTCATTTATGTAATGTAAAGGAGGTTGCCCCCTCGAAGAGGCTGAATTCTAAGGCGTGGATCTCTCTTTTCTATCTTTTTGTGAGCTGGTTTCATAACATTTGGTATCAGAGCTTTGGATTTTAGGGTTTCGCTGCTCCAAACAGGTCATCGTGGCATTTTCGCTATAACTTTTTTTCTGTAACGTTTCAGACGTCGCAAAAAAAACCCATTTGAGAAGAATTGGTGCTGAACCTTGGGTCCGAATTTCAAATCTTTTCGCGCGATATTGTCGGAGATAGGATCTGCGGAAGTTGGTCTTTTTGCAGACTCCTGAATTACACTCAAAACAGGTGACCTGGGGAAAATCGTCATAACTTTCTTTCTGGGCATTGGATTGAAATTTCGTAAGTTACAGAAAGAGGATAGGCTGTAGTTTCTGTTTATATATTTTTCAGAGTCAAAGGTTGAAACAGTGACACATGGCACTTCATACAAGTTCGCCCTACTGAACTAGTCTATAATCAGGTCACTGCGGGAGATTGTGCATAACTTTTTCTTGGAGAATCCAATTTGGATCAGACTTGTGGCATTGGAAAGAGGACACAGAGGTCTACTACAGGTCACAAGTTCAGAACTTGAAGATCCGAAAGTACAGAGTTACAGTCGTTTCAAGGTAGAGCTCCTAAAATCAAGAAAAAACAAGATGAAGAAGTTTGATGGCAAGGATCCGGTAAATTGGATACTTCAGATGGAGCAATATTTTGATATACATGGTGTACAACTGTTACAAAAGGTATGTATTGCATCTTCATATTTAGAACCAGATCAATTTTTATGGTACAAAGGGCTTTGTTCTCGTAAAAAACTTGTTACGTGGTCAATTTTCACGGAGGAAATGATAGCACATTATGAGGATATAAAGAGCAACACCTTCTTTAGAGCAACACCACAACAATTGGAAAGAGTAAAAGGGCTTTGTGACATAATGGAAAGCAAAATTATGGAAACCAAGAAGCATACCCCTCACAACTATAAAGATGGAAGTGTTGTTTCTCCCAGCTTTCCACAACCTACAAGGGTTACACCACAACAATTGGAAGAAAAAAGAGAAAAAGGGCTTTGTTACAATTGTCATAGCAAATGCACTAAAGGTCATAGGTGTGCTGAGAAGAAATTATTTTACATAGAATATGAAGAGGAGGAAGAAAAGGATCAAGAAACATGAAAAGAAGAGGATATACGTCAGGACACCACCCGAGAGAAAGAAGAAATGAATCAGACCATATCTTGTAAAGCATTGGCAAGAATTACCACTCCTCAAACTCCCAAGATAGAAGGACATATCAAGAAGAAAAAGGTGCAAGAAGTGAAAGATCACATCGAGAAAGAAGAAATGAATCCAACCATATCTTGTAATTCAATGGATGAAATTACCACTCCTCAAACTATCAAGATAGAAGGACACATCAAGAAGAAAAATGTTCAAGAAGTGAAAGATCACATCGAGCATCAAGAAATGAATCCGACCATATCTTGTAAAGGACTGGAAGAAATTACCACTCCTCAAAAGATAGAAGGACATATCAAGAAGAAAAAGGTTCAAGTAGAGAGAGATCATATCGAGCATCAACAACAAGTGCTCCAACTTTTAAAGGATAACGCCACTTCGGTGCAAAATCAAATGAAACAACAGGTAGATCAACATCGTAGTGAAAAATGTTTTGATGTGAGTGATTGGGTATTTTTACTGCTACATCTCAAGCAAGCTATTTACGAGAAGGAAATGTTGGCAATACTACATGCACTTAAAAAATGGCGACCTTACCGAATGGGAAGACGCTTCAAGGATGAGGATGTGGAAGCATTGTTTTGTGCTATTTATATTATCCAACCAAATTGGATAAACGAAGCAACAGATGAATGGAATAAGAACGAAGAAGTATGGCCACTTATTCAAAAGTTGCAAAAGATCCCAATTCAAGCAATATTGCCAGAAATTGAAGAGGAAGGAAAAATCATATTGGAACCTGGAGCAGTCACAGAAAAAAGAACACGACAGCTACGAAATCAATCAATTTCAAAGTATCTCATCAAGTGGAAGAACTTACCCGCTGAATATTCCACATGGGAGGACAAGAATTTTATATAGAAGCATCAAGAACTACTCAAGCGTTGAGGACAACGCTTTTTGAAGGAGAGGGGCATGTTAGGCCCCTATACTACTAGTGTAACCCCTTATTGTTATTAGTATAACCCACTTATTATATTGATGTACCCATGTAGTGCCCATATTGTTACTATTATGCCACATAGAAGCCCACCATTGTTACTGTTGTGCCCTACAATATTATTGTTATGTAGGCTTTGATTGTATTAGGACCACTTAGACTCCTATATATAGAAAGGAGGTATTTTCATTTGTATCATCCAAGAATTGTTCATTTATGTAATGTAAAGGAGGTTGCCCCCTCGAAGAGGCTGAATTCTAAGGCGTGGATCTCTCTTTTCTATCTTTTTGTGAGCTGGTTTCATAACATTTGGTATCAGAGCTTTGGATTTTAGGGTTTCGCTGCTCCAAACAGGTCATCGTGGCATTTTCGCTATAACTTTTTTTCTGTAACGTTTCAGACGTCGCAAAAAAAACCCATTTGAGAAGAATTGGTGCTGAACCTTGGGTCCGAATTTCAGATCTTTTCACGCGATATTGTCGGAGATATTTCAGATCTTTCATACCTCCTAATAGCCCTGAACATAAAAAGAAGACATCTTTGATTAAATTAGATGTTAAATTTGATTTACCAATATATGATGGAGAGTTGCATGCAGAGACGCTGGATAATTGGATCAGAAAAATTGATGTTTATTGTAGAGTGCAAAGTATCGACTCAGACAAGAGTAATATTCAGCTGGCCAGCCTATGCCTCGGAGGCACTACCCTAGTATGGTGGGAAGGCATGACACAAGCTGACATGAAGAAACATCATAAGATTCTTTCTGTCTGGAGTGAATTTGTTTCTGCAATCAAAAAGCAGTTCTATCCACTAGCTTACATGCAGCAAGCCATGATGAGCTGGCAAACTCTTCACCAATTGAAGGGGTAAAGTGTACAAGGTTACACCCAAGAATTTAAGAAGAGAGCTTTGATTCTAGGAATTTCATTAGACTCACCTAAGACTCTGTTGAAGTACATAGGTGGTCTACACAGCTTGTTAGGCCCCTATACTACTAGTGTAACCCCTTATTGTTATTAGTATAACCCACTTATTATATTGATGTACCCATGTAGTGCCCATATTGTTACTATTATGCCACATAGAAGCCCACCATTGTTACTGTTGTGCCCTACAATATTATTGTTATGTAGGCTTTGATTGTATTGGGACCACTTAGACTCCTATATATAGAAAGGAGGTATTTTCATTTGTATCATCCAAGAATTGTTCATTTATGTAATGTAAAGGAGGTTGCCCCCTCGAAGAGGCTGAATTCTAAGGCGTGGATCTCTCTTTTCTATCTTTTTGTGAGCTGGTTTCATAACACAGCTACATGAGGCACACTATCCTCATGTTTAATCCCACTAGTATAGATGAGGTATCTGTGCAAGTTACTCATTTAGAAGCTACAGGAAAGAATGGGAACCCAGAAGTTGGGGGATCATCCAAACCCAATGCAAGCAAGAATAATGAGAAAGAAAACATAAACGAAAAGAGATGAAGGCCAACACTGCACAAAAAAAAAATCTTCATGCACTCATTGTATGAAGGGTGGGCATGACGATGAGCACTGCTGGATTTTGCATTCGGAGCTGAGACCTAAGAAGTTCGAGGGCAAGAAGAAGAAGACTACTGCAGCTATTTAGAGAGATTTGGGGCCAGACTCGGGAGATGAAACAACCATTGTAGCCACAGGTATAAAAAGGTAAAAATTCTAAAGCATTTACTAGTAATTCTTCACAATCTATTTTTTTTTCTAAGTTAAGACTACTGCTATATTAAGAAAGAAAAAATATTTACAGATGTTTACATCCCGCGAGGAGACCGAAGCCAGTCCTCCATCTAAAAAGCTTTGACCAAGCCATGAGACACAGTCCATTATAGTTCCTAGACCTAAAGCAGCCTAGACTCAAACTGGCAAAAAAATCATAGTTGCTGGTAGTACCAAGCCAGCTTACATCAGTGACCTTTTGACAAAAAGAACAAAAATCTGAAGCCTGAGACTTGCAGCGACGCCTGTACCGAGTCTCAGGACTGAGTTGGACATAAACATAGACTCTAAAACACAACAAGTTTTGCAACAACATGACTAAAAGAAAAGCAGCGCAGAGCACCCGAGAGCTAGATTGGATGGTCTCAAGAAGCCTCCTGCTTGCCTTTGTCTGGGCTTGGCGAGTCGAGCCAAATCACCAGCCCGTCCTCGTTCTGATGCTGTTCTCCCTGATTTGCCGGGGCACAAGCGTTGAAGACGTCCACTTCCATGTTTGAGTTGGGCGGCGGCAAGACCTCTTGCACAAAGGCCGCGTATCTAGAAATACCCTGTATCGGAGCACAGGAGCTAAAGACATCCATCTCCATATTGGAATTGGGCTGTGGCAAGATCTCTTGCACTGAGACGTCATAATCAGAAGATTCCTGTGGAGCAGGCTGGACCGGGGCTGATTGAATTGGGGCAACCACATGTCGACGAGTGCGATGCATCAATCCTTCCATATCCCCCAGGAGGATATCGCTTTCATGGACCAATTCAGCAGTTGGGGAACTTGAATTTGACAGGTCGGGCTCTTCTTCAAATATGAATACTGTAAAGGTGACAACCACCTCTGGTCTCACAAGGCGGCTTGGAAAACGGAATCTAAACGTCTGGTAGGTGCCCTGTGGGAGCAGGCATTCCTGTTCAGAACTGGGCGACGATGGTGGCGCAACAACGATGGGCTCAACCGGGTAAAGGTCTTCCAAGACCACACGGGTGCCAGACCTCCCTCCCCGCATAGGAACCCCACGACTGCGTGGCATTGCTTGAAGACTTAGCGCTCCCAAACACGCAGTAATCCCTTGGATGCCTGCAAACTGAAAGCCCTCTCTCCGAGCACTGAAGGCGACTATGGAACCGTTATGTGCCATAACTAGTCTGTCAAAGTCGTTATAATGCATTACCTTCTGTCTCAACACGGGGGAAAGGCCTTGGCCTCCTCTCCCCTTTCGCATCATAGCCTGAGCAGCCATGCTCGGCATCAATGCCGCTTCCCTCTTCCCTTGCCGCAGACCAAGAACATTAACTTGCTGCATTAATTCACTGCGTTTTGTACCGACCTCCATGTACATTCGTTGGCGGTCCTCCCAGCCTCCATGTGTCATGGCGCATGCCATCCTTAATAGCTAGTAGAGACACCCGCATCCGGGTAATTCTTCACAATCTATTAATGATGAAGAAAATGAGAGAAAAAGACATGAGCTTTTCCATATTCGAGTTATTTCCAAACATCAAAAGATTGATACTTTGTTTGATAGTGGCTTACAAGTAAATTTAATTTTTGAAGCAATTGTAAAGAAGTTGGGATTACTGACTACACATCACAAGAAACCATACCCATTAGGTTGGTTAAGTGATAAAGCACAACTACAAGTGACTAGACAATGTAAACTTAAGTTTTCTTTTGGGTCAACATTTGTAGATGAGGTTGAGTTAGATATAGTTCCTTTGGATATATGTGGAATTGTTTTGAGAAGTCCCTACTTGTATGATAGAAACATTGTTTTCTATAGCGCCGAGAACAAGTATCTACTCGTTAAAGATGGAATCGAATACTTTGTAAGGGCTCATAAGTTCAAGAATAATTATACTTTCATAAACTCAGGGCAAATGAAATGAATTGTAAATTCATGCAAACAATTTTTACTGATGGTTGTAAAGGAAAAGAAACCTGATAAACCAATGTAGTTGAGGGCTGTGATGCTAAACAACAAGTTGACTTAGAGAAAGTTGTTTAAGAATATGATATCTTGTTTCAAGAACCTAAAGGTTTGCCACCCAAAAAGGAAATAGTGCATGATATTCATTTGCAGTAAGATGTTCCATTGCCTAACATCGGAATGTACAGGTTGTTTGCTTTAGAGAATGCAAAAATCAAGAAGCAGGTGCAAGAGTTGCTCAAGAAGGGGTTCATCAGACCTAGCACATCACCATGTGGGTCTCCAATTGTTTTGGTGAGAAAGAAAGATGGTTCGTGGAGAATGTGCATTGATTATCGAGCACTGAATAAGATAACAATAAAAAAATCGTTATCCTCTTCTTCGCATAGATGATCTATTAGATCAATTGAAAGAAGTTGTTTATTTTTCCAAGTTAGACTGCATAGTGGATATCATCAAGTTAGAGTTGCAGAACAAGATGCATGGAAGACTGCTTTCAAAACAAAGCAGGGATTGTATGAGTGGCTGGTTATGCCTTTTGGCTTAACTAATACTCCTGCTACTTTCATGAGAATAATGAATGATGTAGTCAGACCTTTTGTTATTGTATATCTGGATGACATTCTTATATTTAGTAGAACGTGGGAAGAATATTTAAAGCATGTTAAGTAGACACTATATGTTTTGAAGAGAGAAAAAGTTTATGTTAAACTCTCAAAATGTGAATTTGGCAAAACATCTTTGAATTATTTGAGACATATAGTAGGGGGTGGTGAATTGAAGATAGATCCCTCTAAGGTGAGTCATTGTAAAAGGGCCTAAATGCAAATCTGCTATATAAGTTAGAAGCTTCTTAGGAGTAGCACAATATTGGAGAAAGTTCATTTCTAACTTTTCTTTAATTGCAACTCCCTTACATGCTTTAACAGGATTGAACAAGGTGTTTCAGTGGGGAGGCAAACAATAGAAATCCTTCGACACCTTGAAAGAAAAGATTAGTACAACACCAGTTCTAGCACTGTCTGATCTTCGAAAACCATTTGAAATCCAAACGGATGCCAGTGACTATGCCATGGGAGCAGTGTTGATACAACACGGTATACCCATATGTTATTATTCTGAGACATTTAATTCTGCAGTAGTAAACTATCCCACATATGATAAAGAATTGTATGCATTAGTACATAGTGAAAAAGTGGAAACATTACTTAATGGGCAAAGAGACAGTTATACATACTGACCATCAACCACTTCAATATCTACACTCCCAAACTAAGTTGCAACAATCAAGACACTATAGATGGATGGGTTTTCTACAACAATTTCATTTAGTCATCAGATGTAAAAAGGTCATACACAATAAAGTTGCAGATATGTTATCTAGACCTATTAAAAATGCATCCAGTGTCCACTATACTTAAGCATAATTCAGTACTGCATGAGAGCTACATTGAACAATATGCTCAAGATATAGATTTTAGAGATGTATTTGCAACTTTAAGTCAATGAAAACGAGTAGAAGAATTGGATTATCACATTAAGGACCAACTTTTGTATCATTGTAGGAAGTTATGCATTCCACAAACTGAAAGAGTAAAGATAATTTGAGAAGCACACACTTCTCTAATATCAGGTCACTTTGGGGTAAGTAAAACGGTTGCACAACTGCAAAGATTTTGTTATTGGCCAAAAATGAATGAGATAGTTTCTAGAAATATAAGAGGGTGTACCATGTGTGCTAAAAGCAAGCCTAAGAATAGAAAACTAGGCTTGTACACTCCATTGCCAGTTCCTTCTCATCCTTAGGAAAGTGTTTCCATGGACTTTGTTGGAGGACTACCTAAATCTAGGAAAGGTCATGACTATTTATATGTTGTTGTGGATAGGTTCAGCGAAATGTGTACTTTGATACCTTGTAATAAACAGATTACAACTGAACAAACTGCAAAGTTGTTCTTTCAGCATGCATGGGTTCATTTTGGATTGCCCACTTCCATTGTATCTTATCGAGACACCCGATTTGTTGGGAAGTTTTGGTCGAGTTTGTGGGAACGGCAAGCAAACTGAAGAAAAGAACAACCTTTCATCCACAAACAGTTGGCTAGACAAAAGTGGTCAATAGGACAGTGATCTAGTTGCTAAGAGGCTATTACAGCAAGCATCCCAAACTTTGGGATGGACATTTATGTTATGTGCAGCGTGCTTACAACAGAGCAAAACATTCTTCTACACAGAGATCTCCTTTTGAGACCTATTTTGTTTTCACACCAAAGTCTCCCTTGGATTTTGTCTTTGGTAAAGACATAGCAGTTGATGGACACAGTGATGTGGACAAGGCAACCAAGTTCATTGAACAAATCCAAGAGATTCACTAGGCAGTACAGGAACAGCTGGAAAAGAGCCAAGCCAAATACAAGGCAAGGCATGACAAGCATCGGATGGAGCATAGTTTCCAAGTTGGTGATCAAGTCTGGCTGTATATCAACAAAGACAAAATGCAAGGTGAAGGTAAAAAGCTAAAGCCAATAAGGTATGGACCTTTCAAGATACTTGAGAAAATTGGTGAGAATGCTTTTCGCCTTGATTTACCAGCTTACATGCACATCTACTCAGTCGTTAATGCAGATAGCTTGAGACTATTTGAACCTTCATTAATTGAAGATCCCGAAGAGCAGAGTCAATTGCCTTTTATTAATGATTTGTTACCTGAATATCTCAATGAATTACCAGAAGATACAGTTCTGGACAGGAAGGTGAGGACGATGCATAGGGGAGATGTTGAGTACCTCAAGATTGGACTCAAGGGTTCAACGCCAAGCAGTGCAAAATGGATAGAGATTAGACAAGTGAGACAGCTATACCCTCACTTAGTCGATGCTTGAAAAATCAACTTTTGGTGGTCCAAAAGCTTTTTAAGTGGGAAGGCTATGATCCGAATTGCATCCTCAAACACTCTTAAAAGTTTCCTGAACTTTGTAAAACTCATACCAAAGTTTCAAAATGCTATGGATGTCGAGCTTATTAGAAAGAATATTTGAATAATGGCAATTTGTGGTCAGCACGGAGCAACGAGGACCCTTGGTCAAAGCGCGCAGACCGTTGGCCCATGGTAACCGCGTGTTGGTGCAAACTGGAAAAATGGGAAGTCAGATCCAGAAACGGAGGCAGTTTCTGATATGCGATAAGTGCTAATCGCGTATCGTAGGGTGTCCCCTTCAGCAAAGGAAAGCCTTGAGCGCTTGGTCACGGGGAAAAGCATAAAATCGTACGGAAATCGCCGATTCCGTCAAAAGGCAGGCCCCACACTAAAATCGACAGGATATTGGAAGGACCTCAAGCGGTAAGCGGGTTTGATCGAGTCCCACCCGATTCCATACAACAGGTGACATGCGTCTAGTGGATGAGAGAGAAAATCGCTCTCATCGCGTAGGTAAAGGTCATGCTACTTACCTGCGCGATATGGACGGAAACCGTAGGATCTGGAGGCCCCTGATCAATGGCGGAGAAGCAATCTAATGGGTGACCGGATTCGACAAGGAAATAGGTTGAGGCAAATAATATTTAAGATTCGGCATGACTGATGAGTTGGCGGAGGAATCAGTTTCGCGGGCAATCTTGGAGCAACGAAAATAACGAATGTTCAAAAAGAGCTGACAGTCAGTTCGTGAGGAAACAGGTGGCCACCTCTCTGTGAAGCGTTACAGTGATGATGATGCAGAGTAGGGGAATTCCAAGGGACAGAGGCAGGAGATCCAAAGAGCCGGGAAGCAGAAACGAACAGTCAAGGAGCAGATTGACTATAAGCCACGAACAGATAGAGAAAGCGAAGGGAGGAAGAAGCAATAAAAGAGATCAGAGAGAGAAGTAAAAATTGCAGAGAACAGAGAAGCCGAGCTGACTTGCAGAGAAAAGGCAACATTGAGCAAACAGAGACAGAGAGAGTTCGAGAGTCTGTGAACTCCAGAGAAGGCTTGAGAGGTTCAAGCAACTCCTCTGTGTTTACTTGTCGAGTATTGAGTGCCAAATTGCACTCATACCACAGAGCCTAGTTGGACTTGGGGGATCCAAGTACAACCCTACTGATCATTATCTGTTAAGTGAGACTCAATTTGAGCTCAGTGTTGTAAAAATATGCTTTTGAAGAAACAATAGAAAGGCCACCACTGAAGGTTGGACCAAGAAACGTAGCCTAGGAGGATTGGGTGCACTCCTTATAAATTTGTTGTGTTTATGTGTTTGTTTACTATGTTCTCTTATTGTTTCAGTGTCTGTGTATTTCACAATCTTATCGATCCATTGCATAAAATAACATAGGCACACCCCAGCACTTGAGTCTGTAATACCTTCATTAATTAACTGAGATCATTCACGAGTGATTTCAGATCATCACTTGAGAACAAGGAAGACTCAACATTAACTGATCAAATGGCCAACTTTCTTAAAGTCGTCATCATAGCCCAAAAATATTTTAGAGCCACATCAAACATTGTTTAGGACATCCCAGAAAGTCAAACACATCTTAAAAAAAAGCAAGACGAGTGGATCAAATCTATTGAAAAGACAAGATAAAATCTATATACATCTCAACTCATTGATCCAAAAATATCAAGATTGTTGTAAACCTAACAACAACCCATAAAATGGTTGTTATCACATTGTGAGCATTAGAATCCCTCTCATGCACCTCTTAACCTCCAACAATTGAAGCAATGACCTCAAAAAGACAACCTCCACCTTTTTGAGCAAATATTGGAGCAGGAGTATGATCAAGGTCTACTCCCACTTATTGAGAGATTCCATCAACCCTATCATTGCTCATCATTACTCCCATCTATTGCAAGCTTGGAATCAATTACTTATTCCATGATTTTAACCCACCATCAGTGGGTGGCACCCATAGGAGAAAACTTTCTCCTAAGCTGTGTCTTCAACTGGCAGCCACCAACCCCTTGTAGCCACCATATAGCTCAATGTGCCACCATTCTCTGCCACCCGAGCCAACCATTATGTGCCCTCAACCATGTGTTATGATCATATATTTGAAGGTGGACCTTCCAACCATAATTTGGCCACTTACAACAAGAAATGTACCATAAAATGCAAAAGATGATCGAGGCATAAAAATTTAGCTCATGGGCAAAAGCCAAACATGAGCCCTACCCCCTGTCATGATGGCCATCATCGTAGTTCTTAGGGCCCCTATATGAGCCCTACACCATTAAGGAACCCATGGTTATCCCAAACCCTAGTGGGCAATGAATTGCCCAACCTTAAGGGGGTAATCACTGTTATATCACACACATCATGCACTCCTTCCCTTGAACCACAAGTTGTTATAAAAAAAGAAAATATAAATAAAAGGCAGAAGGCATATGTAGAAGGGTGGGAAAACAAAGGTCAAGGTAACTCATGTACCATGATTTCTCCCTCCTACATTTATACACCCATTTGTGGGTTTCTCTTATTATAGATGCCCTTGTACCATGGCATGTGGCTTGGAGTCTTCCCTTGCTACCCCACTATGTTCCATCATTATATCATATGACACTTGCTATTTGACGAATGTACCATGGAACTGTCACTCCCTTCTAGATTGAAACCACCTAATAGAGTCCTTTATTAACCTCCTTATTGAGCTTAGGGACACTTGTACATTCTAAAGCCCATTTGGAAGGGCACACCACTATGAAGTGTCCACCTACACCCTTGATTTGTAAGCTCATTTACTCAATTGCACTAATGAAATTGTTGTACTGGAAGGTGAGGGAACACATTGGATCTTATACATGATTGTAGGTGGGTCTTCGCCTTAGGTTTGACCTCCCTATACAGGATCTAAGCCCTCTAGAGGGTCATGATGACAATTGTAGGGTGAGTGTTGAGAGCCATGGCCCCCCTCCACAACAGAGCATTGATTGCCACACCATGGGATTCTTCGGCACCAAATTTGGCTTGCTCAGGCCCCACTCATATAGAGATGATGATGCATTTGGACCACATTGCCTAGATGACTACATACTTGCACCAAACACATGACATTTGATCGAGGGCCTAGGTGGGTATTTGTCTCACCTAGGGAGACATGGGAGGGATTGTTTCATCATTCCTGCCCTCATGGATGGAGTATCGACACCTTTGATCTAGTTGGAGACCCATGAGACCATTCTTTTGCCCTGCATCCACTTGGATCACCATAGATGTTTTGCCCGGAAACCAAGGGGCCAACCCCTTGGTCTTCATTATGAGAGCCCTCCTCTTCGATTTAACACATGGAGGACAACCTTTCAATGACCTATTTACACCATGATTCTATCATTTTGATTTCATTAGGAAGGCTTATTATTGTATTTTTGTGCTATTAGGTGGGCTTGTCACCAATTAGGGTGTTATTTTTGCATGTTAGTGTCATTTTTAGGGGTTTGTTAGGCAAATTGGACCAATTCAAATTGTGAGAGGCTCATATAAATATAAGTGAGGCCTTATTTGTAACTCATCACCACTCGGGATTTTTGTTATTTCTTCTTGAGAATTTCGACGTGCAAGCTGTGGAGTGATTTGGATGGAATAAATGCACTTTGACATTTGAAAATCGTTGTTATCTTTTCTTGGAGCTTCTTGTTGCACTCTTGTGGATGGATATATTCTTCATTGTCTTGTAAGTGTCCTTTAATGTTATATTTCTGAAATAATGATTGCCTAATGCATGCAATTTCTTTCTTATTGTTATTATTTTTCCCTAATTCATAAAAAAATGTTTTATGCCTTGATGCTATTGGAAGATTCTGCATGTGTTACTCATAAAGATGATGAATGAATGAATGTTCCTAGGGGATCATTTGCATGTGCATCCTTCAAAATCCATAATATTTTCCATCAAAGTATAAATGTCTAAAGTTGTCGGGTAGCTGCATCCATAGACAGTGAAGCTACTGCTTTATTTCTCCTTGAAGAATGAAGGTGACAAAGTCGGGATCATTTTGACTCTAATCCTCCCAAAAGCCAGGCACTAGTCTTAAATCCTAGTTTGACCACATCAAATTTCTTCTTTTCTCTCCCTCTCCCATTATATGCCGTAACCCTAGAGGGTTTCATAGGGTCTAGTGCAAATTGCATTAGGATGGTCATCATGAAGTGCAAATTAGCAAGCTACTACACTAGGGCTTTCTCTAGATACTCTCCAATTTTGAAGCAAATCCTATGGCCAGATTTGGAGAAAACCTAAGCCCTAGCTCGAATATCATTTTTGTCCCTAGGTTTCTTTGATTAGTAGCTTCCCATAGGTCAATTCAACTTGAAAACACATTGGAAGTTAACCATTCATTGACCTATCTTACCTTGACTAGTTTTTAGGGCATCTATTCCTGCATTGATCTATCGAACCCTAAGCCTAGTTTGGGTACCCCTTAAGTCTCTCTTGTGGTCCCATTCAATATATGATCTCTATCTCACAAAACCTTAAGAGAGGTCCTTTCCCCTTACTAGGAAATCTTGATCTCGGCATAACTCTTCTATTAGATACCCTTTCACCTGTGTCTATGCCTACTACCAATAAACCTTTCTTGATAATCCGTTTCTTGTTGTTGAAGCAAGCAAGCCATTATTTGAGCCTCTCCTTTGAATGGGCTTTGGAAATCTCATCATATATTATTATTGACCTCATCCTTCAAGTGATTTCCTTCATACAAGGATTCCTCCCATTGGTGAAAGTCTATAAAAAGCAGGGGACATTGACTGAGGTGACAGTGGGTCCTTGTCCTGTTGTTTCCATTTGGTTTAGCAGTCGTTTCTTAAAACCACTCCTAGGACCCTTGCTAGATTGTGTGGTAACATTTTTGGCGCCATTGCTAGGGAAATAAGGTGTGTCTTGTTCCCATACAACATTATTGACATATCTTGTCGCGACTCCATTAGAAGAACAAAGCCCTAGTTCTTCATTAAACTCCAAAGCAATGCTTGTAAGGTGAAATAAGCATCTCTTTAGGCACATTTAAATTCACCCTAGAGCCTTCCCTTGCTACCCCACTCTAGTCCATCAATATATCATATGACACTTTCCATTTGACGAATGTACGATGGACCTACCACTCCCTTATAGATTGAAACCACCTAATAGAGTACTTTATTAACCTCCTTATTGAGCTTAGGGACACTTGTACATTCTAAAGCCCATTTGGAAGGGTACGCCACTATGAATTGTCCGCTTACGCCCTTGATTTGTAAGCTCATTTACTTAATTAGACTAATGAAATTGTTGTATTGGAAGGTGAGGGGATGCATTGGATCTTATACAAGATTGTAGGTGGGTCTTCACCTTGGGTTTGACCTCCCTATACAGGATATAAGCCCTCCTGAGGGTCATGATGGCAATTGTAGGGTGAGTGTTGAGAGCCATGGCCCCCCTCCACAACAGAGCATTGATTGCCACACTATGGGATTCTTCAGCACCACATTTGGCTTGTTGAGGCCCCACTCTTATAGAGATGATGATGCATTTGGACCACATTGCCTAGACAACTACATACTTGCTCCAAACACTTGACATTTGATCCAGGTCCTAGATGGGGTTTTGTCTCACGTAGGGAGACATGGGAGGGCTTGTTTCATCATTCCTTACCTCATGGATGGAGTATTGACACCTTTGATCCAGTTGGAGACCCATGCGACCATTCATTGTGCCCCACATCCACTTGGAGCACCATAGATGTTTTGCTTGGAAACCAAGGGGCCAACCCCTTGGTCTTCGATTTGGCACATGGAGGACATATATTGGCCTTCCAAAGACCTCTTTGCACCATGATTCTATAATTTTGACCTCTTTAGGAAGGCTTATTATTGTATTTTTGAGCTATTTGGTGGGCTTGTCACCAATTAGGGTGTTATTTTTGCATGTTAAGAGTCATTTTTAAGGGTTTGTTAGGCAAATTAGACCAATTCATTAGGGGAATTTTGAGGTCTAAAATAGGCCTCCTAAGAAAAGTGTACAGTCAAAATAAAATTTATAAGAACCAATAGGGTTCAAGATGATGATGTCAACCATGGGGGATGATTCACCATTTTTGGAGTAAAAAATATGAAAGATTAAAAAAAATAAAATAATAAAACTATTTTTTCAACTCGTATTTTCAACTTATCTCCCTAAGGTTTTACTCAAATTTCGAGTAGGATTACTTGTTGGATGAAAAATTTAATTTCTCATCAAGTACTACCTATGTTGCATACTTTTGATGGACCCTGCTACATGAAAAATGAGAAATACATGAAAAAACGTGATTGCAATTACGTTTTTCATGTATTTCTCATTTTTTGTGTAGCAGGGTCCATAGAAAGTATGCAACATGGGTACTCCTTGGATAAGGAATAAAATTATGCATCCAATGAATGTTTCCGCTCAAAATTTAGTAAACCCATAGGGAAATAAGTTGAAAAAATAGCTTTTTCTTTTTTCCCTTTAAAATTTGATGATGTAATCTAATTTTATTTTATTATTTCCACTATTAATTTGTAATTTCCTTAGGAGGCCCATTTTAGTCCTCAAAAATCTCCTAATGCAAATTGTTAGAGGCTTACGTAAATATAAGTGAGGCATTGTTTGTAACTCATCACCACTGGGGATTTTTACTATCTCTTCTTGAGAATTTCGACCTGCAATTTGTGGAGTGATTTGGATGGAGTAAAGGCATTTTGTCATTTGGAAATCTTCGCTATCTTTTCTTGGAGCTTCTTGTTGCACTGTTGTGGATGGAGATATCCTTCATTGTCTTGTAAGTGCCTTTTAATGCTATATTTATGCAATAATGATTGCCTAATGCATGTAATTTTTTTCTTATTGTTATTATTGTGCCCTAATTCATAAAAAAAATGTTTTATGCCTTGATGCTATTGGAAAATTCTGCATGTGTTACTCATAAAGATGATGAATGAAATGATGTTCCTAGGGGATCATTTGCATGTGCATCCTTCAAAATCCATAATATTTTCCATCAAAGTGTAAATGTCTAAAGTTATCGTGTAGTTGCATCCATAGATAGTGAAGCTGCTTCTTTAGTTCTCCTTGAAGAACGAAGGTGACAAAGTCGGGATCATTTTGAGTCCAATCCTCCCAATAGCTAGAAACTGGTCTTAAATCCTAGTTTGATCACATCAAATTTATTCTTTTCTCTCCCTCTCCCATTATATGCCCTAACCTTAGAGGGTTCCATAGGGCCTAGTTGTTAGGGTCCAATCCTAACCCCTTTATTTATGTAACAGGGTCGAGTCATAGTTATAGTTAGTTAAAGAGTCAATAAAAGGCCATATTAATAATTATAAGTGGTTGACCCGCATTTAAGAAAGGGACCACAGTTAGTTGCAATGAGCCATACTTAATAAATAAAGTGGTTAACCCATTTTATGCAAAGGACCACTAGTCGTTAGGTTGTTGAAGGTCATTTATTTATAAATAGTCGTAGTTAGAAGGGAAAGATCATCGAGTCTTATTTTGTAATCAAGCTCTACTCTGCTGGAGGTTGCCCCCTCGAAGAGGCAAGTGAACATTGTTTTTATCTCTGAATAATAAAATACTTTCTGTTTTTCTCATGTTATTCTCTGTTATGGGTTGTATTTCTTCCCATATTTGGAATTCTGGAATTTCTTGTAGGTCAAGAGCATAACACTAGTGCAAATTGCATTAGGGGGTCATTTTGAAGTGAAAATTAGCAAACTACTACACTAGGGTTTTCTCTAGATGCCCTCTAATTTTGAAACAAATCACATGGCTAGATTTGGAGAACCCCTAAGCCCTAGCTCCAACATCATTTTTGTCCCTAGGTTTCTTTGATTAGTAGCTTCCCATAGGTCAATTCAACTTGAAAACACATTGGAAGTTAACCATTCATCGACCTATCTTACCTTGACTAGTTTTTAGGGCATCTATTCCTGCATTGATCTATTGAACCCTAAGCCTAGTTTGGGTAACCCTTAGGTCTCTCTTGTGGTCCCATTCAATATATGATCTCTATCTCACAAAACCTTAAGAGAGGTCCTTTCCCCTTACTAGGAAACCTTTATCCATGCATAACTCTTATATTAAATACCCTTTCACCTATGTCTAGGCCTACTACCAATAAACCTTTCTTGATAATCCTTTTCTTGTTGTTGAAGGAAGCAAGCCATTATTTGAGTCTCTCCTTTGAATGGGCTTTGGAAATCTCATTGTACGTTATTATTGACCTCATTCTTCAAGTGATTTCCTTCATACCAAGATTCCTCCCATTGGTGAAAGTCTGTAAAAAGAAAGGGACATCGACTGAGGTGACAATGGGTCCTTGTCCTATTGTTTCCATTTGGTTTAGCAGTCGTCCCTTAAAAACCCCTCCTAGTACCCCTGCTATATTGTGTGACAACATTTTTGGTTCCATTATTGGGGAAATAAGGCATGTCTAGTTCCCATACGACATTATTGACATATCTTGTGGCGACTCCATTGGAAGAACGAAGCCCTAGTTCTTCATTAAAATCTAAATTCAATGCTTGTAAGGTGAAACAATCATCTCTTTAGGCACATTTAAATTCACCTTGGTGACTCCTACATGAATGATATGCATAACTTAATAGAATTTCTTTCTTTGATGATTTCCTTGCCTTGGACATCGTTCACATTCTTGGACGCCCTAAGCATCTCACCTGGACTATCATACGTGGGGTGCCCAAGTTTGATGGTGATCCACTATCTATAGTTGATCATGTGGCAAGATTTACCACATATGCCTTAAAAGCTGAATTGGTTCATTACGATGTCCTCATGATGCTATTTATGAGATTCCTCCATGGTCATAATTCATGGTTACATAATTGCAAAACTAAGAGTATCTCATCTATTGAAGCGTTCTTTGATGGCTTTCTTGAACATTTTCAGGCGTGCCAACCATTGTATATTCAAAAGGAAGCCTTCATTGAACATCATGAAGATCTTGGGAAAAGTGATCTTGCTCCCCCTTTGAACTTTGATATCAATGATTACTTACATATTGAAAAGGGGAAATGGGAGGTTCATGGGCATCGTTTTGAAAGAACCTTATCTATGACCCTAATGATCACGATATCAATAGGATCCTTTTCTTTCCTCACGATCATAAGAATGCAATTGAGTCTCTTATGGACCCTTTCCTCAACCATTCTTACATTATCACTAATAATGAGGAATCCTTTCCCTCTCCTAGGTGTGATCATCATGGGAAACCTGCTTGTTATGTATCTCCATGTCATCGGTCTCCCATTCATTCCGATCATGACCTTGTGGTGGCCACAAAACATGATATAAATGATAGGGACCATGATGAAAATGATATACATGATGTTGCCATTCATCGGAAAGTTATGACCTTGATTGTTGATATCTCTATTTTTGGCTGAAAGAGAAGATCCTATGGAATAGGTTGCATCTCTTCATGCTTTTTTCACCCATGATCCTCCGTGTGTGGTCATTTTGTTTTCCCACCTCCTACCCTTGTGACCTTCCATATGGCCATTCCTAGCCTTACCTCTAGATTTATTGCATAAGTAATCATATAGGTAAGTATTCTCATATTGATCTAATGATATATCGGTTGCATTAGCTTTATGATTACACTTAGCATTTTCTTGTAGCATATGCATGTTAGAGTAGAGTGCATTGCATATTGATTTTTGCATTAGAACTAACATCATATTATGTTATCATGTTGATTATGTGCATTTAGAATTAGATTTTATTCCCTATTGATTTTATGGCCTAACAATAGCACGGGCAATCAAAAGATGCCATAAAAACATGCTACCCCATGTTCTTAGTCTTTGATGTCCAAATAACAAGTCTACAGTCCCAAGAGATTGTTGGTGTTCTCATGACCTCCCCGTTCGAGTATGTTTGTGCACTCTACTTGAGGTCTCATATCCTAGTTGGAACCAGATGTTACCCACCACTAGTGGGTGATACCCATAGGAGACATTTTTCTCATAATATTTGTCTTTAGATGGCAACTGACAGCCCCCTTTCAGCCACCAGATAGCTCAATGTGCCACCCTTCTCCGCCACTTGAGCCACCATTATGTGCCCTCACCCATCTGTTATGATTGTATGTTTGAAGGTGTGCCTTCCAACCCTAAAGGTATGGCTCATCATTATGTAATTGAGTATTTTTTCTTACTTATCATGGACTCATATGGACATGGATTAGTGGGGGGATTCGGTGAAAAGAATGGGCTTGGTCTATACTTTTGTCCCCTTGTCCAACTTGGTGGTTAATCTTGTATCCTAGTCATGTGGATCTCCTTTATTGGCTACTAGCTTTAGGAGTGGCACTACATGGGAAACCTTGATTTTTGTTGTGTGGTTCCACTTCCTGAGATCATATACTTCACTCCCCTCCGCTCATTATAACCCCGTTTAACCCTTTTCCCATTCGGGTCAACATTTGTCTGTTGGGTCCATAAGGAGTTAGCATCCCCCTCCCCTCGTCCACACTTTGGGTTGGACATGGAATGATGCACTAGAGCTTGAAGCAACTCAAAATAAAGTTAAAAGAATAATTGGCCACTGACAATAGGAAATGTACCATAAAATGCAAAAGATTGTCTGGATATAAAAATTTAGCGTGTGGGCAAAAGCCAAACATGATGTCTACCCCTTATCATGACGACCATCACCCTGGTTCCTAGGGCCCCTATATGATCCCCTTGAATTATGAAGGAACCCATGATTGTCCCAACCCCTGGTGGGCGATGAAATCCCAACCTTAAGGGGATAATCATTGATCTATCATATGCATCATGCTCTCATTCCCTTGAGCCCCTAAGCAGTTATAAAAACATAAAATATTGATAAAAGGAAAAAAGGCATATGAAGAAGGGTGGAAAAACAAAGATCAGGGTGACTCATGTACCACGATTGCTCCCTCCTACATCTATACACCCATGTGTGGGCTCCCCTTATTATAGTTTCCCTTGTACCATGGTATGTGGCTTGGAGCCTTCCCTTGTTACCCCACTCTGTTCCATCATTATATCACGACACCTCTCATTTGATAGATGTACCATGAACCCATCACTCTCTTAGGGGTTGAAACCACCTAATAGGGTCATTTATTAACCTCTTTATTGAGCCTAGGGACACATATACATTCTAAAGCCCATTTAGAATGGCATGCCACTTTGAAGTGTCCACTTGGCCCCTAATTTGTAAGCTCATTTACTTAATTGAAATAACAAAATTGTTGTATTGGAAGGCGAGGGGACGTATTGGATCTTATACAAGATTGCAAGTGGGTCTTCACCTTGGGTTTAACCTCCCTATAAGGGATCCAAGCCCTCTAGAGGGTCATGATGGCAATTGTAGGGTGTGTTGAGAGCCATGAGACCCCTCTACAACAGAGCATTGACTACCACACCATGGGATGCTTCAACACCACATTTGGCTTGCTATGCTTCACTCATACAAAGATGATGGTGCAATTGGACCACATTGCCCAGTCGGCTATATACATGCAACAAACACTTGACATTTGATCTAGGGCCGAGATGGGGTTGTCTCACTTAGGGAGACGTGGGAGGGTCTGTGTCATCATTCTTTCCCTCATGGATGGAGTATCAACACCTTTGATCCAGTTGGAGACCCATGAGACCATTCACTGTGCCCCACATCGACTTGGAGCACCATAGATGTTTTGCTTGGAAACCAAGGGGCCAAATCCTTGGTCATCATTATGGGAGCCCTCCTCTTCAATTTGGCACATGGAGGACATATATTGGCCTTCCAACAACCCCTTTGCACCATGATTATATCATTTCAACCTCATTAGGAAGGCTTATTATTGTATTTTGCTATTTGGCGGGATTGTTACTAATTAGGGTGTTATTTTTGCACCTTAGAGTCATTTTTAAGGGGTTTGTTAGGAAAATTAGACCAATTCGAATTGTTAGACTCATATAAATATAAATGAGGTGTCATTTGTAACTCATCATCACTTGGGATTTTCACTAGCGCTTCTTGAGAATTTCGACTTGCAATTTGTGGAGCGATTTAGATGGAATAAATGCATTTTGACATTTGGAAATCTTCGCAATTTTTTTCTTGGGCTTCTTGTTACAATGTTATGGATGGATAGATTCTTCATTGTCTTGTAAGTGCCTTTTAATGTTATATTTATGAAATAATGATTTTCTAACGCATGGAATTTCTTTCTTATGGTTATCATTGTGCCCTAATTCATAAAAATTGTTTCGGGCCTTGATGCTATTGGAAAATTTTTCATGTGTTACTCATAAAGATGATGAATGAATGAATGTTCCTAAGGGATCATTTGCATGTGCGTCCTTCAAAATCCATAATATTTTCCATCGAAGTATAAATATCTAAAGTTGTCATGTAGCTGCATCCATAGATATTGAAGCTGTTGCTTTAGGCCTCCTTGAAGAACGAAGGTAACAAAGTCGAGATCATTTTGACTCCAATCCTTCCAATAGTCAGAAACTATTCTTAAATCCTATTTCGATCACATCAAATTTCTTCTTTTCTTTCCCTCTCCCATTTTCTTCGCTAACCCTAGAGGGTTCCCTAGGGCCTCATGCGAATTGCATTAGGGTGGTCATCTTGAAGTGCAAATTGGCAAGCTACTGTGATGGGGTTTTCTTTAGATGCCCTCCAATTTTGAAGCAAATCCAGTGACCAGATTTATAGAAACCCCAAGCACTAGCTCCAACATCATTTCTATCCCTAGGTTTCTTTGGTTAGTGGCTTCCCATAAGTCAATTCAACTTGAAAACTCATTGGAAGTTAAACTTTCATTGACCTATATTACCTTTACTAGTTTTTAGGGAATTTATTCCCGCATTGATCTATCAAACCCTAAGCCTAGTTTTGGCACCCCTTAGGTCTCTCTTGTGGTCGCATTCAATATATGATCTCTATCGCACAAAACCTTAAGAGAGCTGCTTTTACCTTTCTAGGAAAACTTGATCTAGGCATAGTTCTTCAATTGAATACCCTTTCACCTATATCTAGGCTTCATACCAATAAGCCTTTCTTGGAGAGTAGTTTTCTTGCTGTTGAAGCAAGCAAGCCATTATTTAAGCCTTTCCTTTGAATGGGCTTTGGAAATCACATTGTACATTGTTATTGACCTCATCCTTCAAGTGTTTCCTTCATACTGGGACTCCTCCCATCGGTGAAAGTATGTAAAAATTAGGGTACATTGACTTAAGTGACAGTGTGTCCTTGTCCCATTCCTTCCAACTGGTCTAGCAATCGTCCCTTAGAAACCCATCCTAGTACCCCTGCTAGATTGTGTGGTAACAATGACCATAGGTTTAAACCTATCTCCAAGTTAGTTCTTCCACAACCTTCTCCAATGCTAGACATTCCCTTGCTTACCATGGTAGATTCAAACCATAATGGTCTTTTGTCTTCCTTGGGTTTTCCAAATCTTCACATTGTAAGACAAGAATATGAATTAAAACCACATATGAAGAATACACATGGAATGTTCAATCTCTAAGATCAAGTGAAAAGTACAATGAATAAGATGACCTATTAAGATTCAACAATAGTTCAACATCACACGAGCTATCACATCCATGCTCAATCTCTCCACAAGTACATTACATATGATGTGCAAACAATACTATCCCCAAGGTATAGTGTTGGAAGCTCCCACCAATCTATATCACTTACTATATTAATCAAGGTTGTGATTTAGTAAACCCTCGATTCTCAACTCAACCAAAACAAATCAACCATTAATATTTATTTATCGTAGAATGAATCAATGCATCCCAAGCTCCAAAAATCAAGTACATAATCATATGGTTAAGCATTCCTATTGTTGAGCCTCCAACTTGTCATGATTTTTTGACCAAACCATCCATTTTTGCATCATTGCACTCACCCATTGTCATCATTCTTAACAATATATCTTCATAAATGCATCAAAATCCCTCAGGCATGTTTACATGGTTTATTATTGTTATTATTTCCTTTATTTTTAATGAATTAAGAAGAATTTTGTATCATTTATTAATGACAGTTTGGCCAATTCAAGTTTCTGTAACTCAGCAAGTTTCTACAACCATCTTCGTGATTAGGCTAGTAGCACCACTCTAGAAGAAAATATGGTACTTGGAATTGGTTTCTAAAAGCTACAATATGGATTTGTGTTGGTCAAAGTCCACCAAGCTCACACATGTGAACCTCCAATAAGAGATCAAAGGAAAAATGCAACATTTTTGACCAATGAATTTCAAACGTGTTTTTTGAACAAATAAGAATGAATTTGGAAAAACAAAAACATGGGTTTTCTTCAAAACAAACCCAATTAAGTTATGCACAAGTGGTTTCCTCAAATTCGTTACCCTTTGGGAGATTTTGTAGGGTCTTGAGCCCAATTTTGTAGATTGTGTGAGCAAACAAGTTGTTGATGTGTCATTCAATGCGCAATCAACAAAGATCCCATGACCAGAATTGTCAATTAGATTCTAAATCTATTGTTGCTCCATAGCTCTATAAATAGTGTAATTTGTATGAAAAAAAGGAAATTAATTTCAACATTGTTGTTATTATCAATTTTTTTTGTAAACTCTATTTTCACATTTCAAGTAATACGAGCTTTGTTCATGGCATATTTGTGATTGTGTTGGTGATTCCAGTTTAGTGATTTGAGTTCTTAACATTCCGCACTCACCAGGATGGCCCTCTGAGGATGTGCGAGAGATTTTATAATTGTCTTTCACTATTTTTCAATTTCTTATGCTTTGGAATTAGATTAGAATTTGGTCCATTCAATTGTTTAGTTTATTTAGATGTTCAGTTTCATTTCAATACTTTGTTTTTATGCTCCGTTCTTGTGATTTCACTTTGAAGGATTATGCTCACTTGTTTCCTGTTTTCCTACAAATATCAAGTGCTTGAATAAACGTTTGAAGACCAAAAAAAACTTTTACTAATTGGCTTTGCTATCAGTTCTTTAGTTCTTACAATCATTTGTAGTCTCAAATTCATAGATAGCTTAAAACGTTTTGCCCAAAATCACCACATGGATGGATTCTAAAGTTAGCATGCACTCACTAGATTGGTTTTATTGAATTTATGTCAATTTCTTGTAATTAGTTATACACTGCCTTTGCATTCCATAGATTAAGAATTGAAACATCCTCATAGTGTAGATTGTCTTCCTTTTCATAACATAGAATTGCCTTTCATTTTTTATAGAATAGAAAAGATTGCTTTTATAGTTCATATTACTTTCATAGTTCTTAGATTAAAATTTCAAGCTTTCTTAGAATTCAAGATTTCAAGCTTTAACAAGTTAAGTCTCTTGCTTTCTATAAATTAGTTAAGCTAGAATTATTGCTTTCGTAGAATAAGAATTTCAATTGATTTCAAGTTAATTTCTCTCATGTGTGTATGCCTCACTTTATAATTCAATTCATAAGCACTTCATTTCCATTGCTTTAAAATTTATCTTCATTGCTTTAGAATTTCATTGCATCTCTTGAGATAAAACTTTGCATGATTTGATTGAGTAAATTTCTCTTTAGAATTTAGATTGAAGATTTCCTAGCATATATTGTGCAAGTATACTTGATATGAACCCTAGGTTTGACAATTAAATGAAAGTAATTTAACTGACAATTAAATTACCTAACGGATGCTTCATCTTCCAGGGTTATGGTTATGGACCTCTAAGGTTATTTCTTTATGTTAAAAGGCCATTCTTTCAACTTATTTGTGATATCTTTTCCCAATGCATGTAGCTATCATATCTCTCTATTCAGAGATAGTACCACCATTCTAGCCAATTTATGTTCTACTATATTCCGCTATTTCATTTATTAATAGAAGTTGGGTTTTTCACCATATTACTATGCTTTTTGTTATATAACTCTACTATTTTTTTATCTGTCCTTTCATTTCATTCCTTGTATGACCCTAATTAGTGGTATTGGAGCAATCCACTCGTTGTTTTTAGTGCATGTCCTCGATGAGGTTAGGAAATATAGAGTTGGGTTTCAAGCTATTTTCTCTTAAGAATGATCGCTCTCACCAACCAAATTGACATCTAATGGCAGAAGAAAAGAGATATTAGGGAGTAAGAGATCCTGTACTTGAGTAATCACTCATGCGATAGAGGAATGAGATAACAAACAATATCCCAGATCCTTCGACAAATGTCTACAATGATTGAGGCACATTCAAGAAACAACAATTTTGGAGGTTAAACACCCTTCAAGATACAAGTTCAATTTTTAAACCCCTTATTCAAAGGCCAAATTGGTGTACATGCTTTAGAGAAATGATTAAATGTGTTAGACGACTATTAGTCAATCCAAATTTTTTTGACAATGAGAAGATCACCTTTGCACTCCTGAAATCCCTTCCCCATGTCAAATATTGGTGGGAAGGTGATGAGGTGAGACAATGAAGATGAGTTTGCAATACTTAGTACAAGACCCATTGGTCCACTTTTGTCGATGCATTGAAGCACGAATTCTACCTTGTAGGGAATTACAATGACCAATACACAAATTGGACAACTCTATAATAAGACAGAGACGAGATGGTGACACAGTACACCAATATTGTCTATACCTCGTGCTTAAACTTGGGTATTTAAGACTTCGAGCAAGACTAGTTTTTGAAGTACCATAGTGGCCTACATAGGTACATACAAACATAGATGGATTTCTTGGTCATTTCCTCATTAGCAACCACTTATTAATGCTCATTTGGATTTATTTTGATGTTCATCAATGTCTATTGTTGAAGCATGTTGTTTTCCTTTCCTCTTTCTATCATTCGCTCCTTCAGGACATTGGCTCATGTAGTGACCAAATAAGTGACAACAATAGCATTGAATATTTGACATGTCATTTCCCTATGAAGTAGGTCTCCCTCCATTCTTCTTCTTAAAACGAGCTGCAAATGCTTGAGAATATTCTTCCTTTCTATCTCTTGATAAAAGCCTTGATTCTTCTTGAGCACAATAATTCCATAGTTCTTCAAAAGATGGAACTTCCTTCCTGCTACTTATACCAACTACAAATGCATCCCATGATCTAGGTAGTCCATTAAGTGTTGTAGTCACAAGTTCCTTCTCAGATATGACTTCATCAATTGCTTGAAGTTGGTCTCTTAGTTGAGATATTCTTACAAAATATGAGCTTATGGTGTCACCATTTGTCATCCTCACATCACAAAGCTCATTCTTCAAACTCATGACTTGACCAATGTTGTTCATTGTAAATAGATTAGTTAGGGCATCGTACATCGCTTTTGAAGTTTCAAGCTTTGAAATATAAGGGATTAGGTGATCTCTAATGGAATCCACAATAAGGCTCATGAAAGTGATTTCATACTCGTTGAACTTCCCTTTTCAAAAATTATTTGTTGGTTCTAGAACCTTGGCCTTCAGAATATCCAAAATTTTATTTTTGCAAAAATAAGATCAATCCTACTTTTCCAAGCTCTAAAATTTGAAGCCCCTTCTAATCTATTATTTGCCTTCATAGAGGAATCCATGGATGTAGATCAACAACTAAGAAGATCTCAATTTAGACTTATTCAAGAGTTATCTTAGTGTCCCTTCACCAAAGCTATGATATCGTGTTGATTTTTCTAGTTCTATAGACATAAGTAGAATATTTATGAAAACTGATAATTACGTCCAATGATATTGTTTTTTTTTTATTTTTTCCAGTCTATCATTAACAAATTACACTTCAGAGATTCAAACATATAGAAATAGTAGGACAATAGAGATCATAATGAACAAAGAGAACACAAGATTTACCCTAGGAAAACTCACTTGGGGAAAACCTGTACCTTTTCAATAGAGGAATTCTTATTTTCTACAAGAGACACACTTAGACTTCTAGCCAACAACTAGGTCAAACTGACTTTCAACAAATCTATGGTCAAACTTGTTCAACACCCTCCAAGTCAAGCCTCTAGTTTGATCTTGCAATTCCACCCTCAGTTGAATTTTGGCCTCCTAACTGCCCATAATCCTAGAATTTCATCCCTATAATTTGCCTAAAAAATTTCGACCTTGAAACTGCAATTTCCTAGAAAAAGATGTGAACTGGAGAGATATTTCATCCACATGTGCAAGCTATAGAGAGGGAGAAAGAGATGAATTCATCCTTTTTTTCATCCTTCTTGTCCTTCACTTGAATGCCCAAAATATTCTTGCTTGAAAGAGATCAAATTGTTTCCTTGTGGAGGAGGTTGAACTGACTTTATATTATGATTTGTTGGGTCGAACGGGTGTGTATTCTACCTAGGTCGACTTTACTTGGAGGGAGGAAGAATTGACTAACTTTGGAGCCACAAATTCAATTTTGAAAATACAAATTTTTCTCTTTTAAAAGTCCATAAGGACAGGACTCAAAAATCTTTTTTTCTTTTGACTCTAGCATGGTGAACATGCTTTACAACAATCAATATAAATACATTAAGGGCCGAAATACACATTATGAAGACCAACCATAGTTACAAAAATCAACACCCCCCTCTTAGTATTGTTGAATATTTCTAACATTAGATGCCTTGGTTAACCTCTACTAGAGTGAGAACATTAACAAAAAGATGACATTGCAAAACAAACTCAAATTTGTACTGGCCAAATCAAACACTTTTACTAGTGACCTAATGAAGATAATGTATATGTGTGAACAACTTGGAATAGTTGTAGAGAAAGTTGCAGATGCAAAGATTGTGAAGATGAAATTGAATGGATTCCCAACTTCATTGGAACCATTTTCCAAAGGTATTTGTGCTCGGGAGAACCTTCATAACTTCAATAGATTT
The DNA here is from genome assembly GCA_031772625.1 of Pinus tabuliformis. Lineage (NCBI taxonomy): Eukaryota > Viridiplantae > Streptophyta > Pinopsida > Pinales > Pinaceae > Pinus > Pinus tabuliformis. The sequence goes on along the minus strand of CM062817.1, from coordinate 687,630,607 downwards.
CAGATGGTTGTATCTATGAGAAGACTCCAATAGAGTCAGAGGCCAACAAGAAGGGTGGTGATGACAACCTAGCCATAACTAATCAATGTTGGCATTATGATTCTGGTATGGCTCTATGTTACTGATGTTGTACTTGATGGCAACACCCTCAAAGTGGCAATGCTCTGATCAGGCTCTCAAAATGTTGAAAATTAAGAAGTACGCAGGCAAACAGTTCAGAAGATGCGTACACGCAGGTACACCGTGAAGGGACCGCGGCCAGACACGCAGGTCACCCGTTCAGGAGGTGCGTACCCCCAGTTTCACTTACTTCAAGGCAGAGAAGCGCGTTCACGTGGGGTTTCCTATGTTTGGCCCGTGGTATTTAGCCCGCCGCTCTTGCTTCTATGGTTTTGGCCCGTGGTATTGTTTTATATTATTATTATTATTGAGCCCCATGTTTTTGGCCCCCTTGTATTGGTTATGTATGGTATTGATCCATGATTTTAGGAGGAGCTTGCCTATATAAAGCAAAGGATATCACTTGGCTAAGCATCTTTTGCAAATTGAATATCTTGAGATCTGAAATATTGGGTTATTGTTTTAAAAGCTTGATCTATATGAAAGTAAAGTTGAAAGCGAATCTGTGAAGGGTGATCTCTCGAGCGCATGATCAGATCTGGGCATCTGACTAACTGTGGCACACTAGTGGACTGTCAATTCGGCCCTAATCAGAAGTACGCAGGTGATTAACGGTACAGGTGTGTGGGTACGCAGAGCAAAAATAGGAGAGCTGCGTGGGTACGCAGAGCAGAAGAAGGAGAACTGCGTGGGTACGCAGCACGACAAAGGTTCAGGTGCGTACGCACAGTGAAAGTACGTGGCGTGATAGTATCTTTGAGTGTGTGGCTTTAGTAACAGTACGCGGCGTGATAGTGTCTCTGGGTGCGTACCTACAGTGACAGTACGCAGCGAGATTGAAGAAGCAGTGCGTGGGTACGCTGTGCAGCAGAAGGCTCTCTGCGGGTATACGCAGGGAAGTAGAAGGTGAAGTGCGTAGTGACGCAGGCCAGAGAAAGAAAAACTGCGTATCTGTCTTAAGATCTTCTGTTGACTGTATTTTTCTGTTGATAAGGTGTTCTGGGTTAGTTCTGTTATTGTTGATCTGGTTACTGCAGTTGACTATGTAATTTACATGTACTTGATGATCATTTGATGCTTATGGATCCAGTTTGAAAATTTATGAAAAGTGGTCCTTATAAGAAGTAGGGGGTTGTAGCTCCCTTCCAGGAAAGACTGGAAAACGAGAGAGAGTTGTAGCTCTCTGCAGGTTGCAGCCTGTGTACTGGTAAAGGACTGCACCAGTACAAAATCATTGTAAAAGGAGTTTCTAATTTGAAAGAAGATAGAGACATATTTCAGCAGGTGGTTTTCACCCACATTGGGTTTCCACCTTATATCTGGTGTTCTTTGGTGTGACTATCTGTTTTTCTTGTTCATGCTCATTATTTTATTGTACTGATATGCAAAAATAATTCAAAATATAAATAAGGAAGATTTGTTAAAAGTACTTAATAATACTGATTCACCCCCCCTCTCAGTATTATTTCCAACAATTGGTATCAAAGCAGGTCCTTCGGAGAAGCTTGATCGCTTGAAGGAAGATCATTCATCATGAGCAACTACGAGAGGGAAGCATCAATCAGGCCACCAATTTTTGATGGGACAAACTTCAATTATTGGAAGGTAAGAGTTACTGCCTATCTTCAATCTCTTGGTACAAAAGTTTGTGATATCATAGATACAGGCTACACTTTTCCTTCAGCTACTCCTACAGATACGACCGAAAAGAAGAAATATGAAACAAATGCTAAAGCAGTCAATACTTTGCTGGGATGCTTATCTCAAACAGAATTCGTAAAGGTTATGCAATATAAATCCGCAAAAAAAATATGGGACAAGATTGTCTTGAGCTACGAAGGAGATGAACAGGTAAAGCGTGCAAAACTTCAAACTCTCAGGATTTAGTATGAGAATCTCAGGATGTATAATGATGAAAGTGTGGCTAAATATTTTCTTCGGGTAGATGAGATTGTTAATTGCATGAAAAACTTGGGTGCAGAAATAAAAGAGGCTATTGTGGTTGAAAAAGTTCTAAGATCATTGTCCCCCAAGTTTGAATCTAAAGTGTCTGCAATAGAAGAAAAGGAAAATCTATGAATTCTTACTATGTCTCAGCTACACAGAATTCTAACTGCTTATGAAATGAGAAAGGGAGGTCCATCAGACAGAAGAGAAGCTGCTTTCAAGGTTTCAGACAAAGGAGATTATTATGAAGCAAGTCACGTGCCAGAAGAAGGAGAAGAGGAATCAAATTTTGTCAGAAATCTTCAAAGGGGTTCTGGAAGGTTCAGAGGTAAGTTACCTTTTAAATGCTTTGCTTGTGGAAGAGTAGGTCATTATGCTGCAAAATGTCCTTATAAGGATAAAGGAAAGGAACCTGCTAGATGGAACAAGAAACAGAGTGCAAATAAGAAAAGCTACTACACTCATGAAGATAGTGATGGTCTATCAAATAGTGATGAAGATGAACGAGGTAATGACTATAAACTGTTAATGGAATTTGAAGATGATGATTATATGGATGCTATAGATGTGGATAGCCTTTATGAAGAAATTACTAGACTCAAGAGATGTATAGAAGAAAAGAATATGATCATTGATACTCTACAATTTCAAATTGATTAAAAGGAAAAGCATCTTGAAAAATTAGAAGGTGAAATTGTTGGTCTTAGAAAAGAGATTGAGAAAACAAAAGCTATTAATCTTAAGTTTGTCAAAGGATCTGAAACTTTGGATGAGATTATCAATGTACAACGTTCTCCACTAAACAAGACAGGTCTGGGCTATAATGGAGAAACTTCTCAAGCATCCACCTCAAAAAGTTATCTTGATGCAGCAAGAAGGAATGAGAAAAAGCACAATGGAGATCATCAGGTAAAGCAGGGACGAAATGCAAACAGAGACTATCAAGGGCAATCCGTCTTAAGGGTGAACAAAAGCTACAACCAGGCACAGGTAAAATCTTCTCAATTTGGTTCAATAATGGATGACAATAGAAATTACAATCATTTGGCTGGTAGATTTGATAACCGCAGAAGTTTCTTCAATGGACAATGCTTTTCTTGCCATAACTTTGGTCACAAAGCAGCTCAACGTGTCGCATATAAAACGATCATGTCTAGAGAAGCTCAAAAACAAAGAAGTATGACCGGGATTACAAAAAGGACCTATAACAAATTTTCGGTTCTTGAAACTGAAGTTGAATGTTCTATTTGCAATAACTTTGGTCATGAAGATTCTGAATGCAGGAGCAGGTTTCAGCAGAAAAAGGAACAAGCCTCAAGCACCAAAACATGGAGAATAAAGGAACCACAAACATAAAGATGTGGGATAGCATTTTATGCAGAGGGACAGGAAAATCTATGGTACATTGACAGTGGATGTCCGAAGCATATGACAGGTGATAAAGAAAAACTTGAATCATATTCTGCTCTAGAAAAAGGAAAGAAAGTTTCTTTTGGAAATGATACTCCTGCAACTATAAAAGGAAAAGGCACTGCTCAGTTAAAAGAAAAGGTTAAAGCTGGAAATATTTTGTATGTCGATGGATCGAAACATAATCTTCTAAGTGTCAGCCAGATGTGTGATCAAAGAACCGAGGTGATATTCAGATCAAATGGATGTCTTGTTCGTGATCTTGATACAGGTAAAACAATTATCAAAGGTAAAAGAACTCCAAATAATTTATACATATTTGAAGAAGGACAACAACAATGCTATCTGAGCAAGGATGATGAACACTGGTTGTGGCATCGGAGGTTGGGGCATCTAAGCTTTTCACAAATAAGGAAAGCATGTAAATATCAGGCAGTTCCCGATCTTCCAGATATCAAAATTCCAGACAACACCATATGCAAATCATGTCAGTTTGGAAAGCAAACCAGAACTAACTTTCCAGAGAAGGAAGGATCAGCTAGCATGCCTCTTGAGCTAGTACATACAGATACATGTGGTCCATTCAGGAAAAGGACACCTCGAGGAGAAGAATACTTGATATTATTCATTGACGACTTCTCCAGGTTTGTTTGGTTAGGACTTATGAAACACAAAGATGAAGCATTCGAAAAATTCAAATCCTTCAAAGCCTTGGTTGAAAATGAATCAGGACGCAAAATTAAGTGCCTCAGATCCGACAGAGGTGGGGAGTATACCTCAAATGAATTTTTCGATTTCTGTGAAGAACATGGGATAAGAAGAGAATTCTCTACAGCTAGAACTCCTCAGAAAAATCGAGTTGTGGAAAGAATGAACATAACAGTCCAACAAATGGCTCGTGCTATGCTTGATGAGTCGGGAACTCCCGCAACTTTCTGGGGAGAAGCTGCACATGCTGCGGTTGTTATTCTCAACAAAACAAATGTCCGGGTGAAGAGCACTCAAACCCCTCATGAGCTCTGGAGTGGTGAGACTCCTTCGGTAAAGCACTTCAAAATCTTTGGGAGCAAATGCTATATTAAGAATACTGATGAGCAACTTGGAAAACTTGAACCTAGAGCAGATGAAGGCATTCTTCTTGGTTATTCTCCTCATAGCAAAGCATACAAGTGCTACAATAAGAGACTTGGCAGAATTGTTGACAGCATCGATGTAGTGGTTGATGAGAAGGGATACATTCCTAAGCAAGTACATCATGAAGACATCGAAGAAGATGAAGGCTACCCTCAAAGACAAATGATGAAGAAGAAGAACCTCAAGAAGAACCAGAGGAGCAGACAAGAATAGAAGAGAAGACTCCATCCAGATATGTTCAGAAGAATCATCCAGAATCTCAGATTGTGGGGCAAAAAGAAGCAGGTGTACAAACAAGAAGAACAATTGCAGAAGCCTCAAGCTATTTGGCATTACTCTCTTCCACTGAACCACAAAATGTGAAAGAGGCATGCAAATATGAATGTTGGGTCAAAGCAATGGATGAAGAACTTGAGCAGATCGAAAAGAATAACACTTGGGAGTTGGTTCCTAGACCAAAAGATAAAAATGTTATAGGGACAAAATGGGTCTTCAAAAATAAATTGAATGAAAATGGAGAAGTAATTAGAAACAAGGCCAGACTTGTTTGTAAAGGGTATGCGCAGCAAGAAGGAATAGATTTTGAAGAAACATTTTCTCCTGTTGCAAGACTTGAGGCCATCCGAATGTTCCTTGCTCTCTCAAGCTTTCAAAACTTCAAAGTATTTCAAATGGACGTCAAATCAGCCTTTCTGAATGGAGACTTGGAAGAAGAAGTATACATTGAGCAGCCTGATGGGTTCATTCTTGGAAATGATCCAAATCTTGTATGCAGATTGAAAAAGGCTCTCTATGGTCTCAAACAAGCTCCAAGGGCTTGGTACTATCGTTTGGACAAATATCTTCATCAACAAGGTTTTTCAAAAGGATCAGCAGATAGCAATCTTTATATAAAAGTTGAAAATGACAAATTGCTAATACTTGTTGTGTATGTAGATGACATTATCTTTGGCAGTAATGAAGAAGCCATGAGTCAAAGCTTTGCCTTGGTGATGCAGAAAGAATTCGAAATGTCCTTGCTGGGAGAACTGACATATTTTCTTGGTTTGCAAATCCAAAAAAAAGGAGGAGGGATCTTTTTGTCTCAAACCAAGTATCTCAAACAGATTTTGAAGAAATATGGCATGGAAGATGCAAAACCAGTATGTACACCCATGGTCACAGGATGTAGCCTCAGTGCAAATGATGAATCTGCAGCAGTGCATCAACCAACCTACAGATCTATGATTGGAAGTTTACTTTATCTGACAGGTACCCGACCGGACATCATGCATGCAGTTGGAATAGTTGGAAGATTTCAGGAAAATCCGAAGGAGACTCATCTTCAGGCAGTGAAGAGAATTTTCAAATATCTTCAAGGGACTCAAAATTATGGCTTATGGTATCCTAGAGATACGGATCTCACACTTCATGCTTATACAGATGCAGATTGGGCCGGAAGCGTGGATGACAAGAAAATCACAAGTGGTGGTGCGTTCTTTATGGGTTCCAGACTAGTATCTTGGTTCAGCAAGAAACAGAGTTTGATTGCCTTGTCTACAGCCGAAGCGGAATATGTTGCTGTTGCATCTTGCTGCAGTCAACTCCTTTGGATGATGCAGACTTTGCAGGATTTTCAAATCACTTGTACACCACCTATCCCCATCTCATGTGATAACACAAGTGCAATCAACATCTCAAAAAATCCTGTCATGCATTCAAAAACCAAGCACATACCAATCAAGTATCATTTTCTCTGGGAACAAGTGCTTGAACAGAAGGTCAAGTTGGAGTATGTTCCTTCTAAGGAACAAGTTGCTGATATACTCACCAAACCATTGCCCAGGGAGACTTTTGAATACCTCAGGAAAAAGCTGGGGGTTGTTGATGCATCATCTTATTGAAACTCTTCTGATTGATGGTTGTACGCAAGGTTCATCTGGGGTATATGCGTACATATGCTGGGTTGCGGTTTGATTGAAGATAAAATGGCACAGGTTCAAGGGGAGCATATAATGCATTGTTGGCATTATGGAGGATGTACAGGAGGAGATCATGGATGCTGGTCTAAATGTAGCTGCAATATGTCTCTATCTCTTTCATGGTCATTTATGGTGCTTGGTGGATTATGGTTCTTCTTTGCAGATCTGGTTCATATTCAGGGTGAGCATGTTCTTAGGGGGAGCATAACCCTTTGCCCTTGATGTCAAAGGGGGAGAATGAAGCTGAAGATTTTGAGGTTGCCATCAAGTCCAAAGGGGGAGATTGTTGGCATTATGATTCTGGTATGGCTCTATGTTACTGATGTTGTACTTGATGGCAACACCCTCAAAGTGGCAATGCTCTGATCAGGCTCTCAAAATGTTGAAAATTAAGAAGTACGCAGGCGAACAGTTTAGAAGATGCGTACACGCAGGTACACCGTGAAGGGACCGCGATCAGACACGCAGGTCACCCGTTCAGGAGGTGTGTAGCCCCAGTTTCACTTACTTCAAGGCAGAGAAGCGCGTTCACGTGGGGTTTCCTATGTTTGGCCCGTGGTATTTAGCCCGCCGCTCTTTATTCTATGGTTTTGGCCCGTGGTATTGTTTTATATTATTATTATTATTGAGCCCCATGTTTTTGGCCCCCTTGTATTGGTTATCTATGGTATTGATCCATGATTTTAGGAGGAGCTTACCTATATAAAGCAAAGGAGATCACTTGGCTAAGCATCTTTTGCAAATTGAATATCTTGAGATCTGAAATATTGGGTTATTGTTTTAAAAGCTTGATCTATATGAAAGTAAAGTTGAAAGCGAATCTGTGAAGGGTGATCTCTCGAGCGCATGATCAGATCTGGGCATCTGACTAACTGTGGCACACTGGTGGACTGTCAATTCGGCCCTAATCAGAAGTACGCAGGTGATTAACGATACAGGTGCGTGGGTACGCAGAGCAGAAACAGGAGAGTTGCGTGGGTACGCAGAGCAGAAGAAGGAGAACTGCGTGGGTACGCAGCGCGACAAAGGTTCAGGTGCGTACGCACAGTGAAAGTACGCGGCGCGATAGTATCTTTGAGTGCGTGGCTTGAGTAACAGTACGCGACGCGATAGTGTCTCTGGGTGCGTACCTACAGTGACAGTACGCAGCGCGATTGAAGAAGCAGTGCGTGGGTACGCTGTGCAGCAGAAGGCTCTCTGCGGGTATACGTAGGGAAGTAGAAGGTGAAGTGCGTAGTGATGCAGGCCAGAGAAAGAAAAACTGCGTATTTGTCTTAAGATCTTCTGTTGACTGTATTTTTCTATTGATAAGGTGTTCTGGGTTAGTTCTGTTATTGTTGATCTGGTTACTGCAGTTGACTGTGTAATTTACATGTACTTGATGATCATTTGATGATTATGGATCCAGTTTGAAAATTTATGAAAAGTGGTCCTGATAAGAAGTAGGGGGTTGTAGCTCCCTTCCAGGAAAGACTGGAAAACGAGAGAGAGTTGTAGCTCTCTGTAGGTTGCAGCCTGTGTACTGGTAAATGACTGCACCAGTACAAAATCATTGTAAAAGGAGTTTCTAATTTGAAAGAAGATAGAGACATATTGCAGCAGGTGGTTTTCACCCACATTGGGTTTCCACCTTATATCTGGTGTTCTTTGGTGTGACTATCTGTTTTTCTTGTTCATGCTCATTATTTTATGGTACTGATATGCAAAAATAATTCAAAATATAAATAAGGAAGATTTGTTAAAAGTACTTAATAATACTGATTCACCCCCCCTCTCAGTATTATTTCCAACAATCAAACCAAGAAGTGCAGACTTAAAAGACCCAACAAGGGTAAGAGAAAGAGTAAGAACCTAACCCCACGAACAAGGAAGGAGGACATTGGTAAAATCAAGTGTTTCATTTTTCATAAATTCGACCATTATGCATAACAATGCTTGAAGAAGAAGGGATAGGGGAAGTAGCAACAAAAGCAGGTAGCGTCCTTTGCAAAAGCTCAAGTGAATGAGTTTGCTACCAAGTTTGAGAAAAATTTCTCAATATTATCTTCCATCTCTACTAGTATAGTTCTAAGGAATTCTTGATATGTGGAAACCATAACATCTACGTGAAAATTCGGTGACTCGAATTCCTACTCATAAAATTGATTAAATTCCTCCTATTTGTTAATCTTTGAATCAAGTTATTTACATTGTTACATAGTAAACATCGAAATAAAATCCACTGCAACCTTCATAATATAAAATATTGCGAAACAAAATACTGCACATGAGAGAAATAAACACACACAAATACACCATTGTTTTTGGACCAATGTTCCTAGAAAAAACCAACTTGGGAAAATTGGTGTAGAAGATGAGGGTTTTATTATTATGCATTAGTAATCTGAGTACAAATCATTAGATGCCCAAACTGGCAATTTGGTAGAGAGAATAAACTAGAAAACAGGCAGTGAGAAATATTCTCATATTGTCACTGGTGATCTGACTCTGATCCAAGCTTTGGATGGTTAGCCCCACGCTACCTCTGCGTGGGCTCATGCTGCCTCTACGTCACAATTTCTAGGAGCTGTGTCACCCTTCCAGCTGATTGATTTTCTGGTTGGAACTTGACTCTCTGGTTCTCCGGTCTCACACCCCGACTTTCGGCATTAGATCTCGATTGCTCCCATCAAAATTATAGGTTCCCTCTCAAGCACTGCACTACGTCTCTAAAACTCTTGTTGCCTTCTCCACCTTGCACTCTCCGCAACTGGAAAAATCCCCTTCGGTCTACTATCCCTACCCCTCACTGCAAGAAGATCACTCAATCTCTCTACGGCAATTCAATGCTACTACTCTTGAGAAATTCAATCTCTAGATCTCACTATCTTAGTGTTCTCTCTAAGTGCCCATCGAGCTCCTTCTTATAATCTCTTGTTGGAGCACCAACAACCAAGATTAAAACATGATCAAAGGCTAAGATTAACTGGGAGTTGATCGTTTTTCTTCTAGAATATTCACATGAGATTTAATTAATACCCTTTAATTACTCACATTTCCTAAGCTTAGACTCAGGAATACATTAAACATGATTAATTATTTTAATTAAATAATCTCTAGGTGGAATTTTCCCAAACGATTTCTCTGTCTTAGAGAATGCATGTGTCTTAGCCTCTCTGCAAAATCTCGAGGCTAGAGCACATCCGATTCTACAAAAATCAACCCTCCCTCTTAACAAGGAATGTTCTCTAGTGCTGCAACCCATTGAAGCATCACTCCGTCTCTGCACCATCTCCTATTGCGATGTTGATGTATGGTTACACTACCCACCAAATAGTGCGCAACTTTGATTGTTGCATACGTGTTGTTCTTGGCCCTGTTGAATTGCTGTCAACACTGCATCTGCACACAACCTTCTCCAACTGATGTTGTTGTAACTACAATAACTACAACAGAAGAGCATCCAAAATACTAAACCAATTGTGGTTAGTATGGTGCATCTGTCACTTGAGTCCTGATTGCTGCTAGACTCTGCGCTGTCACTGAAGCCTCTGCGTTGCTGCTGACTTCTCTCTCTTGCCAACAACATTGCTGCCAACTCTGCTCTGCGCTGCCTAGTCTTTGATCGCTACTAGCTACTACATCTGTCACTATGGCACCTGACTACACCAACTACCACTGATCCATCCTGCTACTGCATATTATGGGCTCCTGTAGCAAGGTATTGATTCATGAGGTGGACCTCCTCAAGAATCCTGCCCATCATGTAGGTCTCTGAGGCTACAACTCCAAATCACCCCACCTCACCCCTGGAGGTAACTCGATGATCATGGAATACTATTCCTCCAATCTGGAGGACAATCTGTTGATCTCAGTGGATGCAACCTACTGATCTTGCTTCTCCTCCTTGTCCTTCTTTCTGAGAGGACATTGAGAGCTATAGTGGCCAAGCTCACCACATCTGAAGCACTTGATCTTGGAAATTTCCTTCTTCTTGTGTTTCTCCTTTTGCCCCTATGATGCAAGGGTTGCATTCTCCTCTTCCTTTACTTTCTTCGTCCCATTATTATTGCTGCTACCACTAATGGTGCTCTTCACCAGATCTTGCCTTATCTCCTTCTGCTGCAGATCAACCCACATGCAATCCCAATCTGGCATTTTTTTATTTGCCCAAGATACTTTGGACGAAAACTTACCATTCTTCGGAAACACTATTAAGAGATAATCACACCAACTCTGTAGGTTGGGGCGCTGACCCTACTGAAGAAAACTGGTCCCGTACATCCTAAAGCCTAGTAAGGAAGGGGTCTATACACTCCCCTTTCTGCATCCTCTTTCATCCCAACTTCTCCTCAAGATACATCTTCTGCTGCTTGGAATATCCTTTGTACAACGTAGCTAGTGCTTCCCACATCTTCTGGGAAGTATCTTTGCCAATTATGTGATATACCACGTGATCTCGAACCCCATCGAGAATCAACTTCTTAGCTTTCACCATCTCCTTCTTGTATTTCTTAAGCAGATCTACATCTGCGGGTACAACTACCACACTATCGATATAAGTTTTGAGATCATGCTCATCTAGAAGGCAGGAAATTCTAGCTTTCCAAATCACATAGTTGGAGGCTTTGTCTAGCTGACCTTGATCTCTCAACCTTGCTAATGCCATTTCTTTGAAAATGTCAAAATTATCCTCTTCCCCTCTATGCAACTACTGCCCAGATATTTTCACTCCCTTATGGAGTGAGAAAACCTGCACAAGCTAGTGTTGCTCTGCTAGGAAAATTCAAACTTTTTGGCTAAAGTTCCCTAAGGAAATAATTCCCTTAGTGTGTGCTCTTCCTTCCTCCTCACACTATTTGCACTAGAAAACTGCTGCAAAATTTGTGTCTCAGCTGAAGATCTGCTTTGCAAGGAAACTAATGCTACTTCCTCTGCCTCTGGTACTCTTCGATCTAGAAAATTTTATTCTCTGTCGACTCACTCAAAGAAGTAAAATTTCCAAGAAAACTAGACCTCCTAGCCATGGAAATATGCTGCCCCTGGGGGTTTCGAATTGTTGCCTATGTAGAATTTCGAACTGCCTCCTTCCTTCTACGTTGATCTCTCCAACTTACAATTTGTGCTCTGACACCATGTGAAAATTCAGTGACCCGAATTCCTATTGTAGCAACTGATTAAATTCCTCCTACTTGTTAATTTCTGAATCAAGTCATTTACAGTGTTACACAATAAACATCGAAATAAAATCTACTGCAACCTTCACAATGTAAATTATTGCAGAAACAAAATGCTACACAAGAGAGAAATAAACACACACACAAATACACTGTTGTTTTTGGACCAATTTCCTCGGAAAAACCCAACTTGGGAGAACCGGTGCAACAACTGGGGGTTTTATTATTATGCAATAGTAATCTGAGTACAAATCATTAGATGCCCAAACTGGAAATCTGATACAAAGAATAAACTGGCAAAGAGGTAGTGAGAACTATTCTCACACTATCACTAGCAATTCGAATCTAATCCAGGTTCTGGATGGCTAGCCCCACGCTGCCTCTGCACAGTCTCTGTGTGGGTTCACACTGCCTCTGCATAACAGCTTCTAGGAGTTGCGTCACTCTTCTAGCTGATCAATTTGTTGGCTGGAACTTGACTCTCTAGCCCTCAGGTCTCACACCCGGCCTTCCAGCACTAGATCTTGACTGCTCCCAGCAAAATTACAGACTCCCTCTGAAGCACTGCATTGCCTCTGCATGGCCTTGTGCTGCCTTTTTGAACCCCTCGTTTCCTTCTCTTCCTTGCACTCTTTGGAACTGAAAAAATCCCCACTAGTCTACTATCCCTGCCCCTCATTACAAGAAGATCACTCGATATCTCTCCAACAACTCAGTGCTACTACTCTTGAGAAGTTCGATTTCTAGGTCTCACTATCTCGGTGTGTTCTCCAAGTGCCCATCTAGCTCCTCCTTATATTCTCTCGTTGGAGCACCAACGACCAAGATTAAAACATAATCAAAGACTAAGATTAACTGGGAGTTGATCCTCGTCTTCTTCTAGAAGATTCACACCAGATTTAATTAATACCCTTTAATTGATCACATTTCCTAAGTTTAGACTTAGGAATACATTAAAAATGATTAATTATTTTGATTAAATCATCTCTAGGGGGAATTTTCCCAAACGATTTCTGGGTCTTGGAGAATATATGTGTCTTAGCCTCTCTGCAAAATCTCGAGGCTAGAGCACATCCGATGCTACAGAAATCAACACTCTATGCACATGACATCATACTAAGTTTTACTTTCAATTCTAATAGAGTAGCACTCAAGAATCCAAGTTTCACTTGTGATGATGCCAACTACCCAGTAGTAGAAGTTGATACCATTCCATTGCAACTCCAGTCAAGTAAATATTTATACATTGATGATGTTTTATTTGTTCTAGGTCTCAAGAAAAAATTGCTTTTAGTTTTGGTTATGGAGGATAAGGGATATGTAGTAGAGTTCAAGAACCGACAAGTCCCTCTCAATTTAGAGGACTCCTAGAAATAACACAAGTGATTAAGGTTAGGGAAGGAAACTTGTCAATGATATAGGGTGAACCTATTTAAGACCTTTTTCATAATCCAAGCAACTTGTTCTAGTTATGAAACAAGAGGGTAGCACACCTCCATTATAGATCATTTTCTATGTTGAGGGAGATAGTCATAGGTCTTCAAGAGTTCCACATTGAATAACAAGGAGTATGCAGACGGTGTGCTCTTCACAAACATGTCGATGATATTTTCTCAGGTAGCGAGAACATATATAAGGGTATAATAGAGATAGTGCATTCAAATGTATGTGGATCGATGTTAGTAGCATCCATAATGTGGAGCATGTACTATGTTTCCTTCATTGATGGATTCTCTTGCAAGACATGGATCTACTTCTTAAATACGAAGGATGAATTCTTTGGCAAGTTTTAGGAGTTCAAAGATCTTGTTGAGAACCAAACAAGGAAGAAGATCAATGTTTTGAAATGGGGTGAGTATACCTCTAAAATGTTCAATCGTTTATGCAAGGAGGAAGGAAGCAAAGAGTAGAATATTTCCTATAACCCAAAGTAGAATGGGATTGCAAAGTGGAAAAAATGATTCATCATAAAGGGTTGTTAAGGCCGTGATTCATGAATAAGACTTTCCAATGTTTATTTTGGCATAAGCATGCGACACAGAAATCTACTAAGTGTCCTCACAAGATCCTAGATGATAAGACACCAGAGGAAGAATTCACTAGTGTGAATCAAATCCAAAGATGATTCATTTTTGCATCTTTGGCTTTTTAGTCTACATCCATGTATCTATAGAAAATAGGACTAAGTTGGAATCCTATAGTAGGAAGTTTTTATTTATGCGTTATAGTGAGACTTAAAAGACCTAAGGGTCTATATTCTAGAGCAGCAAAAGACAATAGTAAGTAGGGATGTAAAGTTTGAGGAAGACTTTACATATAGGAAGTCATGTGATCCCATTTCGATGACAAGATGATGAAGAGTGGAAGCTATGAAGGTTGAGTCATGGTCACTAAAGACACCCATAGGACAAAACCCGTTAGGTTAGGAGGAGGGAACTTTATCCCCTTCTAGTCCTATGAAGAGACCTTGATGGCTCAAAAAGACATTGAGGGATGCTTAGGAGTATGTTGGGGCTCCTGAGTGCATAGTTAGGGTGAAAAGGACTCTGAAAATGTTTCATAATTACATGCCATTAAAAAGTAGCATCATTGATTCTAAGCCTTCCAGTTTTCAAAATGCACTAGATTGGAGGTATGGTGTGATACCATGGTGGAGTACACCTCCCTCATGAGGACTGATGTTTTGAACATAATACCAATAATGGAGGAGAAGTCGGTAGTAAATTTCAAGTGGATCTATAAAATCAAGCATGTTGCAAATGGTAGCATCGAAAAATTCAAAGTGAGGTTTGTATTGAGATGGTTCTCCTAGAAAGAGAGAGCGAAGTATCAGGAGACATTTTCTCTAGTCACCAAGTGCACTTCCATTAGGGAAATTATATAGTTAGGTTCATGTATGGGATGGAGGATACATTATATGGATTTGAACACAAATTTCCTTAATGAAATAATTGAGGAAGAAGTGTAAATAGAGCAACCTCAAGGCTTCAAGGTAAATGTGAAGAAGACCCATGTGTGCAAGTTTTAGAAATCCTTGTATGGATTCAAGCAAGAACCAACATTATGATGTTCTAGGATCGATGGATATTTGTTGGGTATGGGATGCACCAAATGTGAAACAAGTCCTAACTTATATTATTTATATGTTGGGATTGATCTGCTTATTTTAGTGCTATATGTAGATGAATTTTCTCTTCCAAGTGCATAGAAGCTCATTATAAGGTGCAAAGCAGATATGGTAGTTTATTTTGAGATGAAGGACATTGGCATGATCCATTACTTAGGTCTAAAGGACTAACATAAACCATTCGAGATATTCCTTACAAAAAGTAAGTATGCAATCAATACCTTAAAGAGATTCCAAATGGAGGATTGCAAACCTATGTCCACACCCATGATCACCAATCTAAAGAAGGTGATAAGTTTAGATTCAAAATTGGTGGATCCCATGTTTTACAAGTAGCTAATAGGTTCTTTAATGTATTTGGTCAACACCAAACTAGATATATGTTTTGCAATGAACATCTTGAGTTAGCTCATGGTGGATCCAAGGATCTTTGGGTATACAAAAAATGTGCTCAAATATTTGAGAGGCATAATGGAGTATTGTGTTAGATGTCTTGGAGATGGTGATGTGAATGTGTATGGGTATAAAATTCAAATTAGGCAGGTAGTGCAATAGAAAAGAAGAGCACCTCAAGGTGTTACTTCAAGTTGGATCAAGATTAATGTCCTACTTCAATAGGAAGCAAACTTCCATGGCACTTAGCTCAGTAGAGGCAGACTATATGGTAGCTAATATAGTAATTTATGAGGCCAGTTGGATTTGCAAGTTGTTTGTAGGTTTATTTGATCAAGAGTTGGCTCTTGCAATTGTTACTATGATAATCTCATCAATTCTATACACATTATTCAATATACAATTACTTGTCCTATTATGGATGTTTACATCTTCCAAGCATTCTGAAGATTACTCTGTTGCATATACTAATTTTGTTCATTACAATGGTATCAAAGCCACGTTCTCTGATCCTGACCAATGGCCATTAACATCTTTGTCATAAAAATTTTGTTTGTTACAATGGTATCAGAGCCACGTTCTTTGATCCTGACCAATGGCCATTAAAGTCTTCGTCAACGTAGTTGTCATCACGATCAAGCGTTTCACTATATGTTTGGAGGTTCTCCATTTTTCGCTATAAAGCCCTTGGCCATAAATATTAAAAAACAAAATAAAAATAAAATAAAAAAATATTAAAAAAAATTATGAAAAAAAGAAGAAGAAGTGAAATAGATATATTAAAAAAAAACTATATAAAAAAAAACAAAATAAGTTATATTTGAAAAATAAATAAATCAAAAGTTAGCGGCCACATTCCTGATATAAGAGCCAACACAACCACTCAGACCCAATTATTGCATTGTTGTTTTTGCCACGACGCACTGCACCTGGGACAAAGAATTACTCCGTAGCACTTACCAGGCACCACCATCAAATCAAACAATGCATCCTCAAACACATTTGTTTGCAAAGCTATTTGGAAGCATGCTAGAAAACAAAATTAGCAAGTGGGCAGAATAAAGAGATAAGCGTGCTAAAGGGCAAGCAGGTTTTAGACCTAAGGATTCCATAGTTGATCATTGCATAACTTTAAGGCACATCATTGAAAAATTTTGGGAGAAAAAGGAAGAAATATTTTGTTGCTTGGTTGATTTCAAAAATGCATTTGACTCGGTTCCTAGGGATAAACTTTGACAGAGAATGGAGGAACCTGGGGTTCCTAAACAATTGAGAGCCACTGTGCATAGGTTGTATGAAGAGGTGAAAGTCAGAATTAGAACTTCAGCAGGCATTTCTTAAAGTTTTAGAAGCAATATCGGGGTCAAGCAAGGTTGCCCACTGTCTCCTACCCTTTTTGGTTTATATATCGACAAGCTTGAGGAGTGGTTAAATTCGCAAGGGGGTGATGGTATCTATTTGTGCAAGTTTTTTATAAGGCTTCTTTTGTATGCAGATGACCTTATTCTGATTGCTAAATCGACTCTTAGCTTGCAAGAGCACTTACTATCCCTTGAGCGTTTTTGTAGAAGTGTGGGGATGCAAGTCAATATCAGCAAAATGAAAGTAGTGGTCTTCTCTAAGAAAAGAAAACATAACCAGCATAGGTTCTACTTTGAAGGCAACATTCTGGAAGAAGTTGCGGATTACAAATACCTTGGAATTGACTTCAACAAAAATCTAAGCTGGAATGGTTGTAGAAAGAAAAGAACTTTAGGGGGTTGGAAAGCATTTTATGCTTTTCAAAATAGGTATAGAGAGGCAGAGTTATGGGACTGGAAGACCTCTCAAACTCTTTTTGGGCTTCTAGTGATTCCAGTGATTCTCTATAGTTGTGCACTGTGGGCTAGCAGTACCTCCGACATGCAATGGAGACAAATTGAGAAAATTCAGAAGCGTTTGGTTACAAAAAAAATTAATATTAAAAGTGAAATTCCTTATGATATCTTGTTAAGTGAAATAAGGAGTTCTCCTATTGAAGCAATTGCTATGGCACAAGTCATAAGGTATTTAAAAAAAAATGAGCAAATGGAAGAGGGTAGATGGCCTAAGGTTATCTTTAATGATAGATTGTGCAAGAGTAAAAAAAATTGGATGCAACAAACTAACAAATGGTTTAGTAAATGGGGTATTTGCTTGAACACGTGTCCCATAAACAACAAAGAGATAAAATATTTTGTTATGGAAAAGTTCCACAAATGTCCTTGGGATAAGGATCTAGGAAGAAAGAAAAATTACTATATTGAAGTATTTAATCCCACTCATAAACATCAACCAAAAGCATACATAGAGGCCAATATATCTTGGAGAGCCAAAATTCTTATTGCTCAGTTAAGGACTAATTCTCATCAACTCCATTATGAAACAGGGCACTGGAAAAGGCCAAAGGAAGTGTGGGAGGAAAGGGTATGCATTTTTTGTTCTTCCGGAAAAGTGGAAACAAAAAAACATTTCATTTTAGAATGTGAGGCCTGCAAAGACAATAGGAAAAGTTATGTAGATATGCTGGAAGCTATCTCTTGGGATAATCTATTTAACGAGGGGTTTGTCGAGAAGCTGGGAGCATTTATTATGAAGCTTCATAGAAAAAGGGTCGAATACATCAAGCAGATGAAGAAGAAATCTATCCCATAGGCTATCTTTAGCCTCGTGGACATTAAAATAATTTCTTCTTCTTCTTCTTCATGAAGAATTGAGTTGCCTCAACCACAGTCATCACCGTAAATACTCGAGTCATTGGTTTCTCGTGGTTCCTTGCCATAGCCGCCATCCCAAACCCAACCCCGTCCAACCTCTGACCACTGCCTCTTCTACTAAGACACCACCAATATTTGGCCGTCGCATACAATCCCTGCAAAACCACCACCTGCGCCTTCGATCTTTTGTTCTAGACATCGTTGGCCATCATTGTCCGCCATGCTCTGCCACTAGTCCCCTACGTTTCCTGTTCCATTGCCCTGTAAAACCCCCAAAATTCGCTAAGGGTCATGCAACCACAACTTTTCAGTGCTAAGCAAACTAGCACCACAATAACTGTTGAATCCTTGTGCCTTGTTGAATGCTGACACCTTCTCCTGGATCCACCACCGATTTCGAACTGACCATTCATCCCTGTTGTTAATCCATCAACCAGATTCTATACCCCATCACCAAATCCATTCTCATCACAAAGACAATTGGGAAAAAAAAGACGTCTTACTGCAACTCCTGGTAGTAGTTATTGAATCGTTGCTGCATACATTAAAAAAACTCAAAACCCTTAACTTGATAAGTTGTGATTTTTAGACTAGCTGCATTGATATAGAAAGAAGTAAAGAAAGAAATTATTTTAACGTCCATGAGGCTAAATATAGCCTATGGGACAGATTGTTGCTTCATCTGATTGACGTATTTAGCCTTTTTCTGTGAAGCTTCGAAATAAATGCTCCCAGCTTCTCAACAAACCCCTTGCTAAATAGATTATCCCAAGAGTTAGCTGCCCGCATATCTACATAACTTTCCCTGTTTTCTTTGAAAGACCCACATTCTAAAATGAAATGTTTCTTTTTCTACTTTTTCAGAAGAACAAAAAATGCATACTCTTTCCTCCCACACTTATTTTGGCCTTTTCCAACGCCCTGTTTCATAACAGAGTTTTTGAGAATTAGTACTTAACTTAGCAATAAGAATTTTGGCTCTCCAAGAGATATTGGCCTCTACATATGCTTTTGGTTGATGTCTATGAGTGGGATTAAGCACTTCAATATACTTTTTCTTTATTCCTAGCTCATTATCCCAAGTACACTTGTGGAACTTTTCCATAACAAAAGATTTTATCTCTTTGCTGTTTATGGGGCATGCGTTCAAACAAATACCCCATTTACTAAACCATTTTTTATTTTGATGCATCCAATTTTTTTTGCTCTTTCACAATTTATCATTAAAGACAACCTTAGGCCATCTACCCTCTCCCATTTTCTCAATTTTTTTTAAATACCTTATGACTCGCACCATAGCAATTGCTTCAATAGGAGTAGTCCCTGTTTCACTTAACAAGATAACATAAGGAACTACACTTTTAATCTTTAATTTGTTTGTAATCAAATGCTTCTAAATTTTCTTAATTTGTGTCCACTGCATGCCGAATATACTGATGGCTCATAGTTCATAGCCATAGAGAAACACCAGAATCACTAGAGGCCCAAAAAGAGTTTGAGTGGTTTTCTAGTCCCATAACTTTGCCTCTCTACAACTATTTTGAAAAGCATAAAATGCTTTCCAACCCCCCAAAGATCTTTTTTTTCTACAACCATTCCAGGTTAGATTTTTGTTGAAGTCAATTCCGAGGTATTTGTAATCCACAACTTCTTCCAGAATGTTGCCTTCAAAATATAACTTATGCGGGATACATTTTCTTTTCTTAGAGAAAACCACTACTTTCATTTTGTTGATATTGACTTGCATCCCCACACTTCTACAAAAATGCTCAAGGGATAGTAAGTTCTCTTGCAAACCAAGAGCTGATTTAGCAATTAGAATAAGGTCATCTGCATACAAAAGAAGCTTTATAACAAACTTTCCCAAATAGATACCATCACCCCCTTGCCAATTTAAACACTCCTCAAGCTTGTCGATATATAAACCAAAAAGGGTAGGACACAGTGTGGGCAACCTTGCTTGACCCCGATATCGCTTCTAAAACTTTTAGAAATGTCTGTTGAAGTTCTAATTTTGACTTTTACCTCTTCAAACATCTTATGCACAACTTCTCTCAAATGTTTAGAAACCCCAAGTTCCTCCATTCTGTGCCAAAGCATATCCCTAGGAACCGAGTCAAATGATTTTCTGAAATTAACAAAGCAACAAAAGACTTCTTCGTTTTTCTCCAAAACTTTTTCAATGATGTGCCTTAAAGTTATACAATGATCAACTATGGAATGTTTAGTTCTAAAACATGCTTTCCCTTAAGCACGCTTATCTCTTTCTTCTACCCACTTGATAATTTTGTTTTCTAGCATGCTTCCAAATAGCTTTGCAAATAAAGTGTTTATCATGATGGTTCTATAATTGGAGGGATTATTGACGTCACCGCTCTCTAAAAGAGGTATTGCCAGACTAGTTGTACAATCTGTGGGGAGCCCCTATTGTATGATGTTGTTGAAGATTTTTGTAATGTGAGGTGCAAGAATCTTTGAGCCCACTTTAGATATTTTGCTTGGAGTTCAACTAAGTATTTTGCTTTTCCAACACCCAACTTCTTGATACACATCTATACCTCTTGTACTGTGAATAGTTCAGTATCAGTGTTGACTAAGGAGGAGGGTCAACCTTGGGAACCTGCTCATAGAGTTGTCTTGCATGGTCAAACCATTTAGAAGCTGTAATACTATTTCCAGTTTGTATCTTTTTTAGTTGGAGCTCCTTCCAAAATAATTTGGGATTATTTTTCGCGAGGAAGATTAGTTCTTCCCTCCTTAAAACCCTGAAATCAACCTTTTTCTTGCTGAATAACTTCTTGTAATCTTTGAGCTTTATGTTATCCTTGTTTGACTCTTTCCACATTCTCCTTGCCATTTTGCATTTTTCGTCAAACCAAGCATTTCTGTGAAAGCAATTTGTTTCAAACTTCTTAATTTTTTCTCTTTTGCACTTTGCAAGTGCACATTGAATTAAATGAGTTAATTCATGACTACGAAGGTTGTGAATTATGATTTTATCCTTCTCGAAGAGCCTCTCTAGCGTCATTTTGAAGGTATTACAATTTTTTGGGGTTAAAAGAATTCTTCCATGTGGAAGATTTTGTTGGACATGCTGAGTTTTTGACTCTAATTGTTTTTTTCCAATCCAAGAGAAACATAAATAAATTGACTTGTGATTTGATTTTAAGTCCCACATTTGATCTCCAATCAAAGCTTCCTCCATGTTCTTACACAAACCATGCGAGAAAATTATATAATCTACTACACTTTCTCCATTGTAAGTATTTCCAGTGAAATTACCGGACTTTGACCATCTAGTCAAGCCATTACAAATGACTAAATCAAAGGCCCCACATAGAGTAAGTAATTGTTCACTAAAGAGATTTCCTCCCTTGTCCTCTGAAATTCTTTCCAACTGATGATTGCTCTCTTCTATAAGCCAAATATGGTCGAATCATCTTTACAACAAAGAATGTGAGCTTGCTCACTTGCAGTCCTATCACTGAAATCACCCACTATAAGGACTTCACCTTGTTTTGAATATGTTGCAATATTTGCTTTTAACGCTGCAAATGGATCTTTATGGTTAAGTCCTCTATATTTTTAGATTTTTGAAACCTGCGACAAAAAATAACATGCTGTAATTCTGATGTGGTTTCCATTTTCTGATATTTTAAATCAAAATGAATTGCTTATTTGAGTCTTCTTTTTCTAATTGAATGAGACGACCTTCTTTCTCCCTTACTAAAACCATAATACCCCCGTTCCCTTTTCCATTCCCTACTACCTTGTTCCACACTGCCATCTTCGAATTTCCTTCAAACAGAGGTGTCTTGCACCCTTGATGCTCATGTATTTCTATGAGGCAAACTATGTCTCTATCTTCCGCAATAGGCACTAACCCAGGTCGTCGTCTCCATGGGTAACCTCTGTAGTTCCAACAAGCTAATCTTAAGGAAACCTGGGTATGACTTGATTGTTATTTATTTTGACATGCAAGACTCACATTTGAGTCTTTGTCCTTGCTTTCCCATACTGACCTTGCTTTATGATTTCACGTTGAAGAGTTTGTTGCCTCTTATTTATTACCGTCTTGCTGCTATGTTTTGGAAGGAGGTCCAAATCGCACTATCACAACTTTGCCTTTATAAATCCATGCTCTCTTGCCTTCATCTCTTATTGCCATAACCTTTGAAATTTCCTCTCTTCTTTCCTCCTGTTGTTTTACAGTTAAATCTTCTTCTAGGAAAAAATGAGAATCCCTCAAGAGATGTTTGTTGCTTAGAATGATATATCTATCATGCAAGCTAGGCATGATGACTTTTGTGGGCCTGACTCTCTCCCCGTTAAACTTACCCACCCTTCATGCTTGGCATATTTGTCCTTGCCATAACAACTTGTCTTTCAAGAAGTTTCTTGCAAGGTCAAGAGTATATTCATTTTTCCCATAGTCTTTCACCCCTTTAATCGACCGACTTATACATTCAAAATATAACTTTTAGTTATTAAAGGATAAGTCTTGAGTTAATTAAAAGAGTCATTTATGCTCCTTTTATATAAAGGAGGTTAACTAACTTGAAGTAAGGAGGAATATTAAGGAGTCTTGGGGATTCATGAACTTAACCAAATAGACTATTATTATAATAGTCTAAAAAACATTTGTGGTTAAATATATTATAATAATTAGGAAAAAAAGGGAAATATACTTTTTAAGTTGAAAAAAAAATTGAAAAAGAAAAGGGTAATATTAAACCTTCCAATATAAGTAAAAAATTAAAAAGTATATATATTTATATACAATAATAAAAAAAGTACCATTTGAAGCAAGGAATGATGAAAGAAGAAAAAATGGAGACCAGTAATGAAATATTTCCTAAAAGCTTTAGTAAATGTGTTAGTACACTAATTAAAATCAAATGATCACTCGCAGGAAGATATATTATAATCTCTATTAGTCCTACTGAAGATAGCAATTATGTTAGTATTAAATGTGTTAACCAATTAGTGATCCCTGAATTGAATATAATTGAAATGAATTTTGTTGATATAAGTAACAGACAATACGACATAATCAATCTACATCTAATTATTGGGGATTATACTTTTATCTCATAATTCACTGTGAAAACCTTATTTTTTGATGATAGTGACATTGTTTTGGGCTCACCTTCAATGGAAATTCTAGGGTCCTTTATCCTAAATACAAAAGATAATTTTTTGACATTTTCCCACAAAAAGAAAAAAATAACGTTACAAGACGTTTCTTTGAAGCTAGATTCTGTGATGCCAGAAGACATACAAGAAATATCAAAACTAAATTTTCAAGAAAGTCAAAAAGCGATACAAAATATATAAAAGGAATTTGACAAAATCACCATTGATAAAGACGAAGAAATTACTCGTCTTAAGGACCATAGCGAGAAATTACTCACTCAAATTAAGAAACTTAAAAATGATAAGAAATCATTTAAAAATAAATTAGAAGAGATGATCAAGAAAGATGTATCAAATTCGTCATATGTAATCATTTGAACTAAAGATAAATGGACGAATATCGATCCAGTCAATATCACAACTCAAAAAGAGGACAAACCAGTTGAATGAAAAACATATTTAGATGTTGCAGTTCAAATGATGAAAATTCCAAGTGACGATTCGGTGACCAAATCAACATCGACACCTAGAGTAAATCAGGAAATTTCCAAACACATGATAAGATAAAATCAAATCAACAGTACTCCTTATCGACATACAAACCACAAGACCAGGCATCCCAATCAGTTTGCGTATCTGTATCACTCAAAACAAAAACAACAAACTCATGTTTTGAAGAATAATGATATTGGCACAATCCAGACTGATGATAACAAATTGTCCTAGTTATCAATTAATTTCCAAGTTTCACAAAAGATTAATTTAGGATGGTCTAATCCCTTCTCAATTCAGAAATTTTATTTATCACTCAAAGGATCATATCATCTTGTATCAATGAAGATGATAGTTTCGAGACGATAATACATTCAAAACAGAAAAAGAGATCAGACCTTTTCATTAACAAGCTTTGAGGAAAAAGCGTTTTGAGGAGCAAGACAATGATATGAATTAAATATAAACATAAATAATAGAAACACATCATAAATAATTGTTAACTAGCAATTAGTTAATTAGAGGTATATCCCTACGGCCACGCCCATTTATAAAGGGACACCTGCCTAGGTTATATAAGCAGGCCCCCACTTTCATTTGTAACATCATTCTAATTCATACATTTTAATATATATTCTTGTATCTTCAATGAGGATCTATATATTCAAAGTCTTTTGGAGTGTTGAACCTGCTATAATGAACCTTGCTCGTTACAAACTCAATGAGAATCTAATGTTTCATGGTAGGTAAAAGCACATAAAGATCAAATATCACTTCATTTGAGACATGACTAAGAAGGGAGTAGTGAAGCTCCAACATATTCCCACCGATTAAAATGTAGTTGAAAATTTCAATAAACCCTTAGAAAAAAGGGAAGTTTGAAGCATTCAAAATTATACTTGGATTGGTGTAGAATTCCTTCCTCTATAAGGGGGAGTGTTGAGAAATATAGCTTAAGCATGATCTTGCACAAGTTAGGTGTGAATGTGGAAGAAGTAGTTTGAAACAAGTTCTAGTGACCACTTGGTAAAAGTGAGAAACAATAATATCTATTAAATAAATAAAATCGAAAGTCAAGTTTTGCATGTTTTCCTAGTATTAGAAACATAAATGAAGTATTCTAGAATATTTGTGGCTTATGTTTTTCATAATTGTAACCATACACCTCATTTTTGAGATAAGGTGGTTGCTAGGATTAAGGATATTAGTTGTTGAGACATGAGAAGTTGATTTCTAAGATTAAGGAGACTAGATCTTAAAGTATAAATAGGACAATATGGGAGGATTTGAAACACACATGGGAACATTTGAGAGAGGTGGAGACCAAGAAAAAAATGAGAATGCATCTAAGAGGATAAAGTGAAAATCCATTATAGAAAATAACAAGAGGAAATCCATAAAATAACAACATCATATAGTTATGCAATAGTAGTTGTTTCCCTCTGTCTTCAACATAGCCATACTTCCATTTTAGGATGCCATATTTCTCTAATTATATTGCTTTGCTTACTGTACAATTACTAAGTTGCAAAAATATATGGAGGTATCTTGTAAGCTTTGAACATTGGAATGATAAGCTAATTTGAAGGGGAAAATCATTGTGCATGCGTGTTGTTCATTTATTGTTTCCATTGTTCATTTTTCTAGCAATATGTGTGATTGTTTCATGTTGATAAATATTCATTCTTGTGATTAGATAACTTCATATATGATTTATTATATTAAGAGAAACATAGGACATCTATCATCTAGGGCCTTTGGAAAATTTGACTTGAGGAAGAAGAAAATGATTCTCAATGAGTCTATACCCCAAAAATTGATGTAAAAGATGACAAGGCATTCAAAAACATCAACACATAATACATCTCTCAAATGACACATTTGAGGACCACTACTAAATAAACTATAAACCACATTGAGTCCAAGAAGTTGTCAAGTTCCCCTTCGCTCTCTTCAGATCTAAAAGTAAGCCCTTCTTGATTTAGAAAAGTAGTAAAGTGTAACATCCACTCATTTTCCCCAGCGGGATGGTTACTGAAAATCCAATTTGTCTTATACTGTTAGAAAAATGGGATTTTTTTTTCTTGTCCCTTATGTTCATTTTCTTTATCAATCCTCCTTCTAAGGGTATGGGTTACTCAATGAAGGTTACCAACCGTCTTCTAGGGTCTCATAACCAGGGTCTCCTAACCTTTCCATATATATATATATCTTGTTGGGAGACATAAAAAAAATAGGCTAACATATTATATGTTGCGCCCTCATATATGACAGGTCCCACCATCCATTAATCCCTGGGACTAATGGTAATTGGTCGCGTTGCCCACCTCTGATGGTCTCCACTTGCGCCCAACCCAATCTGATGTCATGAATAGAGGGGGAGATCGACGGTTTGTGTAGGGTGTACCCCTCCCCACTGATGTCACTAAGGGGGCGGGGTGGGGCGGCGGGGGGGGGGGGTTCACTGAGATCCTGACCATAAATCTCAACAATTATATCGACGACATGTGCAGGGGCACCCCTCTAGCTGACGTCACAGGGATAGGGGTTGCACATGTGGTAGGATATTTGTGTGACAGATATCCAATGTTGATTGTTGTCGTGGTCTCCACCCGACATCACATCCCACCGAGCCCCTTTATTATTTAATCAATTAATCGTTTAACCAACAATCCACATCCCTAAATGCTCCATATCAAGTGATTGCACCTAGACAACATGGGTGATGCTTAATAAGAAGGGGAGGTGGCATAAGATGGATTTACAAACCCTCCCATCTTCAGATCTACAATGGTGATTGATTGCAACATCCCTCCTTTGTGTTTTCCAAAAACACCATAAGGGGTGGTGCAAGGCGGTATTTGGTTTCCCAAAATCACCTATGGATTTGATGACATGTTCTTATGAAACAATGGGGACCATTCCTTTGGTCTCTTCCTTGGTGTTGGCCCACCACGTCAGCCCTACTATTCATCCTAGTGCTTTTCTTTGCACCTTTGGGACACATCATCCTGGTCCTCTCACCCTAGTGGTTCCCTAGCTTGCTCCTATTTGCACCTTCCATGAAGGAGCCTTTGAGACACGTCATCCCAATCTTGCGAGGGATTTCTACTCGGGATTTTACAATGGCAAATTGGTATGAATGGCACCTCTTTCTCTTAGTTACAGGAGTCAGGCTAATGCCGACAACACATAGTGCTCCCGCAACACTGTAAGATAGGTACAAATATGTATGTGCTTACACTCAAGACTAGAGCGATACAGTTACAAAAGGACTGGTTTGATCACAATTGACTTAGTTAAAGCTCACATGGGTTTCCTTTCATAGATCAACTGAGTTCAGATTTTTTTCATTATCTCAGTCCATCAGTGAAGTTAAGTGTTCTAATCAAACAACAAAGGTTGAAATTTCCTCCTCGACGTTTCTCACATTGCTTGCATAGTTATAATCCCTCAGTGCCTAAAACACTGATATTAATGTATGCCTCCCTGCATATAGGGCTTTGAAGAGAAATCGCATTATGAATGATAATTAATAGAATCCCGTCATTTTCAATTTACCATGATAAACCATGTGTATTTCAAGCCATTCGATGTGAATTAAATTTAACAATCATAACA
The DNA here is from genome assembly GCA_031772625.1 of Pinus tabuliformis. Taxonomy (NCBI): domain Eukaryota; kingdom Viridiplantae; phylum Streptophyta; class Pinopsida; order Pinales; family Pinaceae; genus Pinus; species Pinus tabuliformis. The sequence goes on along the minus strand of CM062817.1, from coordinate 687,603,375 downwards.
TATACGCATACATTCAATAACACATGATACATATGTAGAGACTTATCTTGGATTTAACATAGAAGTACGAGCATCTGAGTTTGGGACAAGGACCCTCCACCTAATCATAGAAAACTGCAACCAAAACTCACTTGCAGTTGTTACCCCCAAGCCGATTCCAAATATTGAGGGGCTTGCTTAAAATATTAAAACACCAACTTCCAACTAAATAGGGACTCCATAGGTCGCCTTCCTCCACCCATCAGCTACTCAGTAGTTACCAAATGTACAGGGAATCAAGAGGCTAGCAACCTCCACCCTCCATCTATCTGATGGTAGCTAATCAAAACGCATAGGCAATCTAGAGGCTTGTTGCCTCCACCCAAGAATGTCAAGGGAGTCCAGAGAAACAAGTCTCCACCCTTAAAAAAAAATACAGTGGTTCCACCCAATTTGGGGAATCTAGAATCCAATGTAAAACCACTCAGTAAGAAAGTCTCTAGAGATCCTCCTTTCAAGAATCCAAGGAACAACCCTCCATGCCAACCATCAAGGGAATCCAAAGAAATACCATCTCCACCCTCTAGCTATATCGGGAATCGAGAGGCCATTATTCCTCACCTAGGAGAGACCTTCTTCCTACCAATATTGCCAACTGAAAGCTGATATCGTTGTATTTATTCCTTTTTGTTCCTCTACAAAACTCCCTTCATTCCTCCTCCTACTCGATCCCACTTCTCTTAGCTCCTCCCTGTTGCCCAATGATGAATAGAACTCCCTTCTGCTTTATCCCTTGTGCAGTGATTGACTTCCACTGACCTTGCTGCCAACACTATCCAATCTTCATTAATCTCATCCTTTCTGCCTTATAAGTTTTTCCAAAGTAGCATGGTTGTCGTTCTTATTTTTCATTTCAATTTAATTAAAGGTTTAACACATTTAAGGATCAACAACTAGCCTTTAATGATTTTTCAAAAACAGTTCATATTTCCTGCAACAAGGAAACCTTGAATATCCCAAGCAAGTAACCTCCTCAGCTCTGGAATCTGTGTCCCTTGACTCAGCCCATTTTTTCTTTTGTAAAAATATTATGTCATTTCATTAGAGAACCATGGTTGGGGCTGTCACAAACACCTACCCCTTGAGGTAACAATGCCCTTGGTGTTCTTTGTCCATATGCAACATAGGCAATGAACTAAAAACACATATTGTTTTGTGGAGCTTTATATGTACAACTCTATATGGTATTTACAATTATATATACATTTGCTTCAAACAACAAAAAATAAAGGATATGTTTCCATCATGGAGTCAGTCGTTTCCCAAGTGGCTTCCAAATGCCCAAAGTGCCTCCATTTCACTTTGAATTGTTCTATGGCTCGATTCTAGAGCATGAGACTCCTTCGGTCTAGAATGCAAAATGGATATGGATGGAGCTCTCCCTCTAATTCCACTTGTAGCACATGCCAATCAATCACATGATTAAAATATTGTACATATATTTTAAGCAAAGAAACATGGAAAACATCATGAATTTTAACTGAAGGAGGTAAGGCCAACCTATAGGCCACTGGTCCAATCCTTTCAAGGATTTCAAAAGGCCCACAATACTATGGTGCCAACTTGGCACATGACCCAATCTTTAAGGAACTCTTCTTGGGTTTGATTCTCAAGTAAACATGTTCCCCAACTTGGAACTCTTTATGCACCCTATGTTGATCTACATAGTTTTTTACCTATCTTGTGCCACCTTCAAATTATGCTTGATGATTTTAATTTGTTGCTACATTTTCTTAAGCATGTCAGTCCTAATAAGCACTTTGTTCATTGGATCACTCTAACTGATAAGAGTATTGCAACTCCTCCCATACAATGCCTCAAATGGACTCATCTTTATGGATTCTTGGTATCCATTGTTGTATGCAAACTCTACAAGTGAGAGATACTCCTCCCACCTCTTAGGATGATGCATCACATACATCTGCAACATATCTTCGAGGATCTTATTTATCTTCTCTGTTTTCCCATCCATTTGTGGATGATAATGATGTATTGGATTCCAATTCTATCCATAAACCTATAAACAATTCCTTAAAAAATCTTGAAGTGAACTACATCTCGGTCAGAGATGATTTTCTTTGGAATTCCATGCAATCTCACAATCTATTTTATGATTATTTGTGCCAACTCACTAGGAAAATTAGTAGATTTCACTGCCACAAAATGAACCACCTTGCTCAACTTTTCAATCGCCATCATAATTGCATCATGTTGTTTGGAGATTCTAGGAAAACCTGTAATGAAATCCGTAAATATTACCTCACATTTTCATTCCAGAATGGGAATGGGCTACAATATTCCTGATGGATGCTTTCATTCATCCTTCACCTATTGGCATTATATGCATTTAGCCACAAAATCAGCTACTTATTTCTTCAAATTAGACTAATAGTAGAACTTTTAAATAGTTGTGAGGGTCTTTTGGTACCATGGATGGCCTAAATATGACTTGACATGGAACTCTCTCATTATGAGCCTCTTCAATTTGTCATTATCTGGCACATAAATTAGTTTCTTGAACCTAATTAGGTTGTCATAACTGAGGTGATATTCCCATTAGGGGAGTTTTGAGGTCTAAAATGGGCCTCCTAAGGAAATTATAAATAATAGTGGAAATAATAAAATAAGATTAGATTACATCATCAAATTTTAGAGGGAAAAAAGAAAAAGCTATTTTTTTCAACTCGTATTTTCAACTTATCTCCCTATGGGTTTATGCAAATTTCAAGTGGAAACACTCGCTGGATGCAAAATTTGATTCCTCTTCTAAGGAGTACCCATGTTGCATACTTTCAATGGACCCCACTACATGAAAAAAATAGAAATACATGAAAAATGTGATTGCAATCACATTTTTTCATGTATTTCTCAATTTTCGTGTAGCAGGGTCCATCGAAAGTATGTAACATGAGTACTCCTTGGATGAGGAATTAAATTTTGCATCCAATGAGTGCTCCCTCTCGAAATTTAAGTAAAACCTTAGGGAGATAATTTGAAATATTATTTTTATTAGTTTTAATCCTTTTACCTTTTTACTCCAAAAATGGTGAATTGTCCCCCATGGTTGACGTCATCATATTGAATCCTACTAGTTCTTATAAAGCTTATTTTGGTTGTACATTTTTCATATGAGGCCCATTTTAGACCTCAAAATTCCCCTAATGCTCATCCCCACCATCTTGTAGCAAATTTTCTCTCATTTGTTGATATTTTTCATCACATTGTCCTGTTATTTTGACCCTTTCTACCAGGTCCATTTTGTAAGAGCTTAGAGCTGTCAAGTGATTTTCTTGACTTCTCCTACTAAGTCCACCAATAACCCTCTTCTCTTTTCCATTGATCTAATTGATCTCAAATTTGTACTCGCTAAGTATGGCCAACCATCTAGCATGTCTAATGTTCAACTTGGGTTGCTCAAACAAATACTTGATCCCTCTATAGTTTCTCATAAGTGTACGTTTTATGCCAAGGAGGTAATGACTCTAAATCTTCAATGCATGAATGATGGCAACTAACTCTAGATCACGAGTCATATAATTCACCTCATGCTCATTCAATTTCTGTGATTCAAAATAGACTACCTATCCTTCTTGCATCAAGACTATACTGTGCCCTTCCTTACAGGCATCTGTGCATACTGTCTAGTCAATTTAACGTCTTAAATTGCTCTACATAAATTATCAATCCGGGTATCGTAAAATGATGAAGTGTGGTGTACCATATGTGCTTAGTTAACCTTTCTCTTACTTCGTCGTTTTATAGTTTATGTTGTTTTTGGGGTTTTGTTCTTGTTGCTTTTCTAAAGTGTTTATTGATGGAGTTAGTATTTAAACAAAAGTGTAAATATACAACTAGTTCAATCGAAATAAAATGCAATAATCAAATAATGAGAGAATGACTATGAGACCCAGTATCCTTGCCGCTTCAGCAAAAGGACAAGATGATTCTATCACGTCATTAGTTCATTAAAAGGCTATGTGCATCACTAATCTACAATCAACTTGAAAGAAATTTATGTACAGCTAATATACATGGTGAAATAAAATGCAAAAATAAAATAACAACTATACAAGGCAGGGGCCCTCTACCACCTATGAAATCAAATGCTTAAAGGAAAATAAAGACATCAAATAAAGGACTAATGACATCGGCCCAGTATCTCTGCTGCTGATTTAAAATGAAAATGAAATCTATATTAAATTCAATTAAAAGTGAGAACAACTATCTCACACTATTTTAACTCTTCAACTTAATCTAAGCAATGTGAAATCTAAGTGACACTACATAAAGGAGACAAATCACACTACTTTAACCTTTTCTTAACCTTTTTGCCTTTCAGCTAGATTTATCATGTGAGAACAGTTATGAACAAGTCAGCAATGTGAGTCTTAAAGCAAACTAAACCAAGCTGTACTAAGTGATATTTTGGCTCCAATAAAGTTATTTGATTATGGAAAAAGAACCATCAATAGATGAACAACTTGATATCTAAGAGCAGAAAGTAAAGTGCAAGTTAAAGAAATGATACTAATGAAAATCAAACTGCAGAAAAATAGAGGTCAGCAACATAGACAAGATGATCACACATGCCACTAGTCATGAAATCAAAGCAAAATTGAATACACTTGCATGAATTAAAATTGCATGAATGAAAAATCTAATCTACCTTACATTCTACAAAACACTATTTACAAAATGAAATCTACTCTACCTTACATTCTAATATGCTCCATGACATCTACTCCACATCTCCTTCCATGTTGAGAACATCAAAGCTTTATTCAATTTCTTCAAAAGTACAAAGTACAACAAAGTTCTTCAAAGCTTCCAAAAGCCATCAAGGAAGAACTACAAACTTAAGAACTAGGGACTAAAGACTAACAAATAAAGGAGAGAGATCTCCTATTTATACAAAAAGATGAGAGCCATCTCATTAATGATAGTCCATGAATCTCTCCCTCTACCTCTAGTGTCCTAATCAAAATAGGAACTGATAAGACACATGTCTTCTTAGAGTTACAATACAATTAGGAGATGTGACACATATCCTCATGATCCCATGATTCTTTCCAACCAAATTCGAATTTGGCCTTGGGGTGCCACATAAGGGTCTTCTAGAAGCCTCCTTTCAACCTACACATGTCAACAATCTCAACCCATTTGTTAGGTATAAGCATATGCACATTATTTTCTAATGTTTAACCACAAATTCACTTAAAAGGCTTAGAAATAATAAATATTGGAAAAACATAAAGGTGGCCCAATGATCATGAAAGTGGGATGAATGTGGTGACATAGTAGTGAAATGGAGGTGAAATGGAGGTGATATAATGGACATAATAGTGAAAGTGTAATGGAAATGAATGACATTTTCAAGACTCAACATACCCCCCAACTGAAGCTATTGCATGTCCTCATGCAATGTATATTACATTAACTCTTTTGATCCTTGAGCTTTGGCTTAACTTTGCATGATATCATTTGATAACTTCATATTTCTGCAAAGTGTTTTACTTGAATTGCAACATGGTTGGTTCTTGTGTTACAACCATTTTTTTTCTTTGTTGTTGCCTTCTACTTTGATATTTGAACTTTGCATAATGATATTTTGATTATTTTTGCAAAGTATATCTTTATTGGATTGCATGATGGTTGGTTCTTGTGTGACAACCATGATTTTGTTTGTATCCAATTTATCCTTTAAGCACTTTTTCAATAGCCATTGTATGCTCATAATAGCAATGTAATAATTAATATATGTTGGAAGTATGTGAGCTCCTGAATATGATATGGACATGGCAAGATATGAATATGAATGTATTCCCCCCCCAACTGATGGTATTGGCAATTTTATGAAATGAGGAAGAGAAATGTTTTTCCAACAATTATCATTCTAGCTTTTATGGAATTCTATGGTCAAAAGTTAGAAAATGACGTATCTTCACTTACCCTTTGGAGTTGATGAGTTGTATGTGTGGTGGCTGAAAAATTCTGATCATATTCTTCTTCAAGTGGCTGAACAAGAGGATTCATGGATAGATAGATAAGATGACTTTTTATTGCTTCTACTAAAACTTGTTGAATCTGCTCCAAAATGCTGAAAATAATAGTCTTCATGTCTTCAAAACTCATTGGCACAATTCCTACTATGTGAAAAGATGTTCTGATGTCGAACATAGTAGGAAATTGTTGGCTTAGTGGCCATTAATAGATGCCACTAGTCAACACGAGAACTCTCACCATTGATGACAATGAGAGTCAAGATGCCCAAACACATCTTACTAGGTACAAATGAATTTGCTGAAGTCGAGTCACCTAGAAGATCTGACGAACAAGGGACATTAATGTATTCCCATTGTTTGTCAGCATGAGAACTTGCCATTAAGGCATGCAAGCCTCAAGGTGTTTTTACAAAGAACTTAGACTCAAAGGACTATGGACTCAATAATTTGCATTGAAGCAGGGCTTATTTGCGGAATGAAAATGACAAGAAATGGAATATAAAAATGGAAGATGGCAATGGAGAGTAGAAATGGCAATGGGCAATAAGCATATGAATGAGCCTCTTGCTTTTATTTGTGGGTTATGAATGGACAAAAAGAGATGGAAAGTGTATGTGAATGTAAATGGAAAGTATGGAGTGGAATGAGGTGAATGGTTTATTATGAAGTATGGATGTGATGGATGAATGTGATGGAGACAATAGTATCTGAAAGTTTTTCAAGTGTTTGAATCTGATTTTGCATCAACATATTTCCTCTTTGTTGTTGATCATCCTCTTATGAAACAAATTGGTCTCTTAGAGAGACACCATTCTCTTGTAGTCATTTGTCCTTCCTCCTGGAACCTGCAAAAAAAACTAATACTTCTTCTGCAATGGAATGTAAGATTATCAAAGGAGAGAGATAACCAATCTCTCTAGTTATGATATTTACACACAAAACTAAGAATTTGTATTAATGAAATAAGTTCTCAAAGGAAAAATCAAAGGAATTTATACCTGATTTGGAATTAGTGCCTCAAGTTGATGTTGCTTCTTTTCAGCAATTTATTTCATTATTTTCCATTTCAAACCCAAATGATGGATTTCTCATTGTGTAGATCTTGTTGAGATCTTTCCAATGGTACTTAAATCATCAAAATCTGATTTTGTATGAAAAAGTTAGGCTAATTTGAACAATGAAGTTTTTTTTGGCTGCTGAATTGGAGAACAGCTGCGGAATTGGACTTTAGCTGCGGAATGTGCATGGTTCTGTAGCTAAAAATATTGGATACAAAGTTAGCCATTCATCTTTCATCATCAATCCAAAATTAATCAATACCTTCAGAAAAGTGAGAAAATAACTTGTTCATTTCATTGATTCAAAATTATTATTTTTTTCTTGACATGCAGCGACTCAATGTGGCGACTCAGTGTGGCGACTTAGTGATAACACACAATTTGACTTCCTTTTGACTGGGGTCTTTTCCATCAAATTTGATCGAATGAATAGGACACCATCCATGTACCAACATTCCCCCAGCTACCCATGTGACTTGTTTTGCTTGATGACACCTGCAACCTAGAGTTTAACAAAACAGCTACGGAAAGTTGGGCTAGCTGCGGAAAGTTGGGCTGGCTGCGGAAAGTGGCTAAAACAGTCGATCATCAATTTTGAATTTTTTTTTTTTTTTTTTCATTGCCTGCATGTAGGAACTCTGTGAATGGAGCAAAACAGCTTTATTGATGAATTTATAATTTTACAAACAACCTATAACCATGATCATAACTATTTGGCCCTTTCGGTTCTGCCCTTAGTAACCGACCCATCCTTTACTCTGTTTAAAATTCAATCTGAAATTCAACTGCGTCTGAAGGTTTAACAGAGGTAAGACAGTTATGTTGTAAGGTTGATGGAAGAACAATGGCTAAAAATTGCAGATGGATACGGGAGTGTTCAAGCACTGTAAACAGAAACAGAGGATGAGCAGCCAAGATGAATTCACAAGAAGATACAAATGCATGCGTTGATTTGCTTCATCATAAAAATCTAAAAAAAAAATATCTGCACATATTTCCTCCTGATTAGATGTCATCTCAAACAACAAATATGATCTAGATTCTATACAGGCTGGTTTTGCTCAGGTAGAAAGAAAGAACCAGCAATTCACAAGTACATAACCATCAGTGCTAGAACTGACTTAGCAACAGCAGTATAACTGGCTTCACTTTTACAGCCCTCAGAATTCTAAGCTCTCCCACACGATTCCTTCAATTCAGGAAGTTACGATTAATGATGATATTTTCTTATCGAGAGGACCTTGCTTCTGGTAATGGGAAAGATCTTGAAGGGAGCAACGTCCTTGATGGGATTTAATGACAGAGAGTCGTGTTCAATTGGAATATGTCTCTAAACAGGTTTGAATTTAATAAGATGGAAGGCGTGTAATCGGGTTTTAGATGCCAGCATGCAGCTGATTCCAAATTAGAATTCCTTTCCTCAGGCACGTGAAATTGAATCACGCATTCAACTATCAGTTAATCAATTCAAATCTAGTTTTTTTTTCACGCGGCGGCAAAAAAGAGGCTCCAAAGAACCGAAGATATCTCCCAGACCGCCACAAATTTCTTCAAACGGTTTCTGGGTTATCTAATTAACCCACCTGGCAACAAAACCCATGCTTTAGTTTTTCTAAATTCGTCTCTGTTTGGTCAAATCGAACGTTTTAAGTTTGACATTTTTTTCTACTGTTTACGCATTTTTCCTGAGTTAACAATTCTCTGTTCTGCATTCTTTCTGAGTTGATGTTTTTATTGCTGCATTCGTTTTTCTTGTTTGATCTACTGTTCTGCAGGTGTATTACACAGGTTCAAAAATTACAAGAAGCTCAAAATCATCATCAATTATATACGATATGTATGAAGAGAATAGAGAAGCGCTGCACATGAAACTGATAGGAAGGAGGCAAGTATTAACACTCCAAAGTCCTTAGGGTCTGAGACAATCATTCCCATGACATAACCCAGCAAGTCCATGCATGATTGAAGAGAGTTTTGAACACCACCTACAACACCACACTCTGATTCAGGGACAGAATCCTGCATTTCTTGCACCACAGCAAGATCAAACATCCATAGTCCCAAGCGAGATGCAGCCACTCCTCCCATTAACATCCAAGATGATAGTTGTTGCTTTTGAACCCAAACTGAAGCCACACATGGCAACAAAATCCACCACTGAATCCAAATGGACCAAAGCCACTGAATCCAATGATCGCACTTACTGCACGGGCAAGGCCCAACACATAGGTTGGAATACCTCTCCATTCTAAGGTTGCTGTCATCAAGGTACCAAAACTTAAGACTGTGAAGTACAGCAGAGCCAAAGAAAAACCTGCAGGTGCCACATCTTGCTGCATGTATACCAACCATCCTTATGATATAAACTCACTTCTATATGCATTTTTTTTTCTCTGAATTTTTGAATTTTTATATTGCTTAGTCATACCTGCATTTTCATTTTATTGCACTAACATCTTGACTGTAAATGTGAAAAACAGAGTGGTGGATGCGGAAACTGATTACAGCTGTGGAAACTGATTTCAGCTACAAAAACTTGGCATAGCAACCACTTAGCTAAATAGAGATAGTTAGGCAATCTGAATGGAAATGATCATGGGGAAATAACTTTTATTGATGAAATGAAATGGATGGCATGGAGTGAAAATGGCAATGAAATGAAGTTTTTTTTTTTTTTCTTGAATCAATTGAAGTGATGAAGTTTATTTTGTCTCCTATATTTTTTCTTAACAATTCTTTTTCTGATCCTCCAGATCACACAAAGTGCAAGAGGAGAGCATACTCAAGAATTATTAATCTTTTTTTTTTTTTTTTTTTTCAGATGTAAGAAATAAGGTCTCCTAATTACACTTCCCCGGCAACGGCGCCAAAATGTCTAGTCAATTTAACGTCTTAAATTGCTCTACATAAATTATCAATCCGGGTATCGTAAACTGATGAAGTGTGGTGCACCATATGTGCTTAGTTAACCTTTCTCTTACTTCGTCGTTTTATAGTTTATGTTGTTTTTGGGGTTTTGTTCTTGTTGCTTTCCTAAAGTGTTTAATGCAACTTAAAAAATGTTATTGATGGAGTTAATATTTAAACAAAAGTGTAAATATACAACTAGTTCAATCGAAATAAAATGCAATAATCAAATAATGAGAGAATGACTATGAGACCCAGTATCCTTGCTGCTTCAGCAAAAGGACAAGATGATTCTATCACATCATTAGTTCATTAAAAGGCTATGTGCATCACTAATCTACAATCAACTTGAAAGCAATTTATGTACAGCTAATATACATGGTGAAATAAAATGCAAAAATAAAATGACAACTATACAAGGCAGGGGCCCTCTACCACCTATGAAATCAAATGCTTAAAGGAAAATAAAGACATCAAATAAAGGACTAATGACATCGGCCCAGTATCTCTGCTGTTGATTTAAAATGAAAATGAAATCTATATTAAATTCAATTAAAAGTGAGAACAACTATCTCACACTATTTTAACTCTTCAACTTAATCTAAGCAATGTGAAATCTAAGTGACACTACATAAAGGAGAAAAATCACACTACTTTAACCTTTTCTTAACCTTTTTGCCTTTCAGCTAGATTTATCATGTGAGAATAGTTATGAACAAGTCAGCAATGTGAGTCTTAAAACAAACTAAACCAAGCTGTACTAAGTGATATTTTGGCTCCAATAAAGTTATTTGATTATGGAAAAAGAACCCCTGACCCCCGGACCCCCCAGCCGAGGGGGATCGAACCCCCCCAACCCCCGCGAGGGTGACAAGTCCCCCCTGCATGGAGGGGTATACAAACTTCCTGGGGTATACATCCAACTAAAACAAAGACCTCTAAATAATCATGCTCCACACCCAACAATCTCCCACTTCGAGAATGATTGTAGCAACTCCACCGCTGCTTCATTTGCTGGACAATGACTCCTCTTTGGACCTGGCTGTTTCTCATCTTCATCGTCATCCTTGAAGGCCAATTGAAACTGAGCATATTCTCAGTTTCTCCCTGATTACAACTTTTGTTAGCATATCTGCAGGATTCTGGCTAGTGTGTATCTTTTCCAACTTCAACTCTCCATCTTCCAACACTGATCGTATGAAATGGTACTTGATCTATATGTGTTTAGTCCTGGAATGAAATGATGAGTTCTTTGCAAGATGAATGGCACTTCGGATATCACTGTATAACGCGCCCATTTCATGCTTCTTACCCAATTCACCCATAAACCTTTGTAACCAAATCATTTCTTTACTAGCCTCTATAGCAGCAACATACTCTACTTCTATTGTTGAAAGTGCAACATTACTTTGGATTTTTGAGACTCTTTTGACAGCTATTCCACCTACAGTAAATACATATCCTGTAGTGCTCCTCCTGTTATCTCTGTTACCTATCATATATGCATCAACATATCCCTGTACAGAGATGTTTGAACCACCAAAGCATAATGCTTGATTTGTGGTACCTTTCAAATATCTGAGAATCCATTTCACTACCATCCAATGATCCTCTCCCGGATTGTTCATGTACCTACTTCAACTCCCACTGGATGTGCAATATCAGGCCTTGTGCAGACCATTGCATACATTAAGCTTCCAACTGCTGATGCATATGGAACTTTAGACATATAATCCATGTCTTCTTGGGTCTTTGGGCACATTTCCTTACTAAGTTTGAAATGGCTAGCAAAAGGTGTACTAATTGGTTTTGCATTGTGCATATTAAATATTTCCAACACCTTTTTTATGTTCTCATTCTGAGACAATGTTAATTTGAGATTTTTCATGTCTCTAGTTATTCTCATACCAAGGATTTGTTTTGCAGCTCCCAAATCCTTCATTGCAAATGAATTTGCCAATTTTCTTTTGAGCACATTTAGTTCCTGCATGTTAGACCCTACAACAAGCATGTCATCTATATACAATAACAATATAATATAGTTTCCATCATTTTGTTTTTTCAGATAAACACAATGATCAAAGTGACATCTAGTATAACCTTTTTCAGACATAAACTTGTCAAATTTTAGATACCACTGCCTTGGATCCTGTTTTAAGCCATACAAGCTCTTCTTCAACCTGCACACTAGTTTCTCCTCCCCTTTCACCTCATATCCTTGTGTTTGCTGCATATATATCTCTTCTTCCAAATCCACATGGAGAAAGGTTGTCTTTACATCTAATTTCTCAAGATGCAAATCTTCAACTGCTACTAGACTTAAAATAGTTCTGATTGAAGTCATTTTAACAATAGGAGAAAATATTTCATCAAAATCAATACCTTTCTTTTGTGCAAACCCCTTCACCACAAGTCTAGATTTGTACCTTTGTTTTCCTCCATCTTCTTCCTTCAGCCTGTAAACCCATTTATTCTTTAATGTAGTTTTTCTTGCAGGCAACCTGACTAAGTCCCAAGTCTGGTTATGCATTAAAGAGTCCATCTCTTCTTCCATGGCTAGCTCTCACTTCTTCCTGCTTTCAACCTACATTGCTTCTTCATAACATTCGGGTTCATCAGAATCAGTCAACAATAAATAATATAATGAAGGAGAGTATCATTCAGGGGGTATACTTATCCTGGTAGATCTTCTGACACCACTTTCAGGTTTTTAGGGTGCCTGTTGCTGTTGTGGTGGTTGTTGTTGTTGTGGTTGTTGATTATTATTATTTTCAAGAACCTTTACTTTTTCAGCGATCTCATCAAGAACTATGTATTCCTTGTTTTTTTTTCCTGTTTCTTTTCCCGCAACTAATTCTTATACAAGACTTTTTCATTGAATATTACATCTATGCTCCAAATGATTTTGTGATTTTCATAATCATATAAGCGATAACCAAAATCATTAACACCATATCCAATAAAGGTACATTTCTTTGATTTTGCCTCAAGCTTAGTTCTATTTTCTTTATTAATATGGACAAAGGCTTCACAACCAAAAGGCTTTAAAAAAGAGTAGTTTACTTTTTTACCTATCCATGCTTCCTCTGGAACACCACAATCAAAGGAACTTGAAGGCCCTCTGTTTATTAGATAAACAGTAGTATCTATAGCATCTGCCCAAAATTGTAAAGGCAATCTTGCATGAAATCTCATGCACCTTGCACGCTCCATGATCGTTTTGTTCATCCTTTCTGACACACCATTTTCTTGTGGTGTTCTTGGAACTGTCTTCTCTCTATGAATTCCATACTCTGAATAGTACCTATCAAACTCTTTGCTGCAATATTCACCTCCATTGTCTGATCTGAGACACTTCAATTTCTTTCATGTCTCAATCTCAACCAAAGCTTTCCATTTCTTGAAAGTATCTTATACATTAGATTTATTCTTAATACAATAAATCCAAGTTTTTCTAGTTTCATCATCAATAAAAGTAACATAACAATGAGAGCCACCGAGAGATGATACCTAAGCAGGTCCCCATACATCTGTATGCACAAGCTCTAATTTTTCGCTCTTCTTTTCTTTCCCAACTCTGAGAAATCTGACTCTCTTCTATTTTCCATAAATGCAATTCTCACAGAAGTCCAAATCAACATTCTTCAAACCCGGCAACAAATTCCTTGAGTGAAGAATCTTCATCCCCTTCTCACTCATGTGTCCAAGCCTATAATGCCATAATGTTGCATCTTCTCCTTTGGAAGTTAAAGCATTAATAGAGTTAGAAATACCATTGCATAAATACAATGTACCAACCTTTTCGCCATTTTCTATTACCAGGGCTCCTTTGATGACCTTCCAAGCTCTATCTGTGAAAGTTGTCACACAACCTTCACCGCCTAACTGCCCTATTGAAATCATAATTTCAGATTTGGAACATGCCTTACCTCCTTTAGTAGCCATTGGTTTCCATTCTGCTATTTTACAAGAACCTTACCCATTCCAACAATTTTACAGGGTTTATCATCACGCAAACGGACTTGTCCAAAATCTCCTTGAACATAGTCATGAAAATATTTCTTATAAGGTGTGGCATGGAATGAGGCCCTTGAATCTACCACCCAGGAATCAGTAATATTTTCGAAAGAAAGAATCAAAGCATCTTGTAACACCTTACCTGTCACATTTTCTTCATGATTGTTTTCTTGTTGTGCATCACCTTCTTTTCCCTTCCGAGATCTACAATGTTTCTTTAGGTGTCCTTTCTTTCTACATTTCCAGCACACTATCCCCGATCTGGACTTGGATTTGCCTTTCCTTGATTTACTACGATATCCTGAGCTCTTTCCTCTTTCCATTTTTCTTCCCCTAGACTCTACAATTAAAGCATTACCCGATGTCTCACCGAAGCTTTTCTGTCGCATTTCCTCGCTAAGGATAGCACCGACAACATCATCAAACTTTAAAGTACTAGATCCAGAAACAGAGTTACTAATGGCCATTAATAAACCATTCCAACTTTTTGGCAATGAGCACAAGAATAACAAAGCTCTAACTTCATCATCAAAGTTTACCCCTACAAAACTTAACTGACTTGTAACAGTATTAAAATCATTTAAATGGTCTGCAACAGATTCACCTTCCGACATTTTCATATTAAATAATCGTTTCATAAGAAATACCTTGTTTGAGGCTGAGGGTTTTTTAGATAGTTTCGCCAACACCTTAATCAAACCCTCTGTCGTTGTTTCCTTTGAAATGTTGAAGGCAATCGATGTTGTGAGACACAACCGTACTATTCCGAGTGCCTTTCTATCGAGAAAGTTCCATTCTTCATCTATCATACCCATTAGCATCTTTGTTTTTCCGCCTAATGGTAGGTACAGATCTTTTTGATACAGATAATATTCCATCTACATCTTGCACAATGAGAAGTTTTGGCGGTTAAATTTCTTTACCCTAAACTTACCATTTTCCGCCATTGCTCCCACTCGAACTAGGAACCCTTCTCTCCTGCGAGTTTATCAGCCAAATAGACCTTCCGATCTAATACCAGTTGTTAGAAAATTATATATTACAGAGCAATGGAACACATAGAATATTGCATAAATATAAACATAGAAAACACATAAAACCAGAGAGACACAAATATACGTGGTTCACCCTGTTTGGGTTATGTCCACCCCGAACAGCCAGTCCTTCCTTTCTATTATCCAGCAAAATGAAGAGACACAACCTAGAACAAATCTGTTGTAATATCCTTTATTTTCTCTCACAGTCTCACCTCTATGTTTCTTGCTCGGGGAATACACATCTATTACACAACCTCAAATAAAATTCCCTCACACAAAGAGAGGGGTTTCCTTCTAGGGAAGAAAACCCTAAACTAAACATAAGTTCTACCGTCAGATCGTCCACCTAATGAATGACCCAGATTGACTAGAAATTACTATACTTTTACAAGGCAATTTTACATCTGTTTTTAGCTTCAGGGGCGCCGCCCCCAAAACCCCTGCTAGGGGACCGCTGCCTCTCGGACCCCCAAGCTGAGGGGGATCAACCTCCCCGAACCCTTGCAAGGAGGATAAGTCTTCCTTGCATGGAGATGTGTATAAACTTCTTGGGGTATACATCCGACTGAAACAAGGACCTCTAAATAATCATGCTCCACACCCAATACAATTCTCAAGGATGAACCCTTGACTGCATGCATGAGTTTTCTCCCTGAGAAAACACATGAAACTAATGGTACACTGTCATTGAACATTAATCTCAACTGGGTCTTTCTTAGAATATACTTGCATGAGTCTTTGATGAGGGAATCTTCAATTAACTAGAGTAGCACTAGTTGAGTGAATTAATGCATCAACTGACTGTTAACTCACTATTAGTTCCTCAAACAGTTTGGAACTAATTTAACTGTACTTAACTCAGTAAACTGAGTTAACTAATTACAACTCAAATATAGCTCAATCTTATCTCCTTAATTTAAGGGATAACTCTTGCATGACTTCGGAAAGACTTCTAACTTGAATTTCTCCAACTGATTAATTTAAAATAAATTAATTAATTATTTCCAAGTAGCTATTAATACTAAATTCGATTTTAATTCACAATTTAGTTCAATGACAAATTAAATTGGAATATTCTTATTGCCATATTTCAACAAAACTCTCTACACATGAAAGAAGTTTTATTTGTACCAAGTCAAAAGAAAAATCTATTATCTATCGGAAGATAAAGGTTATAGAGTTGCATTCTTGGATGGACCATTAGGGGATTTTTGAGGTTTAAAATGGGTCTCTTAAGTAAATTATAAAATAATAGTGGAAATAATAAAATAAGGTTAGATTACATCATCAAATTTTAGAGGGAAAAAATAAAAAACTATTTTTTCAACTCGTATTTTCAACTTGTCTTCCTATGGGCTTACTCAAATTTCGAGTAGTAACACTCGTTGGATGCATAATTTGATTCTTCATCCAAGGAGTACCCATGTTGCATATTTTCGATGGATCTTGCTACACGAAAAATGAGAAATATATGAAAAACGTGATTGCAATCACATTTTTTCATGTATTTCTCATTTTTCAAGTAGTAGGTTCCATCGAAAGTATGAAACATGGGTACTCCTTGGATGAAGAATCAAATTATGCATCCAATGAGTGTTACTGCTCGAAATTTGAGTAAATCCATATGAAGATAAGTTGAAACTACGAGTTAAAGAAGTAGTTTTATTATTTTATTATTTTTTAATCTTTGTATTTTTTTTACTCCAAAAATGGTGAATCATCCCCCATGGTTGACATCATCTTGAATCCTATTGGTTCTTATAAAGTTTATTTTGGTTGTACATTTTTCTTAGGAGGCCCATTTTAGACCTCAAAGTTCCCTTAATGAAGTTTTTATATGTCTTAAGAATTCAATCAGAGAGTCAACAAAAGTAATTGGTGTACATGAAGGAGGACTATATATACCAATAGGATGACCAACACAAGCATTGGTTCATAATAGTAATAGTCTATGTGAGCCATGGCATCATAGATTTCCTCACTTACATTACAAAGATTTACCAACATTAAGAAAAATGGTTACAAGTCTTCCAGAACTTCAAATTGAGTGTGATGACATCTGTAAGGGTTGTGCACTTGGTAAAAATACCAAAGGATCATTTCCAGGTAATGATAGTAGATCCAATGGCGTCTTGGTATTGGGTAATTTAATTGTTCTTTAAATTACTTTACATTAAATTGTCAATCCAGGATCATAAACATGCGAAGTGTGTGACACAATATATGATAGGAGTTTAGCTTTCAATTCTAAAAGAAATAAATTGCAATGAAAAAAATTATACTCTATAAAAACAAATAAAATGACATGAAATGAAATATTAATCTAGAAAACAATTGAAGAATTAATCTAGGAAAGCATTGAAAAATTACTCTAGGAGATCATTGAAAATTAATTTAGGAAAACATGTAAAATTAATCTATGAAAGCATGGAAATATTTAATCTATAAAAGTGAGTAAATTTAATCTATGAAATCTTGTAATTTTAATCTAAAAAACATTTGAAATCTATTTCTATGAAGAAAGCGACTCTAATCACAAATGAGAATGTTTTAGAATTTAAATATCTTTTTGTATTTTTATATTTCTCAAGTGCTTGATTGCAATATGGAAAATAATGAAGTGACAATTAGAAACTTGAAAATAAAGCATCTAAAACAAAAAAAAAATAAGTCAAATCTTAAGTGATCATTTAAATGTAAATTATTTCTTAATTAAAAAGATTAAAGAATTGTGATGGCTTCAAAATATAGATTGATTTAGGTTCAAAATGAGTGATATCTTTCTTAATTTGATGAATAATTCAAATTCTTTTTCTCTTGCTGGCCACAACACAAAATACAAAAAATTATATTTAAAATATCCACAAATATATCCAAAACCATGCATTTTTTCAAGAAATTCCTGCGTAGCAGCTCCTTTGGCTCATTCTGCACAAAACCCATGCTTTAGTATTTGAAGATCTGTCTTAATTTGGTTAGAAACTGCGTTAGAAGTTGGCTTCTCGAAAATTGTTGTTAATCTAAATCATCATCTTCGATCAAGTGTTGAAAGCTCACAATTGTATCATTAAACAAAGTGCTATTGCTAATCTACAAAAGAAACTAATTTAAAACATAAGAAAACTAATATAAACTACATATATTATGAAACTACATGAATTATAAAACTACATCTTACAACAAAATAAGAATATAAAACTATAAAATAAATAACACAAGAACTTATCAAATGTATTTTACTCCATCATAGTTTAGAATTATGTTCCAAAGGTTCCTCCTTTTCAATGGAGAAGACACTCATATTTTATACAAAAACTAAGATAACTAATTAATAAATATAAATCCATAAATAACTACAACCATGTGTTAACATCTAGCAGGTAACATCTCTACATATCCTCTCATGAATATCTAAATATTTGATAAGAAATATTATCAAAACTTTCATGATTTTCCTACATATGTTCTTGAATGATTATCGCAAATATTCCTTAAATTTTCAAGAGTTTGAAGAGGAAATTCAGATTTGAAACTTAGGGTCCAAATATGACTTTGATGGAATCTTCAAATATGATTACACACAACATAAAACTCATACAAATTTTATATATAAGTGAATACATGTTATTTTTCTAATATTTAACCATAAATTCACTCAAAATTCTAAAATAATGTTTTGGAAAATAATAATGATAAACCAATATATGACCATGAAAATGGTCTTAGTGTAAGGTTATAATATAGTGGAATATGGTTAAAAGTGAATGAAAAGATAATGAAAAATATGACATTTTGGAGACCCAACATTCCCCCCCAACTAAAGATGTTGCATGTCCTCATGCAACCTTGCATTGATTCTCATGAACTAAATTCATCTCATTTTTTATAGCCTTTTGGAGTGAAATATTATGTTTTATCAACAAGTTGTTTTGTGACTTGAGATACTTTTCCAAGATTTGCATCTTTTGCAAAGTCTTCTTCAATTCTTTATTTTTCTCTAGAGCTTTCTATTGTGGAGCCTTCTTTGAAATATATCTAAGTTGCAGCTCTTGTGGTTGGTTCTTGTGTGGCAACCACAAGTATTGCAAGTGTTGGTTCTTGTGTAGCAACACTTTTGTTTTACTTTTCTTCTTGCTGCAACAAAGAATACTTGAAAATACATTCAAAATGAAGACTCATCTATATACATATCAAATGATCTTTACTTATAATCTAAATCATTCCAAAACATATTAATATTTGAATTGAAGAGAAACAACAATCAGTTGGGTGAAACATGTTGGTTAACAATATATAAGGTTATGGAATATGGAATTGAAAATTGGTAATGAATATCCCTGCCCTCCCCCCACCTCAACTAAAGGTGTTTTCCATATGTGAAAAATGGAGAAAGAAATGTCATATGGAAAATTTTCCAAATACATGTCTTTTAGGATTCAAGATTAGAAAAAAACATACCTTCACCTACTTAAAAAGTCCATATGTTATGCATCTAGGAAATCTTGGTTGTTACTACTGATCATGAAATGTGAAGTGAAAGAATCTAATATGCTTCTTCTTTTCTCTTGGTTGTATGAATAAAGGATGAAATATGAAATTGGAGCCTTTATGCCTTCTTATTACTAGAACTAGGAACTGAACCTTGATTTATTAGAACATTGTTGTAAGTTGTTGATATCATAAACCATATAGTCTTCACATATAACCCCGATTAATACAATTAAATCTATGTGAATGTATTTAGTTGAAGTTAAACATAGAAATAATTCATTGTATTACCGAACACTAATGTCAATCATTAACCAATGCAAGACAACTCACCAATAATGTAAATGAGTGTCAAGGTACAAGAGAGCATCTTGACAGGTACGAATAAACATGTTGAAGTCGAGTCACTAACAAGATATAACAATCAAGAGACATTGTTTTAATCCCATTTTTTTCATCGAAGAGGCTTTCCATTGATGCATTCAAGCTCAAAGGCACTTAAAACAACATATGATCTTGATCCCAGCTAAAGCGTTGAAGTTGATGGGAAAAGATCTATTGGAAGGTGGGCCTTAAGGAATCCCACATCATCCAACTCGAGAATAGAACAAAAAATAATTTGAAGAACCATAATGAAATATTAAAACCAACATGAAATTACTAATGTATTGTGAACTTGCTCGTTAGATGCCTAGTTTTCAACAAATCTTGTGTCCAATTATGCCAATAAACTATTTTTCACAACAAAGTTTTTTTTTTTTTTTTTTTTTTTTAATTATTTTTTTTCTATCCTACTCTACTTTGAAAAAGAAAATCTCTTTCAAGTATGGGAATAATTCCAATGGAACTATGTGCGTAACATGATGACAAATAAACTCATACACAAGCATGCAAGATATGTTTTGATATATACTAGTATATGTGATACCGACTGCCTTGATTGAGATGATGCTAGAAAATATTGAAGAATTGAGAATTAGGATCCAATGATTGTCTTGAACCAATATTCAATGTAATATTGTGTTCCTTTTCTTATTGCTATCATGTCATGCAAGCCTTCAGAGATGTGATCCACGTTCATAGAATCTGGTGATAGAGATGCAATAAAATCTTCAATCTCAAGTTCCAACAACTGCTCTTCATCAAAATTGTAAGTGGATTGAGGTATTTTATTGTTGTGGATCCGAAATAGTTGAGTAGGTAGTTGAGTGGGAATGAGTCTTTAGGGTGCTTTAATAGGTGGTAATGAGAAAGGTTGAATTAAGTTCAACTGAGGTTGTGGTGGAGGTGAATGGTATGGATAACATTGAGATTGGTAATGAAGATAGTGAGGAAAAGATTGAGGATATGGTGGATTTCTCCCATAAGGCCCTTGCCAATCTTGTTTCCAAGATCGATTTTGAGGTTGGGATTGAGATGGCCAAGGTTTCCAAGGAAATGATGTGTTCCAATTACATCAATATTGTTGTGCATAAGCTTGAAATTGTGAACTAGGATCTTGCATCATATTGATTTGACAAGGTTGCCAAGGTCTTCTTGGAGCTACATAATAAAGCTACTCTGGTGCTTGATTTGCTCCATTAACATTTTGGTAAACTACCTTCAACCGTGGTAATGATGGACATTCCTTAGTAGCATGTGATTCTTCACATATGACACAAATTTCAATCTTATCAATTGGACATTCAAGCAAAGCATGTTTCTTTCTACATTTAGGGAAAATTATAGACAAAGAAACATTCTCAGATTTTCTTATTTTGCATTCTTAGCATATCAATCTATTCACTTAAATTACCAAAAACTTTTGTTTTAAAATTATCAATAAAATTTTCAAGTTCAACTTAACTTACCAACTAGGATGTTGACATACTTACTCAATCTTGAGGGGATCTACCATACTTTGATTTTCATCATCTCCTTTACCCATGAGATTAAGAAGATCAATGCATTCATCTCTAATTTCTATAAGTAAGAGGGTTTTTAATGTATCAAATCTTGAATTATGCAATTTTCCCTCTTAACATTATACATAAATCTCTCTACCAAATCTTCAAGGCTCTCATATTTTTTATTCATTTTAAATATTTCCTCTTTAATATCATGATTTTTTTTTTCCACTGGAAAAATCTTAATCTTTCATTATATTTGAAAAATTACATATTATAGATGCTTTTCAGCATATGCATCATTTAACCTTATCCATCAGTAAAAAATGGAGCATAGTCTTTATATTTTTATAGAAATATCATTTTCATATCATCCCATGATCTTATTGAATTAGTTCCAAAACACATGAACCATTTAAGAGCTCTATCCTTCAATGTAGCCATAAACAATTTCAATTTCTGAGCATCTAATAAGTAATTATAAGATCTACAAAGTATTTCAAATTCAAAAAGAAAGATAAATGGGTCTTCTGATCTCATATCGTGGAAGTTGGGAAGTACATATGGAGAGATGTTTTTCATTTTAAA
Source organism: Pinus tabuliformis (assembly GCA_031772625.1). Classification (NCBI taxonomy): domain Eukaryota; kingdom Viridiplantae; phylum Streptophyta; class Pinopsida; order Pinales; family Pinaceae; genus Pinus; species Pinus tabuliformis. Next base: position 687,581,353 of record CM062817.1, on the reverse strand, counting down.
ATTTATATTAGTGCCTTGAATGGGAAATCCAAAAGGATCTCCTTTGTTGTCATCATTTCCATCCAATTCTTCTACGTCCTCTGCCACCTTTTCCACCTCCAAGATGCAGTCTTAGTCTACCTACAAAAGTAGGAATTTATGATGTGGGTGGTGATGTTGTTCTTACTACAACACATGATCTAGTGGGGATGGTAGGTGATTGTGGAATTGATTTTTTTTTTTTAGTTTATTATCTAATTAAGGTCCCTCTAGAATTCACTTTAGAAGGGATGAAATTAAACTTATGAAACTAAAAATGGATGCAGCTAAAAATGAGATGCAATTTAACAACTAAGGTTAGGAGAAACCTCATAATGTGATGCATAGGTCCCTATTATTACAATTTCTCCTTTCAAAAGTTGTGTAAATTAAAGAGAAATATAAATTGAAAGCTAAATCCTATATATACTTCTCGGGCAACAACGCCAAAATGTTGGGTAATTTAATTGTGCTTTAAATTAATTTACATTAAATTGTCAATCTAGGATCATAAAATTGTGAAGTATATGAAACAATATATGCTAGTATTTTAGCTTTCAATTCTAAAAGAAATAATTTGTAATGAAAGAAATTTCTACTCTATAAAAACAAATAAAATGACATGAAATAAAATATTAATCTAGAAAAGCATTGAAGAATTAATCTAGTAAAGCATTGAAAAATCTAGGAAAGCATGTAAACTTAATCTATAAAAGCATGAAAATATCTTATCCTTAAAAGTGAGTAAATTTAATCTATTAAAGCTTGAAATTTTAATCTTGAAAGAATTTGAAATCTATTTCTATAAAAGAAAGCAACTCTAATAACAAATGAGAATGTTTAGAATATATATATATATATATATATATATATATATATATATATATATATATATATATATATATATATATATATATATATATATATATATATATATATATATATATATATATATATATATATATATATTTAAATATTTCTCAAGCGCTTGGTTGCAATATGGAAAATAATGAAGTGATAACTAGAAACTTGAAAATAAAGCATCTAAAATAAACAAAATCAAATCCTAAGTGATCATCGAAATTCAAATTATTTCTTAATTAAAAATATAGATGATTGTTAGAGAATTGCGATGACTTCAAAAGCTAGATTGATTTAGGTTCAAAATGAGTGATCTCTTTCTTAATTTGATGGGAAGTTCAAATTATTTTTTTCTATTGATATGTTTGTTGGCCATAACATGAAATATGAAAAATTACACTTGAAACATTCATGAATATCTCTAAAATTATACACTGTTTTGAAGAAATTCTCGCGTTGCAACTAAATTGGCTCATTCTGCACTAAAACCATGTTTTAGTTTTTCAATATATGTCTTAGTTTGGTTATAAATTGTGTCAGAAGTTGGTTTCTCGAAAATTGTTGTTAATCTAAATCACCATCTTTGATCAAGTGTTGAAAGTTCACAATTGCAACATCAAACAAAGTTATATTGCTTATCTACAAAAGAAACTAATTTAAAACATAAGAAAACTAATATAAACTACATATATTATGAAACTAAAATGAATTATAAAACTACATCAAACTATAAAATAAATAAAAATATAAACTATAAAATAAATAAAAATATAAACTATAAAATAAATAACACAAAACTTATCAAATGTATTTTAATCCATCATAGTTTGGAATGATGCTCCAAGTGTTCCTCGTTTTGAATGGAAAAGACACTCATATTTATACAAAAACTAAGATAACTAATTAATAAATGTAGATCCACAAATATCTCCTATATCCACAAATATCTTATCTGGTTACAATCATGTACTAACATATAGCAAGTAACATCTTTATATATCGTCTCACAAATATCTAAAATATTTGATAAAAAATCTTATAAAAAATTTCATGATTTTTCTCCATCAAATGTGCTTGAATGATTATTTCAAATATTCCTCAAACCTTCAAGAGTTTGAAGAGGAAATTCGAATTTGAGACTTAGAGTTGAAATATGACTTTGTTGGAATCTTCAAATATGCTTACACACAACACAAAACTCATCCAACTTTTATATATAAGTGAATACATGTTTTTTTTAGTATTTGACCATAAATTCACTCAAAATACTAAAATAATGTTTTGGAAGATAATAATGATAAACCCATATATGATCATGAAAATGGTCTTGGTGTAAGGTTATAATATGGTGGAATGTGGTTAAAAGTGAATTAAAAGATAATGAAAAAGATGACATTTTGGAGACCCAACACTTGGATATGATACATTGATATGTATGTGGACTAATGACTACAACATCCTTGGGTGACTAATTGTACTATGTAACATTCATTGATGATTTCTCCCGAAAGTCTTTGATCTACTTTATGAAAATTAAATATGAAGTCTTCAACAAGTTCCAATAATTTCAAGCACAATTAGAGAATCAGACAAGAAGGAGAATCAAAGTCTTTAGATCAAATAATGGAGGAGAGTACACATCTAGGGACTTCAAATATTTTTGTAAGGAAGTAGGGATCAATATGGAATGGATTGTTCGTTACAATCCTCAATAAAAAAATGTTGCAGAAAGGATAAACATAATAGTGATAGAAGCAGTAAAGGTGATGATTCATGATCAAGATCCGATGTTCTTATGGGCTTGAAGTTGTCAGCACAATTTTTTGTGTTCAATATTGAAGTCCTCACTGAATATTAAAAGACAATACACTTGAGAAGCATTCACCGAAATAAAACCCGACGTCAGTCATTTAAGAGTTTTTTGTTGTCTAGTATATATGTTCACATTCCCAAAGAAACTTTATTTGGAACATTTTGGGAAGAAATGTATATTTGTAGGATAGAGTGAGACTTCAGAATCATATTGAATCTACATCTTATAAATATGCCAAATTGAAGTTAGCCGATATTTTACCTTTGATGAAGAAGTATCCTTCAATAAGTGTAGAGATTCTCACATGGAAATTGATGATGAAGAACATGAGGCTCAAAAGAATGTAGGTAGAAGTCATTATAAACAAATTAATAATTATTTAGAAGATTAAGAGGAGTCAACAGAACCATTCAAACCACTAGAACCTGTTAGCTCTTCAAATTTCACCTCAGGCTGAGAAAGGTAAACTCCAAGGCAACATCAAACCACTTAGCCTCGTAGCTAGCCCTACGGGGCAGGAGAGGGCTCTCTCCGGTCTATCTCAGTAAAGATCTTCAATGGGCGAGATGAACAATAGGGAAACACTAATTTTAGGCTAGTAAACTGATCAAGAGGTTTAATTTGGGATTTTTAAAGTTTTGGTGGAAAATTGGGGAATGGCAATTTCGGGTGCGGGGATTGGACACAGTTTTCGCAGGCAGTTCTTTGGGGCGAGGTAGGAAACAATATTGATGCCTTTGATAGAGATGGATGGATGAGAATGACTGATGAGGAGTTAAGGAGAGCAAGAAATAACCTTGAATTCCCCTTAAACAGTTGAAAACATTGATATCAAGCAAACTTAAAAGCAGAGCATGACAGTCATGAATTCTACTTTAACACTTCATTTGCCTAATTTGTAGAAGGAAAAGTAAGGAAATGGTTCACATAACACACTTAAAAGTACAAAGAGAAACACACCATCAATACATGTGACCACAAGAATCCCAAAAAGGACTGCAAAACCCTGGTCTTCCTTTGCCAAAAATTGCAGAGATACAGTGAATAATACAATAAGAGCTTCTCCCTCAAGAGTCCAACCATGAAAATGAGCAAGAAATTACATCATATAGATCATCTAAAATCTTTCCCTGCCTCTAGGGGTCGATCTCACTATCCTAGGAGCTGTTTCAACCACTTCTAAACTAAGCACTAAAAACTAGGCAGTCAAAACAACTTGCCTCTATAAGCTAGGAAACCAATTCATTCATTTAATTTTCACCTATTTCATGAATGAATCTTCTAGAAGAGATATATAAGTGTAAAAGTGTCATAAAATTACATTATTTACATCAAGGAGGATGACAATCCATTCCAAAAAATCAAACACAGTCAAAACTGCGTTTTGCTGAGCTGTACACTGAGATTTTGAGAAATTTGCCTGATGGGTCGCGCGCCATTTCCTAACGGGTCGCGCGCCTTTGAGGGCACTTTTGGGGCACTTCCAGGTGTCCAAATGAGGCAAGAGTAGGATTGTTGGAAAGGTCTGTGAGTCTACTTTCCAACCCAACTATAATTTCTGAATTTGGTTGTCATTTTCCCCTCCAAAATTGCAATCTCCCAAGACTGCTTTCTGTGTGTCAAAAATGTGGCAGAAAGTCATTTTTTTGCTTGTTTTTTGACTTTCAGGAGGCCCAAAACTTCATAAAATCTCTTGGAAATGGGTGAGCATGTAAATTTTCATGCCAAATCTAGAAATGCTGAGTTTTTTGAAAATAGAGTTGCCAAGTGAAAGGGTCGCACGGGGGGTGAGACCCGTTGAGAGGGCAAAACCTGTAAATTGCCTGAAAAAACCAAAATTGACCCAAAATGTTCAAAATTTCTTGGTATTTGTGCTGTGGCTGAGCTATTTAGTGCCTTGCTCCTTCAAGGAAGCCTCGGCCAAGATGTGGAGGGGATCAGGCCTTTTTCTCCTTTTTTGTGCCTTGGCCAACCACCTTTGGAGCACCTTCATCTTCGCCTTGCACACGTGCATCCGCGCCCAATAATGGTTCTTCATGTTTCTAAACAATTTCTTATCTTGGTTGGACTTAGCCAATAGCCTCTCTAAATGAGCATTGAGCCGGATAAGCATAGCCTCTCGCTCAACTGGCACTAAATCACCGGGTCTTCTTCGATTCAAGTTGCGGTCACTACAAATCCTCCACAACTCATCAAGAGTTTGCTCATCCTCCAACTGCTTGTTGCGCTGTTCTAAATATGAGATTGTCCATTGTGCCCCTTCTAATCTCTTCTGCAATGCATCATTTTCAGCTCTAAGGTGCTGAATGATCTCCTTTGACTCTAGGCTAGGAGAACTGACATCAAGATCAACAAGCTCTATATCTGGAACACCTGATGGCCCCTCATCAATCCTGGGCTGTTTGCCCCTCTCTGATACCTGTGCTGCTGTCGGAGACGAGGCCCCTTCCACCTGGTGTGGAGATAACACTCGTGGTGCTGATGAAGAAGGCGAGACCCCTTCCACCTGGTGTGGAGAAAATACTCGCCTAGCTGCTGCAAATAAGGCCCTGAGGCCTCTCTGATAAGTGACCAATGGAGAAGAGCTGACATGGCTAGTCCCGGGGATATCATGCTGCTGTGATGGTCCTCCCTCCTCATGAACAATCTCCGGATGTGGTGGTGGTGCTGTAAAGAACTCACGAGAGATGAACTCCTCCCATGTGATGCCCTGCTGAGCCAACTGATGTCTGACCACAAGCTGAATCAAACCGTAATGATAGAGGCTCCTATACTGTTGTGCTGGGCTCTTCCTCTGCATCAAGGGCACCATCCTCTCAATGTTCTGGCACATGAAAACAGGGATGTTCATCATCCGTACCCGTGTGAAATGCATCATCAGGCGAATATGGTACGAATATATCTGTGAAAATCTGCCCTCACAGGTGAAAAAGAGCATGATAAGCCTCATCATGGGAGCATACTCACTCCTCAAAAATCTGAAGGGAAATACACCCGTCAAATGTCTCATGAATGCAGGTCTAATGAAAGGCTCAAACTGAACACTGTCCAACACCTTGCGCTTATTCCATACCTCTCCGACATTAGGTATCCCTGTGGCCTGTGCAATCACCTCGGGTGTCAATGTAAAATCCACCCCGGCAAGGTTGACATGTCCATCACGCAAATGTAAAACAAATAGGTGAGCCAACTCCCTGTGATGCTGAATTCGAGAGATCCTCTCGCAAAACTCATAGCAAGACATATAACGGAAACATGAGACTGCCATAGGAAAAGCCTATAAATCTGCCAAAGAGGTGGGCTCCTCTCTTCTATGATGTCCACCCTTTCCACCCTTATGAGGCCTCCTCTGTACCTCAATCTCTGAAGCTGATGCCTGGTCATCACTTTGCTCATAATTGGTTTCGGTTTCTGACATTGTTTTAAGAGCAAAGTGGCTGAAATATACTGCTATTTCCGCTTTGTAAAATGCTGATTAAAATGTTGTTTCAAGGGGACAAGGAGCACGAGGGGAATGTTAGGGGAGGGATACTTTAAAGGGAAAATGGGAATAATAATATATAAAACAGGGATTTTAGGGAAAAATCATAGCAAAATCATTGCATATGCATCATTATATAAACTTATTTACATGGATATTATGAGAGGTAGAGTTAGGGTTTGATTTTTATTTCTTAGGGAAGAGGGGTAGGGTTTAGGGCTTTTCACCAATTTTGCAAGGGAAATTTACATAGAAAGACAAGGAAAAAGAAATGGGAAATGGGAAAAAAATGATAACAAGGGGATACAAAAATGATAACAAGGGGATACCTTAAAACAACATATAAACCCTAGCCATTTTTAAAATTTTAAACCAAAGCAAAGTGGAGCTTTTCATTTTCAAATGGAGACCTTTGAAAATGCACTCATGATTTCCTCTAACCATAACAAGCAACAAATTTTTGAGTTGGAGGGCCTACCTCACACAATTCGGCGATTTTGTGGCTCCTTGGTGAATTTACAGGCAGTTTTTACAATGAAGGTGCTGACGGGTCGCACGCCTCACCCAACGGGTTGCACGCCTCTGACGGGTCGTTCCCATTACAATTTTGCACTGTCGGAGGGCGCTCAACGGGTCGCGCGCCTCTGACGGGTCGCGCGCCTGGTCTGACGGGTCGCGTGCCTCTGCAACTCACAACTTTGGCTCGAACTCACTTGCAATCACTTGCTCAATGACTTGGATGCACAATGAGGCTCGATGGAGGGAGATTGGGGTTTTTATAACTTTATTTGAATTAATTTCATATCATAACCCACTTTATAATGTTTTTCTTTGACACTTTATAAACTTGACTTTTTGGTTTCCTTTTGTCCTGAAACTGATTGATTTGATGCTTTTCTTTGATAATTTTTGCAGGGATAGCATCTGAGGGATCTTGGCAAGGGAGCCAGGGTTACATGCTGTCCTTTGAAGCCTTGTGAATTTTTACCATTTTTTACAAAATTTTGAAAAATGACCTTGGCTTTAAAAACATGGTTTTTAAATCCAAGGTGAAAATTAACTGTACAAGAGAGAATCTTTCGAAGAAACACTTTGAAAATCATCCCTCTAGTTTGTTGGGCACTTATTGACCTTCAGAGACATGAGCTTGAAGACAAACTTGACCAAAAACCCTAGACCTAAAAATTTGATCTCAAGACAATAGACAAGTAACCTTGACAAAGTTTAATGACTGAAACAAGCTGATCTAGCAGTGCCCAGAGGGAGACAAAGACACCAGCTCTTCCATCAGGGTTATGGCATGCCTAACGGAATGCAAAAAAATGACATTGATGAGACACCTACCTATGCAAATGCAAAGAGCTTTGATAGCTGATGGAGGGTTACTAGATCGACTCTAACAGAACCTATAAGAGAGACTGTTGTAACTAGAAAAAGACTAGCATAGCTTTGTGATACTCTACCAGATGTAGAAGGACATGCAACCCCTAAAGGTAAATTCAAAGAAAGTAAATGACCTCAAAGATACTCATTCTATATGGAACTAATGAGCCACATCATTATTCTTATCCATCTAGTTATGAAGGTGTAGCAAACAAGCAAGTTTGGAAAGATGCCATAATGGAAGAATATTAGTCCATCATGAAGAATGATGTGTGGGAGATAGTTCCAAGACCAAAGAAGAAATAAATGGTGACCTCCAAATGGATCTATAAGATCAAGCATGCAGTGGACGGTAGCATAAAAAATTACAAGGCAATATCCATTTCAAGAGGGTTTTCTCATAAAGAGGGAGTACACTTTGACGAGGCATTTTCTTCAATCCCTGGGTATACTAGAACTATTTTTTCTCTTGATTCTATTATTGGTTGGAAAATACATATAAGGAATAAGGAATATTTATACATAGCGAAACCTCAAGGCTGTGAAGTGCATGGGAAGGATTCCCATGTTTATAGGTTAAACAAGGCATTATATGGGCTGAAGCAAACACCTAGGGCATGGTATTCCAAGCTTAAAAAATATCTAATGAGTTTAGGCTTCACCAAAAGTGATGTAGATCCTGATCTTTATTTCATGGTTTTTAACGATGACCCTTTGATCTTGGTACTATACGTTGATGATCTATTTCTTACAGGGGAAAAAATTCTCATTACTAGATACAAGAAGGAGTTGGCTTCAAAATTTGAGATGAACATCTTGGTTTAATGCACCATTTCTTGGGATTGGAAGTATGGAAACAAGTTGGTGAGATCTTACTTAGACAAGTGGAGTACATAGCTTAAAGAGGTTTGGTATGAGAAACTACAAGTCCATGGCTATACCTATGGTGACCAATCTAAAGAAGCTCAAAAGCACCACCTTATATTCAGATTTCCTAGATCCCTTGAAAAAAATGTAACTAGGTTCAGTATTCATAAATATGAAATGCACTTTTGATTCTTGTAAATTATAAAATGAAATAACATTATTATTATTATTATTATTGTAGCATGGGTTTCATTGCCAAGGTCTTTTATTTTATAGGTCAAGTACCCATTAAGTGCTTATAGGGTTTGTCTTAGGTCAAGAAGTCAAAAGAGTCATTGTGATAAGTTGAAGACCCCTTCACGCACATTGTAACCTATAAAGAAAATTATTTTTCCTTAAAAGTGTCAAAATACCCTCCAAAATCAAATCGACCTGGAATTTGGCAAGTCATCCTAATTTGAGGAGCCATGTCCACCTTTGAGAAGCCTATATAAGGGAGTGAACTGGACCTCCTTAGAACACATTCATCTCTTACTCATTCAAGACAAGGAAGAAGAGGAAGAAGGTAGCGAAGAAGGAAGAGGATGAAGAAGACTTGGTTTTGGGAAAAATTCTCTCTCACACATGTGAAGGAAGGCCAGGGTTTCTGCAACAGATATAGGGTTTTCCTCTACAAGTTTGATCTTGAAGAAGAAAGGTAAGAAGATCAAGTGAAGGTCACAAGAAGTCATCCTCAAGCTCCAGAAGTCAGAGAAAGCCAAGAGAAAGTCTAAGTAAATACTAGGAGGCTAAAATAATCTCACATGTGTGGAAAAAACAACTATAGGAGGGCCAAAAATTTCAAGTCTATAGTTGAGGCCAAAATTCTACAGCTAGAAGTCGAAGTTGTGTTACTGGAAGAGATTTGACTAGGTTTGACTTGAAAAAGGAAAGAAAATCATCCCGAAAGGTTGGACTTGGTCTTTGAGGGTATTGGTCTTGGTCTAAATGCATGGAATTTGTTAATTGAAGAATACATAAGGAAGAGAAGATATTTAGGGGTTTTCCTCTCAAGTGGAGAGGTTTTGGCCTTGGCTTGTAGCCTATATTTTGTGTTCTTGTTCTTTTTGTTTTTGGTAGTTTTTTGATGATACATAGACATAATAAATAAGTGAAGCTAATAAGTAAGATAATTAAAAATACATCACGAGCAGTTACCAAAGAAAGAGAGATCACTCTAATGATCTCCCTTTAGATTTCTCAACATGGTATTAGAGCTAAGGTTGGCTAAGTGAATTATGAATATCTCTACTACATTGAATAAGTTTTTGAAGAAGTGTTCAAAGGTAGCAAGCCATCTCAAGAAAGGTATCAAGGAAGCATGGAATATTCTATTTACTCCAAATAAGGAAGCGACCAAGACAAAGGATGAAGGACTCTTGTCTTCACCCACTAACACATTTCAAGATGAGAACATTTGGGTGATCAATAGTCATCACAAGAAACTAAAGAAATTTTCAAAAGGAAAATCTTCTTACTTCGTAGAACTTGGAGATAATAAGAGCTACCCCATAAGAGGAATTGGATCAACATCGATAGATATGGAGAATGGAGGAAATATTCACCTCAACAACATCCTATTTTTTCCATGTTTGCATAATAATTTTCTCTCTATTTCAAGCCTAGAAGATAAAGGTGATAGAGTGGCTTTCATTGATGGAAAAGTTTTAGTATGGAGTAAAAACGCAAGCATAGAAAGTGCTAGAGTAATTGGAATTTGTGAAGGAAGACTTTACGGGTTGATATCCCCTCTTGCTCAAGCCCTGGTTCACATTGAAATCAACCCATGTGAGCTTTGGCATAAAATATTTGGTCAAATCCATTTCAAAATCCTTCCAAATCTAATTTCAATAGTATATGGAATCCCCGAACTAAAAGAAGATCATGGAGTATGAAAAGGATGTGCATTGGGTAAGAACACCAAGAGACCATTTGGAAGCAGTGCTTCATGGTCAAAAGAAATCTTGGATCTAATTATTAATTTAGATGTCTGTGGTCTTATGGCTCCTCAATCACTTGGAGGTCATCTATATTATGTCACATTTATAGATGATCACTAAAGGAAGACTTGGGTTTACTTAATGAAATCCAAGGATGAAGTATTTTCAAAATTTCAAGAATTCAATGCTGAAGTAGAGAACCTTATAGAAAGAAGAATCAAGATATTAAGATTTGATAATGGAGGAGAATATACATCCAAGGAAATCATAGATTTTTGTAAGGAGTCTGGGATTAAAAGAGAGTTGATAGTCCCATATAATATTAAATAAAATTGAGTTGCAGAATGAAAGAACCGATCCATTGAATGAAGTGTAAAAGCAATGTTACAGGATCAAGACTTACATAACTCCTGAAGAAGTATTCACTGGAAAAAAAACCTACCGTAGATCATCTCCGAATTTTTGGTTGTCTTATCTATATTCATATACCTAAGGACAAAAGAAAGAATTTGGATCAATCAGGCACGAAGAGAAAATATGTTGGCTATAGTAACTCCTCTAATGCCTATAGGATCTACATAAAGGAAGGACACTAAATATAAGTGAGTCAAGATGTGATATTTGATGAAAGTATTGCATTAAATAAATCAAAAGATCTCCCTATGGAATTTGATGATGAAGAACTTCAAGTATTTAAAGAAGAAGTTATTATGGAAGAAGAATAATCAAATCATGAAGATGAAGGTCCTAGTGAACCTATACAATCTATGGTTATACCTAAAACTAGAAAGAGACCTAATTGGTTGAAGTATACACTACTTGATGTAGAAGGTCATGGAGCAGCTCAAGGCACATTCAAGGAGAGTAAGAAGCCCAAACGATACTATGGGTGTGTAGCCTACATGAAAAAACTAATATAAGTAGAGCCATACACTTTCAAAGAAGATGCCAATGGAAGGACGTCGTGAATGAAGAATATCAATCTATAATGAAGAATGGAATTTGGGAGATCATGCCTAGGCCCAAAGACAAATATGTGGTAACTTCCAAATGGATCGACAAGATCAAGCATGAAAAATATGGAAATATTGATAAATATAAGGCAATATTTGTGGCTAGGGGTTTCTCTCAACAAGAAGGCATCAAATATGAAGAAACATATCCTCTGATAGCAAGGTATACAACTATACATTCGTTGGTATCTTTGGTAACATCGATGGGATGGAGCATCCACCAAATGGATGTCAAGATTGCATTTCTGAATGACACAATTGATGAGGAATTATATATAGAACAACACTTGGAATTTAAAGTTAAAGATAGAAAGGCATATGTGTGCAGATTGAAGAAGGCATTATATGGCCTCAAGCAAGCAACAAGGGCATGATACGCTAGGATGGATGCATACCTTGAGAGATGCATACCTTCACTTCTATTGATCCAAACCTTTATATTAAGTTGGTGAAGGGAGAGTCGGTAATCATTATTCTATATGTGGATGACCTTCTCTTGAAAGGTGTGGAAGATTGAATTGAAGAATGTAAGAAGCAACTAGCAGCAGAATTTGACATGAAGGATTTAGGGCTAGAAACTACTATTTGGGACTATAAGTCAGGAAAGGACCTGATGAGATCTATCTAGGTAAAGGAAAGTATATGATCAAGATGTTGAAGAAGTTTTACATGATGAATTTCAAACCAATGACAACCCCAATGACCACAAATTTGAAAAGACTAAGGAGTTCTGAATCGAGCTCTATGGATCCTTCCAAGTATAGATAATTGATTGGCTCCCTGATGTACTTGTTGAATACTCGACAAGACATATGCTTTCCAGTAAATGTTCTTAGTCAATTCCAAGTGGAGTCGAAGCATGATCAATGAATAGCAACAAAACATATTATGAGATATCTGCAAGGAAAGATGATACACATCATTTTGTCACATTAGGAAAATGATTATCGGTTTGGATCTTTCGCTATCCAAAAATGTGTCCCAGAGCATTACCTTGCAAAGTTTGAATCTAAATCATCCCAAAGAAAGTGGAATTCCTGGATCCTATGGTACAAAACCTTGATTTTGGCTACTTGTGCAATTCCCTAGTTGATTTATGCGCATATGCGGAGAAGACCGTTAATAGTTGTGCATAAGTACACACTGTCTTCCACTATGACCTGCGAACATGACTTAAAGTATTTAAAAAAAAAGTAAAGTCTAGAAGTATTGTTCATAGCATCTATTCCAACCATCAAGTTTCAAATGGGTGCCTATTGAGTACTGATCCCTCCCATCATGGAGTAACTCCCCTTCCCTTATGGAAACTCTACATCACTAATAGTGGATCTCATCCCTTGGACAACGGATCCAAAACTTCCCATTCTTGGCCTATAAAGCCACTATAGGTCTAAGGATTGGGGGAGGATTGTTGGAAGTAGGTTTATGTTGTTGAGATTAGGTTGGAAGGATTTTCTTGCAAGGGAGAGGGTTGGAGATTGTATAAGGGACTTGCAACATCAAGGCTATATGGTTGTAAGGATCTTCTCTAGTTTTATGAATATAGAAACAATTGTTCTTTCTCAATTACATCTGTATTGATTTAATTTGTAGGATTCCTTGATCACCTACATGGATTTTGGTTGCATATTGATCAGTTTATGATATATAATGGGTTAATTAGTCCATTTATATCTTTGATTATATGTTGTATGCTTTGATCTCTTGTTTGTCTTTGTCTTTGCAAATCTCTTTCAAGATAGTATGGAGAATTTATCAGGAGTGACGAGAGTATTTTTAGAGAATAAAGGAGAAAATGGTCGAAAGCTTTTAGGGACTTCATCAATGATTTCGTTAAATCAGTAAGAGGTCTCTATCATTCTATTTTCTTTTAGTCAATCAAAGTCTAGAGAAAGGTAGCAGTTCGTGTTTGCTTATTAGTAGGGTTATTTGAAGTCTAGGGAGATCGCTCTTTTCTATAAGAGGCATAAGTCCACATAAAAAATTGGTGACTCCATTGGGGAATCGTTTCAACCTCCATTAGTTTTCATTGTTTGACATTTTCAACCTGCCGCACATGCCCTCTTAGAGTGTCTGGAAATTTTAGAAATTTGGATTTTAAATTGGATTTGGTTTAATTTTATTTTTATTTTTTCTGAATTTCCCCGTTGTGTGAACTTTTACTTTAGGCATAATGCGCATTATTCACATTTTCCTTTTAGCAACAAAGCGTATTCACACCAGTTTATTCCAGAGCCTGCGCACATGCCTATAACTTTTGAAAAATTCAGTTTTATCTTCTTTAAATCCAAACTTTTGTTTTTTCCTATTGTTTTACACTTGTTTGAACCTCATGTGAGTGGCTGACGGTCTAGCTGAATGTTATTAAGAGTTTTTCTTGTAATTATCTTCTTTTTGCAAATTAGGGTAAGGTCTTATCCGGTCAGTGGCAGATTTATCAAAAGGGGGGTATGTTAGTATTGTCTTCATGATTGTCTATCTTTCTTGATTACATCAGGTATTGAGTCGAGTTTTCTCTTTTGTGAAAGTTTGATTTGTGTGTCAAAATCAATGATTTGCAAGATTAGGTATTGTTTGTGAAAAATACTTCTTGTACTAGTTTTGAAATGGAAAATCATTTTTTTTTGTTGTTGATGTGTTTATGAACCATACTTTTGTTGCAAGTAAATTCATAGCATTCCATTAAAGAAAATTCATTTTTAGTCATTATTGGTTTCTTGTTGCATTTTTCAAATTTCTGAGTGATTGTATGAAAAGAGAGATTTCTTGTTTGCTTGTGTTATTGGGCAAAGTGAAAATTTGAAATTGTTTTTGATATTTGGGTGATTTGAAATTGGATATTTGCATTTTAGAAAAAGGGTTATAGTGGGGTTTAGAGTTTTTGTTTACATTGCAGTTGAAAAAGTGAAAGAATCTCTCCTTGCTCTAGATAGATTTTCATTGAAACAAAAGATTATATCATCATTTTTTATTGCATTAGGATTGCGTCAAGTCATAATTTCATCAAGTTTCACATCCATTACCTTTGTGTAGACAAAACCTATTAAAATCAACGCTAATTAAAATCAATCTAGAAATTTTTATTCCTATGGCTCTTTTCCACCTACAATAGATTAGGTTGTAGGGCTCTATAATAGGGAAGTGAGTAAACTTTCCAAAGCTGCAAGCAAACTCTAGAATCTTGTGATAGGGAGATAAATCCAGTTATTTCAATTTTTCTTTGGGAAGCTCCCCTTACAAAGGAGTTAAGGATGAGATCACATCAGACCTATTGAAGTGATCATGCCCACTTCATTGGCTATGGTACAATGATTTACACGTATTACAATGGTGCTGAAAGGTACTTGTGGTAACTTGAAAGTAAACCTCCAATTAAGCATGTTGAGAAACTTTCAAGGGGATTGAGATTTGTTGGCCTACCCTTGCGTGTATGTATGATCTACAACTGCCCTCCTAGGTAGAATTGTTGTAGTTGGTAACCTTAGTGTCCATAATCCTAGGGCTATTACCCGAGATGAAGGAAGAGGGAAGGTCCTACTGTACCTGGAACATAATTTGACTAGAATCACTTGGACTCGCTTGAGATGGCATAAGTAAAGTTAATTGCACCATATTGTTTCATTAAGCATGTTGTCAGTGTAACAGGTTCCACTCACTCTATCTACAACAACTTTTCACTTTGATTTCTGAGATGTTGGATTTCATTACTAGCTAGTGATTTCATTGTGAAAATCTTGTTTGCATGGTTTGAATCCTTAGATTTGTTAGTGTGTGTTAATTTTTTGTTTTTTACTTTCTAGAGACCTTAGGATTGGATTGTGAATATTGTTTGATTTTTTTATAAATTTCATCCTAGCTGAATCGCTAAGGCAATCACATAGAATGCAAGGTAAACCTCTTGAAAACACACCTAGTCAATTGGAAAAAGTTAAAAACTGAAAGGTCAAAGTCAACAGGATCAAAAGCCTCAGAAGACCCTGAAAGATCAACAATTTACAATCTAAGACAATAGAAACCAAATTGAATCCAACGCAAGAAATAGAATCAAACTTAGTTTACTGTGGTCCAGAGATAACTAAAGTAGTTCACACTGAATTTGACATTGATGAATTTTTGGATACTGAACTCACCGAACCAGAGGTAGAACATCCCGAGTCTGAAATTTCTCAACCTGAATCACCTTTTGTTGTTTTAGCTTTTACTCTTGAGCCACCTTCACCTAGAAGGAAGTTGATAGTTATGACTGAATTACCTCCTGGGTTAATTAGCATTGAAGATGTTACCGAAGAGAGATAAACACTTCATTCTCCATTTAACGATAGTGAAACTTTTGACCCAAGACTCCCTTTCTCTCCTTTCTGACCTGACCCTTGGTATTCTACCACTAAGTTTTTTAGGCCATAATTTGTGACCACCACACATTCCTTTTTATTGAGAATAAAGAACAATGTCAGTAATTCCTAGTGGGAGCGAACCTATTGATTCATCTATGTTTACTAGCTCTCTGAAATCACTATTGTATGGTGGTCCATCAGTTCCTCTTGGATATCATTCATTTATTGGGACCTTTTCAAGAGCCGCTTCTTCTCCCCAACCTTCTACTTGGTCATCTGGTTTATCTACATCTATTGTTCAAACCATGACTTCCATGCCTCAAGTGCTTACAACATCAAACCAAAATACTCACATGGTTTATGGTAATTCAAGTAACCCTCAAGTAATCCCGACTGGTGTTTATTACTAGCCAGGGAGGCAACCACCTTATCTGATCGGAATCTGGATTGGGGGAAATTTTTTTCTCAAAAATAAAAGTGATCAAAATTTCTCAAAACCTGAATGACCGCGTCCATCTTAGTGATATGATACCAATGCAACTCATTTCACTCAAAATGGAGCTCATATGAAAAAGTTAGAGCTTGTTGTCCATTTTGTCAAACAGGCAAAATTTGGTGACTCAGATGCTAACTAGACATCTGTACAACCTAGTTAGCAAAGAGAATATTCTAATGGAGGCCATCACGTGGTAAGCCCAGAGGTCGTCATGTGGCAAGCCTAGAGGCTGTCACGTGTCCTCTCAAAGGTCTTGTAAAAGTTTATTGGTAGGCCGGGGAGTCTGTTAAATTATGGTATGTTCTATGCTTATAACAGTTTACTTCTTTTTCTTATTATATTCCATCGATTAGAAATCACATGTACATAAAGTAAAGTGCAGATAGAACATTAAACGATCGACAGAAAACAAGCCAAGACAACAGACACAAGATGTGGCGGCTAGCCAGGGACAAACCCCACAATGTGTGGGGAAACCCTTTGATCAAATCTTCTTTTATCTTCAATAATTCAGCAGAGAGAAATAGTACAATAAATTTGATTCATATCAGCAGTAGCAAACCCTAGATCAGTAGCATCAGCATTAGCGGCTTCATTATCAAACTAGGGTAGACCATATCTCACAAACCAACCGTCGGAATGACTTCATTCCACCACCAAAAGTTTCAGCTTCCAGAGGAGGTTCATATGAACCTACATCGCAGTTCAGATGAGGAGATCTTCTAGGCCACGAAAGTCAATATTTACTTCTGCAGTTGCAGCTTCAGTTTCAGCAGTTTCCGGCTTCAAACTAGGGCAGTCGATATCTTGCAAACCGTTCGTCGGATTGACTTCATTCCACCACCAAAAGTTGCGGCTTTCAAAGGAGGTTTAGATGAACCTACAGTGCAGTTCCAAAGAGGAGATCCTCTATGCCACGCAAGTAAATCTTTACTTCTGCAGTTGCAGCTTCAAATTCAACAGCTTCCGGCTTCACATGTGTGAGAGAGAGAGACCCATTTCAACGCAGTAGAGAAGAGACTCATATCTGCGCAGTAGGGAGAGAGAGAGAGAGAGAGAGATGTGATGAGATGAGTGAGTCCAAATGAGGAAAAGTCCTCTTATATTTATACACAACGTTGGTGGGTGAATAGATGCGACTGTTGGGCTTCTGAGCCTACATGAGTTGTAGGTCGGCTTGATAATAATTCCATAATCAAAATAAATTCATATCTCCATGAATACTTATCGAAATCGGATGATCTTTATATCAATCCTACACCTCTCGATGAGAGGAATCTAATAAAAATATTATCAGCCATGAATAAGATGACCCACATGAAGTTTTTCCCTGGTTGCCAATTTTAACACTCCCTCTCAACCATGGGGAACTTCATCTACAATCTTTCTATCGGTCGTTACTATTCATCCATCAAATGCACTGCCCTGTACAGCCTGACCCTTGCCCTGTTCTGCTCTATTCTGCCTGTTCTACTTTGTCTTGTTTTGCCTGCACTGATCTGTACTGTTTTGCTCTGTTCTGCTCTGCTTGCATTGTTCTGTTCTGCTCTGCTTTTGTCCGAATTATGAAGAAGAAGAAATGATCAAGGATGTATCATACTGACTCGAAGTCAGTCTCAGAGTATGTACCACTGGTCCCAGACCAGTCTCAACCAACCCGAAGTCAGCGTCATAGTGAGTACAACTCCAATGGTCCCAAACCAATATCATCCTCCACTGACTCAAAGTCAGTCTCAGAGTATGTACCACTGATCCTAGTCTAGTCTCAACCGACCTGAAGTCAGTGTCATAGTATGGTACAACTCCTACCACTGGTCCCAGACCAGTATCATTGATCCCAGATCAATGGAGGTCATCCTAGCGTAGGAGTACGGTAGTTACAACGATGCGTCCATCGGTACTACTATGGTCCCTAAACTCATTTCCCTGCTCATTTATCAGATGAGAGGTACTTCCCATGAGTCCCAGACTGCATGGGTAGGATGCCTCGACAGGAGAACTAATCAATCCTATCCTCACAAGAGAACACATCAATCCTGCTACAATTTCCATGGAGAACACATCAATCCAGGCCTCACAGGAGAACACATCAATCCTGCTACAATTGCCATGGAGAACACATCAATCCAGGCCTCACAGGAGAACACATCAATCCTGCTACAATTGCCATGGAGAACACATCAATCCAGGCTGTCGTGGAGAACACATCAATCTAGGCCTCACAGGAGAACTAATCATCCTGTTACACAGGTGTTATAGACATTTTTGTGCCTTACAGCTCTAAGAATGAAATGTCCATAAACCAAGGGATCCTAAGTCCCTAGAAGTGTTGTTCCTACCCCTAGAGGAACAAGGTCAACCAATTATAGCTTCTCCCAGAAGTTCTCCACCAGAAACTGCTCAGAATCAGTGAAATCAGGATCATTTCAGCTGCTCCATTAGCTAGCTATGTTGCATAGCACCCCAGTACACTAGCTAGGTGCGTTGCAACGCACCTAAATGCACTACCAGGGTGTGCTGAGCGGGAAATGACAAATGGCAGTGTCATTCCGCGAGGTGGACAGACAATGGAAGCTTCCAGAATCTTCCCCAATGACACTTGCCTCACTGAGTTCGACCAAGGATGAGTAAGAGGCCCTCAGTCTCCAAGTGGAAGCAAGAACTGACAGAGAGAAGCCACAAGTCAAATCATAAGCTGACTCATCCTCTTTGCATACATCTATATATGGATCCCTCATCCTAGAGATCCAGAGGCTGGAATTTTGTACATTGCAGAGAATTGCTGTTGGTTTTGAGATAGAGATCAGTGCATTGGGTGATTTATGCTTTGTTGGAGGTGAAGAGGGGATTCCTTTGCTGGGGGGTTGATGCTGGATTAGGAATCATCGGTTGTAACTCCTCCTGGACCTTCTTGTTATATCAATAAAACTATTTGAGTTTCTCCTACATGCTTGTGTATCAATGATGTTTTGTTATATTTGCATGTTTAGCTTAAATTTGATCCTAAGCTATTTATGAATATGAATCCATGTCTTTGTATAGTTTTCCTCTTCTGTGATCTTGCAGGAACTTGGTGAAGCTGGGCAAGTAAGGGAGCAGGTAGCTGGAAGCTGTCAAAGGGGAGAGAGATTGGATCAAAGTACTAGCGCAAGACACAGGTTGGTTCATCCTATTCCTCTTCGTTTATAGTTCATAAAGAAGAATACGAAAGTAGTTTTCCTTGTTTGTTTCTAAGGTACTGTCACACCTTAGTGGGATAGGGGTGTTCTGAGTAGACACTTTTCCCGTTAACAAAATGGCGACTCCGCTGGGGATCGTGTCTAGTTAGTTTGTTTGTGTTTCTCTTCTTGTTTGTTTCATAAACACAGAAGTAGCAATCGAACTACATTTGCCATTATCAAATGCAAAGTAGACACCTGCTACTTCAATCCATTCACTGGATTTGTTTATGATTTGAACAACTGATTCGCAAATGATCTGATTACCCTTTGTGATATCTCTTAGGCCTCCTTTAAATCCACCCTCTGATTGTGCATTACTGATTGCTTTTACTCGGCCAAAATCCATAGATTAAAATGCAAACCGTGACCCAGAACCCGGATAGAAGTCTCATTTTTGCCCCAGCGCAGGCACTGTGAAGAGACTCTGCATTTCAACGCAGTTCCCGAGAGGGCTACCTGCGCTGCAATTCAGTTTCTCTGTGTAACAGGTGCGCTGATCAGCCTAGCCCTGTGCAGCTGAGGTTCTTTGCTTCATTTTTTCAGTTTTGTCTCTGATTTTGCAGCCTGTGATCAGTGTGTATCTGTTTAAAAACCCCTTTTCTTTGCCTTAATTCCGCCTCCTTTGTACAAAAAGACTGTAGATGTTCTTTGTGTGTTTGTTACATCATTTACAGTTTTCCATTGAAAGAGTAGAATAGTCATACTGTCGTCCTTGGATTTAGATCTGTCGTAAGTGTCGATTTTGATCTTAGGAGAAAGTTTATTTGCTGTTGACAGTCGATTATGCTTTTACTTTTGTCTTTGGTTTGAATTTGTCACTTTCTAGTGTCGAAACGAGTGTTTATTTCAAAATCATAAAGTGTCGTAATCTTCTCTACCTTTTGATTTCGAAAAGAAGCTTGTTTGTGTTTTTCACTTGAAAGCAAATTCAGATTTGTACATCAACTTTCTTTTTAGGCATCAATATTAAGAAAGTGAAAACAAATACATGCACATGTGCATTTTCATATTGACAGTCTGTTTGACTTGATTTAGGAAAAGTGCATTTACAGTGTGCTCTTTGCTCTTTGAGAAAAGATTGTGTCTTTCTTTTCCCCTTGTAGCTAGGATTTTCATTGCTGAAAAGAGATAAAAGTTTGCTTATCATCTTTATATTGCATTTTAGGAATTACATCTACATCTCGTGGTGATCCCAAAAGGAAAACTTCTAAGAAAGATCAACTTAAAATAAATTGAATGAATCTAACAACGCTTTGGAACTTAACACACAACATTTAGAGGTCTAGGCTAGAGACGTATTCCGGCGTCATAAAGCCTGGTAACTGTTGTCCTCACTGATGGTTGGGTGATTCCTCCACTTTGAGACGATAAGTGCCAGTACGGACTTGTGCTCCCACGTACCGTCGAGTATATATTGGGAGACCCCTATAGGATTAAAACCTTTTATCCATAGGAAGTCGTGTCGGCCGCCCTACTGATCGCAATGCACCGAACACAGCATTCGGGAAGATTGACTGCCGTACCGTAAAAAGTATTATGCAGTTTTGCGATTGGTTTGGTACTCCCTCTACCTAGATCTCCAAAGCAGTCCCTTTCGTTCCCTTTTAGACTCCTTAATGGAAAAGGTCCATCTGAGCACTTGTCACTTCAGGCTCATTAAAAATCGAAGGAGACTAGAGTCATCTTTTGTTTTTTCTCGACTCTTAAAAATTGAAAAAACAAGTTGTGTCAAAAGCGTCTAAAATTCATCTAATTCGAAAACATAATTCCCCTTTTTATTTTAGTTGATCGAGTAATCCGCAATCGTGGAAGAAAGTCAATTGAAACCACGTCGTTCGCGGAGGCTTACGACTCAACCGTCTTTGTCTCTGGAATCGAAACCAGTACGGAAAAAGCGAACTCGTTTAACCGGTTCGAAATCTCCTATTAAAGTTAGAACAAGTGTTCCAACAACATCCGAGATTCCGGTTACTCCAAACATTTCTGGAAACCCTGCCTCTACAGAAGAAGTTCAACAACCACAGAGGGACAGTGATACTGATCCTAGTCTGAGAGTAAACACTTGTGTTACCGAACCAGTTCCATCTACAACCGGTTCGGAGAGTCTTTCTCTTCAAACATCTGTTGCTATCGATTCCACCCCTTCTTCGGCACCAGAAATATTTTACGGACCTGACGGTCTTCCCCTTCCACCTGGTTTGATTGCGATTGAAGAAATTGTAGAAGATCCTCAAACAAGCACTCCAACGCACTTTGGAGTCGGGGTCACTCTATTTCCTTCTTCATCAGAAGTTGGTCTACCACCAGTGGAAGTTCCTGTAGAATCGCTAGGTAATCTTTTGGATAGACTCCAAATGTCTGAACAGCCGTCAACATCTAGGACTGTGTCGTCTGACACAGCGACAGTAGAACTCCCTGCCGTCACTCCAACAATGTTCACCGGCATACCATCTGTCCCATCTAGCTCTCAACCGCTAGAAGGAGCCCACTCAGGGGCTATTTCGACAGTCTGGTCCGTTCCTATTTGTTCATCCGGAATAATGTCCGGAAACTCTTGTGTTGAGTCTCAACAAATTGATCCATTTAGAGGTCAATTTGGGCAGTCTAGTCCCCAAGGGAAAACAATCCCCTTGAGTTCTGGATTACCACCGTATGGGGGGCAGTATGCCCTATCATTATCCCCTCCGGGAGGATATCCATACGGGAGTTCACAACAATATTCAGGTTATACTGGAATTACCTCAAGTGGTTGGGTACCTATACTACCTCAACAACCAAGGGTTGTGTATTCGATGCAACAATGTGTACCTATGTCGAATATCCCGACTACACCAGCTATTGTGACGGTGTCACAAGTTCAAACGTTGCCTGTTGTATGTCAACCTCATATTTCTCAGGTTGTAATGCAACAGCCCCTTGACCCAGTGACTCAACCGCAATCACCAACTAGTGGGGCGACACAGGTCCAGACGGGTACAATTACCCCACACCTTGGTCCAA
Organism: Pinus tabuliformis; assembly: GCA_031772625.1. Lineage (NCBI taxonomy): Eukaryota > Viridiplantae > Streptophyta > Pinopsida > Pinales > Pinaceae > Pinus > Pinus tabuliformis. The sequence goes on along the minus strand of CM062817.1, from coordinate 687,558,887 downwards.
CGGTTAGTATAGCGCAACAACACATGGCCTCTCAACCATGGCTGGTGCAATACCAACAACCACAATTCCAACAAGTATACCAAGGTTCTGAGCAGCAAATCTTTGCTAACAGTGGATAGCCGTACATTCAAAACGGTCAAAATCAATCATTTTACAATGGTCATGTCCACCAACCGTATCAGTCATACCAGCATCAAATGCATTATGCTGGCATGCAAAGACCAACTGCTCAGGCAATCCCATCTTACCCTGGGTATGCTTCACCTAATCTGAATCAGCAGTTACCATTCGTGGCAACTTTAGAGTTACATGATTTAAATCATTTAACGAACGATCCAATTGCTTACGCCCCTTGGTGGCCAGCGATTCCTCATAAACTTCCATAAGATATTCCTAAATTTAATGGAAATCTGGGTGAAGACCCATCGAATCACGTGATGACATTTCATCTATGGTGTTCATCAAACACCCTAAATCATGATTCGATAAGGCTTCGCCTCTTTCAGAGGACATTAACGGGTCCAGCGACAAAATGGTATATTGAATTGCCTAGAGCTTCGTTCGACAACTTCAGTACCTTAGCCACAACATTTTTAACCCATTTTCAATTACCGATAAGGTATGAAATGGGAACAGAACTCCTTACCAACTTCAAACAGACAACAGCCACTCACATATCTGATCATATACATGAGTGGCGACGTCGTCGTAGGATGGTAAAAATGTACGTTCCCGATCAGCTCTTAGCTGAATGGTTTATCAAGTATTACTACCTTCCATTACGGAAGATGTGGCAAAGGGGGGAGTCGTAATGGAAGAGCAAGTTATCGCTCGTGCACAATATCTGGACTTGATCTATACTCAGTCCGGCACGCTCTACGACAAAATACCTGATGCCCCTAGACCAGAATTCTCAATTCCTCCTCCTCCTAAATCGAACAATGACTTTCACGCCGGCGATGGCGTGATTGGGACAACTGACATGAAATCGACAAAGGCTACATCCAAGAAGGCCCGTAAGATTTTGGGTCAAAATGAAAATGAGGAACTTCTTGCCTCGGAAGTAAATGCCGTGTCGACTGACAAAGGCAAACAACTGAAGCAACCAGGGGGAAAGAAGAAAAAGAAAGGGAGAAAAAGGAAGCAGGATGAGTCATCTCCTGAAAAGCCTTCTACAAACCCTTCTGGGCAAAGGAAACCCCCTGCGGGGTGTCATATATGCGATGAGGATCATCGGACGAGAGATTGTCCACATAAAGCTGAAGTTAAGAAACTCTTTAAGAGTTCAAAAACCTCAGCAGTATTGACTGATCCGTTTCCAAGCCCGAGAACCAAATTGGTTGCTAATTAAAATGCTTCTCGATCCCAAGTGCTTATGTTGTTTATCTCAAAGCAGCAAAATGATGCTTTGGAAACGAATAAAGATTACGGGAATCCACAGGTGTCGAATAACAAGGCTAATGAACAACCTAGTAGTTCGACAACAACTTTGACCAAAGTTGTGCCACCCATCATTCCTGAACAAATGATAAAGTCGCCAAAGGGAGTAGTGCACAAATCGACATTTAATCCTCATGCAAAAATAACACAGAATTATAATATAATAGAGGACCTGGCCCAATCGCTGTCCGCTATGTCGACACTTGAGGTACCGCAAAATTGCCTCTCCCAAGAGCAAGCTTTATTATCAGCAATAGGTGGGATTGACCCAATGGATTCCTATCTTGTGGCCTTTAATCATAAAGGATATGACCCTCAGTTACCAGCTCAACTAGCTTTCCTTATTCAAGTGAAAGCCCTCAACAAAACTGTTCATCGAACGATTATTGATGAGGGGGCATCTACGTGTATTATGTCGATGAGTTGTTGGAAAACTTTAGGATCTCCAACCTTGTCGCAGTTTGCGACGACATTAAAAGCATTCGACGGAAGGACATATACACCATATGGTATCCAAATAACTTGAAAGTTGAACTAGGAGGGAAAACAGTAGAAATTGATGTTGAATTAATCGACGGAAACCTTGATTACAACATCTTATTGGGAAGACCCTGGATATATGCCATGGCCGCAGTTGTGTCGACCTACTTCAGGAAGATTTCATTCCCCTTCCAAGGAGGAATTACAATCATCGACCAACAAACATTTCTCCCCAACAGTTCACAAGTTACGGGAAGCATTCCAATGATCCATGGAAGCAATCATTCGCTCTAAAATATCGGAGTAGGTCTCCTAAAAGACCCTGCCTTAATGGGTACTTTTTCCCTACCGCCTCCGAGTAATCTGGCGGAAGTGGCCACAGTGGAATATGAAACCTTCTATATCTAATGGATTTGGATTCCGAGGACGGTTCTTATCTCATGTCAACCTCGTTAAAAAATGAAACAAGGAGTCATGAGGATAGTTCTTTTACTGTGTCAACCTCATTAAAAAATGAAACAAATCCCCTTTTCAAACCTTAAAGGTAAAACTTCATTCCAACCACCAAGTTGAATGCAGTGAAGCTTGGGGGGCATGCACCTCGATTTGCGTTATTTTGCTGGGGGCATGCAAACTTATCATGAGCAGTGTTGCCGCAGGGTTCAAGCTCGTTAAAAAATAAACCCGCATCGAGCAGTGTTTACCACGAGGTTCAAGCTCGTTAAAAAATAAACCCGGACCGAGCAAATGTTTCCACCTGCATTTAAGCTCGTTAAAAAATGAACTAATCCCCGGTAAATAACCACCGTGAATGAAGCATTTAAGCCATTAAAGCCTTGGTTGTGCTTGCACTGTCACCTCCACTTTTCCATTGGCCGATCATTCACCTCCATTTGATTGTTTACCCATTTTGAGGAACAGCTGCGAAGAGTGATTTCACTAGCCATCCTTGTGACACTGCCGTGATCGGAAAATTCCAACCATTACCTAGAATTAGCTGCTACCCATTTTACCACTCGTTCCTCAAAAGACGAGTCTTCTTTAAGATCTTTTCAACTGACTCGTAAAATATGAAAAGATTGTCGAGTTTTGGCCTTCCAGCTCGTTAAAGCGACTGGAAGTGTTATCCCTCCTCTAGATTTTAATCTTTTTGGACCTGAGGGATTATTGCACAAAAAGATCGAGCGCTTGTTTTGTTCGGCTCGTTAAAACTATCGAAAATTCATCCCTTCTGTATTATTTTATACTTTTTCGGACTTAAGGGATTAGATGACGAAAAAGGAATTTCGGAGTTACCTTTACGTACCTTTTCAGACTCTTTAAAAATGAAAAGGACCGAGTTATCTTTGTCGTTAAACTCGTTAAAAAGATTAATAGCGACAAACTTGTCTTTAGACGAGAACGAGTTTCACTATCACTAGGCTCGTTAAAACATAGCGATGGGTTTGCCCGAAGGGAAAATTATAGAACAAGCATATGTTATCCTCCTCAAGCTTGACAAAAATAAAGAGGTACTGGTCAGCAATGACTGGGGAAAAATTGGGAAGAAACTCAAAGAATCTTTGTTGGTAGCAAGTCGCTCTTGAACATGACACTTCCACTCCGTGCCTGAGTCAGGTTGGGTTGTTTCATTCACCGGTCACATCACCATGGTCATGCCATACCATCCACATTTGGGGTAAATGCTACCAATCCATCACATAAGTGTCGCCGACATGTTCAAGAGAAGTCATCCAGAGAAGTCACCCGTGTCCCATCCACTACCATACATTATACTTCATTCCTTCATGACCGCCATCCTGAACCATATATCATCAGATCGTTTTCACCTCCATCAAAATAATTTGCTCCGTTCCGTTTCATTGATGTGGGATTCATCAAGGCCCTCCTTTGACGGATCACTTCTTGTCGACATCAGCTCATTATCCAAGAAGTTGATCTAGGAACACCCCATTCAGTACTTTGAAGCTTGCATGCCTCAATGGCAAGTTTCTCACTTCCGGCGACAGGTATACATCGATGACCTTCGACCGAAAGATTTTGCATGGTGTTCGACGCCAAGTCCTTTATTCACACCACGTGAATTGTACTGCAGTACCTTGAGGGTCATCATCATTATCGGTGATTCCTCTCGCGCTTGTTAACAGTTTACATCATTGACTGGTAATCAAGCGATGTCTTTCCATGTTTGACTTCAAAACATTTCTCACATGGATCGACTTGTACTTCGAGTGAAGATCGGATGAGATTGAAGACCCCAGATCTAGTTTCATCCATCCGGGTGTGATATATATTCAGGAAAAATAAAGACATTGACATGTACAGCATTGCAGCACAGATAATCATCCTACCAAAAGGATGATGACTTCATCAGAATCATTAGTCTACCATCAGACGATTGTCTGTCCTATGTACATAAAAATGAATTTATAAAGCTGAGCATGGGAATGCCCGCCTCATCTAGATCATGAAAACAGTATAAAGATAATGTATTGTATTGTATCTTATTACAGGTCTCCTCCCAGCATTGAAAAAACTTCGGATCCTCCTAATAAAGCATTTCACCTGATAAACGGCCTCATACTTTAGGGGGCAACTGTTATAGACATTTTTGTGCCTTACAGCTCTAAGCATGAAATGTCCATAAACCAAGGGATCCTAAGTCCCTAGAAGTGTTGTTCCTACCCCTAGAGGAACAAGGTCAACCAATTATAGCTTCTCCTAGAAGTTCTCCACCAGAAACTGCTCAGAATCAGTCAAATCAGGATCATTTCAGCTGCTCCACTAGCTAGTTGCGTTGCATAGCACCCCTATACACTAGCTAGGTGCATTGCAACGCACCTAAATGCACTACCAGGGTGCGCTGAGCGGGAAATGACAAATGGCAGTGTCATTCTGTGAGGTGGACAGACAATGGAAGCTTCCAGAATCTTCCCCAATGACACTTGCCTCACTGAGTTCGACCAAGGATGAGTAAGAGGCCCTCAGTCTCCAAGTGGAAGCAAGAACTAACAGAGAGAAGCCACAAGTCAAATCATAAGTTGAATCATCCTCTTTGCATACATCTATATATGGATCCCTCATCCCAGAGATCCAGAGGCTGGAATTTTGTACATTGCAGAGAATTGCTGTTGGTTTTGAGATAGAGATCAGTGCATTGGGTGATTTATGCTTTGTTGGAGGTGAAGAGGGGATTCCTTTGTTGGGGGGTTGATGCTGGATCAGGAATCATCGGTTGTAACTCCTCCTGGACCTTCTTGTTATATCAATAAAACTATTTGAGTTTCTCCTACATGCTTGTGTATCAATGATGTTTTGTTATATTTGCATGTTTAGCTTAAATGTGATCCTAAGCTATTTATGAATATGAATCCATGTCTTTGTATAGTTTTCCTCTTCTGTGATCTTGCAGGAACTTGGTGAAGCTGGGAAAGTAAGGGAGCAGGTAGCTGGAAGCTGTCAAAGGGGAGAGAGATTGGATCAAAGTACTAGCGCAAGACACAGGTTGGTTCATCCTATTCCTCTTCGTTTATAGTTCATAAAGAAGAATATGAAAGTAGTTTTCCTTGTTTGTTTCTAAGGTACTGTCACACCTTAGTGGGATAGGGGCATTCTGAGTAGACACTTTTCCCGTTAACAACAGGAGAGCAAATCATCTTGTTCCACAAGAGAGTGAATCATATTGTCCCACAAGAGAGCGAATCATCTTGTTCCAGTGTGCACCACCAGGGAGAGGGTGAGTCACCCTGTGGTCATATGTTGCTCTAGTAGGAACCGCAAGCCCTCAAAGCTCCCAGAGCTCAATGTATGCAACATGCAGGACCCTTGTACAAAGGTTTCTTGCCGACTCCAAGTCGTTTGGGAAAATCACAGATTAGATCTTTCCTCGGGGCTTTGACAAGGTGTATCAATCTGTACATCATCTTAATGTGATGGAGCTTCCTTGCTCATCGACTTAACATATCCCAGATGATGTCTATCTGCTGGAGCAATTGACGAATACGGGATTCCTCAATAATCAAATCCCACCTCTGGTTGTTACAGAGAATCACAGTGGTATCCAATGTAAATCCAAACAGCTCACTGGAGAGCTTTCGCAACCAGACTGCCTCACATGAGGTTATGCTAGCAACAATATAACCTGCTTCGGCGGTGCTCAAAGCCACCGACTTCTGCTTCCTTCTCATCCAGGATATTGAAGCAGATCCCAAGGTGAAACAGTACCCGGAAGTGCTCTTACGGTCCACCACACTGCCTGCCCAATCAACATCAGTATATCCAAGTAGTCTCACATCTCCGGCAGTGTATCTTAATCCATGAGAGATTGTGTCCTGAAGACATCTCAGAAGATTCATGGCATCAATCCAGTGAGGCTCAACCAAATATGAGCTCACAATGCTAACTGCAAAACATATGTTCGGACAGAGGTTCACCAAGAACATCAATGCGAATGAGTTTTTGAAACTCAGAGGCATTTCAGAAGTCTGGTCCGACATCACTACCATATAGCTTCTAAAAGTTAAGATCCTCGAGGTAGTCACAGGCTTGCAGTCCATCATACCAAATCTTTCCAATATCTTTACCACATATTTTCCTTGATATAGGAAAATTTCCCTTGGCTTCTGCCATACTTCAAGTCCTTGGTCCTTCATTTCAAATTCAGAAGCCATCTCCCTCTTACATTTGTGAATGAGAGGGTTTGCACCTGTTAGAACGAGGTCATCCACGTACAACACCGATATGAGAGGTTTGTCATCTTCAACCTTAAAGTAAAGGTTAGTATCAACTTCACTCCTAGTGAATCCCAGCTTCATCAAGTAGCTATCGATCCTCTCATACCATGCTTGGGGTGCTTGCTTCAGCCCATAAAGAGCCTTCTTCAACCTTCATACATGAGTTTTTCAATCATAAATCTCAAATCCTTCAGGTTGCTCCACATAGACCTTTTCTTTGATAGAACCATGTAAGAATGCGATCTTGATATCCATCTGATGTAGGTTCCATCCTTGTGAAGCCACAAGGGCTATGATCAAGCGGATGGTCGTATATCTGGCAACAGGTGCAAATATCATAGTCTATACCTCCCTTCTGGGATAAACCACGAGCAACAAAATGAACCTTATACTTTTCCATACTTCCATTTGTTGCATGCTTTATCTTGTAAATCCATTTTGAAGTAACAATTGTCTTGTCCAGGGTCTGGGAACTACTTCCCAGACATCATTCTCCATAATAGACCCATATTCTATGGTCATAGCATCCTTCCATAGTTAATGCTTGATGACATCTAAGAATGATGAAGGTTCATTTTGTATGATCGTGCTCATGATGGTCAGGTATCCCTGATACCTGTTAATTTTCTTATTTTTATGGAAGGTTCCTCAGGGTGCAGCATGTCCTTCAGCATCATCAAGTATCCCCCTAAGCCATGAAGGCCTCTTCCTAGAAGAGGAAGGCTCATGTGGATGAGGATCAATCAGATCCATGGGTTCTTCTACATCAGGCATTGATTCATCATCCTTTTCTTTCGGTTCCCTGGTGTCGGCTTCTTGAGAGCTACTCAAAGTCAGCAGATTGTCCAGCTTGCTAAGGGCCATATCTTTGTCAAAGTGACATCATGACTAATCACGACTTCCCTTTGACCGATGGTGAACATTTCTTCAGGAGTTTAGGAACCCAATGCTTGATGAGGGCATCGATTTTGTACATATACAACGGTGATTGTAGTTTCAGCCCATAGAAACTTCGGAAGTCTTTGATCATGTAGCATGGCCCGGACAGCTTCCACCATCGTGCGGTTCTTCCTTCCCACCACACAATTCTGCTCAGGAGTATGTGGTGTAGTAGTCTTCCTCTTAATGCCAACCTCATGTATGCCTGAGTAAACCAATTGTAATATATCAGAGGTCTTGCTTTGGCTTGAAGGGAATGGTCCCCTTTTGAGCTTTCCTTTGGCACATCCCAGACATACACCTTCTTTCTCTACTTGGAATTCAGGCATCCCTGTTACCATCTGTCTTACATCGGGTAGAGCTTTGTAATGAAGGTGGGAAAACCTCAGATGCCAAAGTTCAGACTAAGGAGTTGTGTCACAACACATGACACCTAGTGGACTTCCATCGACCTGATATGATGAATCAACACTAAACCCAAGAGTAAAGGCATTTCCATATACATACCTTGCCATTGCTTAAGGTTACCTTGTAGCCTTTGTCTTCCATTGCCGAGATGGAAACTAGGTTCTTTTTGAGGTCAGGTGCATTTAATACATCCTGGAATTTCTAGCCTTCTTGAATGGTTGTCCTCTTCCTCGATCCCCAGCTCTCCTCTTACCTTTGTTGTTGAATTTGTCATTCCTTTGATTGCCATCAGAGGGATTTCGAGTTGCACCGCTGCATACTGTACCATGCTTCTCTAATCATGATTATCGTCATGCTGCCCATGTCCATGATTTTATCCATCATAATGCTGCTCAAACTAGTGTGCATCATCATCATGCTATCCTATATGTCCATGATCTCATTCATCATGATGCTCATGATCTCATACATAGTGACTTGCTTTATCGCAAATGTAACATCGTCATTTTCTTCTAGCCTTAGGTCCATCCTTTCCTTTTGATTTAGTCCCGAAATTATTTCTTTTCTTTGCATGAGAAGAAAAGGCAGCAGGAGGACCTTTAGGCATGGGCATTTCTTGCACTTCTTCCCTTGTTTCTTCTTGAATGCATCTAGCCATTAATTCCTCGAAACCAGGAATTACATTATAGTTCAAAAGAGTAGTCCTGAACACATACCATTCAAATGGCAATCCTCCAAGAGTTGTGGTGCCATTTCTTTGTCAGTAATAGTTTCCCCAATAGATAGGAGATCGCTCTTGATCTCGGTGATTCTTAAGAAGTATGCTTGCATACTTTCATCTTTACTCTTCTTGATTTCCCTCAGCTTATTTCTAAGAAACAAAACTTGATTTGCATCATTAACTTTAAACAAACTCACCAGTCTATCGTAGATTTCCTTGGAGGTGTCGAGTTCAGAGATGTAGGCCACCAAGTGCTTGTCGATAGAGTCCCGTATGATCTTCTATTTATTTGACTTCTCCATTTTTTCATTTGTTCCAGGCAGCAGCGGATGCATTTGATGGAGGCTCAACAATATTGCCTCTCACATGATCCAACACTCCTTGATTCTCAAGGGTTAGATCGATAGACATCTTCCATCCGTGATAATCAGCTTTCTCACGGAGCTTCTCTTCAGCAGGAAAGAGTGTTGAGGACCCCATAGTTCTTTTAGGATAGCCTTGCCAATATTCTCTTCGATGATTTCTCTTGCTCTTGCTCGGGCTTTGTCTTCACCTCAGCTCTGATACCATGTTAAATTATGGTATGTTCTATGCTTATAACAGTTTACTTCTTTTTCTTATTATATCCACCGATTAGCAATCACATGTACATAAAGTAAAGTGCAGATAGAACATTAAACGATCGACAAAAAACAAGCCAAGACAAGAGACACAAGATGTGGCGGCTAGCTAGGGACAAACCCCAAAATGTGTGGGGAAACCCTTTGATCAAATCTTCTTTTATCTTCAATAATTCAGCAGAGAGAAATAGTACAATAAATCTGATTCATATCAGCAGTAGCAAACCCTAGATTAGTAGCATCAGCATTAGCGGCTTCATTATCAAACTAGGGCAGACCATATCTCACAAACCGACTGTCGGATTGACTTCATTCCACCACCAAAAGTTTCGACTTCCAGAGGAGGTTCAGATGAACCTACAGCGCAGTTCAGATGAGGAGATATTCTAGGTCACGCAAGTCAATCTTTTCTTCTGCAGTTGCAGCTTCAGTTTCAGCAGTTTCCGGCTTCAAACTAGGGCAGTCGATATCTTGCAAACCGTTCGTCGGATTGACTTCATTCCACCACCAAAAGTTGCAGCTTTCAAAGGAGGTTCAGAATGAACCTACAGTGCAGTTCCAAAGAGGAGATCTTCTAGGCCACACAAGTCAATCTTTACTTCTGTAGTTGCAGCTTCAAATTCAACAGCTTCCAGCTTCACATGTGTGAGAGAGAGAGAGACCCATTTCAGCGCAGTAGAGAAGAGACTCATATCTGCGCAGTAGAGAGAGAGAGATGTGATGAGATGAGTGAGTCCAAATGAGGAAAAGTCCTCTTATATTTATACACAACGATGGTGGGTGAATAGATGCGACTGTTGGGCTTCTGAGCCTACATGAGTTGTAGGTCGGCTTGATAATAATTCCATAATCAAAATAAATTCATATCTCCATGAATACTTATCGGAATTGGATGATCTTTATATCAATCCTACACCTCTAGACGAGAGGAATCTAATAAAAATATTATCAGCCATGAATAAGATGACCCACATGAAGTTTTGCCCTGGTTTCCAATTTTAACAGAGTCAAACCCGTGACCTCACCCACACAAGCACCAAGCATTACCGCTACACCACAACCATCATACTTAATAGTCTATGGGCATAGTTTGTATTTAAATGTTAAATGTGGCTGTTTAGAGATAACCACTAACATTAACCGCTAGCATGTGACCAACACTGCAAATTGTCACCAACATTAGCATTAACCTCGTGGATTAAGCAAGATTAACATTAATTAATCCGTACCTATCCATTAATTAACCCCCAGTTTAACTTGGTAGAAGTTTGGTGAGTCCAATAAATTCAACAACTCCTCCATTTTCGGTAGAGTTAACTTGAGTTTCTCCAATTTTGGTGGAGTTTTCATAGGGAAAACTAAAGAGACCATAACTTCTTCATAATTTGATCAATTTTGGTTGAGAAAGAGTCATTCTTAGATGATTTGAATGCTTTGAACACAATGGAACATGTTGTACAGGCACAAAAAGCACTTATGTATGCGATTCTTGTATGTTGAAGTTTAAGGAAGCTTAGGGCCACTAGGAGAGGAGGTCAAGTATAGATCAGCTGAAGTCCAATTGCAAAGCTTGGAAAGTCATTTTTGGGTCTTCTAAATCCAATGGAGTAGGTTAAAAAGCCATTGGAGCACTGCAGGTGCATGTAATTAGATAATTGATCATTAATCCAAAGATGGCCTAGCCATTGAAGCAGGTCCAAGGAGATGTAGCCCAAGATGGGTGAACTCCTTTATCAGCTTTGTGTTATGAATTGCTATGTTTTACTTCTCTACAATTTACTTGCTATATATGTGTTTTAAACAACTAATTAACCTCATAATTTTTTCATAAAAGACACTCAATAATCGACACATAATTCCTCACATTTTGGTTAATTTGAGACGATCCTAAACACATTTTTAAATATTGATGAGGGAGCTTGCATAGCATTAACAAGTTTTCCCAACATTAAGATCAAGTTGGTATCGGAGCACTATTAGCTCATTTTAACCCTGAGATGGTTTTCCATGGTTAGCTAGAAAAATAGTTATTGGTTTTGTATTTGTGCAAGGAGAATTTAACTATGTGCAAGCTTATGTGTGTAATCTGAAGAAGGGAGAAGCTTATTTGTTGAGAAACTTTTTGAAGCTTTGTGAAGCTTTTTGATGCATTACAAGTGTGATGGAAGCTTCAACAAGTGATGTTTCTAATCTGTCTTTCTTAGCAAGACTCTTTGATAAAGAGATGTTGAAAGAGCTTATCATCATGAGAGATATGGTGAAAGAGATGAATGAAGATAGGAAGGAGAACACTATACTTCAAGAGGAGTTGATGGCCATGAAGGAGGAGGAGAAAGAGCTTCTTGAAAAGATGCATGAGATGGAGATTCAACTCCATGATGCCAAGGAAACCCTAGCCAAGTATGTTCATGAAAATGAGGTATGCAATTCAAGTTTATCTTCAATTTCCTGTAAAAATGAATGTTTGGGTGTTTTTGAAAGACACACTAGAGGAATAGGGTCCAAATTATTGATGAAGATGGGCTATGAAGGTAAAGGGTTAGGAAAACATGAACAAGTCATAGTTGAGTGAATTGTTGTTGAGGAAAGGCCTAGGTAGTTGGGTCTTGGTTATGGAAAACATGATGGAGAATGCTCCAAAACCAAGGAGGCACATATGGTAAAGTAAAATTATAAGTGCATACACAAACTATTCCTCTAGCCTAATAGCAGGTCTAGCCACTAACAAGACATTCTATGGAATATTTCCTTAGGTTAGAACCAATTAAGAGGGCCTACCTCTTAGCACGCTTATCTCATTTGGTGATGACCTTGACTGCTCGCTCCAGCTATCTCTTGTTTCCTCCTTCGAACACCTAAAACAAGTAAACACCAACAAACAACAACCGTGACAATAGACAAATTGTAATTCAACCTACTTAACAAGTCAAGAAACATTAAGCCATAAACATGTGAGATGACACATTATGTAGGAAATAAATTGATAGTTGCATATATATTAAATCAAGAAGAGATTACAACCATTGTTTTGATGTTGTTGTTCTCCTCCAACAAAACCAGGTTCCCACACACTTCCATTAGCATTCCATGATGGCCTCAACAATGATAGTTTTAAGGATCTTCCCTTTAGGCTTCACACTAAACCAAATTCACACTTCTCCCTCACACACAACTAGAGAGCTACAACTATGAATAGCTTGTTGTTTACTCCAAACTTAATTAGCACTAGCACACCAACATTAACACTAGCTTGTGCTTGGGAAAGAGGGAGGTTTATATAGCATGAATGGATGGGAGATGGTTCCTCTTCTCATGGGAAAAGGTTTGATCTCTTTAGGTAGTTCCATCCTTATAGGGGAAAGGAGCCCAAACTAAGATCCTTGACTCCTTTCGGGTCAACCATTTACCAAACTTCTGTTATGAAGCTTCTAGAGCTAGAAGCTTCAGCTCCTTATTTAAAAACTTCCCAAAACAGGATCGACGCAATTGAAACAAAGCTCAATCACTCCGGTCTGTGCTAGGGACAGTGTTAATCCCTGCATATTGGCACAAGGAGGACAAGGGTCATTAGCGCCAATCTTGTAAACTGGGAAAAATATAAGATTTTTGGGAAGTGGTGCAAGAGGGAATTGTTTTGCTCATGAAGAGGGACATAATGGGAGTTTGTTCATGAAGGGGAAGAACACAGGGTTCATTGTAGAGGTCCTCCATGATCAAGGAATGGGGAGTACAGGGGCAGTGACAAAATGTTGTGTAACAGATGCCCCCTAAAGCGTGAAGGCTGAACTAGAGTGAGGGATGAAATGCTTTATGAATCAGTGTGGGGAACTAGAGTCTACAATCGGAAAACCTGCAAACAAGTACAGATGCATATACATAACTGAAAACTCTGTCAAATGATACATGAATCGTGGCATGCACACAACCATCCAGAGAATGATCATGTAAATTGGATCCAGGCATTAGCGCATCCATCCGATAAAGAGGATCATAATGACACCAAGGTGTGGTCACAACCATCCAATAATGAGAAGGATCACATATGATAAATCATGGTATGGTCGTAGCCATCCATCTGAGAGAGAGACATGTATATCAAACATGATCATGTCACACCACCTTGCAACTTGGACTTTTGTAATTTTAGCCCAAGGTCTTGCACTCCAACATGACCTGATCAAAGTGCAAATTCTAACATGTGAATAGATTTGTTGACATCGAACATGCTAGAAAATCGCTTGATTACCAGCCAATGATGTAAACTATTAACAAGTGCAAGAGAAACCACCAATAATGACAATGGTCCCCAAGGTACTATCAACACAATTCACAGAATGTGAATAGAGGAATTGAAGTCGAACACCTGTGAAATCACCTGATGGAAAGCCAATGATGTGAACTTATTGTTGAGTGTAAAGAAGTCACCATTAGGGCATGCAAGGTCTAAGGTATTGGAAGGGATTCTCTCGGTCAACTTCCCATATAATGCGCTGAAGTCGACAGGAAGCCACTGTGTCGAAGGAGGGCCATAATGTATCCCACATCATCAACACATGATAAAGGGATGCAAAATGATTTTGGATGATACAAAGAATCAGGGGTAAGTGTAAATGAAGAACGAAAACTCTTGAACATATTGGTGACACAACTAGAAGTTTGGCAACTTTTGGATACATAGGATTAGTGGTCATGATGACGTGGCAAAGATCAAATGGAAGGAAAAAATGAACAACCCAGCCCAGGAAGGTCAACAACAAAAATGAAGATATCCCATCCCAACACGAAGCAGAAAGTGTCATGTTCAAGAGTGAGTTGCCGACACAACTGATTAGATTTCCAAATTTTCCCCCACCATTTCTGGCAGGTACCCAATTATTTTTTAATCGCAAGCTTGAAGGGGATAGCATATGCTTTCACTGTAAGTTCATCCTTCGGATGAATCTGACCTAGTAATTTTAATGAGCCCTAGGAAGGACAATCTCATGTTCATCATGGTGATGAATCCGATGTTGTTTAATATTTTAACGAGTTCGACAAAGGTATAACTAGGTATCTTTTTCATGTTTAGAGAGTTTGAAAAAGACACGGAAAAGAAAACTCCACATGGTCCCTTTTTGTGCATGTGTGTTTCTCAAGCATGAAAAGGTAGAAAATGATACTTGAGAGAACTTCTTGACCATTTCAGTTAATGAGTACATTTATCATAAATAGTGCCTCCCAACCCAAAAAAGGGGTAAACATATACTGGGCGCATGACGTTTCGCATCCATTAACGAGTTCAAAAAGACAAGGGCTTGGCTATCTTTTCATGTTTAAAGGGTTAGAAAAGAGCTTTAAAGTGGACCCCCCATTTTATTTTCTTTTACGAATTCAAAGGGAAAAATACTCGGAAATATTTTCATTTGATTTTTACGAGTCGAGAAAAGAGTTGAAACGTGACTCAGCTTCATCGTCGAACATTCATCACCTTTTGCTGCGCAAAAGGGTAAAGCACATTATCCAATTCTTGAGGCAAAATAGGTTAAAATACTTTAAAAACCCTAATATTTCATGAAAAACATAATAAAAGGAGGGAAACGTAAATATTTTTTTATCATTAATTGTTTTACCTTGCTATGAAAAAAATTTCACTCACTTTTGCCCTAATTTTTCTGGAGTAGATTGCAGGAGATCTGGGAAGTCATTTGCTGAGCCGCTAGTTGTAGATAAGAGCCAAGGACCTAAGCTCCATTTCCATACTATTTATTCCTGTTTTCATCCATTTTTTGGATTTCTGAGGGAGCTTTTGGCAAAAAAAACACCCTCGATCGGCATGAGTTCCAGGCATGGAATTGCACCGGCCGAGGGTAATTAAAATGCTCAATCACGTCGTTGGCGCAATTATTTTTAAAATAAGCGCATCGACACTGTGAACAAGGAAAAAAACAATTTTCCTCTCAAAATCACCGTTTGAATCCAAATTTTACTAGCCAAAAATGATTATTGACTTGAATACATGGTTTTTGTAGGAAAGAATCGTCGAAAATGGTAGACTGGAAAGAATGTGAGCAAGAAGATGTGGACAACCATGCACTGAATGATTTGAGGAACTATGGGCTCCTCAAGTTCTTTCTAACACCAGGGATGCAGGCTAAAACTGAGCTACTTCAATACTTGATTAGTATTTGGGACATAAATTGGGAAATATTCATCATCGGTGACCAGGAGCCAAAGTTAGAAACTTCAGACATATATTTCATCACAAGACTGCCCTAGGGGGGGAACCAGTCAACCTAAATGGGTCACGACTGATTGGGGTAAGCATATCCATGCTACATGCCGAACATTGCCCTAAAGCCCTCAAATACAAGAGCGACAAGATCAAGATTACCACTATGCGAGATCTGACACTGAGAGTGCTACTGTTGACTATCAATAGATTGACGGGGTCCCAAGCAGTACATGAGACTAACAAGTCGAAATTTATATATGCTATCGATTGCATAGCATTGGAGATCTTCAATTGGGCAGAAGCCATGAAGATCAACATAAAACGCTAGTTGACAAAAGCTAAGGCGGGAATCTGAAGCAATTTTGCTTCGAATATGTACTAGTGACCTTTTTCTTAGAACGGGTGCTATTGTTCTAGTTTCAACTGACTGAGGTAGATCCGTCGATGCCACGAGACCCACAGATGGCCCGTTGGAGTCATTTGATGCCTAAGTTCGCTGGGGGCCAGCATATGTGTTACAGGCCCACTTTCTTTTCATGGCTACGACGACAACTGATCGTCATGGAGGATTGGCCATACAACGGTACTGACTTCCATAGAGATCCAGTCATGTTGATGCCAGATGGGGAGGATTTCAATGACGAAGGTAAAAGATCAAATTTTAATTTTGTGATTTTTTAATTGTTTTTGATATATATGTGTTTATAACATTTTGCTTTATCAATGTAGATGTTGGACCAAAGCATCCTATCAGGATGTCCCCAATAGCCAGGAACATCGCCTGCCAGTATGGTGTCACTGCTTACCAGGAGGGGAGTGACAATGAGGAGGAGATCGTGAGGAATCTTGAGGGGTTGACTCATGGTATCCTAGAGTATGCCCGAGTGAGAGACATCCCGTGCCGGTACCAGAGGCATATGTTGGGAGTATCAGAACGGATCCATCAATTGTTGACTCGTGTTGCATGAGTAGTTTCATGCTACCACAATCACCATTCTAATTAGTTCCTAGGTCCAACATTTTACATTTTTTGAGGCCTGCATTCCAAGGATATATGAGGCCTACGAACCACTGATGTTATGAACACACATATTATTTTTTGGGGTTCTGATGTATCAAACATTATCGCCATATATATATATATATATATATATATATATATATATATGTTGCATTTTCCTACTTACTATGGTACAAATGATCTGTTTTGGCTTTTCACATGTTTCGTAAATGTTTATCCAACACATGATTAGCTAATGCATCTGCCAATGTATTCATGCGTCTAGGAATATGATGATATGCAATGTAATCAAAATGCCTTTCCAGTAGACGAATACGTAGATACATTATCAATATCTAAGGGTTTCTAACAGAATATTTCCCGTTATGTTGAAGGACAAAAAGTTGTGAATCTAGGTTGACAACCAACTCCTGAATGTCAATAGCAATGGCTTTTAACAACAGTTTGATGACTGCGCTGTATCATCAATGTTATTAGTCGTTTGACCTAAAAAAATACCTTGAAGATCAATCAACTCACCATGAGGGTCATAAATGGCCCACACCGTGGAGGATAGATTCTAGGTACTATGGAAAGCATCATCAATGAAACCGATGTGAGGAGTCACAAACATCTGCAAAGCAGGGAAAACATAGTAAACAAGAAAGTTGTTTAAAAACTAACACACCAAACCACACTACAAAAAAATGAATGACACACTAACGTACACAAGTAACCATGCAATATGACTTAAGCATAGTACTTTTTGAGATAAAACCCGTTTCTTGGCTTGTCCAAAGGATTTCCTTCATAATCAATAAGCTCATATGCCCCTTTTTGCAAAACGCATTTTGCAATGTAGGGTCCATGCCACATGGGTTCAAACTTGCCTATCCTCAAGTTATCATTAACTTGATCGTATAGTAAAACCAAATCACCCTGAGAAAATGTGTAGGGGGAGACCGACTGATCGAAATGGGACTTGACTTGCTTCTTTTGTGCTTCGATGACCAAAATAGCGAGACGATGAGTCTCATCTAGCCATTCTAAATATAAAATGCACTCTTCCTGAGGTGATGTTTTGGGGAGAATTTCGACAACTAGCTTGAGTGAAGGAATTTCACATTCAATCGATAACGTTGCTTCCAGACCGTAGAAAAGCTGGAATAGTGTGAAACCAATTGCGTCCTTGGTTGAGGCTCGGTAAGCCCACAAAGCTGAAAAGAGCATGATATGCCAATTTGACTTGTGCATCCCAATAGTACGTTGAAGCATGGTAACCAAAAATTTGTTCATAGCTCCAACTTAACCGTTGGCCTGAGGGTAATACGGGGTTGAGCCATCATGGCGCAGACCAATCGTAGAGGTCAGCTCAGCCATCATGTAATCTTGGAAATGGGAGCCATGGTCTATGACAATGGCTTGAGTTACGTCGAACCTGGAAATAATGTGATTGAAAAGAAATTGAGCCGTTGTTTTACTATCTGGAGAGTATGTAGGCATTGCTTCGGCCCATTTGGTGAAATAATCCACAACAACAATAATATAACCATGACCCTCGGTTGAATGAGGGTTACATGTCATATAGTCAATGACCCATTTGGAAAAATGACCAATGGTAATGACGGGGTGTAGGTGAGCAGGCAGGGCGCGCATCTTGTGTCAGTAAATTTGGCATTCATAACACTTGCGAACAACAAGGATGCAGTCCTTGAAAATGGACGGCCAAAAATAACCAGCACGAAGGATTTTTTTGTGCGGTAGCATAGCCAGACATATGACCACCACATGCCCCAAAATGGTAGTCGTTGATAACTCTCTCAGCCTCCTCGAGAGTAAGACATCGATGAAGAACTAAATTGACACCAACACGGTATAAAGTATCACCAAGAATACGGTAGGGCTAGGAGTGATGCCAAATTTGTCGGTGATCATATTTAGTCAACGCGGACCGGAATGTGGAAATTTAGAGATAAACGATGATATCACCATACCACAGGTCAAGGGTTTTGATCAGGAAAAGGGCCTCGTCTGAAAGCTGTTCATTTGCACTAGTGGGGAGAGACATAGAAGGAAGGGAGAAAATCAACTTGGCAAAAACTAGTGGCTTCTTAGATTTGGCGGTGGTAAACACCAAATCGAATTATTACAGGATGAAAGTCCATTTAGAATACTTGCCCCCCACCAGCTGATGAGTCAGGATGTAGGTCATGGGGTTTCATTTAGAAATCACAATAGTAGTGCGTAAGAGGATATAGTGCCGAAAGCGTTGAACAACCTGTACGACAACCAAAGGCAACTTCTCGACATGGGCATAACACATTTCAGTGTCGAGGAGATTATGACTAAGGTATTAGATAAAATTTTCATTACCTTCGTCATCATCTTGTACCAATACCATAGCAATGGTTCTAGGGGTTGTGGTCAGGTAAAGTAAGTAATCGCGATGATAATCCAGGGGATGCAACAAAGGAGCATTTACGAGGAAAACCTTGAGGTAATTGAAAGACTTTTGGGCAACCTCATCCGAGACAAAGGGCGTTCCTTGTTTGAACAACCACGTAAATCCTGAAGCTAGCCCAGTGTAATTGGGTAGGAAATGATGGAGGAAGTTTGATTTTCCCTGCAAGCTCTGGAGTTGGTGCAATGAAGATGGAGGGGGTAAATTTACAATGGCCTCGAATTTAAGCGGATCAAGGCGAATACCATCCTTGGAAATGATAAAGCTGAGGAGTCATCCAAATTCATCGCAGAAAGCATATTTGTGCGGGTTTAACTGAATGTTGTAGTGTCTGCAGCGAACAAAAATCTGCGTAAGATGGTCAGGGTGATCTTGGCACTTACGAGAATGAGTGGGAAGGTCATCCAAATAAGGTTGAATAATGTTGTGAATATTCTAAAAAGAATAGGACATCGCCTGTTGAAATGTAGCCCTAGCATTTGTGATGCCAAAAGGGAGCTTTTTGTACACGAAAGTAACCCACGGATAGATAAAAGTTGTCTTTTATTGATCGGCTGACGCAATGTTAATCTGGTTGTAACCATATAAACCGTCCATAAAGGAAAATATTTCGCTCCCAGCACATTCATCAATAATTTGATCAATGAAGGGACTAGGATAGTTATCTTTAGGATAGGCACGATCGAGATCACGGTAATCACTATTATTTCTTTGACACCGAGACAATATTTGACACCTAATCTATAAGAGGGATTGGATAAATGAATCTAGCTTTGAGAATCTTTTCAACTTCACCCTTGATAGCGATCACTTTCTTAGGGTGCACTTGGTGGAGCCATTGGTGAAAGAGTTTCGTGTGAGGATAAGTTGGTATTTCATGCACAACAATGCTAGGATCAATGTGAGGCATTTCTTCATATGACCATGCAAAAACATCACGAAATTCTTGAAACAGATGAGTATAAGTCTCGATCTCAGCTAGAGAACAATTTACCTCGATATGGACATGTTCAACGATACCCTGTTTCACAGAAATATCAATTGGCATCATTTGGGTAATATTACCCAACTTTCCTTCCGACCATACTTCATGAGTCAAGATCGGTGTCAGAAGTGGGAGGGAAGGAAAATAAGAAGAGGACTCCTCGAGACTAGTAGACATTATTTTCGGGTGAGGCAAGAATGAGGAACGATGATGAGTATTGTTCCAAGGTGGTTCCTTGAGAGACATTATTTCCATGATAATTTCGTTAGTAAGAAAAGTCTCGACTAAGGGATCAAGAGATTTCGAAGCACCAAGCCATGGGGATTAAGAATACGTATCGAGAGAAGTCCTTGAAATAGGAGAATCAGAGGATACAAAACTTGAGGCCAAAATATTTTCCACGTAATTGATTTCGGCAAGACTAAGTGGCATAACCTCACCCTAGGTATCAACAAGATTGAGTGAAGGTATGACCCAAGGATCAGATTTGACCGAGATCATGTTGACAGAGGCAACATGAGGAGGTGGAAGCGGAAAAGTTCCCATCAAGGCAAAATTTGTAAAAAGACCTGCCCCCACACTCTCACAAGGAGCACCATTGTGCTTGACATACAGAACATTTCCATCCAAGGAGGAAGAGGAAAATAAGGACAGTTGGTTGACAATGACGATCTTCCCTTGATGGGAAAAATGAATCATGAGGAATAGGGAGGAGGCTACAACATGCATGGCTTGGGTCCAACTCTGTTCGAGTAGGATATTATAATTGAGATTAGCGTCAAAAATCTCTACCTCGACTTGTACTGTCTTTCCCTTCAAAGTAATGGCAAGGTTAGGTAAGACACCGAAGGGTTGCGAATCACACCCATCGAAAGCTTCCAAATTGTTAGGGGATTGGTTCAAAGTAGGATAACCAATTACTTTCCAGTAAGCGACTAACATGATGCAAGTAGAAGCACCTTCATCCATGACAATCTTATGAATGGTTTTCTCATTGATGATGAGCTGAATGAGAAAGTAAATATGATGACGCAGGTGTGGAACGTGGTTATCTAGATCAAAACATATCAAATTGGAATTGGTAGGGTCAATACCTCTAATAGCTGACAATAAGGATTTCCATTGAGATAGACAGCTTTGGAGTACCTCAAGAGCAGACATAGCTAATGGTGTCCAAGACAAATCCTCAACAATATTATAGTGTTGAGTAGCTCGAGCGTTGGGATTGTATGAGTATTTCCTTAGCACACCTCGAGAGGGTGGCCGAATAGTGGAATCAGGGTTAGGGCACTTGATATGAAGAGGGCCAACACTCAAGGTAGAAGAAGAAGGGGTGGTCTCTTTCTCTCTCCCAGTTGTCGAAGTAGGAGTTTGGTAATCTTTTGATCTAGTAGCCACATTGATAGCCATACTCATCATAAACACTTGAGATCTTGAGGAAGTAGATGATTGAGGTTGGTCTACCATTTGAGTCTATTGATACAGAAATGGATGTTTCAGGATAGTTGGGGTCTCTTTAAGCAAATGACTAACTCTGGACCATCGGGGACAACACTTAGTATAGTGATCCTCCTCGCAAATGAGGCATGGATACTTAGGCTTCTATTGTGAAGAGTCACTGGCAGATGACTTAATAGGACCCTATTTTGGGGTATCAACTTTACCCTTGCCTTTGCCTTTCTTCTTACCTTTCGAGGATTTGTCCACTATGGTAGACCGGACAATGTGGACCTCTGAGGTTTTACCAGGGCCAGGTGGATTCTGGGAGGAACTATTGGAAGCAGTGTTCAAGACCGACTTCTATTTGGAAGAAGATTTGGCAGGGGTCTAGGACACTAAACCAATTACTCCATCAATAGGAGGTGTAACCTATGACTTTGATGCCATGGGATCAGATGATGGCCACAGAGCATCGAATAATAACTCATACAAAGTGCCAGACTAAGAATAAACAAGATCTAAATACTAGGAAAGAGCAATGGCTTGTTCTTCGATAATGCATCCACCCATGGCTATATTACGAGAAATTGGAATAACGAAAGACTTGGTAAACCATTTAGTGAGCAAATGAATCAATCTCGAATTTGATTAGGCGATGTCTACATCTCCATTCATGGATGTGATCAGATATGTGTGTCATAGAATCTTGCTTAAACGATGTGAGAAAAGAGGTTCCAGTTTCATAGTGAACCAGTAACTAGAAATGCATGAGGAAATCCATAGCTAAAGAGTTGAAATCATGGTAAGTACTTTGAGGAAGCTCGATGTACCACTTGGTTGCAGCACCGGTGAGGGTTCATTGGAAAAGATGAAGATGAATAGAATCATAAACATAATAATTTGAAGAGTATTAGAGATGATATGTCATCACATGGGCTTGAGGATCCTCTTTTCCTTTCCCATCAAACTTAGGACAACCACTCAGGATCTTGGACAGAACTGGAGGCGAGTATGGCAAATGAAGAATTGGATCATTCGTGAGTCGAGACACATCTGACAACTCTAGCATGGCCAAGAATGGCAATTGAGTATTAAAAGGTATTGGAGGTCGATAAGTGGGTCCAATTGGAGGAACCCATCCCTGTTGGTAAGGGTTTTGGCCCCATAGTGGAGGGTTTTGGCCATATGGCATTTAACTCTGCCCCCACTATAGGTTACCTTGGCCATAGGGAGGATTTTGACCTTGAATAACTTGAAACTGTCTGGTCATAGGTTGTTGATAAGTAACATATGGGTTAAGAGGATGTTGAGCTTGTTGACCTTAGACATATGGATATTGCACCTGTTGTCCATAAACATAAATGTTTTGAACCTGTTGCCCTTGAGCAAGAGGATTTTGGACCTTTTGTCCTTGGACATAAGGATTGTACACTTGCTACCCTTGGACATAGGGATTTTGGACCTGCTACCCTTGGACAAAAGGATTGTAGGCCTATTGCCCTTGGACATTAGGATTTTGGGCTTGTTTCCATTGGAAAAAAGGATTTTGGGCTTGTTTCCCTAGGACATTAGGATTTTGGGCCTGCTGTTGCAGGACTTGACCCTAGCCTTGTCCTTGCAAGGCTTGACCCTATTGATATGTATATTGTTATCACCAAAATAGGACCCTGATAGACTGCTGATTAGACTATCTCAATGTAACTATTTCAAACCAATATTTTAGCTAAGGCTTAGCCTCCTCAGCCTAAGAGGGCTCTCTCAAAGGGTTTAATGATTTTGATTAAAGATATGGATAGATGGCTAACTCTATGGTTTGTGGTTTTGTGTGTTTATACGTTGGAAGATGGATACTTGCTACCATTGGGCTATGGAGTCAGTGACAGAGATAAGGATAACAAATATCTCTTCTTATAAAACTGAGGCTTGTATATACTTCAATGAAAGAGTGACACATTTAGGAAAGTCTCAATAACTTGAAGTTCATAGAAGTCAGAGCATGTGGGCATGAATTCTAAGTAATAGTACATCAAGGTATTCAAAAGGAAATAATTTAAAGTGATTGATTAGAGTTTAATACCTAAAGGAAGTCAAAGCATGAGTAACCATGAATTCTGAGTAATAAGTATTAAAACATTGAAGAAAAACATCTAAAGGTAGGACCCAAGAACTCAATTCACCATAGTTCAACACTTAAAGGAAGTCAGAGCATGTTCCTCCATGAAATATGAGTAATAAGCATTAATACTATGGAAGTAAAACATATCAAAGATAAAAGATAAATCTCACTGAAGCACACTAAGAATCTCAACTTCAGAAAAGTCCAACTATTTCTGTATAAACCAGTCCCTGCACAACATTTACAAAAGTAGTCTTGTTCTATAACATTTTCCAAACCTTGATACATTAGATTTTCTCCCATATATAAAGTTCATTACATAACTAAGATTCCTCCTCCAGCATGAGGGGAATTCGAATTCTTCTTACTATGACACCTATTGACACTTAAAACTAACTATTAAATACAAATGATAGCTAACTAGCAGTCCTAGAGACCTAATACAACTAGGAGTGTAACTCCTTATTATGATTACAACAACCTTAACTAAACATTTAAAGCATTCTTTGACAACTTAAACCTCATGAAGTCGAATTTGATGAAGCCTCACACGTTGTCCCCTGACTGCTGATGACAAACCCTAGAAATTAGGGAACATGTTTCCCTGTTTTTAGGTTTAGGATCTTTGAAAATTAGCACGTGGGATAGAGCCTTTATCTTCTCATCCACGAAACATTTTACGAAACGGAAGGAGGTTTTTATATTCCATGCTGTCGGGAACAAAAACCTCTCTTGGTTTTCTAAAAAACTTCTCCAGCTGTCCAGAATATTCCCTTGAAAAACACGTGTAAAACAGGAAAAATCCATTCTCTGAAATTTGGGTTTCAAAGAAAGCTTAGTATCTCCAAACTGAAAACACTTATGAAGAAAGTGAGATAGTTTATTGTAGCTGGAGAGTTTATGAAGAGAAACCTCCTTCATAATTCCAAAATACCTTTTCCTACGACCACAAACTGATCTTGAAAAAGACTGTTAAAACCAGGAGACAAAGCTTGACTTTCAGCAATTTCGTAGTGCAAGTTTAACCATAAATTACTCCCACCTCAAAATGAATTTAACGAAACTGAAAGAGGTTTCTCTATCTTAGTATGTTAGGAAGAAAAGCCTCTTTTAGTTTTCAAAATTGAGTTCTTAGATGCTCAGAAAACCTTCTGGAACTTGACTAGTAAAAGCAGAAAACAAAGTTTTTTGTGCTAAAACAGGGTTTTTCAGGGGAACTCCTAGTTCAGAATCCATTTTTGTAGCACGGCCAGTGAAAATTCTAGGTTTTTCACTACAAAAACTCCTAGGCATTTTTGTAGTGCATGAAAACCTTGACACAAGTTTGACACATGGAATTTTAGGTGTGATGTGGGGCCAGTGATGAGCAAGAACGGAGTATTGACCCTATTTGACCATACCAACAAGACTCTTTTCTAGATATTAGACACTAAAGCAACCATGCAAAGATTAGACCAAGACTAACACCAATCCTTTGGAATAGAACTGATGTCAAAACACATGACGAGGCTTCTAGGACATGGAATGAGGCTGTGAATTTTTTTTTGGAAAAGAGAATGACACTTATTGAGATGAGATGACTCAGAACCTATAAGACTATGACTAGAAACAACGCAAACTTTCCAAAGCTTGGAAACAAAAATTTTAGGGTGATAACATATATAAGGGTTGTTGTTTTCTAGGTTGGTTTTGCTACTACAAGGGTTGACCTTGTGACTACAAAGGATGTCCCTATGGCTGCAGAGGTTGGCCTTGCGAAAACATAGGTTGGGAGGTTTGCAGAACATACTGCATCTGGTGTTGCATGATTTGTTGCAACTATTGAGAGGGTTTCCCTTGTGGTTGTTGCAGTGGTCCTTGTTGCGGTATCATCTGCCCTTGCTACTGCATGGACGGACCTTGCTGTAACAAAGCTTTCCCTTTTTGCTGCAGAGGTTGTCCTTGTTGTTGCAAGGGTACTTGAACGGTTCGCGGAAAATTTCCGAATTGAATATGCCCATAGCCACCCTAAAAAGTGGATGGTCTAGGCTAAACATACTACCTAGACTGAAGGATGTAAGGCAGATTTATCATTCCTTGAGAACCATAAGGAACATAAGGAGTTTGGTACTGAACCTGAGCATCATAAGGCTGTTGATACTAGAAATTTCTTAACCTAGATGGACCAATGATATTTTGAACCTATTGGTACTGGACATATCTTGATCCAGTAGGGTTTTGGATAATGCCAGAAGAAGGCTGGTTCATGCCAACCATGTGAGCCTATGAGCTACTCACATTGGTGGTGCCTGACACCATAGAAACACTCAGGCTCTCCCCCCCAGGTGGTGGCACAACTTGTTCTCTTACTGGAGGGATCAAAGAATTGATAGTAACATTCTTCGAGACCATCGGTTGAACCGAACGGGTGACTGGGATAGATAATACAAGAGGGTTCCGAACAGTGGGTTGCACTGGGACTGAGGTAACGACTTGTTGGGAGGTCAAGTTTATAGTGAACATACCTGTAGTAGGCATGGTGCCAAGAACCCAAACAGGGTTATGATATAGTGATGAGGCACTAGGTGTACCTGAGGCCAATTGTGCCAAAGTCACATAATTAGGCGGTAAATCCCGATACACACTGATAGGAATGCTCCCTGCATAGGGGAAACCTTCAGGAGGAAATTGATGTTCTTCCTCTTCAACAACGTGTGGAGTAGAAACTTTTGATTCATCTGGAGAGGTAACTGGAGCACTGCCTTTAGGTTCCATAGCTAGGAACAAATGATGACGAACGACCGAAGATGTACGAGGGGATAATTCCAATGGAACACCCAGCTGATCATATGGACTGTACGGATGCTGTGGTGATATCACAACAAGGGTCAAGAAAAAGATTCAGCGGATATATAACCAGTCCAAGCTGACCGTCAACAGTCAGCAAACTCTTAGGAATTTGACGGGATTATCCGGAGATTCCAGGCCAATATGAGCAGGTGACCCAGTATCTAAAGTAGGCGGAGGACGAGATGACAAAGGTTGAATGCTCAGAATGATTCCAAGTTCAACACCTTGGTCCTCGAGTGACTCTGGTAATTTTGGAAAAGTCTCCTCAGATAATATTTCAGATGGAGGAGAGGAAGAGGAACTAGGCGAACCAGATGGTTCAACCATGATGACCTTCTCTTAATTAACTGGAAAAGAGAGATAAATTTCAAGGCTTTAAAATTTACTTTAGGGAAAAATCACGATTTAGTCTAGAAAAGACTAACAGGATATTATAAGATTGTGGGAAATCAATTTTTTAAGATGCATAAATAAACTAGTGCTCTTTCATGTTTTAAGAGTCAAGAAAGACGAATCTATCACTTTCAATTGGAAACGAGCTCAAAAGGACAAACGCTCGAATGATCTTTTAAGTTTAATGAGTCAAAAAGATCAAATGACCACTTTGGATGATCTTGGTAAAAAGGATTACCAGGCAACTGTGAACTACATAATACCTCCCGATGAACCGAGAAGTTCGGGCAGGCAATCCCCCTGAATGTTGTGTTCGATGTATCATGTTTGCAAGGTAGCATAGTCGGTTTCCTATGGATAAAGGATTGCAGCCTAGATGGGTCTCCTGTTATATACTCGATGGTACGTGGAGCACAAATCCGTACTAGCATTGTCTAGTGTCGAAGCTAATGATAACTACTAGGTTTAAAGACGCTAGAACACGTATCTAGCCTAGACCTTTTAGATATGATAGTTAGGTTTCAAATGTGCCTTAGGTTAATTGAGTTCATTTTAAATTTTATCTTGAATTGTCACTCAGTTTTCAGGCCTTAGCGATGTGACTTGAAAAGCCCTAAATGCAACTAAATGAGACAAGACCCTTTCAATTTGATGAATTGTCCACACTAGAGAGGGTAGAAAACACAATAAAATGCAAACAACCAAGAAACTAAAAGCAAAATGATTTTTCACTACTTCATTTTTCGAGAAAATAAACTAATGAGAAATACATTCCAATTCCTAATTTCCTGACAAGTACACTATAACAGTCCTTTCAAAAGTAAAGAGATTTTTTTTTTCAAATGCCAATGCAATCCTAGCCTTCAATGATGCTAACTATCATAACATATTGATGCAACAAACTAGAATTTTGTACTTTTCATGAAATGAGAAAATGAATTTCTCATAAAACACTTCAATGAATTTTTTTTCGAGATAATCGATTCTCAAGCAAATGAAAAACACGAAAAGAGAATCTTTTTCAAACTAATGACACAACGACTTTACCAAAAACAAGACAAGCAATGTGATCTATGCTGGAAAAGAGACGTTTAGACAAGCAAACGAAACTCTTCAAACTTGTGTAATGGAGTTCAAAGCCATAGAAGGACCATAAATGAAATGTAAGGAGTAAATGCACCAACAACTTGACTCACTAAGTTCATAATCAGTTGAATGGATGACAATCTAGATGCCCTAGAGCCACTAACCATCAAATGACCCAAGAAATCAAGTGAAAAGATGGCAAATCAACAAGCAAACAAACCAAATGAAAAGCATCTTTCTAGTCAGGGAGAAGATGGTCTAAACAACTTACAGGGTAAAAATCATGAGATCAAAACACATTGGCCAAGATCTGGGGTGAACCATAATCTTCACTACAGGCATCAACGCGACTGCCTAACTGATAACAAGCACTAGAAGGGGGTCAGCGCGACTATTTCTCAGCATATCGCGGTGATTGGCGTGATTGTTAACGAATTAAGTGCACTGAGCAAGAATGCAAAGAGAAAACAAAAAATTTCAAAATTTGGGACCAGACTTGCTACTATGAATTTCAAACTCAGAGCAGTAAGCAAAGGAAAACAAATTGAACTAAAGGGAAATGGCAAAACTATAAAATTTCACACAAAACCATGAAATTCCAAGCAAACAAACAGAAGGATTGGTTCCCCTACGAAGTTGCCAATTTCTGGTCAACTAAAATTATAAGTGTGGAGACAAACAATTGCTCTAACCTGATAGCTGGTCTAGCCACTAACAAGACATTCTATGGAAGATTTCCTTAGGTTAGAACCAATTAAGAGGGCCTACCTCTTAGTACTCTTATCCTGTTTGGTGATGACCTTGCTTTCTCACTTTAGCTATCTCTCGTTTCCTTCTTCAAACACCTGGAATAAGTAAACAATGGTAAACAACAACCGTGATAATAGACAATTGTAATTCAACCTACTTAACAATTCAAGAAACATTAAGCCATAAACATGTGAGATGACACATTATGTAGTAAATCAATCGATAGTTGCATATATATTAAATCAAGAAGAGATTACAACCATTGTCTTGCTGTTGGTGTTCTCCTCCAACAAAACCACATTCCCACACACTTCCATTAGCATTCCATGATGGCCTCAATAATGATAGTTTTAAGGCTCTCCCCTTTAGGCTTCACACTTCTCCCTCACACACAACTAGATAGCTACAACTATGAATAGCTCGTTATTTACTCCAAATTTAATTAGAACTAGCACACCAACATTAACACTAGCTTTTTCTTGGGAAAAAGGGAGGTTTATATAACATGAATGGATGGGAGATGGTTCCTCTTCTCATGGGAGAAGGTATTATCTCTTGAATTAGATCCATCCTTATAGGGGAAAGGAGCCCAAACTGACATCCTCGACTCCATCTAGCTCAACCATTTAGCAGACTTCCATTACGAAGCTTCTAGAGCTAAAAGCTTTAGCTCCTTATTTAAAAAACTTCCAAAAGAGGATCGACGCAACTGAAACAAAGCTTAGTCGCTTCGATCAGTGCTAGGGACAATGTTAATCCCTGCATATAGGTGTGAGTAGGACAAGGGTCATTAGCGCCGATCTTGTAAACTGGGAAAAACATAATATTTTAGGGAAATGGTGCAAAAGGGAATTTTTCTGCTCATGAAGAGGGACACCATGGGAGTTTCTTCATAAAGGGAAAGCATGTAGGGTTCACTGTTGAGGTCCTCCAGGATCAAGGAATGGGGAGTACAGTGACAAAATGTTGTGTAACAACACATGAAGGTGATCCAAGAAGGACTTTCATTACATGTTCATTACGTCAAGCTTGAGAAGTTTGTGTTCATGAGGAATGCAAAAGTTTTATACCCACTTTTCAATAAGATGCTCATAAGAATGCAACTAGTGGAAATGGAAAACAAGATGATGTTGAAAGCTCTAAGGTCATTGAAACCATTATTGGTATTCCTAAGAGAGCCACCACCTCATTAAATTCACCTCTTCAAGAAGGTGAAAAAGGTGAATGTGTAAGGTATAAATCTTCCTTTAATTGAGTTTCTTTTGATTATGATAAACATGGTAAATCTTCACATAATATTTTGAGAAAATTTTCATATTCCTTTCATGGTTTGAATAACCATACTGTTTCAAGGTGTTGGGAGAGGATAGCCATACACAGGAAACTTCCAAAACAAAAGAGACAGAAAGCCAAAGGTCCATTGGATAATGGAAACCATGTTGAAAAGAAGATGCAATTATTTTGCACTCATTGCCACAAGTAGGGTCATCTTGTAGACAAGTGTTGGACTTTGCATCTAACAAGTCATCCACGACATTTGAAGAAGGTGGAGAAAGTTTTTGGCAATAATGGAAAAGAGGATTCCATAATTAATGTGGGTTAGGATGATACACATGATGAAGTGCAATAGAAAGAAGCGTCATTGAAATGGTCTGGAAAGAGATGGTTAGATTTATTAAACAATTAAGGCTTTGCATTTATTTTGATAATTGATGCATTTCCTTGTTATTTGGATGCATTTATTTTCTCCTAAAATTATGTTGCATATTGCATGAAGCAAGATTTTGAAAAAGTAGAGTTATGTTGACTCACTTGGATGCAGCAAAGATGGCAATTTGCAATTACAAATTTTCATGCATGTTGCATTCTTGAACTTGCATGTTTATTCTAGGAAGGTGTTCGAAAGTGGAGTATGTTGACTCAGTTTATTGCAACAAATTTGGTCATTTCAGCTCTTTAAGTACTCGTACATACCAATGGGATTCTTGTACTTGTGATTGTACTTGCGTGAGAGTTGAGAATTGTTATACATGCATGAGAGTTTGTGTGTGTGAACTGTGGAATTTTTAATAGTTTCATTGTGCTTGAACATGCATGAGTGATTGACTTGTGTTGGTTGATTGCGTTGTTAACATGTATGTTGTCAACTTGAGAATGTTGATCATTTTCACGTGCATGAGTGTTGGCTAGTGTGGTCAATTGTTTGTTACATGTATGTTATATTGACTTGGAAGAGTTTATCTTGTTTCCAAAGATGAAAGGGAGGTGTGATGAATTGTTTCATGAGAATGTGGAATTCTTGTTGTAAATCGTCAAGTTGTTGTACATGCTCTTGCTTGACTTGAAAGTCAGTTGTTTGAAGAAGTATGTTTTGTCAAATTGTGTTTAGTCGAAGGTTTATACACTAAGATGTAAAAGTACATGGAGATGTTCACATGATGTGACATTTATTGATTTGAAGAAGCAAAAGGAAGAGGCGGTCAAGTCATATTCTTGCATGAGTGTTTTTCAAGGTTAATGGTGTTTATTGCGACAAGATGTCCTAGGGTTTTGGAAGGTCCATGCTTGAGCAAGAGGCTCATGATTAGCCTTCATTCTCAAATCATGACATGAACAACATGTTAATACTAGAGGATGATGGAATTAGGAAGTGAAAGTGGACAAAAATGCCAAAAGAAATAGTAGCCCTTGTAAAATATCAAATGGTCTACAACACAATTTGATGTGTATACGCCAAGAAGTGAAAGAGATGGCGAATGCTTTCTTCCAGATATGGAATTTGGAACCGTGGAGGTAACAGAATTGTCATTTATGCTTTTGTTAT
Source organism: Pinus tabuliformis (assembly GCA_031772625.1). Lineage (NCBI taxonomy): Eukaryota > Viridiplantae > Streptophyta > Pinopsida > Pinales > Pinaceae > Pinus > Pinus tabuliformis. The sequence goes on along the minus strand of CM062817.1, from coordinate 687,527,451 downwards.
TACTAATATTGGAACTCATTGCTATAGTTCACTCACATGGCTTAACATGGAAAAGTGGTTTCCAGGGAGAAGCATGCATCAAATGCATCTGTTGCATAGGAGTAACATGATTCTCAGTGAGAAGGCCATCATTCAAATTTCCAAGCACCAGCGGATTGCTTTGGTACAACAAGGTGTTTAACTAGCAAGCAACCATCAAGTGTTGGATTAAGTCAACAACAAAAGGAGAACATTTGTTGAAGTGCCGAGACATTTGCAAGGCAAGGCATGTCAATGAACCCAAGTGGTTGGCATGGATATTTTTCCAAGTAGAATCAATTGATCGATCTTGGGAAGGAGAAGAGTATTCAGATAACTAGATTTTGTGGCTCCAAAAGGCTATCAGTGGGAAGGAGTGATCGGAATCTGGATTAGGGGAAATTTTTTTCTAAAAAATCAAAGTTCTTAGAATCACACAAAACTTGAAATATTGCGTCCATTTCAGTGATACAATCCCAACGCAACTCGTTTCACTCAAAACAAGGTTTGTATGAGAAAGTTAGAGCCTACTATCTATTTTGTTAGACAAGCAAAATTTGGTGACTGGGATGCTAACTAGCATCCATACAGCCCAGTCAACAAAGAGAATATTCCAGGGGATATTCATATAATATTTTGACATATGTCTTAATCGGTTTGTGATACATTATAGTACATTATTGGTCAACGACATTGGGTGGACCAATGAGAGGGTGACACATGGCAAGCCCGGAGGTTTCCACGTGCTCTCACAAAGGTCATGTAAAATTTTATTAGCAGGCTGGGGAGTCGAACTTCTGACCTCGCCCACACAGGCACCAAGCATTATCTCTACACGACAACCATTAGACTTAATAGTATATGGGCACAGTTTGTATTTAAATGTTTAATGTGGCAATTTGGAGATAACCGCTAGCATTAACTGCTAGCATGTGGCCAACACTACAAATTGGTCACCAACATTAACACTAACCGCGTGGATTAACATTAATTAATCCATACTTATCTGTTAATTAACCGTGTTTTAACTTGGCAGAAGTTTGGCGGGTTCGGTAAATTCGGCAATTCCTCCATTTTTGGTGGAGTTAACTAGAGTTTTTCCAATTTTGGTGGAGTTTTCCTATGGAAAACTAAAGAGACCATAACTTATTTATATTTCGCCATTTTTTTGTTGAGAAAGAGTTATTCCTAGATGATTTGGATGCTCTGAACATAATAGAATAATTTTCAAAGGCAAAAAGGCACTTATGTACGTGATTTTGCTAAATTGAAGTGTAAGGAAGCCTAGGGCCACTAGGAGAAGAGGTCAAGCCTATATCAACTGAAGTCCAATTACAGAGATTGGAAAGTCATTTTTTGGTCTTTTGAATCCAATGTAGCAAGTTTCAAAGCCATTGGAGCACTGCAGGTCCATGTAATCAGAGAATTGACCATTAATCCAAAGAGGCATAGCCATTGAAGCAGGTCCAAGGAGATGTAGCCTAGGAGGGGTGAACTCCTTTATTAGCTTTGTGTTATGAGTTGTTGTGTCTTACTTCTCTGAAATTTAATTGTTTTATATGTGTTTGAAACAACTAATTAACCTCATAAATTTGTCATAAAATACACTCAATACTTGACACATAATTCCTCACATTTTGGTTAATTTGAGACTATCCTAAACACATTTTTCTAATACTGATGAAGTAGCTTGCATAGCATTAAAAAGTTTTCCCAACATTCATATCATTGTCTCCTACCTGGAGGAAAAGCTATTGTTGGGGGTCAACCTTTTACCAGAACTTATGGTTAGATACCTCATCTTGGCCTAGGTTAACCTGCTACAAATCAACCTTTACTTGGTACTCCTTATCCTGGGACAAACATTATTTGGAATCTTGCTTTTACTCAAAATTATGGTCCAACTGCTCCACAAGTGCCATTTTATCAACCTATTCAACCTACTGGACAAATTATTCCTCAAATACATGTTCTAGGTATTGTTGTACCTGTCTAGTAGCTTGTTCAAGGGATTCCTCAAACGATTTTCCAAAACCTTTTCCAAGGAATTCCTCAGACACCTATTCAACAACCGATCCAACGACCTGTTCAGAGTTCGCCACAAACCCATGTTCAAACGTTAGTTTCGTAGCCTGTTCCAAGTTCTCCTCAGATACTTATTCCAGGAGTATCACAAATGACTATTCTAGTAACCCCTCAAATATATGTTCCTCGGACTACTCAGGCAATCCCGTAGGCTTCTACTTATCAAATTGTTCCTACGGTCTATCCTATAGCACAAATTCCTATCAGGAAACCCATTATATGAATAGCACAAACAAATTTTCAAGGTCAAGCTTAATAGGTTCCACCTTTTCAAGGATAAGCTTTTCAAATTCGATCTTTCCAAGGTCAAACTTTCCAAAACCTGCCTTTTCAAGGTTAATTTATTCAAAGTCATTCAGTTCAAAGTCAATTTGTTTAAGATCAACCTTAGCAAGTTTAACCTATACAGGGGAAATATTACTTAGGTAAAATGGTCTAGCTCAATCTTTTCAGAGTCAACCATACCCCGACCATACTTATAAAGTCCCTATTCAACCTCAACCCGGTATGGTTCACCCTCGTTACCTTGGTGGAATTCCAATTCCAACTGAACAGACTATTCCAGGATATCCTAGGTATCCTCCTCTAGGGGTTGGTCTTAACCCACAAGGTTATTGATCTTTACCACAGGACCCTAACCGATAGTTACCATTTATTACAACCCTAAATCTACCAGATCTATCCCTGTAAACCAATGATCCTATTTATTATTATCCTTATTGGCCGACAATTCCTACCAAGTTACTGAGTGGCATACCCAAATTTAAAGGAAAATCAAGAGAAGATCCATCCAATCATGTGATGACATATCATCTTTGGTGTGCATCAAATTATTTAATCTAGGATTTTATCCATCTTCGCCTTTTCCAACGAACTTTAACTGCTTCGAGAGTGAGATGGTACATTGACATACCCCACGTTTCTTTCCATAACTTCAAATCCCTTACAAAAATGTTTTTAACCCACTTTCAGTTACCAATCCATTATGATACTGGTACCAAACTATTGACTTCTTTAAAACAATAAAAATCGACTCACATTTCCAATCATATCCATGAATGGAGATATAGACGTCTCTTAATCAAAGTTTTTATTCCAGATCAGATTTTAGTGTAGTGGTTTACAAAGTAACTTCTTCCCATTATCATGGAGGATTTTCCCAAGGGAGGTGTCATCACGGAAGAGAATGTAATTTCTCCTGCCCAATACTTAGACTTTGTCTACACTCAATCTGGCACTTTGTACAATAAAATCGTGAATTTATGCACCCTATGGGTGAACCAATCATTACACCTCATATAGGATCAAGATCTAATGTCATTGATGGTATTATAGTTTCTGTTAGCCAACCATCTAAGGGGATAAGAAAAGTTCTAAAAATACGTAGACTTTGGTCATATAAGATACACCATCTGAAAGCCTTTCTTTGGAAACTATTTTCGAGATTAATTTCGTAGAATCATCTACTAGAGAGACAAAATCAACCGAAGGTAAAAATAAAGGGAAATGTAAATCGAAACAAAATTATTCTTCGAAAGAGAAACCTACTAAAACTGAGCCTACTATCATAAAACAAAAACCTTGCTATCCTTGCCTTATTTGCAATTGAGGATGACTATATGAAGGAATGCCCACATTGGGTAGAGGTTTACAAATTTGTTAAACGTTCTCCAACTCCCACTCTTTTGAAGGATCCATTTCCTTCTCAAGATAGAAAACTAGTTTCTCATAACAAATCTCCCTCTTCCACATTGCAAGATATCACGATGATGTCTTCTCAAGAAGTTATGGTAGCTACGAGATCGAAAGATTATGGGTCTAACCGTCTTGCTGACAATGGAAATGAGGCTAGTTCATCTGGTCAACCTTCCAATTCAATTCTTCCTCCTCCTTCTGAACCATTATAGATCTAGAAACCAAATCCTGACATGGTGATGCAACCGCCTCCCAAAGGTGTGCTTCAGAAATTAGCTTTTAACCCACATGCTAGAGCTTCATAAAATTACAACATTGTTGAAGACTTGGCTATTTCTCTTTCTGTAATGTTAGCTCTGGAGGTGCTGCAAACATGCTCGGAACAATGAAAGATTTTATTATCACCAATAGGAGATATTGATCCACATGATTCTAACTTAATTATCTTTGATCTTGAGAGTCATATCTCGAGACTCGCACATTAGCTAGCATTCTAGATTCCAATTTTTGTTAAAACTAGACGAGTATTTCACATAGTTGTTGATGAAGGAGATTCTACATGCATTATGTTAATTGCTTGTTAGAAAGCTTTAGGTTATCCAACCATAAATCAATCACCTAACACTATGAAAGCCTTTAATGGAAGAGTTTTTCATCCTTATGGGATCTTGAACGATTTCCCATAGAGCTAGAGGGAAAAACAGTCACGATCAAGGTTGAATTTGTTGATGCTCAACTCAATTACAACCTTTTTCTTGGTCAAAGTTGGACTTACACTATGTCATTAGTTGTCTCATCATTTTTTTGAATGATATAATTTCCTCACAAAGGGAAAATGGTCAAAATAGACCAGTTTTCTTACTACACTTCAGACCCTAACTCTACGAGTAACATACCTTTTATCAGAAAAACGAATTCTTTATGAGGGTATTGGTGTTGGTTTACTCAAAGACTCATCACTGATGGGAACCTTTGCGATGCATCCACTAAAATTTCCTTCTAATTTTGTCAAGGTTAACATGATTACATCAAGCACTATGGAATATTTTGATATGTGGATATTTCCTTTAGAGTTTGAATTATCCTCATATGACAATGAGATGCCTTTGAGCCCTCTTGAATTGGCTTATCAGGAAGTAAAATCATTTTCCAACCCTTCATCTTCTGATATTGATCGAGTGGATACGATCAATGATGATTATTCTCCTTTACTTTGGTTAGGACCGGTTTCACTCTCTGATCCTTTCGACTATACATTTCCAACTAACAAAAGTATCATGGGGGTCATAAATTTGGATGAAATTCCTTGGAACAATCACCATCATCATTCATCTTTTCTACCTGACCCATATAAAATCGAGAATGATTTTTCAACTATGTTTTCACCTAGGATAGTTGATAGTCCATAATCACCCGTTTCATTTTTTCAAACTGAGTCTGAAAGGAATTTGGGGAATATATCTGCAATGACTAATATTGACATCTCAGTTAAAACAAGAATTGTTGAAAATATTCACATAGGCTCTTCATGCTCAATCGAAGAAATTCAAACATATAAGGTCTTATTTCAAGACTTCTGTGACTTTTTTGCTTGGTCCTATGAGGAAATGCCAGGAATTGACCCAGGAATTGTGGTACATGAAATGAAGACTTACTCAGATGCTAAACATATTAGACAATGATTACATCTGATGCATCCATGAAAAGGTATTGATTAAATCTGAAGTCGAGACACTTCTCAAAGTAGGTTTCATCTACCTGGTTCCCTTAACTAATTGGGTGTCCAATATCATACATGTTAATAAGAAACAAGGAACCATTCTAGTATGTATTGATTATGGGAATATCAATATGGCTTGTCTAAAAGACAATTATCCTACTCCCTATATTAATCAAATTATTGACGAATGTGTCAAAAATGAAATTTTTTCATTTATGGATGGATTTTTTGGCTACAATAAAATCAACATAATCCCAACTGATCAACATAAAACTGCATTCATTTTCCCATGGGGGGCTTTTTCCTATCAAAAAATTCCATTTGGTTTAAAAAACGTTGGTGCAACTTTTCAATGGTCAACGTCTTATGCATTTCATGATATCAAGCATATTTTGAAACCTTATTTGGGTGACTTACTAGCCCATTCAATGAGATGGGAAGACCATCCAATGCATTTCTTTATCAGATGTTGTCATTACAGTATTTGCTTGAATCCACATAAGTATGTTTTTTGCATACAATCTGGTCAATTTCTAGGATTTTTCGTTTCAAAGGAAGACATTTGCGTCGATCCATTGAAGGTTTAGGCTATTCTAAATCTAAGTCCTCCTTCCAATCTTCTCCAACTCCAAAGTTTGCAAGGAAATGCAAACTTTCTATGTCGATTTATCCAAAACTATGTCAAGTTGACTAATGGTTTTACTTGACTTTTGAAAAAGGGCATCTCATTTATCTGGGATGAAGTGGCTCAAAAGGAATTTGATGCACTTAAATATGTGTTAACCCATACACCATTGTTTCATCTTGTCGATTATCACCAAGACTACTTTTTATACTTAACCATGTCTGATGCCACCATTGGCATGGTTCTAGTTTAGGAGGATGAATCGAATGAAGAGCATGTGATACATCACTTAAGTCATAATTTGACCAAAACTGAAGCAAAATATTCACATGTGGAGAAATTTTCCTTTCGCCTTGTCAAGTTGTCCAACGTTTCTGTCACTACATTTTATTGCGCAAAACTATTGTGATTTTTGATTGCAACCCCATGGTTTACATTCTTACCAGAAAATTGTTGGGGGGGAAGTATTCCAAATGGATAGTCATCCTACAGGAATTCGATTTGGAATTCATTAAATCCAAATCTAAGAAATCGTTGGTATTTGTTGAACTATTGTGTGGCTTTCCCCATACTAAAATAAAGAACATGGCAAAGGATTCTCTTCTAGATGAATCTCTCTTTCTAATCAGTACTTTATATCCCTAGTATGGATATATCATCATTTATATCCAAACCCATACGTTTTGGCCAGAACTGAGTCAAACTGATCATCATCGTATCTGGTATCAATATCAGCAATACAATATTGTTGGCAATACACTTTATTGTCATGGTGTTGATTCTATTTTCCGACGATGTTTAACTCACAAGGAAGTTGAAAAGGAATTAAATGGCCGCCATTCTAGAGCTTGTGGTGGTCATATGTCAGGGTTTGCCACTACTCAAAAGATCCTGTGTGCATGGTATTTATGGACTTCTATGTTCAAATATTGTACAATTTCCATCCAAAAATGCCATAATTGTTAAATCTATGATCGAAAAATGCATGCACATCTAGATCCTCTTCACCCAATCATTGTTTTCAGTCCTTTCGCTAAATGGGGCATTGATTTTCTTACATGTAATCCTCACTCGACTGGGGGTAATCCTCACTTGACTGGGGGGCATGGGTACATTATCCTTGTGGTAGATTATTTTACAAAATGAGTTGAGGTGATGCCTACATACAAGGATGACAGTGAAAAAACATCCATTTTCGTGTTCAATCATGTAATTGCTCAATTCAGAGTTCCACAAGCTATCGTCATAGACCATGGTATCCATTTTCAAAACTATATGATGACCAATATTACCACAAAGCTATGCTTGTGTCATGATAGTTCTACTCCATATTACCCGCAGGAAAATGGCCAAGTGGAAGTTGTTAACAAGGTTTTAACCACCATGATTAAATAGATTATTGGGATTCATAAACGAGATTGGCATCTAATGCTTTATCCATCCTTGTGGGCATACCATACCATAACAAAAGATTCAAATGGTATTACTCCTTTCCATCTTGTCTACGACATGAAAGCAATTATACTGATTGAATGTGAGATACTATCTTTGAAACTAGAAATTGAAATTATTACCAACCACTTCTGCTCAAGAAGAATGTTTTTTTTACTTAGCACATCTCAACAAGACTCACTGTGATGCCATTAGCTAGCAAAGCCATAAAGAAATGAGTTAAAGCACAGTATGATCAAAATGTCAAACCTCATTTGTATGCAGAAGGTGATTTAGTCTTGGTCTATGATCAAGAGCCAGATAAGTTAGGCGCTAGTAAATTCGAGCCTATGTGGCATGGCCCTTATATTGTAAAACGTGCACTAGAAAAAGGGGCCTATGAAGTAGTTGATTATGATGAAATTCCTTTGGGAAAGCCCAAAAATGGTGTTTAACTAAAGAGATATTATGCTTATATTGTTTTTTGTATTTTTTTATATTACTGTACCCTAGTTTATGTGTGACAGTTTTTAGTAGTTTTTATGACTTTCTGCTACTTCTCTTGCTCATCTTGTGTTACACTTGATTTGCAGATGTCAACATTCCCTTAGACTTACATTGTCTTCGCTGACGACACTAGTCATAGTACTTGGAATTTGTCTTCCGCATCCTGGGTCATTTATTCACCCATAGCTGGGTTAGTTTCTATTCATGGGATATGCCTTGGTCAAACAACAAACAATATTGCAAAATAAAGTGCAATGATTGAGCTATTATCTGATGCCATTGTATTCATTATTCATCATTTAATCGTTAGGTTAGATTCACAACTCATAGTATTACATTTGAATGGTGTTTATTGAGTTATAAGTGCTTCCACATTAAGGATGTTTTTGCAGGTTCGTCTCTTGGAAAGAGAATTTGATTATATTGAGTATCAACAGATTCCAAGAAATTTAAACACATTAACAAATGCATTAGCTAATTATGTGTTAAATTGGAACTTGTAAAATGCAGATGCACCTTTATGCCCTTAAGAATTTTTGTAAAGCAGTGGGGATGCAAGTCAATATCAGCAAGACCAAAATAATGATTTTCTCAAATAAAAAGAAGCAGAACCAACATACATTCTTCTTTGAAGGCAACATTCTTGAAGAAGTAAATGAATACAAGTACCTCGGGATTGATTTCAAGAACAAGCTTAATTGGGAGCATTGCAGAAAGAAGAGAATTTTAGGAGGGTGGAAAGCATTATATGCTCTTGAAAACAGATGTAGAGAGGCAGAGTTATGGGATTGGAAAATAATCAAAGTGATTTTTGGGCTCCTAGTTTGTCTAGTGATATTATATGGGTGTGAATTGTGGGCTAGCAACATGTCTGTCTCAAAACGGAAGCAAATTGAGAAAATTCAAAACCGCTTGAGCATGGGCAAGTTTAAAATAAAAAGTTTGGTTTCTTATGAGATAATGTTGATTGAAACAAGAGAAACTTCAATCTAAGCAATTTTTATGGTGCGTCTCATAAGGTATCTTCAGAGAATTGTGCAAATGGGAGAAGGTAGATAGCCAAAAAAATTATCTTCAATGAAGGAATGAGTGAAATAAAGAAATCATGGATGAGACAAAACAACAAATGGATACAAAAATGGAATATTTACCTCAATGCATGTCCCACAAATAGCAAGGATTTAAAGAATTATGTTATGGATAAGTTTCATAAGCATATATGGGGAAAAGATTTGGGTAGAAAGAAGAAGTACTATGTTCAAGAATTCAACTCTACATGTGATCTCCAACAAAAAGAGTACATTGGAGCTAGCATTCAATGGAGAGAAAAGATTCGTATTGCTCAATTGATAACTAATTCACATCAACTACGGTGCGAAACAGGTCGGTGGAAAAGACCTAAATAAGATTGGGAAGAGCGGGTGTGTACTTTTTGCAGTTTTGAGGCAGTGGAATTGGAAACATATTTCAATTTGGAAAGTGATGCTTTCAGAGACATCAGAGGCAGTTACAACATTATGTTAACATCGGTTCCTTGGAATTATATTTTCAGTGAGAGGACTGTTAGAAGGTTGGGCCAACTCATCATTAAATTGAATAATAAGAGGATTGAATTGCAAAGGCAAAAAGCAAGGAAGCTAGGAGATAGACAAAATAGAAGTAGTAGTTTTCATTAGATAAAATTTTGTAAATAGTGTGCCTTTTACAAAAAGTGTCATCTAAATACATGAGGCCCCGTGGCCTTTATTTTCTAAACATGTCAATACATCATCAAAAATAAAAATCTAGCCCTCATACTAGCGACTACACATGATGATGATCATGGTAGCATATAATAGAACATGCTACTCATCGTAGAAAATGACTAATAGGTCCATGAACCCATGCAGTATGTCTGTGGTAGTGGAGAGGAAGATCATCTATAGTGCATCTGGTATGTCCAAAGTCAACCTCTCAAGGTTGTGCTCTATCTCTACCAGTGTCTTTGTCGCCTTCGAGTTCTATCCGATGGAAGCTATTGGAAGCTCACCATACTGATCATATCTACGTAATCCAGCTGGTGTCACTAGGGCCACATCTACATGATCATTTCGAATAATTAGCTTTGGATGCCAAAAATAAATAAATAAAATGAATCAACCAAAATGGGAAGTTTTACCTATAGCACCCCACTGCATCCTAGGAGGAAGTGGAATGGTCGGATCTACTATGTAGTCCATCCTTGCATATGGAAAATATTTGACCATAATGATTTGGTTTTCCGACCACTCGAAAAATTCATGAGTAAATATGATTGTTGGTCCTTCACCATCTCCATGGCATGTCATAAGTGTAACCAATTTCAACATATGTGGGTCATGGGGCCCTCCTCTTTCTACATCTACCTGTGGAGCTAGAAGAGGAATCTACTCCAAAGTAAATGAAGTAATGAAGGCACCAGACCCAAAGATTTTTAGTTTACCAATTCTAACCCTTGTTAGTTTCCCCTTCAACTTGGCAACTACATCCTCACTCTAGTTAAATATGGTACCTTGAAAAAATCCATAGCATTTTTTGTGAGAAAATGAAAAGATACACTACCACACAACCGTGCAACAGTGAACCCGATGGATTTCAAAGGAATTTGTGCTATGGTCTTGATGTCAATCATGCCATCTTTGAAATCTCCCACACCAGTACAATGTTGTAGCAAAATTTAGCATTGGTTTCACCACCTCGCCTATGCCCATACATGTTAATTTCCACCCCACAGTGTGGAAGTCCACTCAAGAAGTAAATTTCATCAGCATCAATGACAAGTATATGGTCTCCTACTATGAAACATTCTTCCTTCACATTCCACTTTCCTACCATCCATTCTAGCAAGCTAATTGGGCCTTCATGCTTGGAATGGTAAAAAAATTGTACAAGCCACCATTTGTCAAGGCCTGTATGTTTGCTAGATCATTTAGAGAAGCTATATCTTGCTCTTCATGCTCACGTTCTCTCCATTCCATGTTTATGGTTCAAAAGCCTACAATTAAACATAAAATATGATTAGAATGAATCATGGAGAGAATTAGAAAAAAATGGCGTTTTCTATATTATTTTTCTTACCTTCGGTGCTATGTGCAGGCAACTATTGTGAACAGTTCATATGTGTGCAGTTTCTTCCTTAGAAATTGTGAACATAGGATTAAAAAATAAGTCGATGTGTGTAGGCCCGATAAGGGCGACATGCGCACATTGAGGGCGAAAATCATTTTGAAAATCCTCCCCAAAAAACCTAAATATATGATGAAAATATAAATAAGTGGCATGAAAATGAAGAGCTTGGAAAGATAATCTACTTAGAGAAGATGGCTCGTGATTTCATCTAATGGTTTGCTCGGAATCAACTTCAAAAGTTTCTAGTAAAAAATGACTTCTATCACTCTCAAAAGGATAAAAACACAAATGGTGATTTTTTTTTTTACTTTTTGGGATTTTTATAAGATTTTAGGGATGATTATTTTAAAAGTCCAATTTAGTAAGTTTTCATGTTATTTTTTTGATCAGAGATAATTATTTAGAGTTTAAGTGTGCAGGTTACAAGTTATTTACGGAAACAAATCATTTTGGTATTGAGTACTTTTTATCACTTTTTCAAACTCGTTGAAACTTACGAAAAAGAGAAACCATGGAGTTCTCTTTACGCCCTTTTTAGACTCAAAAATGAAAGGATCACGGAGTACTTGATTATTGGAACTCGTAAAAGTAAATGAACAACCATCTATTTAGTATAAGCTTACCCCTTTTACGAACTGAACCAAACTATTTACGAAAAAGGTATATGTTCACTAATCATTGTCAATAGAGCTCCCGATTGCATTATTTTATCGCTTTTTGGGCTTGAGGGACTAAATTTATGAAAAAGAAAATTGGGAGTTTACTTAGTTTTTCTCCTGACTCCCTAGAACTAAAAAATGTCGAGCTTTACTTTCTCTAGGCTCGTTAAAATTTACATTGAAAGAGTTGAATGATTTTTCTTTTCGTGTCTTTTCAAACTCTTTAAACATGAAAATGACATCGAGTTACCCCTTTATTGGACTCGTAAAAATTAAGCAGTGAAGGACTCATTAAGCATGACGAGACCGAACCACTCCTTCTTAGGGTTCGTTAAAAATACTTCTTAGGACTCGTCCAAAGGATGAGCTTACAAGACAAACATATGTTATCCTCGTCAAACTTGTAAAAAATAAAGAGGTACTTTCCAGTGATGGTGGGGGAAATGTGAGAAAGAATCTTTGTTTTGTATTTTCAAAAGGTAGTATGTCGCTATTGAACATGGCACTTCATCACTTTTGTGTCCGGGTTGGGAAATCCACTTGTTACTCAGTTAACCATACCTCATTGAAAATATTCAGTTGGTTTGGGTTTTATTTTTGAGTAAAATGCTACCAAGCCATTATGTCATGTCTCTGATATGTTCAAGAGAAGTTCAACCTTTTTCAGTCTTAGCCTTCAATTGCATTGACCATCCCTGAGTCAGTCCTAGATTAATCCAAACTATTTTTCTTCAAAACTTGACATGAGTTTCGTGTTGCAGACCTTCCTGTTACGGGTCTCTTCCTATCGAATTCAAATCATTATCTAGGAATTTTATCTAGAAATCTTCAGTACCTTGAGGCCTGCATGCCTTAAGGGCGGGTTTATTACCTTTGATGATAGGTTCTCATAATTGGCCTTTGATCGAATGATTCTATGAGTGTTCGACATCAACACATCTATTCACACTTCATAAATTGTGCTGCAAGTTCCTTGAGATCTATTGTCATTATTGGTGGTTTCCCTTGCACTTGTTAACAATTCACATCATTGACCAGTAATCAAGTGGTTTCTACCATGTTCAACTACAAGACATTCAATCACATGGCTAGATACCTACTATGGATCGAGAGATGAAGATCAAGACCCTGGATCTAGTTTCATCCATCTAGGTTGCATAGAGTTATTAAATATTCATGATAGTAAGCATAGATCCATTGATGGTTGCATCCATGTTGTGTCGTCTATTGACATGGATCTTTAGATGTATATTTGTACTATGTTTTGAGACATTTATTTTATGATTATGGGAATGCCTACCTCAACGATGATATTATATATATTGCATTGTAATGTTTGTTTGATTGTTTCATGTCTTTGACTGCAGTTTCTAACCCAAACCTTCGCATAATAAAGCACTTCAGTGATCAAAATATTTTTTTTGACTTTGAGCTTTATGGGGCAATCTATTACAAATTATTTTGTCACATTAGGAAAATGACTGCTAGTTTGGATCTTTCACTATCCAAAAATGTCTCTCAGATCATTTTCTTGCAAAGGTTGAATTTAAATCATCCCAAAGAAAGTGGAATTCCTGGATCCCACGGTACAAAACCTTGATTTTGGATACCTACACAGTTCCCTAGTTGAATTTTGCACATACGAGGAGAATACCATTAATAGTTGTGCATAAGTACACATTGTCTTCCAATGTGACTTGTGAGCATGACTTAAATTATGTAAAAATAAAAGGTAAAGTCTAGAAGAATTGTTGGTAGAATCTATCCCAACCAACAGGCTTCGAAAGGGTTCCTATTCAGTATTGATCACTCCCATCATGGAGTAACTCCCCTTCCTTTGTGGAACCTCTATCCCACTAATAGCGGATCTAATCCCTTGGAGAATGGATCCAAAAGTTCCCATTCTTGGCCTATAAAGCCACTACAAGTTTGAGGATTGAGGGATGATTGTTGGAAGTAGGTTTACACTATTGAGATTAGGTTAGAAGGATTTTCTTGCAAGGGAGAGGGTTGGAGATTGTAGAAGGGACTTGCAACATCAAGGCTATATGGTTGTAAAGTTTTTCTCTAGTTTTATGAATATAAAAGATATTGTTATTTCTCAATTACATCTGTATTGATTAAATTTGTAGGATTATTTGATCACCTACATGTATTTTGGTTGCATATTGATCAGTTTATGATATATAATTGGTTAATTAGTTCATTTATCTCTTTAATTATATGTTGTATGCTTTGATCTCTTGTTTGTCCCTATCTTTGTAGATCTCTTTCAATATAGTATGGAGAAGTTGTCAAGAGCGATGAGGGGAAATATAGAGAATCGAGGAGCGAATGGTTGAAAGCTTTGAGGGAATTCATCAATCATTTTGTTAAATCAGTAAGAGGCCTCTATCATTCTATTTTCTTTCAGTCAATAAGAGTCTAGAGAAAGGTAGCAGTTCATGCTTGTTTGTTACTAGGGTTCTTCGAAGTCTAGGGAGATTGCTCTTGTCCACAAGAGGGATAAGTCCACATAAAAAACCATCCACTATTGCCTGAAATACAATAGGAGGAATGATGTCCACTTGATTAGATACACAAATTCTGACTTGGGAGGAAGTGAGCAAGGTGGAAGGAGCACTACAAGAGGATGTTTCAGTTTGGGATCCTCCATGATCTCATGGATGAGCGGAAATAAAGATATAGTTGCTTTGAGTAGAGCTGAGGCAGCGCATATTGTAACCTGTGAAGTAAGAAAAAAAAGTGGTCTGGTTGAGGAAGCTACTAGGTGACCTATTTGAAGGACCTAAGGACCCTATAGTGATACAATATGATAACACTAGTTGTATTTTCTTTTCTGAAGACCCAGTGTTTCATGGAAAGACGAAGCATATCAACAAGTATCACTACATTTGGAAGCTAGTACAAGATGGTGTGTTGCAACTACAATATATCTCCACTGATGAGCATGTAGCTCACATATTGACAAAATCTCTTCCTAATAAGAAGCTTGTGTATTTGAGAAACAAGCTTGGTTTGGTTGATGTATCCTCCCTGGTTGAGAGGGATAGATAGGCACATCATTCTTGTCTTCACTTGGGAAGACATAATGGAGGATTAGGTAAGCATATGACATCCTATACTCTTTGAGGATGAGGTAGGGCATCCAAGATAAGGGCACTGATGGACCTATATTCTTTGAGGACTCGATATCCAAGATAATAATAATCTAAGGAAGGTCGTACTCCGTGAACACCCATGTGGGGTATGTACCTTGAGAGACAATGATGACAGTGTCTATAAATCATTGGTCTCATGAGCATTGTGCTCTGATCTTGTGGAGAGATAGAGTTGTTAGTCAAGGCCTTGCTATATGAAAATGTTGGTTGTTATGATACTAAATTGATGGGTTACCAATCTGACTCTTCTTATGAGATGTCTTCAGATTGAGAATGTCCATGTACCATTTATGAATACCTCTCTAGTTAAGAGGGAGTGTTGAAAAATGTGTAACTAGGTTTGGTCTTCATAAACATGAAATGTGCTTTTGATTCTTGTAAACTACAAAATGAAAGAAAATTACTATTATTATTATTATTATTATTATTATTATTATTGGAGCATGAGTTTCATGCTCAAAGTCTTTTATTTTATAGGTCAAGCACCCATTGAATGCTTTTGTGGTTTGTCCTTAGTCAATGAGTCAAAAGAGTCATTGTCATACGTTGAAGACCCCTTCGAGCACATTGCAAGTTGTAAAGAAATTTATTTTTGTCCTTAAAAGTTTCAAAATAAGTGCCAAGATCAAGTCATATTGACAACTGGCAAGTCGGCCTAATTTGAGGATCCATGATGAGAAGAATATATAAAGGAGGAAACTTGACCTCCTTGGAACACATTCATCTCTCACTCATTCAAGTGAAGGAAGAAGAGGAAGAAGGAAGCGAAGAAGGAAGAGGATGAAGAAGACTTGGTTTTGGGCTAATTCTCTCTCACGTGTGAAGGCTAGGGTTTCTAAAGTAGATCTAGGGATTTCCTCTACAAGTTCGATATTGAAGAAGAAAAGGCAAGAAGGTCAAGAAAAGTCACAAGAAGCCATCCTCAAGCACTAGAAGTCAGATAAAGCTAAGAAAAATTCTAAGGAAGTCCTGGGAGGCTAAAATAAGCTCACACGTGTGGCAACAACAACTACAGGAGGGTCGAAAATTTCAGGTCTACAGTGGACGCTGAAATTCTGCAGCTGGAGGTAGAGGTTGTGCTACTGGAAGAGATTTGACTGGGTTTGACTTGAAAAAGGAAAGCACATCATCCAGAAAGGTTGGACTTGGTATTGGAGGGTATTGGTCTTGGTCTAAAGGTCTTGGAATTCATCAATTGAAGAATCTATAAGGAAGAGAAGGGATTTGCGGGTTTTCCTCTCAAGTGGAGAGGTTTTGGCCCTGGCTTGCAGTCTATATTTTGTGTTCTTGTTCTTCTTGTTTTTGGTAGCTATTTGATGACACACAAAAATAATAATAATAATTGAAGCTAATAAGTAAGATAAGTAAAAATACATCACAAGCAGTTATTAAAGATAGATAAATCACTCTAATCATTTCCCTTTAGATTTCTAAACTCATCCCATTATGTACAGATGGTTGATCGATCTTTGATGTTCCCAGTTAACACTAGGCCAAATACTTGTTTTGCAGTAAACACCATAAACTGGTATATGGTTTAGATGAGGTAGATACATTGGGTTGCAACAAAACATGTGTTGAGGTATTTATGCAATACAATTGGACATGATTTAAGATATGTTTCGGGAGGTGAAGTGAAGCTACAAGGATATACAAATTTAGATTAGTTTGGGAATGTATAAGACAAAAAAAGCATCATGATGTTGCTTTAGCTTAGAATTTACTATGATATCTTTGTTTAGCAAGAAGAAAACTTTAGTAGCACTCACTATAGCAGAGGCATAATACATTGCAATAAGTGAAACACGTCAAGAAGTAGTATGGCTTCAAAAACTAATTATAGGGATTTTCAATCAAGAGCTTGAAAGAACCGTGATATTTTGTGATAATTAAAGATGTGTCGAAATTTTAGAGCATCTAGTTTTTCATGACATATCAAAACATGTTGAGATCAAATATCACTTCATTTGATACATGGTGCACAAAGGATCATGTTGATTTTTCAAGCATCCTCTAAAATGATAATTACTTCTTATGACTTCTTCTTAGGTTAATATATTCTTGCATGCTTATTCATCATAAAGTAATTACATAGAGAATATAAAAAAACAAAACAAAATGCAAGTAGGATCATGAAGAGACAACAAAAACAAGGGCACAACATTTTAGCCTGGAAAAACCCACATGTGGGAAAATCCCAACAAGATTTCCTTGGAGAAATTTCCTTAGTTCAACAATAAACACGCACCTAGATGTTCTAGTTATTCTCAAGGTCACACTGACCAATAGAGAAAGTTAGGTAAACCTTGGTCCAACTCCATCCTAGTCAATTCAACCATTTGTTCAACAAATTATCTATGGTCAGTTTTTCGAGGGCCAAAATTCAACCTACTTTTGAACTAGGAGATCTTTGTCTTGTTTTCCTAACATGCTAAAAAAATTGGCCTTTCCTTATGTTGAGGCCCCGAAAATCAGGTCGACAACAAGGGGGATACCTGCCTGGTCCGGACCTTGGTTGGCAGCTCCTTATCCGTTTGGTATAGTGGGTCTGACTGGGGATAATGGGACCAGTTTCCAAATCTATGTGTGTGTGTGTAGAATTTGATGTTGTTGATCTAATAGTTCCTATCTAAGCTATTCTAATTCAAACTTTAATCTAATTCTATGCTATTGTAATCTAATAAACATCACATCTAAATCTATACTAACCTGGGATGTAATTATTCTATTATGCGATCTAAAGAGATTTCAAATAACAACTGGTAATAAAGATCATTCAGCAATTATCAGAAAGGAAATCAATTAAGATGAACTACTTCAAATAAAAAGTTAGACGAAACAGTTGTGAACAACATATCACATAATGAGCTATTCATACATTAAACATAAATAAATAACTATCACCGTACAAAAGCGCCAAATGATAACTCAAGCATTCATGCAATAATATATAAACCACTAAAAACTGTATATCACTTTAACATATAAGCAGAAATGGTCAAGAGATAAAAGTACCATTTATGACTACTCCTACTCATAAGCTTCAAGCAACAATGATTTATCTCTCCTTGCTCTAACATCCACTAAGAGTACAGAAGTGCAACATCAGTAACAGATATCAAATGCAAACATTAACAAATCTTGATCCATTCATTCACCAAAACCTCCTCTAAGGGTGCAAAAGTGCATGTTTTGAGGACAAGTTTTTAATAAATTTCTGGACCCTTCTCTAAATGCATGAGAAGGGTTTAAATACTAGTAACTAAATAACTTAATTACACAGATTCAGGATACGGTTTAAATGACTGCCCTTTTTCTAAGCAAAACTATTTCTAAAAAATTAAATCTAATATCTAACTATTTCTGCATTTACTCCTTAATGTTGCGAGCATTCACTATTTGCCTGGGTAGAGTCGGCTGACTGTCTTCCGCTTTTGGTTGAGCTAAGCAAACAGAAATGGTAAGAGCTGGCACCATTTTTTTAAGCAAAATTGATGATATACTCGAGAATCATCCTCTGGCTATGTGGATTTAGTGTGTATGCCCAGTAATAATCCAAGTTCCACTTGGTTAACCCTCGAATTGCTTTTGCCTTTGCTTTCTTGCGTTTTCCGGGCTTATGAGTGACTGAGCAGTTAGAGGCTTTGCTTTTTGAGCAATTTTATCAGCGATGCGCGATTAGCGCTAGGCACTAGGCGCGCATCGGAAACTGCCTCCGTTCTTTGATCCGGGCCTTTCTGATGCGTTTTTCGCCTTTAGCGCCTTTTACTTCACCGGGTATAAGCTTCAAAACTTGTGAACATACCGCTTTAGTGAGCTTTTGACCTCGAGCGTTAAACCACCTATTGATATCAGCACTGTTCAACTACTCATTCAACCATGGCCGTGAATGAAAGATCTGTAATGGATAGCTCAGCAGCGCTCTGTGAATTTGTGGCTCTGTTTCATGCGATATCCGTTTATGAGGGCATCTCTTATCTGTTTCTGAGCATTGGAGCTTTACCCTTTTCCTTTATTGCTTCCTGCACATTGCTTCATGTTGTTTCTGTTTTTCGTTCCTGCAGTTCACACATGAGGAGAGAGTAATGATAATAAAAATTGACAAGAAAGCTCTAAGCTTTACGGATGTACAAAAACATGCCACCTGACATGAACTGACTCTTCGAAAAACACAAAACTGTCTTTCATTAACAACTGGCGTATCATTCATTAATTATCATTAAAGCGCGTATCCAGTTCTTGGTTTATGAAAAGCTTTTCTTGAATGTTGAGCCGGGGAAAATCTGCGATGGAATGTTTCTGTGATTCGCATCGCAGCATCGTAGTATCGCATTATCGCACATTTCATTAAGATGTGTTATCGCAGGGTTGCCCGATCATGCTATCGCAAGATCGCAGATCGCAGTATCGCACTATCGCAAGATCACGGATCGCTATAATCGTTAAATGGTTATGTGTTTTTCATGCAACATTGCGATATGCGATATCGCATATCGGATATCGGCGATTTTTTAAGGTTTTCCAATATGAGAGTTTCTTAATGCATGCAATGCGATGGAATTCGCATCGCATTCTCACAGTTCAGCATTTTTACTCATAAGGAAATGTCCTCTCATTCTTTGTGCGATGCGATGTTTTCTTAAGGAGTAAAATACATGAGCCTTAATTGAATTTTTTGAATTTTTACTAAGGGTCCCCACTTACCTAGTGTTATTGCTAATACTAAATAAGGAGGGGGGTTGTTGGTGGCCAGAACAATTGGCGATTCACTTGGAAGAACCAGTTATCTCTGTTTATCTATTGAATTTTTCAAACTTCCAAAACAGAAAATTTTTCAGAAAATTAAACTTTATTATGGAAAGATAAAGTACTTTATGCTCTAAACTGTCAATGATATTTTGTTTCAACCTTTTTCTACTTTGATTATTTGCTTCCTTAGGCTAGTCCTTGTATTTACATCATCCATTACTTGGTCTTGTATAGATAAAACAAAGTCTCCTCTGTAAACCAGTTTTAAATATGCTCATTTGTCATAGGTAGAGCCTCTACTACCAGCAGGTGTTTATAGCATCGATAGGGTTACCTGTTACCCAACAATGATCCTGTATCCTACTTAAGGTGACCTACAAATTTCAAAGAAAAATCCATATCAACACTTATTGCTTTGATTTTCTTTTTTTATTCTTAAAGAACAATGTCTTGGTTTGGAAGCCAAATTATGACACATTCATTCACTTGATTTATAACTTTGCTGAACAAGCTGGCTCGTGATGAGACCCCTTGTCTTTTGATTGCAACAATCTTGAGTCATTTCCCTGTTGTGGTGTACAGTATTGGCAAAGTCAGCAAGTTATAATATCTGTGATAATGATAAGCCGGCTTGTGATGAGACCTCTTATTCTTCAAGATAAAGTGTATCCTTGGGTTATTCCTCTGAAAGTTGTGATTTCCTTAGCAGGGAGGAAGTCATTGTTTCCTTAAGATAGCTCTGGACGACAATAATAGAGTTTTTGGAAACAGCTGTTCTACAGAGAATCTTTATTTTGTTATTGATACATTTCATTGTACTGAGATAAAACAATTTCTTCACTAAAGGTTGCTTTCATCAAATTTTTTGAAGTTGAAACTAGTATCATATCTAGGCTAAAGTTTTTAACTGTATCTATCAATAATAAAGATCAGTTTTCCAAAAGATTTGCTATTTATACAAGCGAAAAGTTCAAAATCTGAAAGAGAATTGGTGTATTTTTCCGTAAATGCCTAACGTAACCACTCACAACTGGTTTTATTATGAAAAAGAAAAACAACTATTCTAAAAAATAGAAGAATAATCTTCTATGGAAAATATTTCTTGAGAATTTGTCCATTAACAGGCAAAGGATCCCTCTTACCTACTAAATCCTGTAACATAAACGTTGATGGACCTATGAATTCAACAATCTGAAAAGGACCAAGCCACATCCTTGGAAATTTTGTATGTTTGCCCTTTTCTTCATGAGCCTTGTCCCACTTTAAAACTAAATCTCCCATCTGAAAATCTTTTCTGGTCATTATGTTTGAATCAAAAGAGGATTTTACTAGTGCTTGATGATGAGCATGCGTTTTCTTAGCTTGTTCTCGTTGTTCTTCTAATTTAATTATTTCCATTTGTCTTAGTTGTAAGGAGGAAGTGGGTACTTCATCAATGTATTGTACTAAAGACAAAGAGGGAATGGCTAAGTGAGTCGGAAGAACCACTTCTTTCCCATAAACTAAATTAAAGGGAGAAGTGTCGATAGAAGCTTTTTGCGTTATCCGATCTACCCATAAAGCATATATCAAAGCCTTGTGCCAATTCTTTTGATTTTGGTCAACTGTTCTTTTAATAATCCTAATTAGGTTTTTATTTGTTGACTCAGCTAACCCATTACCTTGTGGGTAGTAATTGGCCGAATATTTAAGTTTGAATCCTCTTTTATGTGCAAATTCAGTCATTGCATTTCCAGAAAAGTATGATGCATTATCAAACATTAAAGTGGATGGCAATCCAAACCTCGTAATTATAAATTGATCTATGAACTCAATGATATTTTCAGAATTAGCCGTCTTGAGTGGAACTGCTTCTACCCACTTAGTAAAATAATCTGTTGCCGTGAGGATGTATCTATGCTGCTTAGATGAGTGAGGAACGATCTCACCTATTATGTCCAAGCCCCACTGACTGAAAGGTTTCTCAATGTTTACCAGTTGTAGTGGCAGGGACGGCTTCTTTTGTCTTCCAGCAGTAGTTTGGCAGAGTTGACATTTTCTCACATAACTGTGCGAGTCTTTAAACAGTGTGGGCCAGTAATATCCTGCGTGTAAGATCTTATGTGCAGTAGCATCTCCAGTGTAGTGTCCGCCTGCTGGCCCATCGTGGAGTTCCTGCAAAACTTTTTCAACTTCATCTTTCTCAAGACACCTAGGAAGAATATCATTTATGAGCTGATATTGCTTAGCTTTCAACCTTAGGGCTCTTTTCTTAGTATGATCAAGGTGTGAAGGAGCATACCCGTTCTTGAGATAATAAATGATATCAACATATAATGATTCAACATCGTTTAGGCTTACCTCACACATTTATACCTCTTCAGATGGAATTTCAGAAATTTGCGATGCTCTAGCCAACATTTTGCAGAAGCCTTGACCTATTACAATGTTTGCTGGTTTGATCTCAAGGTCATATTCCTGTAAGGCAGTAACCCAATTGGCCCTTTTCTCACCCACATCCTTCTGTACTAGAAGATTCCTTACCGCTAAAAACAGTACTATGATCTTAGTATGGGTTTGAAGTAAGAAGGGTCTGAAGTATTTGACCGCTTTGAAAACAGCATAAGCCTGTTTCTCCACGTCTGAATAATTTAGTTTAGCACCCTGTAAATCTGAGCTAAAAAACGCAACTGGAGCTTCCGATTTTTCTTGATTTTCTAGAGTTAGAATCACAGCATATGACTTATCTGAGGCAAATGTGTATAAAATAAAAGGCTCTAAAAAATTCACAGTCGCTAAAGATGGAGGATTAATAATAGCTTGCTTGATCAGGTTGAATGCTTCATGTTCATCTTGACCCCATTTAAAATTTGAATTCTTTTTAATCATGGTTTGCAAAGGAGACAGGATTCGTGAAAAATTTGGAACGAATCTCTTTACAAAATTGATCTGACCAAGGAAATATTGCATGGCTTTTTTGTTATGAGGTAGGGATATTTCAAAAATTTCTTTGATTCTGTCGGGATCAATGTGAATACCGGATTTTGACACTATGAATCCTAGAAGTTTCCCTTCACTTAGTGCGAAAAAAGATTTCTTTGGGTTAAGTGAAATTCCATACCTTAAACACCGTTGAAAGATTTGTTTCAAGTATTTGAGATGGTCGTTTCGCTTCTTCGAGTACACTGTTATATCATCCAAATCAATTACTACAGATTTATTGACTAAACCTTTGAATGCGATGTCCATGGCTCTCTGAAATATGGCACCAACATTAATCAAACCAAATGGCATCTTTCGATATGCGTATGTGACCCATTTAGTTCTGAATGTGGTTTTCAACTGATCATCAGGATGTACCAACACTTGATTGTATCCTGAAAATCCATCCAAGAAAGACATTAATTCTGAGCCTGCCACAGCTTGCAGTATCTGTTCCATAGGATGTAGAGGAAAATTATCTTTTTGACAGGCTTTGTTAAGGTTATGAAAGTCAATGCAAATCCTAATATCTCTGTTTTTCTTTCTAACGGGTATCATATTGGAGACCCATTTGGAATGTCTGACGGGAAAGATTATCCTGACTTTCAATAACTTATTGAGCTAAGTTTTTATCTGATTTTCTAAATTGGGGTGGATCTTTCTCAGCTTTTGTTGGACAGTATTTTCGTTATCGATCATGGGAATAGTATGTTGGATGATGGAAGTGTCATATATTTTCAGCTCATCATAATTCCAGGCAAAAACATTTTTATATTATCTCAAAAGACGAATATACGCTAGTTTCTCTTCAGGGGCTAGGCCGAGGCCTAGATTAATGTTTTGTGGTTTAGCATCGGTCCCTAGGTTTACTAATTCGTAGTTCAGGGTTGAACTTTGGAGTTTTGAATTGGTAGACCTCTTAAACTGATCTTTCAAATCGTACAAGTCTTCTAACTTGACCACCGACTTAGGTATAACATTATTAGTGCTATTTTGTTGCAATTGTTGATCGTGCTGGTCTTTGTCAATTATTTGATTGGAGTAGGATCCTTCATACGTGAGGAAATTTATGATATCAGGATCATCATTGAATACTCTCCAATTTGTGATGTTGTCAGGAATGGACGGTCTAAAGATTAATTCTATTGAGAATATATCTGGACTAAAATCTTCGGACGGAATAAGCTTAGAAGCTATGTTAGCCAAAAGGTCTGCACTTGCGTTTTGGAGCCTGGGGATTGAAGAAATATTAAACATTATGAAATGCTCAGTCAGATCTTGTACTAAGGATTGATAGTGTTTTAAATGACTTGATAAGCAATGTATAGTGTTACGTACCTGTTTAACCACAATCTCAGAGTCTCCAAAAACTTGAAGATACTTGACGTCTAACCCGATTGCTTTGTACAGGCCTTGAACCAAAGCCTCGTATTCTACTGTATTGTTTATGCAATCGAATTCGAGTCTGCATGTGAGCATGATCTTATCTCCTTCTGGACTAATCAGAACACATCCTGCTCCTGCTCCGTTAGATCTAGAACCATCAAAAAATAATTTCCAAAACAAAGATTTATTTACAGGTTTATCTAAAAAATTGATACATTTCGAACTATCAGTTCGAGAAAAATTTTCGACTTGGGACAAAACAGAGTGTTCTAAATAGGGTGACGCATGAGCATTGAAATTGCCGAGGAAAGAATCTACCGAGTAATTGCCAATAATGCTGCTGTTATATGCTACTAGTTCATTTTCTCCCTCTAACTCCATTACTATGTACTTCTGGTGTAGCTCTCGTTCAACTTTTATTTGATTTGGTTTACTGTTGTAGGGCAACCACATGTGCGACTAGTCGGTTGTGAAGTATCCATGGAGTTTTTCTAACCAATCCCTGCTAAGAATTAAGCCATAGAATTCTGGGATATCGGCAACTAGAATGTCAATAACCTGACATACCTTCGGGTTGGATGACAATATTATGGTTACTTGATTTAGTTCGCCAATCACTTCGACTTGAGATCGATCTAGCTGAACTATGCGCACTGCAGATTTCTGTGGTTGAACATTTAACTTGGCACATATAGATTTGGGTAAAATATTCGATGAAGCACCGGAATCTACCAAACAATTGTGCACATTTTTATTGAAGATTTCGTAATTAAGGAGAAATGGTTGAGTGTGAGATCTTGATCTTCCTCCAATTAGGGTGATGTCATTTGGATCAATCTTATTGATCGCGTTAGTTGGAGGTCTTCCCATGTTATGGGAAGCTTGAGAATGTACATCGGCAGGCAAAGGTGCAACTGGCACGACATATAATTCTTTCATCATTATCTTCTCTTGATGTTTCAACTTGCTCAGTTTGTAAAGGGTGATGTTAGCCCTAGTCTTCTTCATGTCTTCAATAATGTTGTACTCCATTTCATCCGACACTATGAGTGTTTTAGATGGAGTCATTTCATCTGTTTGGACTGGGCTAGTTTGAGTCGCTTTAGATATCGTTTTCTTTGTTGCGACTTTATCCTTTTTTGCAAAGCTTGCGCTCTTCGGCTTAGGGGTAGTTTGGGGAGGATCAAGCTGATTTTTGCTTCGTGTGCTAACTGGAAATACTTCTTGATCTTCTTCTTGTAGGAGGATGAAATCCCACAATCCTTGTAATTCCACAACTTCTTCGTTATCAGTCTGCCCTTCAGTGGAAATTTCCTCTTCCTCTTCCTCAGATTCAGCATTTGAAATGGAATTGGGTGGCTTTGCATCCATTGAAGGACCTCTTTTAAAAGCTCTGTAGGGCTTTTTCGAAGAAGTTTCTGCTACTTGCTTTTTTATGTCGACCATTTCATTAGACATGGTCTTTAGAACTTTCTACAATCCTTCCAAATCAAATGGATCTTTTGCTTGTTTATTCTTGGAGTCTTCCTTGAAGGTGACTTTTTTGGATTTACGTTCCTCTATTGCGGATCTCTTTTCCAGGGCTATTATTCGTTTTTCTACTGCTATCGCTTCTTTCATGTTATCAGCTAAGGTTATTTTATTTTCCATGTCTACGAAGATTGCTATGTTTGATGGTAGAGCGGTAATATACCATTCACATCGTACTTCTTCGCTGGGCTGGGAAGCAGTAGGAATTTTTTTGAACCGTAAATTGAAATCCTTGATAGGCTCTCTAGCTTCGGCTTTAAGATTCGATAGGTCATTGATTAAAGTTGCCGTCGACCTATCATCACCAAACTTGGTTAAGAATTGGTCCTGGAAGATGTCCCAACTTGTGATGGATCCGGAGGGTAATGAAAAGTACCATGACTCGGCTGTTCCTTGCAGTGTATAAGGAAAAAGCCGAACAACAGCATCTTCATTAGTAACTCCATTGAGATTAATGGAAAGCATGAAGTTGTTTATGTGCTCTTCTGCTAGCATGCCTGCCTCGGGATTGAATTTAGGCAGCCATTTCTCAGGATGGGCTGGTATTTGACTCAAGGGAGTAGGCATTAAGACTTCCCCAGGGTTATTCCATGGAGACTGAGCCATTGTTGAACTACTAACAAAGGAAGGTGCAGAAGATGATCCCTGCGGCTGGGAGGATGAGGATACTACGATTGTAGATGATTGAAGAGGTGTTGTGGGGGTTCTGGTGGATGGATGGATGATGATCTGGAGTGGAGGAGTGGATGGTTGACTTTGTGGTGAAGTAGTTGAGATGGACGATGATGACGAAAGAGTATCACTATCACACTCTTGCGATGATTTCCTCGCTCTTTTCCTGGTGGGAAGAGGTAATTCGGTTGGTTGGACGCCAAACTTTTCACTCTTTAGCCTGGTCAGGGGATGAGCAGGGTTGTAAGTGAAGTCACGCTACCTTGAGATTTATCAGGCCTCTGAGGAGAAATGGAAAATCGTTGAAGTTTGTGAATCAGGGATTCGACTTCAGGAAGTTCAACAGTAGATTGTCCTAAAATATCAGGGTGTGTAGCAACGGTTGATACTCAAGCGACTTCTGACTCTGGATTTAAATGTAATGGAGAAGTCGGGGGAGATGATGAGGGCGATTTACTCTCAGAATGGTATTCAGATTTGGATTTACTTGCCATTCATAGTTCAGGCCCTCCTTCTAGTGCCAAATATGTTGAGGCCCCGAAAATCGGGTCGACGACAAGGGGGATACTCGCCCAGTCCAGACCTTGGTTGGCAGCTCCTTATCCGTTTGGTATAGCGGGTCCGACTGGGGATAATGGGACCAATTTCCCAATCTAGGTGTGTGTGTGTGTGTAGAATTTGATGTTGCTGATCTAACAGTTCCTATCTAAGCTATTCTAATTCAAACTTTAATATAATTCTATGCTATTGTAATCTAATAAAAAGCACATCTAAATCTATACTAACCCGGGATGTAATTCTTGTATTATGCGATCTAAAGAGATTTCAAATAACAACTGGTAATAAAGATCATTCAGCGATTATAAGAAAGGAAATCAATTAAGATGAACTACTTTGCATAAAAAGTTAGATGAAACAGTTGTGAACAACATATCACATAATGAGCTATTCATACATTAAACATAAATAAATAGCTATCACCTTACAAAAGTGCCAAATGATAACTCAAGCATTCATGCAATAATATATAAACAACTAAAAATTGTATATCACTTTAACATATAAGCATAAATGGTCAAGAGATAAAAGTACCATTTATGACTAGTCCTACTCATAAGCTTCAAGCAACAATGATTTATCTCTCCTTGCTCTAACATCCACTAAGAGTAAAGAAGTGCAACATCAGTAGCAGATATCAAATGCAAACATCAACAAATCTTGATCCATTCATTCACCAAAACCTCCTCTAAGGGTGCAAAAGTGCATGTTTTGAGGACAAGTTTTTGATAAATTTCTGGACCCTTCTCTAAATGCATGAGAAGGGTTTAAATACTACTAACTAAATAACTTAATTACACATATTCAGGATACAGTTTAAATGACTGCCCTTTTTCTAAGCAAAACTATTTCTAAAAAATTAAATCTAATATCTAACTATTTCTATATTTGCTCCTTAATGTTGCGAGCATTCACTATTTGCCTGCGTAGAGTTGGTTGACTATCTTCCACTTTTGGTTGAGCTAAGCAAACAGAAATGGTAAGAGCTGGCACCATTTTTTTAGCAAAATTGATGATATACTCGAGAATCATCCTCTGGCTATGTGGATTTACTGTGTATGCACAGTAATAATCCAAGTTCCACTTGGTTAACCCTCGAATTGCTTCTGCCTTTGCTTTCTTGCGTTTTCCGGGCTTACGAGTGACTGAGCAATTAGAGGCTTTTCTTTTTGAGCAATTTTCTCAGCGATGCGTGATTAGCGCTAGGCACTAGGCGCGCATCGGAAACTGCCTCCGTTCTTTGATCCGGGCCTTTCTGATGCGTTTTTCGCCTTTAACGCCTTTTCCTTCACCGGGTATAAGCTTCAAAATTTGTGAACATACCGCTTTAGTGAGCTTTTGACCTCGAGCGTTAAACCACCTGTTGATATCAGCACTATTCAACTACTCATTCAACCATGGCCATGAGTGAAAGATCTGTAATGGATAGCTCAGCAGCGCTCTGTGAATTTGTGGCTCTGTTGCATGCGATATCCGTTTATGAGGGCATCTCTTCTCTGTTTCTGAGCATTGGAGCTTTACCCTTTTCCTTTATTGCTTCCTGCACATTGCTTCATGTTGTTTCTGTTTTTCGTTCCTGCAGTTCACACATGAGGAGATAGTAATGATAATAAAAATTGACAAGAAAGCTCTAATCTCTACGGATGTACAAAAACATGCCACATGACGTGAACTGACTCTTCGAAAAACACAAAATTGTCTTTCATTAACAACTGGCGTATCATTCATTAATTATCATTAAAGCGCATATCCAGTTCTTGGTTTATGAAAAGCTTTTCTTGAATGTTGAGCTGGGGAAAATTTGCGATGGAATGTTTCTGCGATTCGCATCGCAGCATCGCAGTATCGCATTATCACACATTTCATTAAGATGTGTTATCGCAGGGTTGCCCGATCGTGCTATCGCAAGATCGCGGATTTCTATAATCGTTAAATGGTTATGTGTTTTTCATGCGACATTGCGATATGCGATATCGCATATCGGATATCGGCGATTTTTTAAGGTTTTCCAATATGAGTGTTTCTTAATGCATGCGATGCGATGGAATTCCCGTCGCATTCTCACAGTTTAGCATTTTTACTCATAAGGAAATGTCCTCTCATTCTTTGCACGATGCGATGTTTTCTTAAGGAGTAAAATACATGAGCCTTAATTGAATTTTTTGAATTTTTACTAAGGGTCCCTACTTACTTAGTGTTATTGCTAATACTAAATAAGGAGGGGGGTTGTTGGTGGCCACAACACCTTATTTCAAAATTTCATCCTTTTGACTTCAAAAATTCATCTTTCTTCATCATCAAAAAAGTTCCTCAGATTCATATTTGCCATAAATTTACTTAGATTGTTCTTAATTTTCTTCAACAAAGGTGATATGAATTGGTGTCTTTTGGAGGAGGGTCAAGTGTCTTATTAGTACCTTTCTTGCTAATTGAATGGATGCCACAATAGAGCTAGGCCGACTTGACTAGGAGGAGGGATGACTTGGATATTTTGGAGCAAAAATTTTACTTTCAAAAATTCAAATTTTCTTCTTTTGAAAAGAGCACGAAGAACATTATTTATAATTTATCCTTTGAAACTAGCATAAAGAGCATGCTTTACACTTATTGTTATAAATACATTAAGGACCAAAAATATTAATTATGAAGACTAACCATAGCAACAAAATTCAACATTCCCTCTTAGCTAGGGAGGTATTTATAATGAATATCTAGGTTCTCTCATGTTGACAAATTTCTCTAATAAAAAAGTTAATAACAAATTCAAGTACCCTAATTAGGTCAACAATTGTAACAAATGGTAAAACAAGTTTCCATAATCTAGTCAACAATTGTGATACATGGTAAACCAACAACATCAACAGACTACCATAATTCTAGTCAGTACCTATGACCTATAGCATATCATCACCATAATCATGGTCTCTAATCCCGACACATGCTACATCATTAGCATCAACTAGTCACCATAATTCTAGTCTTTCTGACACATGATATATAGACTAGTCTTGCTTCACCATCATTCTAGTTAATAATTTGACACATGGTGAATCTCCAAAGGCTACACTCTGGCTTGATGCTAAAAGGCCATACTCTATCTGAGTAATTCTAGGCCTCAACGACCATTCTTCCTAACTCTGGTTAATATACTTGACACAGGAAGAATGATTGTTCTATGTTTGACCATTCTCCTTAATTCTAGTCATACATGACATATGGATAATTTCATTCCATGATGTTATCTCATCAACACTCCCTCTCACTAAGGGAGGCATTCTCAATAAGTCCAAGCTTATCCCTAAAGTATATATATACTTCATCATGTTGAAATATGTAACTAGGTCCAGTCTTAATAATGACATGTGTAATCATGATTTTATATAGTTTATGAAAAGAATAAAAATAAAATTATTTATGTTATGCTTGATTCATGGCTTTCATGCTCAAGGAATTTTATTTTATATATGAAGCTTCTATTGTGAGCTAATAAGTTTGGTCATCAAGTCATAAAATCTATTGAGTCAATGTCTTGTATTGAAGACCCATGTGGGCATGTTACATATGTAATTAAGTCATTGTAAAGAGTCTAAATATCCTCTAAGACCAAGTCCAAGCATCTCCAACAAGTCAACCTTCAATGAAGCAATCAACCTTCACTAAGATCAAGTCAGCCTAGATTCAATGGCAAGTCGACCTCAAGTCATGAACAAGAAGCCTATATAAGGAGGCACTCAATCTCTCTCAAGGACACACTTCACACTTCACACTTGAACACACGTAAGAGGAAAAGGTGCGAGATAAAGAAGGATAAAATAAGGAAAGAAGATAGAAGTTTTTGGGATCAATTTTGTGCTACTTCTCTCCACACATGCGAAGAGATCTAGGGTTTCAATCTGTTGTAGAAAGGTTGAGTTGTAGTCACATCAAAGTGTCAAAATATTGGTGTCAACAAGGTCTAGTTTGAAGGCTGAATTCACTAGGAAAGAAAGGGAGGCATAATGAAGGCAAAGGAGGATAGATCTCTCCATTATCTCCTCTCTCATGTGACCTAGGGTTTCTGAAGCTAGGGCCAAAAAGTTGCAAAAGTTGTAGGTAAGCTGAATTGCAGTAAGGAAGGACGAAGTTGCAGTAAAAGTGTTGTTGAGGTCGAAGTTGAAGTCAAGGAAGAAGCTGCTTTGACTTAAGGGAAAGGGTGACTTGGTCTTGGAGGAATCTTGGTCAAGGGTCTTGGTCTTGGAATTCATCACTTGAAGATTCTATAAGAAGAATAATTCATTTGGGTTTTCCTCTCAAGTTGGAGAGGTTTTGGCCCTAGTTGATCGCCTACATTTTGTGTCCCTTGTCTCATGCTTATTTATGATTTGGTAGCTATTTTATGATATTAAACATTAACATAATCAAGAGAAAGAAAGAAGCTAATAAAATACTAAGTAAATTTGCATCACAAATAATTATCATTTCTAGAGAAATCAACTCATCCCTCTTCCCTAGATTTCTCAACATGGTATCAGAGCTAAGGTGACAAATCAAGGAAGGGCAACTCAATAGGGGACACTCAAGCATTCAAGGACCGAATTTCTAGAAGGGAATCAAAGCATCTAGAAGATCATCTCATCCTCAAGGCATCTTGAAGACAAGGTCTACATCATCTTCTTAGAAGTGTCAAAACCCTAGATCAATCAAAGAAGAAGTCTACACTAGAAGTATTCTTGGGATCCTCGCTCAAGTCATCATCAAGGAAAGAGACCACAAAAACCCTACCTCTACTCAAGTTGAAGAGATCTACAAATCAAAGTAACTTGAAGTCTACTCATCCAAGAAAATCAAGATCAAGGACATTTTCATCATCATTAAAGAATTCAAGGTGATCTCCCTCTCTTTGGAGTCAAGGATCACTCTTAAAGAAAAGCATCTTCATCAAGAAGAAGTTTTCAATTACCTATATCATCATCAAATTCAAGAACGAATCAGGTTGAAGGAGAAACCTCACAAGTAATTATATTTATGTCTACATTTGAATATGTCAAAATGTCGTTTTGCAAGGAAAACAACAAATTGGTTGGGGCTTCAAATTTTATTGCATGGAAAAAGAGGACAGATTTGAACCTCATAGAAAATGAGGTCATGGAACATGTTAAGGGATCAATCACTAGGCATTCAAAGGAATATGTTCAAGCACTTGCAAGGTATATGAAATAGAAATTAAGGGATCAAAGGAATCTCATAAAATTCATCAAGGATCCCCTCATTCCCTATGTATCTAAATAAGAAACATCAAAAGAAATATATGACAAACTTGTAGAGTTGTTTTTTGTAAGCACCATAGAAGAAGTAATCTCATTAAGACAAAAACTTTACAAGATGAGGATATCAAAATAAGAAGGAATAGCTTCATACTTTATGAGGATATTTGAAATAAGGGACCAACTACAAGATTTTGGTGAAATGATGTCTAACAATGAGATGACTACCACAATACTAAATGCACTTCTAGAGGAATGTGGTAACTTTACATCAAGCATTTATTGGAAGAAGGAAGCTACTCCATTCAAGGATCTATGGTCACTATGTAAAATAGAAGAAACCAGGTTGAAGGAAAATCTGATGTAGTGTAAGGACCAACCCTATGCTATTTTATTTTTTGTAAAGAACAATAAAATAAACTAGGAATACAACCATAACTAGATAACCATTTGCAACTCAAAAATATTAAAGCACTTACATGATGCATCCATGAATTTCACTAGATTACGCATATAATCTTTTTACATTCTATTAACTATAGGCACAACAAAATCATATAACATAACATTGTAAATAAAACATGTACTGTTCACCTGGAGACGGGATTTGATCTTGAACTTACCACTACTTTCCCTCCATTGTTGTCATCCACCTCCAAGTGTGAATGTTGGTGTGCTCTGACCAAATGCAGTGACCCACCAGTTGACCTACCAACCTACTTCTTGGGTACTCATCTTCCCCGTGGACCTCTGAGATGCAATGGGGTTGTACAATGGGAGAAGTGCGCTAGTTGATAGAGGTGAGTTATACTTGGCTCAAGAGTCCCCTTTATAGTGTCCTCCACCTCACCAAACTCAACTATAAATCGTGTCCACTCACAATGACATAATCCCATCCCTCCAATAATAGGGTAAGAAAAAGTTTCCTTCCCTCGTGGCTTGCCCCTTCTTTTATAGGAGGTTTCATATGTGACACTCGGAATTTCATGCATAATTAATTAATTTTATTAATCCAAGGGTTTGATTATTCACCCACCCATATGTCACTCTCTCACCAAAGCTCTCCAAAATTAATTACTTAAATTTTAATTCAAAAATATTATTTTTCCACATCCTAGCAAGACTTCCTATTTATTCTCCTAGTTGTCTCTTTATCCCCCTTTCCTACTCCTAAATTTGTTTTCATTACTGAAGTCAACTAATAAGTCTTAGATTTGGTCCCTTAACTATTTCCCACTTTAACTCAAGTTGCCTCTTAGATGGATATTCTTATGTTGGCTCTTGCCACATGGAGGTCCTCTAACTTTCCCTAAATTTAATTAATTAATCTTATTTTAATTCACCACCCTCCTTTCTTAATGAACTTTAACTATTTTAGGAATAATCTTTATAATTAACATTATGCCCCTCTTTCCCCTTTTTCCTAATCAAGTTACTTATGTACATTAACTACCTAATATTTTTCAACATGGGAAGAGTAGAGTTCTTCAAGGTACAATATTTTTATTTCTTTCTATTCTCCCTTTACCTGAAGTTTTATTCTTGATTTAATTGTATGGGTTCTAACCTCATTTACCACTTGGTGTGAATATTAGGATTTTCATATCTAGATTATATTTATTAGTTTCTTTTTGATGATGCCAAGGGTGTCAACTAGGTCGTGCCCTTCAAGAACTTCCCTTCAAAGTTCCAAGGGTTCCACTCCTAACAGTTAATTTATGATTCCAAGGGTGCTAAGTCGGTCATTCCCTTCAAAAAATTCCTTGAAGTTCCAAGGGGGCCACGCTGCTTGCCCTTCAAGCATCCAGTTCCTACAAGGGGAAAGTCTAGGTGCAACGATAGAGATCGTTATCATCTCTAGTGTTTCCTGCTATAGTAAGACTAATGGTGCTAGGGATCAAGGAATTTGCTTTGATGCACGCCCCCAGTAAAATCCTCATGAGTGACCAATTTTGGGACTTGCCCCCATGACATTTTGATCTTCAAGGCGAAGGTGTTCCAAACCTTCTAGCCCAAGTCAAGGCAAGAGTGCTAGCGGGTGAAATCAAGGACACTGTCCCACCCTTCCCATGCAATTCCATCCAATTGTACAACCCCATAACCCATGTGTGAGTCATTTAGTTAAGCAACTAACCTGTGTTTGCAACCACTAACATATCATCAGAATATATATATATATATATATATATATATATATATATATATATATATATATATATATATATATATAACTGAACTTAGAATTTCAAAAAAAATATATTAATTTCCATTAAACCAAATGTCCTCAACTCATCACATGTGAGTTCTGCTGGTGATTTTTTGTCATACTCGATAATCAACAGTAAAAAAAAAATTCAGTGTTAGTCATTGTCATAATAACATCATCAACATTACCTAGTCATTCCCATCGTTGTTCATCGTGAACCAAAATTATTGTAAGTAGATAACATATGGAACACATCCATCATAGCTATCATCATCATAACATTAGTAGGAAACATGCATATCCATCAAAGTCGTCATCACCGTAACATCAATAGAAAGCATACATATCCATCAAATATATCATCATCATATCAACAATAAATAACATACATACCCATCAATGTTATCATCATCATGATATCAATAGAGAACATACATATCCATTAATGCTATCATCATCATAATATCAACTAGGAAACAAACATAACCATCACATCCACTAATAATAGAGCCAATTGTCCCTATCCTCAACCTAAGGTCCTAAAAGAATAGAGCCTTAAGGCCAAATCAAAGTTAATGTCATATCAAGGTCATTCAACTAGAGTGGGGCATAACATACACCCCCTCTTAAAAATAGAATTTGTCCCGAAGTCTCAGAATAGCTAAGGAAACCTTTGTCATACCTCAATTGAAATATTCATTAAAAATGAATTTAAAATTATAATTATTTTCTCTAACCATAAGTTTTTTATTATAATAATGGAAAAGCTATTGATTACAATGATTTAATACACTTCATTCACCAATGCTTCCTTAAGTAACATTCTCATTGACTCAAGTATTACCAAGAGAATGGTTTGTTATAATTTATCACACTATCACAAATGGGTATGTGAGAATCATTGAGGTATTGCTTTCACTCTTCTAGTAAGCAGTACCTTCTAGAAATATCATGGTCTGACCATTCCTAGGCTCTTAGGCACATGAGTATCCCACTAGACCTTGACTTGGTGTACTAGTCACTGTCTAGGCTATAGAATTCACTAGTACAAAATGAGAATTGGTTCTTCCATTATCATTCTCAGTTTCCTTCATGATCCAAGTGTCAATAATGCATTAGAGTGCCTCTTTTCAAAGGAAATAAATGTTAGATTTTAGCTCTTTTTAGACACGAATGAAAAAAATTCAAGTTAAAAACTAATGCCATGATTTTACTATTTGAAAGAGAGGACTTAGAACTAGTTTACCTATCTTGAACCTCCCATCAATCCAACTAATTATTAATGAAGAATCCCCCCAAAACCTGAATTTTAGGCACACCTTTATCTATTATAAGTCTTATAAGCAACTTGAAGGCTAAGAGTTTTACTTAATTTCTTGATCCCCCTCGTAAGCCTATCTTGAAGCTTATGGTGTGAACTTCATTGAGGAAGGAGATTCCCATTGCACCAAACATAGGTAGATTTCCTTCACAAACAAAATCAAGATATCCCAACATTCTTGACTTATCAATAATTTCATGAATCAACTGACTGTTATGAAACCAGCTCAAGAAAAGATAGATCAACGCCTTAGAATTCAGCCTCTTCGAGGGGGCAACCTCCTTTACATTACATAAATGAACAATTCTTGGATGATACAAATGAAAAGACCTCCTTTCTATATATAGGAGTCTAAGGGGTCATAACATAATCAGAGCCGACATAACAATAATAATGTAAGGGCACAATAATAACAATAGTGGGCTTCTATGGGGCACAATAGTAACAATATGGGCACTACATGGGTACTTCAATATAATAAGTGGGTTATACTAATAACAATAAGGGGTTACACTAGTAGTATAGGGGCCTAACATGCCCCTCTCCTTCAAAAAGCGTTGTCCTCAACGCTTGAGTAGTTCTTGATGCTTCTGTATAAAATTCTTGTCCTCCCATGTGGAATATTCAGCAGGTAAGTTCTTCCACTTGATGAGATACTCTGAAATTGATCGATTTCGTAGCTGTCGGGTTCTTGTTTCTGTGACTTCTCCAGGTTCCAATATGATTTTTCCTTCCTCTTCAATTTCTGGTAATATTGTTTGAATTGGGATATTTTGCAACTTTTGAATAAGTGGCCATACTTCTTTGTCCTTCTTCCATTCATCCCTTGCTTTGTTTATCCAATCTGGTTGGATAATATAAATAGCACAAAACAATGCTTCCACATCCTCATCCTTGAAGAGTCTTCCCATTCGGTAAGGTCGCCATTTTTTAAGTGCATGTAGTATTGCCAACATTTCCTTCTCATAAATAGCTTGCTTGAGATGTAGCAGTAAAAATACCCAATCACCTACATCAAAACATTTTTCACTACGATGTTGATCTACCTGTTGTTTCGTTTGATTTTGCACCGAAGTGGCGTTATCCTTTAAAAGTTGGAGAACTTGTTGTTGATGCTCAATGTGATCTTTCACTGCTTGAACCTTTTTCTTCTTTATATGTCCTTCTATCTCTAGAGTTTGAGGAGTGGTAATTTCTTCCAATCCTTTACAAGATATGGTCAGATTCATTTCTTGATGCTCGATGTGATCTTTCACTTCTTGAACATTTTTCTTCTTGATGCGTCCTTCTATCTTGATAGTTTGAGGAGTGGTAATTTCGAACAATGAATTACAAGATATGGTTGGATTCATTTCTTCTTTATCGATGTGATCTTTCACTTCTTGCACCTTTTTCTTCTTGATATGTTCTTCTATATTGAGAGTTTGAGGAGTGGTAATTCTTGCCAATGCTTTACAAGATATGGTCTGATTCATTTCTTCTTTCTCCGGGGTGGGGTCCTGGTGTATATCTTCTTCTTTTGATGTTTCTTGATCATTTTCTTCCTCCTCTTCATATTCTATGTAAAATAATTTCTTCTCAGCACACTTATGACCTTTAGTGCATTTTCTATCACAATTGTAACAAAGCCCCTTTTCTCTTTTTTCTTCCAATTGTTGTGGTGTAACCCTTGTAGGTTGTGGAAGGCTAGGAGAAACAACACTTCCATCTTTATAGTTGTGAGGGGTACGCTTCCTGGTTTCCATAATTTTGCTTTCCACTATGTCACAAAGCCCTTTTACTCTTTCCATTTGTTGTGGTGTTGCTCTAAAGAAGGTGTTGCTCTTTGTATCCTCATAATGTGCTATCATTTCCTCCGTGAAAATTGACCACGTAACAAGTTGTTTACGAGAACAAAGCCCTTCGTACCATAAAAATTGATCTGGTTCTAAATATGAAGATGCAATACATACCTTTTGTAATAGTTGTACACCATGTAGATCAAAATATTGCTCCATCTGAAGTATCCAATTTACCGGATCCTTGCCATCAAACTTCCTCATCTTGCTTTTTCTTGATTTTAGGGGCTCGACCTTGAAATGACTGTAACTCTGTACTTTCGGATCTTTAAGTTCTGAAATTTTTTCCTATAGTAGCCCTCTGTGTCCTCTTTCCAATGCCACCAGTCTGATCCAAATTGGATTTTCTAAGAAAGAGTTATGCACAATCTCCCAAGATGACCTGATTATAGACCTTTCCAGAAGAGCGAAATTGTATGAAGTGCCACGTGTCACTGTTTCGACCTTTGGATCTGAAAAATGCATGCAAGAAACTACAGTCCGTCCTCTTTCTATAACTTCTTACAAATTTTCAATCCGATCCCCAGAGATAAAGTTATGACAATTTTCCCCAGGTCACCTATTTTGAATGTAATTCAGGAGTCTGCAAAAAGACCAACTTCCTCAGATCATATCTCCGCACATATCACGCTAAAAGCTCTGAAATTCAGACCCAAGGTTCAAAGCGATTTCTTCTCAAATGGGTTTTTTTTGCGACTTCTGAAACGTCACAGAAAAAAAGTTATAGCGAAAATTCCACGATGACCTGTTTGGAGCAGCGAAACCCTAGAATCCAAAGCTCTAATACCAAATGTTATGAAACCAACTCAAGAAAAGATAGAAAAGATAGATCAATGCCTTAGAATTCAGCCTCTTCGAGGGGGCAACCTCCTTTACATTACATAAATGAACAATTCTTGGATGATACAAATGAAAAGACCTCCTTTCTATATGTAGGAGTCTAAGGGGTCATAACATAATCAGAGCCGACATAACAATAATAATGTAAGGGCACAATAATAACAATAGTGGGCTTCTATGGGGCACAATAGTAACAATATGGGTACTACATGGGTACTTCAATATAATAAGTGGGTTATACTAATAACAATAAGGGGTTACACTAGTAGTATAGGGGTCTAACACTGACGTTGATTCTTCACTATTGAAATGACCTTAAAGCAATAAAAATAGTTCTTATTAGAGAAGCACCTGAAAAGGAGGAATTAACCTATACTCAAAAACATTAGTGCTGAAAGAAATATAGATACCCTAGGAAATGATCAAAGGAAGAGCCTCATATTCTTTTAAGTTGACGCTAATCTCCACCTCTATAACAATATGCAATACACTCTCCATGTCAAACTCCTCTAGTTCTAGGCAAATTATCCATTCCTACCCACACCTTGCAAGGGTATAAACGTGATATTAACAAGTGGCTTAACATTTGATATACACTTAAAAGAATATCATGCCAATGTAAGGAAGCACACATTAAATATGATGTTTATATCTTGTGATAGCTAAGTAAAATGACCTATCTCGAAGACAATAAGGAGGGCAGGAAAAGGTAAAGATCTCATGCATGGAAATCATATCATGACCCTCTATAGTAAAAACATGAAAATTTAGCTCAAATATTGTACTTGATTGATAGAGAGAAAATTTTAAAATATGCTCTCTAGAATTTTGTTAAAAAACTTTGCGGGTGTCATTTTGAAGTTTGTGATACTTGTTTTTTTTTTTCTTTTTTGTTTGTTTTTTAATTCTTCTTTGTTCTTCCATACTTCATGTTGGGATGATTGATACGAGGATGCATATTTCAAAATTTTCCACTAAAATGTCTACAAAGCATACAAGTCTTGAGAAGAAACTTAACACATGTGTTATTTACTATATAATTGAACTAAAATTATAACTTTAGGAGTATTATTTATTTCTACCACCTTTAGATGACACACTCCACAGTTGTATTTTTTAAGTAAAATACACTTGATGTGGGTTTTACCTTACTCACTGAAGGTATGAATGTCGAAACATGTCTTAAAGGGGTCTTGAATATATTTTTTAAATGCTTGATCAAACCTCTTTGGAATATAACCATATTATATTAGCATCAATTCCATGGAATTCTATGATTAGTTTCATATCTAACTATTAAAAATGTTCCCATCAAGTTTACTCATGGGATTTATGAAGGTTTACAAGCTTCTTTGAGCTACAGCCCAATGTGTATTATACAAAACAAGATGTTCCAAATTCAAGTCTCTTGATTTTTATATTAGGCTAAATGTTACGACTTTGATTGTGGGGTTTGATTCTTAATACGAAAATTGCTTCCATACAAAAATATATCAACAAACATACTAAGTTAAACCATAGCCATTTTGCAGGTGAGTAGGCTTTGGTCTTTCTTTAGGATCATAGAGGTGTTTCCAATCTCCCAATCCACATTAAGAACATGACTTCCTAATAAGCACGATGTTATGCTTGAGGGCCTTAGAACTTTCCCAATGTAAATAAGAAATTAGTTTATGTGCCTATGTACTATAAGTTCATCCTCTTGAATCTCTCTAAAGTCTAAAGTCTGAACCAAGCCCTTATTAGTTTAGCATTAACCATGTAGCTTATAATGTTTAACTTTGAAAAATAAATATGTATTTTTAATATTATAAATAAATAAATAAAATCCCTATATTTCAAACATTGATTGAACTATAATTTGAAGGTCTTTAGCATAATATAATGTCACGTGGATAAGTGACACACATATTTTGTGTCATAATTTATATATATAGCGAAGTTTTGAACTTTGCATGACCACATTCCAAAATAAAATCTTTGAAAATTTCTCATACTAAGGTAAATAACATAATTATCATTAGCTACTTCCCACCATAATTTAAGCAAGTCTTTGCATAAAAACAAATAAGAATTAGATATAAATAAACATTTTTAGGACTTATTTCCCACCATTATTTATGTTTTTTCAACACTTATGTAGGAGTAAAACTATAAATGTGTAAACTTACTAGTAGTTACTACC
The DNA here is from genome assembly GCA_031772625.1 of Pinus tabuliformis. Lineage (NCBI taxonomy): Eukaryota > Viridiplantae > Streptophyta > Pinopsida > Pinales > Pinaceae > Pinus > Pinus tabuliformis. The sequence continues at coordinate 687,486,914 of CM062817.1, read as the reverse complement.
TACCAAAATTTATGCAAGTTTTTGTGTAATTAATGTATCCACCTCACATCTCAATTTATTAGTTCCTTCCAAAGAAAGTCTATAAGATTTGATTTTCCTATTGACCACTATTAATTTAGCATTGGCCATATATATATATATATATATATATATAATTACAATTTCTCCCAAAATCATATTGCCTTACAACACTTGTTAAAAAATAGAAATTATATATATATATATATATATATATATATATATATATAGATATATATAAATACAAATCCACATAACAACCAAAAAAATTAATTCTTTAATGATAAACCTCAATTGATTTCATAATATAAATATAATTGAGAATCATAAATGAATAAATGAATAAATAATGAAATTATAGATAAATTGCAGTAAAGGGAAAAATAAGATAATAGATCAACCAAGAGGACCTTGATGGATCCACCTGAATAAATAGATAGTGGCATGACAACAACTATAAAAGGAAACTTTTTCTAACCTAACTACTACTTCATATATGTGTTCTACATTTCAGGAATGTGTTAGCGATGATGAGAATGTATAATGATGCCATTTCGTTTGACAAGTCATTCGTTGAGAACCATCATAGTAGGACAATGATTAATTAGTGTTCTTAAATATGATGACTATGTGAATAGTATGGATGGGGTATCATGAAGATGTTACCTACCATTTACTATTAATTTACTATTAATATACTCATCAGTATGATTATTTATGCTTATGCATATGACATTGGTGTGCTCCTGTGAATATGATTAGGGCAATGAATTGATGAACATTGCAAACATGGGTATGCTAATAGTTAGTTGAATTTCTTGAAAAGACTCCAACTATGAAAGCTTGCCATGACAACCATGGCAATAATGAAAATGAGCGTAGAGAGATTGGTTTGAAAATGTTGGGTACTTGTTGATACTGAAAAACCATTGGTGCGAAGCTGAGAAACCCCTGGTGCTTGTCTTTACCTAAGAAACCACGTGTACAACAAGTCACTGGTGCTTGTAATCAATTAAGAAACCATTGTTACTTGCTATGGCTAAAAAACCACGTGTTTTCCAGATTACTGATAAACCACCTGCAAGTGATATCAATCAACACCTCTGATGAAATAAATTATTTTAACTCTATCCCATATTTTACATTGGCACTTAAACTTATCTTTGAAAGGTTTAAGGTGATTACAACTTGTATATAGTTTTCTTTACAACAACAATGTGTTACACCAAAACTTGGTGTAATACAAGAGGGAAAGGGAATTACATGGTGTGGTATCACATATTTATTAAATCTAATACCATACCCTTCCATTTAGGTGGAAGCACCTTATATGGCTCTACTTATTAATCATTCAATATGCAATGGCTGAAACACTATTTGAAGAAAAGCCTAAACTTTATTTGCATTATTATTTGATTCACTTATTTTTATTTTTATTTTTTTATAACTCAATTGAAAAGATAATTCTTAATAAACTATCATAATCATAATTGATTCCTACAAATACTTTAAAAGTTTATCACTAGATTACTTAGTAGTAGAGTTAATGAACAAATGATGAAATTATTTATAAAATAAAAATAATCAAATTAAATAAAAATAATTATTTTTAAATTTAATTATAGCTTAATTTGTTTTCAAATTGAAATTTATCATGCTTAACATATTGATTTTAGCCTTTTCCTCATACAATTGATTATATCTAATTAATATAAATCTATTTCTCAACTTTCAACAATGCGCCTTTTTTTTTTCCACAAATGCGAGCTTGTTATATTATAATAACCTTATAGGAAATTGTTATATTATAATAATCTTATAAGGAAATTTAATGCCCTTTCTAAAAACGAGAAAAGTAGATTATAAATGAAAATTTTAACATTTAAAAGTTGAATGCACGGGTCAAAATTTGTCATGCCTGATGCACTGATGGAAGAGTAAACTTGGCTAGTAATTATGCGAACGAATTAACTATTGTCATCCATGTTGTACTTTTGGAAAAGTAACTTTGGTTGGGTCAAATTTGTCGTTTTTCCTACCAGTCACTCAGGGTTATATAGATTTACTCACCCATATGATTTTCCGTAATGGACTAGGATAAAAATCTCCCACCCATATGATTTTCCGTAATGGACTAGCATAAAAGTTTGCTATCCTAGAGGAGATGAAAATTCTTGTTTACAATATTTTCTTATGTGTGAGGATATTGATATGTCAATCAAAATTTTCATGAATATCCCGGAGTAATTGTTAGCATACAAATTTTCATGTTAGATACAAATTTTGTTGTTTACTAGAAGTTAACCTTGGTTAACAACTAAACTGCATCCATTACAGAAAAACAACCATTTAATCAATTCAACACACAACTCCCAAGTAAATTATGTATTTCCTTTATTGTATTTGATATAATATAGGTTTATTTATATATATATTTTTTTTGTAAGCTTCGGTAGGACCCAATTACATCATTTTCCAATTTTTTACAACCTTGCAGGATTCAAACTTGGGTGGGGGGTGTGAAAGCCATCCGCCCCAGCCATTACATCATACACGTCATGTGAAAAACACAATACGGAATACAATTTCTTCCCATGCCGGCTTCCTAGCACGTATGTTTCCAACCATACAAAATACAATGACAGGAAGAAGTCCTTAATATCATGGACATCGAAGCTCGGATGTTAAAGGTCCGTCGAGACCAGGAATGCCGAATGCCGAATGGAACAACCAGATTTTTATTGGTAATATTCAGCCTAACCATGCTCGATTTCCCAAATAGCGGTGACAAACTGAGAGCAAAATTTGAAAATGATCTTTAAGGCACTGAATCACTGACTAATAACAAAGTTTGGGCCAACAATTCCATTGTTGTATCGTTTGAAAATGATGGTGCATGTTATCTTAAAATTCAAAATTAAAGTGTCTACTAATGATGTGCTTTGACTTAAATTAAGTGTATTTGGTTAGATATATCCTAGGTTCATTTGAATTTTTTTTTAATAGAGTAAATATGATTTTATTTATTATCCATATTAACTTCAAGATCGATACACAATGTTCTATTGGTAAAGAAATTGTGCCCGTTTATGATTCAACGAAGTTAAAATTCTAGAACGTTCATTATTATTATTTATTTTCCTTTCTTTCTTTTGCACATGGCAAATCACCCAGAGTCATTCATGGTTGACAACACGAGGACTGCAAAATCTGGTTGTGCTTTGGCAGGGACTAGACCGGGGAGATTTATCATAAACAAAATAAGCATTTGAAAAGCCAAACATTTAACCAGAAATGAAAAGTCCAATTTTCAATTCTTATAAAGTCACTAAGATTTGTATTGCATTCATTGGGTATCAGACGAGGAGGTAACTCCTCAAATGAACTATATTTATTCATTTAGATTGTTCATATTTATATACATGAGGGAGTGACTCTTGGGTTTCACCACCCGATGACTCTTCCTTTTCCATTATTTATTATTTATAAATGTTCACACAATCCCCATGATTAGATGTCAACATCCCCCCCCTTAATTTGAAGGGATGTTAGTCCAACATCATTCTGAATCTTTCAAGCTTTTCTCTTCCAAGCGCTTTGGTGAAGATGTTTGCAATCTACTCATTAGTGGAACAATGGCGTAGATGGATTGTCTTGGCCTCAACATCATGTCGAATTAGATGGTATTTTGTGTTGATGTGCTTCATTCGATCATGGAACTTTGGGTTCTTGGCCAACTTTATTGCAGAGGTGTTGTTAATCATGAGTGTAGTTGAATGTACTTGTTTTACTTGCAAAACTTCCAAAAATTTCCCGGGTCACACAATTTCTTTTGTTGTCTCAACGACTGCCACATATTTTGTCTCTATTGTGGAATATGTTGGCACTGATGGTTTGTGTGATCTCTAGGAGACAACTCCCGATTCAAGACTCATAGCATAACCAGAAGTAGATACCCAGTTTCTTTGTCTCCATTGAAGTCTGAATCAGAGTATCCAATCAAGCTGAATTCGCCCACCTGTGTATACCTGAGTCCAAAGTCTTGAGTTCCCTTCAAGTACTTTAGAACTCTTTTTGAAACAGACCAATGTCCCTCACAAGGCTTTTGCATAAACCTGGAGAGGATTCCAACAGCAAACAAAATGTATGGTATGGTAGTAGTCAGGTAGTTAAGACTTCCTACAGGCTGTCTATACTTTGTTGTGTCCTCAAATTATTTTCCTTCAATGGATGTGAGCTTTAATTTTTGTTCCATTGGAGTAGTTAGAGGATTGCACTCAGCCATGCCAAACCTATTCAATAGATCTCCAATGTACTTCTTTTGAGAAAGGAATATAGACTTCAGATGTTGAGTTACTTCAATACCAAGATAGTAATGAACATAGCCCAAATCGGTGATTTTAAAACCTTTCATCAATTCATTCTTTATGGATGCAATGCAACTCTCATTGTTCCCTGTCATCAAAAGATCATCTACATATACCACAAGATATACAATTGTTTTGCCAACTTTCTTGACAAACAAAGTTGCATCATCAACATCATAATGTTTGAAGTTGAATTTCAGAAGATGCTCAGTTAACTTTTCATACCAGGCTCGCGGTGCTTGCTTGGGGCCATACAAGAATTTTACAAGTTTGCATACTTTATGTTCATGTCTTTTCATAACAAATCCTTCAGGCTATGACATAAAAACATTTGCTTTTAGATCTCCATTCAAGAAACCATTTTTTACATCCATTTGATGGACTTTCCAACCGTTCAGAGCTGCTAGGGCAAAGAGTGTCTCGATGGTAGCCCATTTTGTTGTGGGGGAAAAGTCTCCTCATAATCGACCCCTTCCTTCTATGCAAAACCTTTTTCCACAAGCCCGACTTTGTTCTTGTCAAGTGAGCCATCAACTTTATAATTGTTCGTGTAGACCCACTTGCAGCCAATTGGTTTGGTTCCCAAAGGAGGATCAACCAGCTTCCAAGTGCCATTCTTTATCAAGGCATTATACTTCTTTTGCATCGCTTCTTTCCATTCATCATGAGAAGCGACTTCTTTCAAGGAAGTTGGTTCAAAATCTCTAGACAAATTCAGTTCACAATCATAAGAAACATCATTATCAATAGGTGAATCAGAATCATCTACATCACCTCCATTTTTCCTAGTTGAATTTCTTGTTCTTATCTTTCCAACTTCATCAGAATGAACACTTTCAAGTGCCTTTTTCAGCCACTTTGGAGGACCTTTCTGAGATGGTCCAGGCTACTCAGTTGATTGAGTTGGGACTAAATCAAGATTGAGTCTTCCAATTCTGTCAATCACATCACTCAAAGTATCATCATTGGTTGGAGTTTCATGTGGGGGAGAGAGTGCTTTAGAAGAAGATTCCATAGATTGATCCAGTATAGGAATCCCCCCTTTAAGATGTGGAATCTGATTATCAAATTCTTGAAATGATTTTGCATTTGTGAATCTATCCAAGCGATCAAGTTGCCGCTCAACAATATTGTGAGCTTTCGAAGATTCAGGAAAGATTACATCTCTAGATACAACAAACTTTTTATTAACTTCATCATAGAGACGATATGCTTTGGAAGTGTTTGAATACCCCAAGAAGATACACTTATGACTCCTTGCACTAAGTTTGTTTCTATTTACTTTTGGTATCAAGGCATAGCAAGTGGAACCAAAGGCCCTAAGGTGCTTTACCGAAGGAATGTGGCCATACCACATTTCATAAGGAGTCTTGTTTCTAATAGCATTAAATGGACATCTATTCTTTACATATACAACATAGAACTGCATCAGCCCAAAACATCAATTTTACATTCTTTAAAAACATCACGGAACGTACCATATTTAAGATTGTCCAATTCATTCTTTCAGCTACTCTGTTCTATTGGGGATTATAAGGCACAATTGTTTGATTTTTGATCCCATGTTGGCGAAGATAGTTTTCAAATTCATTTGAAGTGTATTCTTTTCCATTATCAATGCGAATAGAGACAATATGAGATTGTGCATAATTTTCAATCCATGTATGAAAGTTCTTGAATGTTTGAAAAACATTGGATTTGTTCTTCAATAAATAAACCCAACACATTCTGGTGTAGTCATTAATATATGTCATCATATATTTATTTCCATTTGCATAAGGAACATGCATTGGACTGCATAAATCTAAATGAATGAGTTCAAGTTTTCTATGTGCTCTGGAATGTGAATCATGAAAAGACTGTTTTCTATGCTTTCATAGAACGAAAGCATCACATTGCTTAAGTTTCCTAGGAATTGTAGGAAAACCTATAACACCATTTTTCTTCAACAAGCAAAGGTTGTCATAGTTCAAGTGTCCAAATATAGCATGCCATAATAGACTTTATGGAAATGTACCTTCATCATAATGAGAATTGTATGAGAAATTTTGTGCATGAGCAGAGGTACAGAAACCTTTCTTTTTCTATCCCTGTCATGACAAGTGAGTGATCTAATGCTTTTCTCAGCTCAACCTTGCCATCAAACATATGAATGGAGTGTCCTTGTTGATGGATGTGGACCAAGGACAAAAAGTTTCTCCTCATATGTGTGAGATATAAAACATGATGTAGAAGAAAGTCTGGAAGAACAGGCAATTTGAGCTTGATTGTGCCAAGCCCTGATGGCCTGAGTTTTGATTTGTCTGAAAAGTATACTACTCCATCAACATTATCAGTAAATTCTTCAAAAAATATCTTCTAAAAATCATGTGGTAAGTTGCTCCTGAATCAAGCAACCAATCACTTTTCCAAGAAGCAAGTGAAGCATTAAACAAGCCTTCATTTACTCCAATATTACAATGTGCCACAACATAGTGAGTAGATTTAGGTGCTTTACTTTTCTCTTTGTCATTGGTTTTACCTTTGGGTTGATTTCTTTCCTACTCATTTCTCTCCCGAGGAAACTTTCATGTGTATGCATCATGTGATTCATCTCTATTGCAACATATGCAATGCAAATCAGACTTTTCTCTTTGAGAGAGTCAACCCCCCTGCCTCTGAAATTTCTTCATCCTCTTCCTCTTCGACCACCTCTTCCTCTAGAAGAATCTTGAGCATGATTATTCTCTCTATGTGCAAGACATACATCTTCTTCAGAAGACTAAGGAGTTATCTTTTTCCCAAAATCTTTCTCTCTCTCAACAAATTTATTCACAAGGGAGTCAAAGGTAATTTCTTTGAGGTTTCCATTTGCTTGCAATGACTCAAAATAATTTGAATAAGTGGGATAAAGTGCCTAAGTTGACAAAAGCTATCAGATGAATGTCTAGTTCAACATTAATGACTTTGATATCATGCATAATAGATTTTACTTCTGATGCAAGAGCAAAAGGATCATCATTTTGTAATTCAAGGCTAAATAATTTAATCATCAGTTAGACAACTTCAAGCACAAGTGTTAGTGATAGAGTTCCTTCAATTTTTGTAAGGCTTCAAAAGCATTTGAAAATGGTAAAATATATAAACTCACCTCTTCATTTACAGATGATGCAGCTAAGGCATAGGCCTTGCTATAGGTAGGCTTTGCTGGTTCATTGTCTCCTTCTCCAACACAAATTCCTTTCCACAACTCCTCAAAAATGAGAGTGTGTTTGATCTTCCGCAACCATTATGGATAGTTCTCCTTCCCGGTGAGAACCACTCCCACAATAGATATCAATGAATGCATTGTAAAATCCATGTACTGTAAAAAAATACTTCTGCTGCCAAAAAAATATAAGAAATTTCACTTCTAGTTTTATTTTTGTAAAAAAAATAAAATGACAATTCTGATATATATATAATGTAAAGGTTTATATGGGGGAGGGTTATATGAGGGAGGTTTATATGAGGGAGGTTTTATATGGGAGAAGGTTATATGAGGGAGGTTTTAATGGGGGAGGGTGTATCTGGCGAATGACACTCAAAGCAGGGAGCAGATAACATTCAACATAACAATGAGGAGCAAAGGTATCAGAGGGAGGGATGAAGCATAACACTTTGGAGCGAAGCTAACAGATGGAGGGCTGAAGCCTAGTGGGAGATATTTGGATTCGACATTCTGAGAACATGGAATGTGGTCAAGATTCGAACATGGCCAACATCAATAGGAATGCCCTCTATCAGGCCTTCTGGGATACAATCAACACCGATGTGATTAACAATGTGAGTGCTCGACCTGGTGAGTTTAAGACCCAGAGACTCCATTATATGAAAAGGTTGTATGAGCCGACTGTGCAGGAGGCTCCATTACCATAGTTATAAAAAAAATGTAGTCTTCAACAGATATTTAACGTAATCTTCAACAAATATTTAACGTACAGGTAGCATATTGTCACCTTTCTCATGCCAGTCCAATGGAATTCAATGCATCGATTCCACCATTAATTATGACAATATGCTCCATCAAACAAAGCCAAGTCATTTTGATGCGCCACTTTGATACCATGCATCATACCACAATATTAACACACCAACACTCTAGAGCTCATGTCTGAGCAGTGCCACCACCAGAACGAGGTCTCGGTTTCCACATGACCAGGCAGGGGCTCGACAGGTCTCGGCGCTCGATGGTGGAGTGGTATGGGGAGACGAGTCGTTTACCCAACAACGTTCAATCATGGAATAGAAAATGCACATGAAAATGTATGGAAGGTGGATTCAGGCCACAGGAGCATAGAAAAGGTGTCAATTCTACAAAATAGGCAGAACATAGGTAGGAGGGAGTTACATGAGTAGAGAGGGAAGCCAAAAATGGAGCTGGCTCTGACACCATGTCAGGCCAGGAGATAACTCCTCAAATGAGCTATGTTTATTCATTTAGACTGTTCATAGTTATATACATGAGGGAGTGACTCTTGGTTTTCACTCCCGATGACTCTTTCTTTTCCATTATTTATTATTTACATTATTTACAAATGTTCACCCAATCCCCATGATTAAGTGTCAACATTGACCACAATTAAAGAAATTGGCTATCAAATTTTCTTTGTACATTGCTAACAACTATAAGCTCAAATGACATTAATCTAAGGCTTCATTTTTCGGCTAAAGGAGTTGATACTCTTGAAATTGGTACATTTACACTAAGGCAATTAGGAATGGAAAATGGAAATACTACAATTCCAGTTGGATGTGCCTTTAATCCGAATAAGATTGTGTGTCAAGCTTTTGGTGATTCAAGAAAAGAATCTTCAGGTTTTGATGGAGGTATTGCCCCAACCCCTATGGTTTTAATAGACCAAAGGTCGGATCCTAATGCAACAATTGTGAACATTATTTCTAGTGATTTCCTTGGTGCACTTCTTCACACGACAAAGTCACTCAAAGATATTGGCCTGGATGTGGCAAAGGTCATGTATCAATGGTGGGTTCTTGTTTTTGAAAGCTTGACTCTCCTAGCAGCAACCGATGGCAACGAGGAAGAAGCATATAATGTTAGTTTGAGATACAATTCTTTACCATTCAAAGAGTGGTTGCTGAAAAAAAGACTTCAACCTCGAGCATGGAGAAATGAATGGTGGAGAGGTGTAAACAGGATTTGTGAAAGTATTTTCTCATGGAAATCAAGGCGTAAAAATCGATGAGGCACCTCAACAACGTAAGATAAACTTTAGCGAAAAATGTGTTGTGAGGATGCTCAAACTTCAGAATGATGTATTTTTTTTTTAACACGAGGAGGTTATCAACACACCAATTTTCTATTACGCCCTATTCAAAATGCATTAAATCAAGAATAATCTGAGACATATAAACAATTTGAAAATAGACTTTAAAAATTAGAAGCTTCAAGTTGTTTATTATAACACTTATGGAATTTAAATTTCAAGGGTCCAAAGGTCCTAGATGTTGAACCTAGAGCTCTAATACCAAGTGTAAGGACCAACCGTATGCTATTTTTTTGTTGTAAGTAAAAATAAAATAAACTATGAATACAACCATAAGAAGATAACCATTTTCAACTCAGAAATATTAAATCACTTACATGATGCATCCATGAATTTCACTACATTACACATATCATATTTTTACATTCTATTAACTATAGGCACAACAAAATCATCTAACATAACATTGTAAATAACACATGTACCATTCACCCAGAGATGAGATTCGATCGTGATATTGCCACTACTTTCCCTGTTGTCATCCACCTCCAAGTGTGAATGTTGGTGTGCTCTGACCGAATGCAGTGACCCACCGGTTGACCTCCCATCCTACTCCTTCGAAACTCTTCTTCCTGGTGGACCCCCGAGTTACAATGGGGTTGTACAATGGAAGAAGTGCGCTAGCTAATAGAGGTGAGCCGTCCTTGGCTCAAGAGTCCCCTCTCTAATGTCCTCCACCTCACCAAACTCAACTATAGCTCGTAGCCACTCACAATGACATAATCCCATCCATCTAATAATAGGATAAGAAAAAGGTCCCTTCCCCCATGGATTTCCCCTTCTTTTATATGAGGTTTCATAGGTGACACTTGGAATTTCATGCATAATTAATTAATTTTATTAATCCAAGGGTTTGATTATTCACCCACCCATGTGTCAATCTCTCACCAAGGCTCTCCAAAATTAATTACTTAAATTTTAATTCAAAAATATTATTTTTCCACATCCCAACAAGACTTCCTATTTCTTCTCCTAGTTGTCTCTTGATCCCCTTTTCTACTCCTAAATTTGTGTTCATTACTGAATTCAACTATTAAGTCTCAAATTTGGTCCCCTAACTACCTCCCAATTTAACTCAAGTTGCCTCTTAGATGGATATTCTTATGTTGCCTCTTGCGACATGGAGGTTCTCTAAATTTCTCTAGATTTAGTCTATTAGTCTGATTTTAATTCACCACCTTCTTTTCTTAATGAACTTTAACTATTATAGGATTAATATTTATAATTAACACTATGTCCCTATTTACCCTTTTTCTTAATCAAGTTACTTATGTACATTAACTACCTAATATTTTTTTCAACATGGAAAGGGTAGAGTTCTTCAAGGTACAATATTTTTATTTCTTTCTATTCTCCCTTCACCCCAATTTTTATTCTTGATTGTTTGGGTTCTAATCTCATTTACCACTTGGTGTGAATATTAGGATTTTAATATCTAGATTATATTTATTAGTTTCTTTTTAATGATGCCAAGGGTGTTAACTTGGTCGTGCCCTTCAAGAACTTCCCTTCAAAGTTCCAAGGGTGCCACTCCTAACAGTTTATTTGTGATGCCAAGGGTGCTAAGTCAGTCGTGCCTGTTGGGTCCCTATAATACTAGTGATTACCCCATTACTATTGTAGTTATACCCCTTATTTATATTGTTGTGCCCCTATTACCCCCATATTATTATTTCTGTGCCCCATAGAATCTCTCTATTGTTATTTTTGTGGCTTTATATTATTATTGTTAGGTCAGCTGGATTATATTGTGACTCCTTAGACTCCTATATATAGAAAGGAGGTTTTGTCATTTGTATCATCCAAGAATTGTTCATTTATGTAATTTAAAGGAGGTTGCCCCCTCGAAGAGGCTGAATTCTAAGGCGTTGATCTATCTTTTCTTGAGCTGGTTTCATAACATTTGGTATCAGAGCTTTGGATTCTAGGGTTTCGCTGCTCCAAAAAGGTCATCGTGGCATTTTCACTATAACTTTTTTTTCTGTGACGTTTCAGAAGTTGCAAAAAAAACCCATTTGAGAAGAATTGGCGCTGAACCTTGGGTCCGAATTTCAGAGCTTTTCGCGCGATATTTTCGGAGATATGATCTGAGGAAGTTGGTCTTTTTGCAGACTCCTGAATTACATTCAAAACAGGTGACCTGGGGAAAATCGTCATAACTTTCTCTCTGAGGATTGGATTGAAATTTCGTAAAATGGTACAAAAAGAGGATGGACTGTAGTTTCTTTTGGGTGTTTTTTAGATCCAAAGGTCGAAACAGTGACTCGTGGCACGTCGTACAAGTTAGCTCTACTGAACTGGTCTATAAACAAGTCACTGTGGGATATTTCGCATAACTCTTCCTTGGAGAATCCAATTTGGGTCAGACGTGTGGCATTGGAAAGAGGACAGAGAGAGCTACTACAGGTCACAATTTTAGAACTAGATGACTGGAAAGTACAGAGATACATCAGAGGCAATATCGAGCTCCTACAAAGTGAAAAAAGGTGTGTAGATTTTTTAAATTTTTGCTTAAGCTTGGTTTGAAAATTTATTTTGAAGGAATTCAAAGGGCATAGTAGAGCATTATTATCGGTAACTGATGCCCTGAGGAAAGAAAATGCAAACACCTAGTAAGGAACCTGAAAGCTCTAGCATGACTCATGAAGAAGAGGAAGAAATGCTACATGATATATCAAAATTACAAGAACAAGTGCAACAAATGTCACGCTCACAAAAGTTAACAGATGCTAAGATAAATGGCGTGGAAGCTAAGATGAATGGCATGGAAGCTAAGATGGACAATTTGAAGATAGATTTGAACACAAATTTGAAGACAGGCATGGCAGATTCGAAGACAGATTTGACTAATTTTCTACAAGAAATACTCACTAATGGTGAAAAGGTAGTAAAGGAAACTCATGATGAGAACAAAAGAAATGTTAATCATGATTCCATAAACGCTAATGTTGGATCGAAGAATCACCACATTCCAAAAATCGATATGAGGAAGTTTGATGGCAAGGATCCCACCACATGGATATTACAGATGGAGCAATTCTTCGATCTCAATAATGTGCAAAACACACAAAAGGTACATATGGCAACTTTATATTTGGAACCAAATCAGTTTGTATGGTATCAATGGCTTTGTTCTCGTAAACAATTTATCACTTGGGCAATTTTTATGGAAGAATTGATAGCACATTATGAGGATACAAAAAGCAACACTTTTTTTAGCCAATTGATAAGTCTCAAACAAAAGGGTTCAATAATGGAGCACATTGAGGAGTTCCAAAAATTGAACATAAGGGTAAAAGATATTCCAGAGGAGCATAGGATTGATGTGTTCATAGGGTCTTTAAAGGATAATATCCAACATGATGTGCGCCTTTGGGAACCTGATTCATTAGAGAAGGCATTCAGGTTAGCAAGAAAAATGGAAAGAAAAATTATGGCAACTAGGAAGCATACCATTCACAACTATAAAGACGGAAGTGTTGTGGCCCATAGTCTTCCACAACCTACAAGGTTGACACCACAACAATTGGGAGAAAAAGGAGCAAAAGGGCTTTGTTACAATTGTGATAGCAAATACACAAAAGGTCATAAGTGTGCTGAGAAGAAATTATTCTACATAGATTGTGAAGAGGAAGAAGAAAAGGAGCAAGAAAGGTCAAAAGAAGAGAATATATTCCAGGAACAAAGCCTAGATGAAGAACAAATAAATCCGACCATATCTTGTAATGCATTGGCGGGAATTACCACTCCTCAAACCATCAAGATAGAAGGACAAATCAAGAAGAAAAAGGTAATAGTGTTGATTGATTCAGGAAGCACCCACAATTTTATTCATTGTAGGGTAGCAAAAGAATTGAATTGCTTCCTATATCCAGCACCAGAGTGTCAAGTGATGATTGCAAATGGAGGAACAATAAATTGTTCTGGAAAGTGCCATAATATCAAGCTATCCATGGGAGAATATGTATTGACTAGCCCAATGCTTTCCATTCCAATGGGAGGTGCTGATGTTGTACTAGGAGTCCAATGGCTACAATCCTTGGGTACAATAGCTTTTAATTTTCAAGAACTTTTCATGAAATTTTCTGTGGAAGGAAAGGAAGTTGAATTAAGGGGTATTGCAGGGAAACCAGGAAAGATAATCAGCTCTAATGGCATGACAAAGCTTCTAAAAAAGGAGCAAAGAGGTGTAATTGCACAATTATGTTCGCTAGATGTTTCCACATTGGAATCATCTATTTCTCCAGATCTCCAAAAAGTCCTGGACAATCATTCCAAGGTATTTGAGACTCCCAAAGGTCTCCCACCTATGCGTGATCATGATCATGCTATTCATCTGATTCCAGGAAGTGTTCCTCCAAACATCAGGCCGTACAGATATCCATATGTCCAAAAAAGTGAAATTGAACGTATGGTTGCAGAAATGCTAGAGGCTGGTATAATTCAACCGAGTCAAAGTTCTTTCTCAGCTCCAGTAGTATTGGTGCACAAGAAGGATGGATCATGGTGCATGTGTCCAGATTATAGGGAGCTCAACAAGCTCACTATTAAAGATAAGTTCCTCATTCCTGTCATTGATGAATTACTGGATGAATTGCATGGATCAATTTACTTCACCAAGTTGGATCTTCGTTCGGGATATCATCAAATCAGAATGAAGATTGAAGACATTCCGAAAACGGCATTTAGAACTCATGAGGGTCATTATGAATTTTTGGTCATGCCTTTTGGCCTTACCAATGCACCTTCAACATTTCAAGGTTTGATGAATTCAATTTTCAAACCATTCCTTAGAAAATTTGTGTTGGTATTTTTTGATGATATACTAATCTACAGCAAGTCTTGGAAGGATCATGTTGAACATGTTGACAAGGTGCTACAACTATTGGAGGAGAAACAATTATATGCAAAAAGATCCAAATGTTTCTTTGGAGTCCAGGAGGTGGAATATTTGGGTCATATTGTATCTCATGAAGGAGTTAAGGTAGACCCTAGCAAAATTAAAGCCATTAAGGAATGGAAAATCCCCACATCCATAAAGCATCTGCGAGGATTTCTTGGGTTGACAGGGTATTATCGCAAGTTTGTTAAGAATTATGGGAGAATAGCAGCACCTCTAACAACATTATTGAAGAAAGATTCATTTTCATGGACTCCGGAAGCAACAAAGGCCTTTAAACATCTTAAAGAGGCAATGTGCCAAGCACCGGTCTTAGCTACACCGGACTTCACAAAAACCTTTATTGTGGAATGTGATGCTTCAGGAAATGGAATTGGTGCTGTTCTAATGCAAGATGAAAGACCCATTGCTTTTGAAAGTCGTCCAATCAAGGGAAAGTTTTTAAGCAAAACTATTTATGAGAAGGAAATGTTGGCAATACTCCATGCACTTAAGAAATGGCGACCCTACCTAATGGGAAGACACTTCAAGGTAAAAACGGATCATGATAGCCTTAAATACTTTTTAGAACAAAGATTATCCTCTGAAGAGCAAAAAAAGTGGGTCACAAAGATGTTGGGTTATGACTTTGAAATCATCTACAAAAAAGGGAAGCAAAATGTGGTGGCAGATGCACTCTCAAGAAAGGATGAGGATATGGAAGCATTGTTGTGTGCCATTTCTATTATCCAACCAGATTGGATAAACGAAGCAAAGGAGGAATGGAAGAATGACGAAGAAGTGTGGGCACTTATTCGAAAGTTACAACAAGATTCCAGTACTTCTGATACATTTAGCTGGCAAAATGATTTGTTATGGTACAAAGATCGCTTATACCTCTGTAAGAATTCCCAGCTAAAACAAAAGATTCTTATGGAATTGCACACTTCTCCCTTAGGAGGGCACTCAGGATTTTTATAAACTTACCACAGGGTTAAGAAGGAATTTTTTTGGGATGGCCTTAAATCAGATATTCAAAAGTTTGTGGCAGAATGTTTGGTTTGCCAACAAAATAAAGTTGAAACAATTAAGACACTGGGTCTATTACAACCTTTATCCATTCCAAGCCAACGTTGGGAGGAGGTTTCAATGGATTTTATCACAGGTTTACCCAAGTCTGAGGGAAAGAGTGTCATCATGGTGGTAGTTGACAGACTTACCAAGTATGCACACTTTTGTGCATTATCACATCCATTTAAAGCCAGTACATTTTCTACTGCATTTATGGAAACAATTCAAAAGCTACATGGAAACCCAAAGATTATTGTAAGTGACAGAGATCCCATTTTCACTGGAAATTTTTGGACAAATTATTTTCTTTTCTGGGTACTCAGTTAGCTCATAGCTCATCTTATCATCCTCAATCTGATGGGCAAACTGAGATAGTAAACAAATGTTTGGAAGGATATCTTCATTGCTTTGTATCTGATAAACAAACACAATGGGTCAAATGGTTGCCTCTGGCTGAATGGTGGTATAACACTTCCTTCCATACAACAACAAAAATGACCCCATTTATGGCACTTTATGGGTACCAACCACCATCAATCACATCATATTTAAGAGAAAATTCTAAGGTTCAAGCAGTGGAACATCACATCGAACATCAACAACAAGTCCTCCAACTCTTAAAGGATAACCTCGTGTTGGCACAAAATAGAATGAAACAACAGGCAGATCAACATCGCAGTGAAAGAAGTTTTGATGTAGGTGATTGGGTATTCCTACGGCTACAACCATATAAGCAAATGTCCCTAAAGCAAGCTAAGAAGGATAATAAATTATCACCAAAGTATTATGGTCTATACAAGGTGTTGGAAAAGATTGGTACTATGGCATACAAATTGGAGCTTCCTGCAGCTTCTCGATTGCACCCAGTTTTCCATGTTTCATGTTTAAAGAAGGTTATAGGTGACAAGCTCCCAGTTCAAACAATATTGCCAGAACTTGACGAGGAAGGAAAAATTATATTGGAACCGGAAGCAGTCACAGAAACAAGAACTCGACAGCTACGAAATCGATCAATTTCAGAGTATTTTATCAAGTGGAAGAACTTATCCGCTGAAGATTCCACATGGGAGGATGAGAATTTTATGCAGAAGTATCCAGAACTACTCAAGCGTTGAGGACAACACTTTTTTTGAAGGAGAGGGGCATGTTGGGTCCCTATAATACTAGTGATTACCCCATTACTATTGTAGTTATACCCCTTATTTATATTGTTGTGCCCCTATTACCCCCATATTATTATTTCTGTGCCCCATAGAATCCCTCTATTGTTATTTTTGTGGCTTTATATTATTATTGTTAGGTCGGCTGGATTATATTGTGACTCCTTAGACTCCTATATATAGAAAGGAGGTTTTGTCATTTGTATCATCCAAGAATTGTTCATTTATGTAATGTTGATCCGGATTTAGACAGGAACGCAATAGATTACAGAGATAACCATAAATACAGAGATGCGATAACCATAAATACAAAGATGCAGTGGAAATAATACTTCATTTCATTAATGGAAAATACCGAAATATGCTTACAACCAGAAATGGAAATAAACCAGCTAGGGCGATGGTAGCTTATCTCTGAGAAGAGATGTGTCGGCTACATGCCTCTGAACTGTTCTAAAAAACTGTATTACAATGAGGCTCGAAGGCCTATTTATTGTTGAGAAACAATGGAAAACCCTTCACATCCCGAAACCTAACCCTAGAAGATGAAACGCCAAATTGTGGGCCCCGTTTGGGTAAATTGGTACATCAATTTCCCGAGGTCGTAACTTTGGCATACGATCTCCGTTTGACACATACGATAGCATGTTAGAAAGATCTATCCGAGAACTACCACTTTGGGAAGGGCAACATCAGTCCATGGACCCATGTTGCCCCCAGATTCCCAAAAAAACGTCGTTTAGGGCCTCAAAACGGCTCCGGAAGTTCAGGACCCGAAAAACTGCTAAAAATAGTAAACTGTGCTGCAATTTAGGAAACTGAAAAGACTGAAAGAGACAATTGTGGGGGTCCAAATGGGATAGGTGGGTGGCCACCAACATCCACCTGGATCATTCCTCCCCCCTTAGGAAGCAATGGTCCCCATTGCGTTGAGTTCCTCCATCTGCTGAACTTGTCCTGCAATCTCTGATGTGTCCAGTGATGGTGGGAAGCATGGTCGACGATGGTCCTCATTGAACATTTGGTGCAAGCGAAGGCATGGAGGAATGATGTGGTCCAAAGCATTGTTCCCCATAGCCTTGGTACTGCTGTAAGGACCATGTCGGAGTGGTCTGAGCTTCTGATGGGTTCTGGTAAAGCATTCTTTCTGTCGATGCAACCAGAATTTGTCGCCCACCTGAAACTTGTGTGGTATCTCTGTGGGTGAGGAGAAGTTGTTCCTGTGTTCTGTCATGACCGTATCCCTTTGCTGCTGCTGCTGCATGGAGGAATCCTTCGCGGGGGCCATGGATGTAGCAACGATCTTCCCCATACAGATGAATTTCCTGGTCTGTGATATGAGCTTGCTGCCTTTCTTGGTAGTGATCAAGGATGTGGCAGTAGGTGGGGCTACCTCTGGTATCCTGTATAATGAATTATTCAAAGAAATAATGACAGCACGAGGCCTTGACTCATACACAGCATGTCGCCTCCACATGTATGGTTGGCCTAATAGTACATCACAAACATCCAGAGGTGTAACATCGCACAATACCTCGTCTGTGAAGGGTTTGATGCTGTAGGGAAGGCGACACTGCTGGCAAACTTTCAGATCTCATCCTTCGTGAAGCCACCTGATACTGTACGGCTGTGGGTGTGGTGTAGTCGGTAGGCCCAACCGCTTTACGACCTCTGTTGAAATGAGGTTCTTTTGGCTGCCACCGTCGACAATGAATTGCAATGGCGAACCCTTCACCCACATCTGTGAGTGGGAAAGATGCTCCCCCTCTTCTGGATCTGCAGGTTCATTCTTCTGGATCTTGGCGGTGGCAACAGTGGCACTGGGATCCGCATCAATGATCTGCTTCCCTTTGTCGTTCCTCTTGTCGGGTTCTGGTTCAGGGTTGCAACATGCATCTGATTCAGAAGCCTTCAACTCGGCCACCAGCGACTGCTTGGTCCAACACTCACTTGTGTTATGAGTGGGACTCTTGTGGAACTCACACCACTTTCCTGTGTCCTTCTTCGGCTTCGTGGTGTTGTTATTTTCTTGCGGCTTCGACGGGTTGTCTTGGGTCACCCCGCCTTGGCTTTGTCCTTTGGGCTTCGGATTTGCAGATCCAAAGTCTCGCTTCTTTTGTTTGAACTTTTGTTCGATTTTGACAGCGTATCGGTATGCTGTGCCGAGTGAGGAGATGTTCAAGAACCCCATCTCTTCCTGGATGTATCTGTGTAGGTAGCCACGATATTTGAGTACCAGATGCAGCTCAGAATCTTTGATACCCAACTGTGTGCGAAGGGTATGAAAAATGTTTGTGAACTCCGGCACATCTTGGTCTCGTCCCTACCGCAGTGTGGTCCATTTGATGTATTTGTCCTCATAGCTTCTGACAGGGTAGTACTGCTCCTTGATGGCATCCCGGAAGTCATTCCAAGTGGGTGCGGCTGAAAATAGTGAGGCTGTACATTCATCCTTCTGCTCGTAGTAGGTTTCCCACCAGTCCTTGACGTGGGGGGCTGCTTTGAGAAGAGCAAAAACAATCTTTTCCCGATTTGAAAATTCATGAACAGAAAAATACCCATCTAGCAGATTTAACCATTTATCTACGGCATCTGCGTCTATTTGACCCTCAAAGATGGGGATTTCAAAATTAACTTGTACCTTGAAGGGTGTGGCATTTCCAGAGTCGCTGTTGGAAGCCGATGTGTCACCTCTGGGTAGCCGCTGAAGGATCTGCGCAAAGCTATCCATCATCGCGTTTCTTTGCCGCTCGAGTGCTTCTTCGAGCAAGATTTTGATAGGATCTCCTGCCCCCTCGTCTTTCTTCTCATCCGCCATGGGAGGTCGTCGGGATTTGCGAGGCTGGTCTTGCAAAGGTTCGACCAGTTCAAGCCCTAACTCCTTATATCCCGACCTCGTTGGGGACATGCAAAGAAAAACAGAGAAAAAACAAACCGCTCTGATACCACTGATCCGGATTTAGACAGGAACGCAATAGATTACAGAGATAACCATAAATACAGAGATGCGATAACCATAAATACAAAGATGCAGCGGAAATAATACTTCATTTCATTAATGGAAAATACCGAAATATGCTTACAACCAGAAATGGAAATAAACCAGCTAGGGCGATGGTAGCTTATCTCTGAGAAGAGATGTGTCGGCTACGTGCCTCTGAACTGTTCTAAAAAACTGTATTACAATGAGGCTCGAAGGCCTATTTATTGTTGAGAAACAATGGAAAACCCTTCACATCCCGAAACCTAACCCTAGAAGATGAAACGCCAAATTGTGGGCCCCGTTTGGGTAAACTGGTACATCTATTTCCCGGGATCGTAACTTTGGCATACGATCTCTGTTTGATGCGTACGATAGCACATTAGAAAGATCTATCCGAGAACTACCACTTTGGGAAGGGAAACATCAGTCCATGGACCCATGTTGCCCCCAGATTCCCAAAAAAACGTCGTTTAGGGCCTCAAAACGGCTCCGGAAGTTCAGGACCCGAAAAACTGCTAAAAATAGTAAACTGTGCTGCAATTTAGGAAACTGAAAAGACTGAAAGAGACAATTGTGGGGGTCCAAATGGGATAGGTGGGTGGCCACCAACATCCACCTGGATCAAATGTAAAGGAGGTTGCCCCCTCGAAGAGGCTGAATTCTAAGGCGTTGATCTATCTTTTCTATCTTTTCTTGAGCTGGTTTCATAACAGTGCCCTTCAAGAACTTCCATGAAGTTATGAGGGTGCCACGCCACTTTCCCTACAAGCATCTAGTTTCTATGAGGGGAAATTTTAGGTGCAACGATAGATACCAATATCATCCCTGGTGTTGCCCGCTATAGTGAGACTAATGGTGTTGGGGATCAAGGAATATGCCTTGATGCACGACCCCTGGTAAAATCCTCGTGAGCGACCCAATTTTGGGACTTTCCCCTATGACATCGTGGTCTTCGAAGGTGTTCCAAACCTTCTAGCCCAAGTCACGGTGGGAGTGCTAGTGGGTGAAAGCAGGGACATTGTCCCACCCCTCCTATGTAGTTCCATCCAATTGTACAACCCCATCATCCATGTGTGAGTCATTCAGCTAAGAAACTAACCTATGCCTGCAACCACTAACATATCATCAATATATATATATATATATATATAGCTAAAATTAGAATTTCAAGGACAAAATATTAATTTCCATCAAACCAAATGTCATCAGCTCATCACATGTGAGTTCCACTAGTGATTTCCTGTCATACAAGATAATCATCAGTAACAAAGTTTCTCAATGTTATTCATTGTCATAATAGCATCATCAACATTACCTATTCATTCACATCGTTTTTCATCGTGAATCAAAACTATTGTAAGTAGATAACATATGGAACACATCCATCATAGCTATCACCATCATAACATCAATAGGAAACATACATATCCATCAAAGTCATCATCATCGTAACATCAATAGAAAGCATACATATCCATCAAAGTTATCATCATCATATCAACAACAAAGAACATGCATATCCATCAATGTTATCATCATCATGCTATCAATATAGAACATACATAGCCATCAATGTTATCATATCAATAGAGAATATACATATCCATTAATGCTATCATCATCATACTATCAACTAGGAAACATAACCATCACATCCATTAATAATAGAGTCAACTGTCTTGAACCTCAACCTGAGGTCCTCAAAGAATAAAGTATGAACCTTAATGCCAAATCAAAGTTAATGTCATATCAAGGTCAGTCAACTAGAGAGGGGCATTACATGTAGGATCAAATGAGCACTACAAGAGAGATTGTCCTAAAATCAAGAAGGACAACAACAAAAGAGGACGCGAAGAAGCCCATATCATTGAAGAAGTGGAGGAAGTAAAATATCTCTACTATGATTGAGATAGTCTTCCTCACCTAGTTCTTTTCAAGTTTCTGTTTTCAAGTTTTTCTGTTGTATGACTAGCATGGTAGAAATTACTAAGAAGCATGATAAGATGCATCATGGCATCATAGAAGCATACGATTGAGAGAAAGAGCTCATGACATTATGTTAGAAGAAGAAGCATTAAAGTTAGTTGAAATAGAAGTCTATGGCAACCACATATAGAAGGATATAGCTCTTAAGAAGCATAAGTAGTACCTATGGGAAGAAGAAAGTCATCTAGTTTAAAATCTCATCATACATCACTCAAGAGGAGCATTTTTTGGAAGAGGATAATCAAGATCCTTTGTTGGAATATTCACTAGGAGGTTCACCTATTTAAAGGAGAATGTATTTCGCCAAGAATTCGACCTTGTATGGGATTCATGAAATAAAGGTATGATGTCATAAGATGTAATGCAGGTCAAGATGATTGGATTTCTTTCAATAAAGGAAGTTTCTAAAGAATTCTATATGACCTAAAGGATGAAATGAGTTATGTATGCATATATTTAATTAAGTCATGTCATATGGTTGCAGATATCATGGATGAATGATCTACCTCAAGATCATGATCAAAATAAAGGATCTCTTTCTTTGAAAGGCTGCAGGAAGGCATGGTTCACACATTGACTAGATGAAATCAACATAATATGTCCTCATATGAAATATGAGGTGGTTGATAAAAATTAGAATAAATATGATTGGAAGTTCCTGTGTGAAGAAAGAAAAGAAGAGATCATGAAAATGAAAATATGGTAAAGGAAATCAACATCCAAAGACTAAAATATTTGACTATGATATCTCCATGGAAAGATATAAAGATCTTGATGAAGTTTGAAAAAGGAAGAGACCCTTGACATTGTATATCATTTTGGAGATGTGTCAATAGATATGCAGGATGTTGATGCGAACAAGGAGGTGTTATGATGAAATACCATCAAAAAGGTAAGTTTTATTTAATGTTTTTGAACAATATATGGATGGGATAATGTAGGGTTGCAAATGGAAGAGTTGTGGATGTCTTCTACAACTAAATCTCATGTGGCAGGATGAAATTTCCTTAAGGAAAACATGACATGAAGAAGGCAACAAGGCATAGATGAAGGCCAAATATGGACTAATGGATCAATTTCCCATAATGGGAAGGATGACATGGCTGACATGCTTCATGAATGAAAGTTATGGATGTTATGTTTCCTACAAATAAATCCCAAAATATGTAGGCTTTATATTAAAGAAGAAGTTTATGACATCGAAAGAGGAAGTCCTACAAGCAACTGGTTATCCCATGATCTCCACCTAGAGAGTTTATGAAAGCAAGTCCTTGGTCGAGAGGGAGCTTGGTCAAGTCCCTAATTAAGAGGGAGCTTGGGTACATTATTTTGATAGGAATGGGTGCATTCCTTCAATGGAATGGGTATATCCTCCCTAGTTGAGAGGGAGAGATAGACACAACATTTTTATCTTTGCTTGGGAAGATAGAATGGAGGTAAGAATCTATCATCCGATACTCTTGAAGGACTAGGAATCCAAGATAAGGCTAGTCATAGAGGACTGATATTCTTTAAGGACTAGGAATCCAAGATAAGAATAGTCCTAGTGGAACATACTCTGAGAGAACCCTGGTGGGGTATGTTCTGAGAGAAACAATGATGAGGGTGTTTATAAATCATTAGTCTCGTGAGCATTTTTCTCTAATCTTGTGGAGAGATAAAGCGATTATTCAAGGCCTTTCTATGTGACAATGCTGGATGACATGATGCTAAACAGATGGGTTACCAATCTGACTCTTCTTAAGAGAATTCTTGAAATTGAGAATGTCCAAGTACCTTGTATGGATTATGAATACCTCCCTAGTTAAGAGGGAGTGTTGAAATATGTAACTAGGTTTGGTCTTCATAATGACATGTGTAATCATGATTTTAGGTAATTGAAGAAAATAAGAAAAATAAAAGTATTTATGTTATGCTTGAGTCATGGGTTTCATGCTCAAGTAATTTTATTTTATAGATGAGACTCCCATTGTGAAGTATTAGGTTTGGTCATCAAATTTTAAAGTCTATTGAGTCAATGTCATGTATTGAACACCCATTTGGGCATGTTACATATGTAATTAAGTCATTGTAAAGAGTATAAAGATCCTCCAAGACCAAGCTGAAGCACCTCCAACAAGTCGATATTCAATAAAGCAATCATCCTTCACTAAGATAAAGTCGGCATAGATTCAATGGAAAGTCAGCCTCAAGTCATGAATAAGAAGCCTATATAAGGAAGAAATCAACCTCTCTTAAGGAAAAACTTCACACATGACACTCGAACACAAGTAAGAGGAAAATGTGTGAGATAAAGGAGGACGAAAGAAGGAAATAAGATCAAAGTTTTTTGGATCAATTTTGGGCTACTTCTCTCCACACGTGTGAAGAGATCTAGGGTTTCAATCTACTGCAGAAAGGCTGAGTTGCAGTCACATCAAAGTGTCAAAATATTGGTGTTAACAAGGTCTAGTTTGAAGGCTGAATTCACTAGGAAAGAAAGGTTGCCATAGCGAAGGAAAAGGAGGATAGATCTCTCCATTATCTCCTCTCTCATGTGACCTAGGGTTTCTGAAGCTAGGGTTGAAAAGTTGCAGAAGTTGCAAGTAAGATCAATTGCAGTAAGGAAGGAAGAAGATGCAGTAAAAGTGTGGTTGAGGTCAAAGTAGAAGTCAAGGAAGAAGATACTTTGACTTAAGGGCAAGGGTGACTTAGGTCTTGGAGTAATATTGGTCAAGGGTCTTGGTATTGGAGTTCATCACTTGAAGATTCCATAAGACGAATAATTCGTTTGGGTTTTCCTCTCAAGTTAGAGAGGTGTTGGCCCTGGCCGATCACATACATTTTGTGTCCCTTGTATCATGTTTATTTATGATTTGGTAGCCGTTTGATGTTAGAAAACATTAACATAATCAAGAGAAAGAAAGAAGATAATAAAAGACTAAGTAAAGTTGCATCACAAGCAATTATCATTTCTAGAGAAATCAACTCATCTCTTTGCCCTAGATTTCTCAACACATCTTGGGATAAAGTCTTTACCACCAATATTCTATACTATAGAATAATATGAAAGCCACTATGCTTCTCTTTGTAACATGTCTCAGTACTGGATCTCATAGTGCTTCGACCTATCATCATGGTTGTCACTTGCACTTGATCAAGATAGTCTTGTAAGTAGCCTTTGAAGCCATAATTCCTTTTAACTGCCAATCCAGCTACAATATACAGAACCTTTGACATACTGATTGTGACAGATGTATACTACCTACTCATAGTCATAAAAGAGCCCAAACTCAAGAAATAACCTGATGAACTCTATATGTCTTCAACACTCACTGCCCATTTTGAATCTACAATTGTACTTCACTTTTTTATACAAATATTCAATCATAATTGAGATTGCCATGACCAATTGTACCATGTTGGTACTCCAATCTATGTTGAGAAACATGCCTTGGCTCATAAAACTGATCAACTTCCTTTCACTGGGTTCATCACCACAGATGCTTTCATGTCACCCTAATTGGGTGCTCCCTCTCACATTGAAACATATCATATTATTTTAATTCATGCTACTCCCTTTGCCACTGTCATCTTACGACATATTGGATATATTAGTTTGGAAATGTCAATGATATTCCATCATGTCAAACTCAGAGGTCAAATCCCTCTGAAGCAAAACAAGGCTCTTTAACTACTCCCTTTGTTACTGAAACAATTACTTTTTCCACAATTGCTCCCTTTGACACATGAGTCCTTCTACTTCTATTAGAGAAGACTCATATAGGATCATCCTTGATCAATTAAACCAAAAATATCAAGCCCAACGTTTCTACTTGTGATCATACAAAATTTTCTTCAATAATGAGGCTTCTTCCAATGCACTTCAAAAACTTTAGGTAGATTTATGTAAACTTCTTCCAGCTCAATTAATTGATTGAGGAAAGTAATTTCGTCATCAACCTAGTGCAACTAGGGAAAAACATCTTATCATGATCCTCTCCCTCTTTCTTGGAGAACCTTCTCAAATATTTTTTCTATGCTACCATCTATTGTTGAAAAACCAAGTGTAGTGTAGTTTGATGCTTGAATCCTCTTCTTGATAATTATTTGTGAATATTATGTTTCTTCTTATTACTTCTTATGTCTTCATCATCAAGAAATTGTACAAATGTTCAATGTATTAAGATCATAATGAGACAAAGGACACCAAAAATTAGGCCAGAGGCCAAGGAAAAACCCACAAGGAGAAAACCAAACAATCCTTCTCTTATAGAATTAGATCAAAATGAGAGATATCCAAGATCAAGGCCGAGACAAAAAAGCCACAAAGATACCAAGTCAAACCCTCCTCTAAGTCCCCTCTAATAGTTAAAGTCAACATTAGTCAAACTTATTCAAATCTAGTCAAAATAAGATTTTGGCCTTGTAGTAGAGGCCAAAATTCAGCCTTGCAATTACCTCATATTTCCAACCCTAATCCACATAAAAATTCACACATGCGAGCTGCAGTAGGATAGAAACTTTGATTTTTCTTCTTGTGCTTTGAATCCTCTCTCCTTTGACTTTGACCTTCTTACTTATTGGTTTAGGTGAAAAATATACTTGTTGACGTGATGGATGAATGAGCTCTCCAAGAAGTCAAATTGTCTCATATATATCGCTATCGAGGAGGGTCGAATAGGTGCCACTAGGACAACTTGTCCAAGGAGGGTCGATTTGGTCATTTTGTGGGCTTGTGAGTCAAAAATAAAATTTAAATTCTTTTTCTTAAAAATGTCCAAATGGGACATGACTCGAATACATTTTATTTTGACTCATAATAAATTATTTTTTACTCTTTTTGGCTCTATGAGCATGAATAACATGCTTTGAAAAAAATATAATAAATATAAATATAATGAATACATCAATGAAAAATTTACATTATGAAGACCGACTCTAGTTACAACTTCAACACTCCCTCTTAACTAGGGAGGTATTCATAATGACTCAATATGATAGTCTCAAGTTGAAATATTCATATAATAAAAGATCCCAATTGATAATAATTTTTTATGATAACATCATCATAACTAATATTGTCAAAGTACCAAGGCCTTGGCAAGTAAGCTTTATCACTCTACTAGGTGAGAACATAACGCTGGGAGGCATTCAATAGGACACCACCACCTCTCGAGGTACATACTCCACCTAGGTTCACCAAAGTATGTCCTCATAGGACCATTTCCTAATCCATTTCTACAACAGTTGACATAAGGAAATATCATTCCCCTAGACCATTCTTATACCACATCAAAGTACTTGACTTGTGGTTGTTTGTCCTTGTCATAGTACATGTCTCAAGAATTTCAATCCATGATGCTTATCCAATCCACCATTCTACCTATTCATGTTCATGTACTAGACTTACAACTGTTAGTCCTAGTGTTTCTAGGAAAACTAGTGTCTTTTTGATCGACTAGCCCTCTAGGTTTGGCAGCTATCCTAGAAACAACAGTTTAAAGAAATTTGTGATTTCTTCTATGTATAATAGATAAGAGAAAGACAAAGGAACCAACCTGGATCTTCTGCTTAACTCCTTGCTTGATCTCTCTCCCCCTTGACAGAACTTACAACTCCTCTTCGTACTTATCCCGCTTGGAGAGTACTTGTAGAAACACAGTAACAAAGAACCATCAAAGCATCTTGATCTATTATATCATAATCATTACAGAATCAAAAATATAATGAACATACAATGGCATTCATAAATAATAACATTCACAATTGCACAGTTATATGGAAGAAAACTCAAAGAACTTTATTAAATAGAAGGGAGAATTACAACCTAGTTGTTTGATCCAGCATCATCCTCCCAGCATCAAACCCTCTTCACCTCATGAAATAGCAAGATCACACCAAAAATACAATGCTCTTTCCTCAAACTATCAACACCTACTTGCAATTCACAATATTCCAGCCTCTGGATCTCTTAGATGAGGGATCCATTTATAGATGTGTGCAAGGGTGTGAGTCATCTCTAGGCTTTTGATTAGTGTCATTCCACTTTTTACATTTGGTTCCACTTGGATATTTCTTGGATCTCTTACTCATCCCTGGGCGAATTCAGAGAGGCAAGTTTCACAGGAGAAGTTTCTAGAATATTCCATGAGCATCCACTTAGCAAACTGTCTCGGGAATTTGACCATCCTCACTCATTGCACCCTACAAAAGGCCTCATCAGTATGCATCGAACCTGGCTAGTGTAGAAGTTAGTATGCATCGCACCTTGACAGTGGAGCAGCCGGTATGGTCCAGTTTAGGCTAGTTCTGGATGGTTTTTTAGGTGGAACTTTTGGGGAATGATGTAATTAGTTGACCATGATCTTTTAGGGTATGAAACAACACTTTTAGGGGTTAAAGAGCCCTAGTTTATCAACATATAAGATTGGGGTTGAAGTGCCCAGATATTTCTATAATAGTTGCCCCCTAAAGCATGAAGTTGTAAATCTTGATGTAGGGTGAAATGCTTTATCATGAGGATCCGAGGTTTCGAACTGGAAGGTGACCTATATAAGATACAATACAATACATCATCATCATATTATTTTCGTGATCTAGCTGAGGCAGGAATTCCCATGCTCAGCTTTATAAATTCATTTCAAGTACATAGAACAGATAATTGTCTGTAGTTGCAGACTAGTGATTCTTCATATGTAGGGTAATCGTCCCTAGCTTGGATGACCATTTGTGCAACTTTTTGGTACATTGATGTCTTTATATCCCTGAATATACCACAACCTGGATGGATGAAACTAGATCCGAGGTCTTCAAACTCGTTCAATCTTCGCCCGATGTACAAGTTGATCCATGTGAAAAGATGTTCTGAAGTCGAACATGGAAAGACATTGCTTGATTACCAACCAATAATGTGAGTTTTTAACAGACGCGAGAGGAATCACCGATAATGATAATGACCCTCAAGGTATTACAGTAAAATTCACGTGGTGTAAATATATGATCCGATGTCAAACACCACGCGAAATATTTCAGTCGAAGGCCATTGATGTCAACCTATCACTAGAAGTGAGAAACTTTCCATTGAGGCATGCAAGCTTCAAAGTACTGAAAGGGTTGTTTCTAAGTACACTTCTTGGATAATGAGCCGATGTCGACAAGAAGTGACTCATCACGGGAGGGCCTTGATGTATCCCACATCTACAACATGAAACGAAGCAAATGATTTTCTGGAGGTGAAAACGATCAATGACACACGGTTCAGTGATGGCGATCATGAAAAATGGATGTTGAAGGTATTGCAGTGGATGAGACATTAACTAAATGGTGATTTCTCAACTGAATGACTTCTCTTGAACATATCGACGACACTAAGATGTATTGGTAGCGTTAACCCCAAAAATGGATGGTGTGAAAGACCAATGGTGAAGTGACCCGTGAACGGAATAACCCAACCCGACTCAATCATAGTGATGGAGTGAAAGTGTCATGTTCAAGAGCGACCTATTACCATAAAGTTTTCAAGTTTTCTTCCCTTTTTCCCCAGTCATTGCTGACTAGTACCTCTTTATTTTTGTCAAGCTTGAGGAGGATAACATATGCTTGTTCTATAATTTGCCCTTCAGGCAAACCTGCCATTAAGTTTTAATGAGTCTAGCAATAGTGAAACTCGTTCTTGTCTAGGTGTACAATTTTGTTGCTATTGTTTTAACGAGTTTAATGACAAGGATAACTCGGTCTTTTTCATGTTTAAAGAGTTTGAAAAAGGATGAAAAGGAAACTCTGTCCCGAATGAGTTTTTCGCTATTGTTTTAACGAGTTAAACGACAAGGATAACTCAGTCCTTTTCATGTTTAGAGAGTTTGAAAAGGGACAAAAAGGAAACTCCGGAAGTTCTTTTTCGTAGCATAATCCCTTAGGTCCGAGAAAGATTAAAATAATACAAAATGGATGACTTTTCGATCACTTTAATGAGCCGAAAAAGACAAGTGCTCAAACTTTTTCATGAGATAATCCCTCAGGTTCGAAAAATATTAAAATATACAGGAGGGATGGAATTTCCCATCACTTTAACGAGTTGGAAAGGCCAATTGCTTGAAAATATTTTTATATTTAACGAGTCTGAAAAGGGTTTAAAGAAGGCTCTTTTTTTAGGAGCGAGTGGTGTCTAGGGTAGCAATTGGTTCCGGGTAGGTTTGGAACTTCTCAAAACTTGGTGATGTGAAGAGGTTGGCTAATAAGACCACTCGTCGCAGGTGTTCCTCAAAAGGGTAAACGATCAGGTGGAAGCTTATGATCAAGCAAAAGGATGGAGGTAATGGGCAGTACACAACCAAGGCTCAAAAGGCTGATAGCATGGCAATCACAGAGGTTATTTATTGGAGGCGGGTTCATTTTTTAACGAGCTTGAACCTTGTGGAAACTATGCTAGGGTGGTAGGTTTATTTTTTTAACAAGCTTGAACCATGTGATAACATATGCTCGGTCAAGTGGTCAAAGATGTTCAATTCACTGTTTAGCACATGAGATCTTTTCGACGGTCGTTCAACCTACTCAATCACTCCAACAAATTGATTAGAAATACATATATATGTAGGAAAAATGAACTAAAACTAGCATTTTACTTGAAGCACGTGAATATCAAATACAAAAGTAGTTTCACCTTTCATTTTTGTCATTTCATTTCAAATTTGGGATTTTGGAGCTCTGGAGTGGTTTTCCCCCTCAAATTTCATCAGCTGATTTTGGGAGATCCCGTGGACCATTTTTTGCGCCGTTAGGACCAGGTAGGAGCTAACCCTGAGCTCTTCATTTTCATTCCATCTTTTCTTGATTCTGAGCTAGTTTTTCCACTTTTCTGGGCCTTTGGGGTTTGAATATTTCGTTCCCCAATCATCGCACCTAGCCAGTATCGAAAGGTGTGATTCATACTGAGCTGCCAATAGGCCAGTCAGTATGCATCCCACCTTGCTCAAAGGTAGGGTGCGATGGGCACAGAAGGGCATATTTACACAGTGATTTTTCATCAAATTTTTGCCTTTTTTTGCTCAAATTTGGATCCTAACTCATCTTTTGTTTGCATTTCAAATTTTTTTTGGATCAAGATGGTTGTCACATGGCGTGAACGCAAACATGAAGAAGAGGACATGATTGCCTTACACAACCAGGGCACAGTTGCTACATTACGAAACTGTGGCTTGCTGAAGTTCTTCCACATATCCAACATGAGGCAACAAATCAGTTTGTTGCAGTATTTTCTCAATGCTTGGGATTCGATTGACCAGGTATTCTAGATTAGAGGCAAATCTATTCCATTGACAGTCGAGGATATTTACTTTCTGACGGGGTTGTCGAGGTGTGGTGCCCCTCTTTCACTATCAAGGTTTGCTCGTGGAGGTGAATCCGTGAAAGACTATATTCGTCAGTTCTGCAGAGATGGATCTAAGCCCAACAAAGATGGCAAGATTAATATCTGGGATGTCACTGATCAGCCCTTGAGGACCATTTTATTTACCTTTTCTAGATTGGTTGGCAGTGCGGCTTTACACTTGGAAAACATATCTTACATGCAGTACGCCCTGGAATGCCTGGAACCGAAGGTGTTCAACTGGTGTGAGGCAGTACTTCATGTCATAAAAGAACAACTCTCCAAGGTAAAGAATGGAAGAACCAAGAATTTTGGCTACAGTTCCATATTGACTACTTTTGCTTTGGAGAGGATTCCAATGATGCAGCCTCATAACATTTCACTGGGATTGCCAGCACTGAGGGAACCACAGATGCAGAGATGGGTTGATCTTATGGCTAGACATGTCGGTCAGTCACAGATTTCCTTCTCTGATGCTTTTTCCGAGTGGTTTGACCGTCAGGAGATGGTATTTGCGGAGTATCCATACGTCAGGATGGATTTCCGAGGTGAGCCGGATTTGGCATTACCAGCTGGCAAGCAATGGAGTGCTATAGGTAAAATGATTCAACCATATCTTTGTTTATCAAATTTATAATGTTTTTGTGTTTTTTAATGTTATCAAGACTAATCAAACTCATATGTGTGTGCAGATATTGGACTAGTGTGACCAGTGGCATGCCCACGGGCAGGAGATGACACTCCAGCAGGAGAGGCTGTAGGGAGGGCCATCCTTCGTGATCTGGACATATCGAAGACCCTGGTAGTGTTGCAGGATTAGATCGATGGCCTCACTCTCGGTATTCAGGATGTCAGGACCGATGAGTTGCCTTTGAGGTTACAGCGCCATACTACTAGTGTGTCGAGTCAATGGACTAGGCTCTTGCACATGATCACACAGGCGGTGACATGTTATCACCAACATCATTAGTCTAAGATGCTTTTTTTCATTCATTTTGAGTTTCTTGGTCAGATACTGATTTTGTCTTGGACATAAAACATTTTGTAAAAACTATAAACAGCTATATATTTTTTATCTTCGAAGTTTTATTTTGGTTAAGTTATGCAATCCTGATGTAAATGTTGATATAAAATGCTTTCTTTACAAATGATGCAAATGTCTATCTAACACATAGTTTGCGAATGAATCAGTCAATGTGTTTAAATTTTTGGAAATGTGTTGATATTGAATGGAATCAAACTGTCTTTCCAGAATCTGACTCTTAGGAACATGTGATAAATAGCTGGGTTCCAAATGGAATAAGTGCCAGTAAGCTGTAGAATGACGAGTTGTGAATCTAGCCTGACAACGAGTCGGCGTACGCCATGTGAAATGGCATCAGAAAGAAGTTCAATCAACACGCTATACTTAGCAATGTTGTTCATCGATCGAATAATACATATCCCCCTGAAACTCATTAACTCACCGCTTGGAGAAAAAATGGCCCAAGCTGTAGAAGATAGGTTCTGTGTACTACGACTAGCTTCGTCGGCGTACCCAACAAATGTTTCAAAAAGGTTGACATCTACAACAAAATGCGAAGTGGATTACCTTACCAAAATGAAAACTCTAAAAGAAAACAAAAAAGATGTGATGAGCATATGTACAATGAGTTTACTACATTAAATTAAGCATAGTAACGTTTAAGATACAACCCATTTCAGGGCTGTGACAGTGGGATCCCATCATAATCGACCAGCTCGTAGGCTCCTTTTGTCAATACCCGTTTAACAATGTAGGGGCCCATCCATAATGGTTCGAATTTACCCACTCCTAATTTGTCGGATTCCTGATCGTAAAGC
The DNA here is from genome assembly GCA_031772625.1 of Pinus tabuliformis. Classification (NCBI taxonomy): domain Eukaryota; kingdom Viridiplantae; phylum Streptophyta; class Pinopsida; order Pinales; family Pinaceae; genus Pinus; species Pinus tabuliformis. The sequence continues at coordinate 687,453,956 of CM062817.1, read as the reverse complement.
AAGACCGGGTCACCTTCTGAGAAGACACGAGGCTTGACATTTTTTTCAAATTGCGCCTTGATACGTTTCTTATGTGCTTCGTTAGCCAACGCGGCATCACAACGGGTTTCATATAGGTGGATTAGTTCCAAGAAAAGAGCCTCTTCTTCAGAAGTTTTGGGAAGCAGATCAATTGCGAGCTTGAGGGACGAGATTTCACACTGAATTGGCAAGACAGCTTCCAAACCATACACCAACTGAAAAGGCATAAATCTGGTCACATTTCTCACCAAACTCCTATATGCCCATAGAGCTGAGTACAAGATTTAATGCCAATTCCGTTTGTAGACTCCAATCATTATCTACAACATGCGCTTAAGGAATTTGTTGATTGCCTCAACTTGTCCGTTAGCTTGCGGATAATATGGAGTAGAACTGTCGTGGGACAATCCTAATTTGGCAGTCAATTCAATCATCATGTGATTACGAAAATGTGACCCATGATCTGTGACTATAGCCTATGGAACACTAAATCTAGAAACTACATGATTCAAAAAGAAAGAGCAGTCGTTTCACCGTTGTTGTTTAATGTAGGCATCGCCTCGGCCCATTTTGTAAAATAGTCGACAACAACTATAATATACCCATGTCCCCTGGTCGAGGTGGGGTTACATGTCATGAAATCAATGCCCCATTTAGCGAATGGCCCAACAACAACTACTGAATGCAGTGGTGCAGGTGGTAATCTAGTTTTGTGATAAAAAATATGACAAGCATGGCAACTTCTGACTACACTTATGCAATCTCTGAATATGGTGGTCCAGAAGTAACCCGCTCGTAAGATATTTTGTGGAGTAGCGTAACCAGATAGATGCCCCCCACAATCACCTGAATGACAATCATTCAAAACTTTTTCGGCCTCCTCATGCGTGAGGCACCTTTGTAGAACTGTATCAACACCACGACAGTAAAGCGTATCACCAATGATTAGGTAGTCTTTGGCTTGGTATCGAGTACGTTGTTATTTAGAGCGAGAGGTGTTAAGCCTAAAAGTTTGGGTTTGGAGATAGACTAGTATGTCCCCATACCACAGATCGTTTGATGATATTAGAAACAGAGTCTCATCCATGATTGATGCTTTGGATGTTAAATTGTTGGATGATGAGGGAAGGTCACAAAGCAACTCCGCAAAGTCGAGAGATTTCTTTGATTTGGATTTGGTGAATTCCAGATCAAACTCTTACAAAATGGCTATCCATTTGGAATGTTTTCCCCCTAGCAATTGACGCGACAAAATGTAGGTCATAGGGTTGCAATCTAACACAATGGTAGTTTTGTGAAAGAGAACGTAGTGTCAAAATCTCTGTATTGCTTGAACGACTGCTAAAGCCAATTTTTCAACAAAAGAGTACTTGCTTTCTGTATCATTAAGGTTGTGACTTAAATGATATATTGGATGTTCAATTCCACTATATTCTTGCACTAAAACCATGGCGATGGTTGTATCTGCAACGACGAGATACAGGTTAAAGTCTTTTTGATAGTCAGGAGCATACATTAATGATGCTTTTATCAAGGAATCTTTTAAAGCATCAAAGGAAGATTGTGCAGCCTTATCCCAGTGGAAGGGTACTCCTTTTTTCAAAAGAAGTGTATAACCTTTAGCGAGTTCAACATAATGTGGAATGAACCTCCTTGGAAAGTTATCTTTTCCTTGGAGTCTCCGAATCTAAAGTAAATTTGAAGGTGGAGGCATGTCAAGGATTGCCTGAACCTTAAATGGGTCGAGTCGAATTCCATCCTTAGAAAGTACAAAATCAAGTAGTAACCAGAACCAACACAAAACACACAATTGTGCTGATTGAGTCATATCTTGTAGTGTCAGCAACGTATAAATATGGCTCTCAAACGTTGCGGATGATTAGTCCGCTTTTGCGAATGAGCCGGTATATCGTTGAGATATGGTTGAACGATGTGTTTGATGTCATGGAAGGCGTAATTCATTTCCCTTTGAAAAGTTTCCCCTGCATTCTTCAAACTGAAAGGTAATTTACAATACATGAATGTGCCCCATAGACATATAAATGCAGTCTTTGACTAGTCCTGTGGGCAGATATTGATTTGATTGTATCCGGAAAATCCGTCCATGAATGAAAAGATTTCACATCCGGAACATTCATCAATTATCTGGTCGATGAAGGGTGTAGGATAGTTGTCCTTCAGACACGCTTGATTTACATCTCTATAATCGACACACACTCTAATTGTTCCTTGTTTTTTCATTACAGGGACAATATTCGATACCCAATTAGTGAGAGGAACAGGGTAAATGCAACCAGCATGCAAAAGTTTTTCAACTTCCGCTTTAATGGCAGCGACTTTCTTCGAATGGACACGTCGAAGCCATTGTCGTGCTGGTTTGACATCTGGATACATCTTGATTTCACGTTCAACAATTCTCGAGTCAATGCCTGACATTTCTTCATATGACCATGAAAAGACATCTCTAAATTCGCAAAAGAGAGCGTAGTAAATTTCTAGTTCTAATGGAGAACAAGATTTGCCAACGTGAATATTCTCTACAACATTAGGTTTGGTCGAGATATTAATGGCGATAGTTTCTTCAATATTGGACAGATTTCACTCGGAATCTACTGTATTTACAGTGTTTGATAAAAAATAAAAAACTAAAGGATGATTAAGGTCGCTCAAATAATCTTCATTGTTATCTTGAAGGTGGGAACGATGGTGGTAATCTTCCCACAGCGTCTCTCCTATCATCATTGAGTGGATGATTCCTTCGTCTGTAGAATGTATATGAGACCAAGGATCGGAAGAGCTACCATACTCTAAATACCTATCTATCCAAACACTCGTTGAGTGCTGATTCAGGTTTGCCGCCCAGGCCCAGAAAATTGGTTGCTACAAAGATTCTATGGGGCTTGGAGGAAACACCTCGTTGTAATCTGCACTATCAAAATTGTCAGAGTTCTTTCTACAGGTTTCTACTGTGGCCACTTCCGCAAGTCCAGGTGGAGGAGGGAGGGAAAAAGTACCCATTAAGGAAGGGTCTTTTAGGAGACCTACTCCGACATTTTGAAGTGATTGATGACTTCCATGGATCAATGGAATGCTTCCAGTAGCTTGTGAACTGTTGGGAAAAAAGGCTAGTTGGTCGATGATTGTGATTCCACTTTGGAAGGGGAATGCAATATTTCTAATGTATGTAGACACAATGACATCCATAGCATAAATCCAGGGCCTTCGCAGTAAAATATTGTAATCAAGGTTTCCATCAATGACCTTGACTTCAATCTCTACTGTCTTGCCCCCCAGTTCAAGTTGCAAGTTACTTAAAATCCCATACGACGTGTATATTATTCCATCGAATGCTTTTAATTTCGTTGATGATCACGACAAGGGTGGTGAACCTAAAGTTTTCCAAAAACTCATTGACATAATACAGGTAGATGCCCCCTCATCAATGATTGTTCGATGAATAGTTTTATTGAGGGCTTTTACCTGTATAAGGAAAGCGAGTTGGGCCGGTAATTTAGGTGTATATCCTTTATGATTAAAGGCCACAAGATTGGAATCCACTGGATCAATCCCACCTATTGCTGATAACAAACCCTGCTTTTGGGAGGGGCAATTCTGCAATACCTCAAATGTTGACATAGTGGATGGCAATTGAGCTAGAGCCTCCACTATATTATAATTTTGTGCAGCTTGAGAACTAGGATTAAATGTCAATTTATGTACGAATCCCTTTGGTGGCTTTACTGTTAATTCAAGAATAATGGGTGGAACAACTTCTGGCGAAGTTGTTGTCGAACTACTAGGTTGATCTGTAGCCTAGTTGTTTGACGATGATGGATTCCCATAGTCTTTATTCCTTGTCGATATCAAAGCATCATTTTGTTGTTTTGAGATAGATAGCATAAGCACTTGGGATGTGGAAGCATTATTGATAGCAACCAGATTAGTTTCTGGGTTTGGAAATGGATCAGTCAACACCGCTGAGGTATTTGAAGTCTTTAAAAAAATTTCAACCTCAGCTCGATGCAGACAATCTTTCGTCCAATGCTCATTGTTGCATATGTAACATGGATAACGAGGTTTCTTTGCCCAATAGGGTTCTCAGAAGATTTTTCAGGAGTTGAATCTTCCTGTTTCTTCTTATTATTTTTCCCTTTCTTCTTGTCCCCTAGTTGCTTTGGATTTTTCCCTTGTCAGATGACACGGCATTAATCTCCGAGGCAAGAGGTTTGTCATTTGCTTTTTTACTAGAAACTGCAAGGGATTTACTAGATGGAGCCTTTGCGGTTTGCGTGCTTGAGGCACCGATCACGCCATCACCGGCGTGAGAGTCCCTGTTTTATTTAGGAGGGGGTGGAACGGAAAATTATGGTCTAGGAGCATCATGAATTTTGTCGTAGAGCGTGCCAGACTGAGTATAGATCAGGTCTAAATATTGGGCACGAGAAATGACTTGCTCTTCAATGACAACTCCTCCTTTTGCCATGTCCTCAATTATAGATGGCAATAAGGACTTAATAAACCACTCAGCTAAAAGTTGATTAGGAACATATGTCTTTACCATTCGATGATGATGTCGCCACTCATGAATATGATCGGATATGTGAGTGGTTGTGGTCTGCTTAAAGTTGGTAAGAAGTTTTGTTCCTATTTCGTACCTTATGGGTAGTTGAAAGTGGGTTAGAAAAACAGTGGCAAGGGTGCTAAAGTTAACGAACAAAGATCTAGGTAATTCAATATACCATTTCGCTGCCAGACCAGTGAGTGTTCTCTGAAAAAGGCGAAGCCTAATCAAACCATCATTTAGGGTATTAGATGAGCACCATAAATGAAAATTCATTACGTGATTTGATGGATCTTCACCTAGATTTCCATTGAATTTAGGAATATCGGAGGGAAGTTTATGAGGAATTGCTTGCCACCAAGGGGCTTATGCAATTGGTTCATTCGTCAACCAGTTCAAATCTGGTAATTCTAGAGTTGCTACAAAAGGAAACTGTTGATTCAAATTAGGTGAAGCATACCCAGGATAAGATAGAATCGCCTAAGTAGTAGGTCTTTGCATACCAGCATAATGTATCTGATGCTGGTAACTTTGATAAGGTTGTTGGACATAACCAGTATAGTGTGGTTGTTGATAACCATTTTGAAAATGTGGCTGTCCATTACCTATAAAGCCTTGTTGCTCAGGTCCTCGGTAGGTTTGATATTGACCAAGCCCAGGCTGAGGTTGGGTTTGCTGGAATTGCAGTTGTTGGTATTGTACTAGCCATGGTTGTTGAACCATTTGCTGTTGCCCAATACTGGAAGATTGACCAAGATGCGGAGTGATAATACCCGTTTGAGCCTAAGTCATTCCAGGTAAGGAAACACTAACCTGAGGTTGTGATTGAGTCGTAGAGACAAGAGGTTGTTGTATTGCAACATGAGAGACTTGAGGTTAAGACACAATAGGCAATTCTTGTACTTGTGACACAGTCACAATAGCAGGTGTAGTGGAAATATTTGACATAGGTTGGATCAGTTGCATTGAATATACAACCCTTGGTTGTTGTGGCAGTATTGGTACCCAACCACTAGAGGTAATTCCGGTTTGACCTGAAGTTTGTTGTAAACTCTCATATGGTTGTTCTCCAGGAGGGAACAATGAAAAAGCATACTACCCTCCATACGGCGGCAGTCCAGTGTTTAAAGGATATATCGGTCTTTGAATACTGGTCTGCCCAAATTGATACTGGCATGCAGGATCAATTTGCTGAGTTTCAACATAAGAAATACCGGATGGGACTCTAGATGAACAAATAGGAACAAACCATGTCGTCGAAACAGCCTCTGAGTGGACTCTAGCTAGTGATTAATAACTAGCCGAGACAGATGGTATACCAGCAAACATTGTAGGAATGGCAGTAGGAAGTTCTGCTATAGTTGTATCATATGACACAGTCCTAGATGTTGATGGTTGCTTAGTCATGTTTATTCTATCCAAAATATTTCCTAGCGATTCGACAGGAAATTGCGATGAAGGATTATTAAAAGGACCAACTTTAGGAGTAGAAGGATACAAATGAATCCCAGTTCCAAAATGTAACAGGGTACTGGATGGAGGATCCTCTACTATCTCCTCTATAGAAATCAGTCCAGGTGGAAGAGGTAGACCATCAGGTCTGTAAAATATTTCTGGAGCCGAAGAAGGTATAGCTTCTATAGTGACAGATACCGGAGGGGTGACACCTTCTGAATTCTGGAACTCAACTTCCAAATGTTCAGGTAAGCAAACTTCAGTCTCTGGATCAACTCTAGATGGAGTTGTTTCAGGTATAGAAGTGTCTACCTTTACATTAGGATCATTTCTAATGTCCTCTTATAACTGCAAAACTTCTTCTCTAAAGGCAGATGTACTAGAAATAATCGGAGTAACTGTAGTCTCTGACGATGTTGAAACAAAAGTTTCAAATAAACTAGGTGAATTGGACTCAGTTAATCGAGACCATTTTGCTTGGAATGGCTTCATTTCTGGAGTCAAAGACGGTTGACTCGCTAGTGTCCGCGAACAACAGGGTTTTGATTGACTTTCTTCCACAATTGCGGATTACTTGATCAACTCAAAATTAAGGGGAAAAGAATGTTATTCCGAATTTAATAAATTTTAATGACGCTTTGACACAAATTTGCTTTTTCAATTTTTAAAAGTCAAGAAAAAGCTAAATATGACTCTAGTCCCCTTCGATTTTTAATGAGCCAGAAGTGAAAAGTGCTCAAATGGACCTTTTCTTTTAAAGAGTAAAAAAGGAACGAAAGTGACTACTCTAGAAATCTAGACAAAGGGATTACCAAACCAATCGCAAAATACACCTTGGTGATAAATTAATGAGAAATTACCAAGGACTTATGTACGGTAGTCAATCTTCCCAAATGTTGTGTTCAGTGCATTGCAATCAATAGGGCGGCAGACTCGACTTCCTATGGATAAAGGATATAAGCCTATTGTGGTCTCCCAATATATACTCGACGGTACGGGGAGCACAAGTCCATGCTAGCACTTTTCATATCAAGGAGGAGGAATCACCCAACCTTCAATGAAAACAATAGTTACTAGATTTTACGACGCTGGAACACGTCTCTAGCCTAGACCTCTAGATGTGTTGCATTAAGTTCCAAAGCGTTGTTAAGTTCATTGAAATTTATTTTAGAGTTGATCTTGTTTAAAGTTTGCCTTTCAATGGTTCACCGCGTGATGTTGATTTGAAATTCCTAAAAATGCAATCTACAATGATAAACAATCATTGTTTATTTTGATAAATGAAAATCCTAGCTACTAGGGAAAGAAGATTACAATTCTTTCAAACAAAGAGCAAAGAGTACACACTAGTGCATTTTCCTAAATCATTTTTCACACACAAAACTCAATGCAAATGCAAATGCATGTATTTGTTTTCATTCTCTTTAATGTGAAAAATGCCCAAAAAAGAAAACTAAATGCAACAAAGATCTGAAATATTTCTTTCAAAGCGACATTTCTAACAATTTCATTTTCAAAATAGAAAGGAAGACTAAATGACACTTTTCAATTTCAAATAGAAAATGCTTTCGACACTTCAAATATCAACAAATCAAATAAAATATTTTACCAAAAGTTTAATTGACTATCCAGGGAAGGAGGACTCAATGACACTTCTCTTTTTGACACAAAACGACAATTACGACACTTTTTGTACGAAAATGACAGATCGATTTAAGCAACTTTTCTACAAAAGATTGTAAATGATGGACAAATACATAAAAACATTTACTAATCCTAATCAATGGAGGATGTTCTATGTGATGCAAGGAGGCTTCAGTAAGGAGGCACTGTTCATAAGCAGCAAATCAACTAAACAGAACTGAAAACAAGGACAAAAAACCCAAATTTCAAGAATGGAAATAGGTTCATTGAGTCATCACACCAGGGTTCACAGAAACAGGGATGCATCACACTTTACAGGCTTGGGAGGTGTGATTCATAGTGGTTCACAATGACAGACAATGCGATGGGCCAGGGAGCGCCATTGAAATGGGTTTTGGCTCAAATTTGTAGTTGATTTCAGTGAGTTAAGCTGAGGTATGATGGATAGTAAAGAGCAAAGTACAGAGGAATGATCTTGAGAAGTTACTGAGCTACCAAAAGGGCATCTAGAGTTCTTGTAAGTCAAATGTTTAATTCATAAACTAAATTGGAGATTGACTGAAGCAACATTCATCTAATATGCAATTGCAAAGCAAGAGCAGTTCGAAGGCTACCTAGCTGACTTCAGGCTCCGTCTATAATTTATAAAACAAACAACAACAACAAACAAACATCTATTCGATCCCCAGCGGAGTCGCCAATTTGTTTTTGGGAACTTTTCGATCGACTAGCCCTCTGGGTTTGGCAGCTATCCTAGAAACAACAGTTTAAAGAAATTTGTGATTTCTTCTATGTATAATAGATAAGAGAAAGACAAAGGAACCAACCTGGATCTTCCGCTTAACTCCTTGCTTGATCTCTCTCCCCCTTGACAGAACTTGCAACTCCTCTCCATACTTATCCCGCTTGGAGAGTACCTATAGAAACACAGTAACAAAGAACCGTAAAAGAATCTTGATCTATTATATCATAATCATTATAGAATCAGAAATATAATGAACATACAATGGCATTCGCAAATAATAACATTCAAAATTGCACAATTATATGGAAGAAAACTCGAGGAACTTTATTAAATAGAAGGGAGAATTACAACTCAGTTGTCTGATCCAACATCATCCTCACAGCATCAAGCCCTCTTCACCTCATGAAATAGCGAGATCGCACCAACAATACAATGCTCTTTCCTCAAACTATCAGCACCTACTTGCAATTCAAAATATTCTAGCCTTTGGATCTCTTAAATGAGGGATCCATTTCTAGATGTGTGCAAGGGTGTGAGTCATCTCTAAGTTTTTGATTAGTGTCATTCCACTTGTTACATTTGGTTCCACTTGGAGATTTCTTGGATCTCTTACTCATCCCTAGGTGAATTCAGAGAGGCAAGTGTCACAGGAGAAGTTTCTAGAAGATTCCATAAGCATCCACTTAGAAAATTGTCTCGAACATTTGTCCGTCCTCGCTCATCGCACCCTACAAAAGGACTCATTAGTATGCATCGCACCTGACTAGTGTAGAAGTCAGTATGCATCGCACCTTGACAGTGGAGCAGTCAGTATGGTCCAGTTTAGGCCAATCCTAGATGGTTTTTTAGGTGGAACTTTTGGGGAATGATGTAATCATTTGACCATGATCTTTTAGGGTATGAAACAACACTTTTAGGGGTTAAAGAGCCCTAGTTTATCGACATATAATATTGGGGTTGAAGTGCCCAAATATGTCTATAAAACCTAGTCATCGTACATGACATATAGAGAACAAGGTGTCCATCTTCATTCCCTCTCAATTTGGGAGGAGATATCCATAAGCCCAAGCTTGTCTCAAAAATACCCATGCATTCCCTGTTAGTTTTTGGTAGAATCAGAAGTGCTCTAGCCTTGAAAATTAGTGGAGAGGCTAAGGCACATGAGTTCTAAAGAACCCATAAACCATTTGGTGAAATTCCACCCAGATTGTATTTTATTAAAATAATTAATATTTTTAATGGAATTCTATTGTACTATACAACATCCCCCATTTTAATATATTATAAATTTCCTATGAAATTTATTATATTAAAATAGGGACCCTTCATTTAAAAAAAATAATATTATAATCAAAGTTTAATACTTAGGCTTTTTAATTAAAACCCAAATATTAAACCTTGATTATCCAAAAAAAAACAATTTTAATAGCCCCCGAGATCAAAACTATACTTAGGCTTCAAAAACCTTAAGTATTTAAAAAATATGGGTTATTTTAAATAAATCGGAGTTTTATTCCCCTAAAGTTCAAATCTTAAACAATCTCTGACTCATCCCGCTTCCCCACATCGCAACCACACAAAGGTTCCAAAGGCCTTAAGTCTGAGCCCTAGCCGATTGTGATATGCGATTAACCCAACCTCTGCAATTAGGAGTTAAAGTCAAGATCAAAGCGCAAAATACAAAGGAAATGGGCCATAGTTCTAAATATTCTTAACAAAGAAAAGACGTGCAAAAACATTAATCCAAGACTGTCGGGACCCACAAGGCCACGTCACTACATCGCATCGCAAACCACACCGTGGAAGTTACAAAGGCTTAAGTCTATACCCCATTACCTTAGCCAATTGCGATTGTAATTAGACCAGACCTGCGAGTATTATTCACTATGATTTATATTTATATCACGTCCGGAGGCCTATACCGCAATCACATGAATCTAAAGGTCATGTCTCCTACTTCCTCCCTTAGCCAATTGCAATCTGTGATAAGCCCGGACTCGAGGGAATTATCAACTTCATTTCATTTAAATCTCACATCCGAAGCTATTGCAAGAACCATTCCCTTTGCGGATTGCAATATTTTCCCTGAAGTCGATTGTAATATGATGTCAACAGCGATGTCAGATCCATGTCATCCTCCACGTAAGCTGCCACATCATTATCACATCTCCCACCATGTCAAAGCCACATCATCCGCCACATCATCCCTGACATAACCCTGGGATCCCACAATCGCAAAATTTAAAGGGATGCAGCCTGTAATAAACCTTTCACCCCAGTCGATTGCGATTTGTGATTAGACTGGACCCAATGGGATTATACAATCCAACTCATACATACCTCGTGTCCATGGCAATCACAAATTTTAAAAGGATACATTTATAACAAGCCATCCACCATTCCAAACATCGATTGCGATGTAATTAAAAAAAAGGCCCCTTTTGGATTTGATATGAAATACTCCCACTCATTCATGTTTATTTTATCAATCCTTGTTTGCCATGTTCAGGTCCATAACAGAGAGAGACAACTATGTTGATCAGTGGCAGATCAGTTCAAACAAGACAGACAGGCATCCGAAGAATTTGATGGAACGAATGAAGTTGATGATGACAACAAATCCTTTGCAAGAAACTACTACCAAATACTATTTTCTTTAAACATTGTTGAAGGGATCTGTTTAATGCCCTCAACGCTCTGCACAATAGATTAGAGTTGTTTTTTCTATTTAAGCTTAGCTACTGTAGGAAATAAAGGTCTTGAATTTTATGAAGAAAGGCTTACGAAAGCTTGCACTACTGTACTTTCATCCTTTTTGAATAGAAATACTGGAACATGGTTTTATGAATTTTCAATAAAGGATTTCGAGAAGTTGCACTACTGTACTCCTGGAATTATCTTTGTGAGAAGGATTAAACTGTTGCTATTTCCTTTGTGAGCTAAGCAAATGTGCATCTGGTATTTCTATCTTTGCGCCACTGTTCTGTTCATGAAATAAATAGTGAATTTATCTCTGCAACTTGCTTATTACATGATATTTCAAACAAAACAATGTTACATGTAGTCACTTCTGATCATGCTACCATTGGTGTTGTTTAAATTTTTGTTAAGCAATTTTCCTTTTTCTAAATGCAATATGAACTATACATATTATTCTGATTAACTATTTAATCATAATAATCATCTTTAAATATTTTCATTTCCATTAGTGTTTGATCAATCTATATTGTCATTCACTATGGAAAATTATTGTAGATCACATCTAGATGAATGTTAAACAATCCCGAGTTATAGAATAGATTAATGTATATGTTTCCCATTTGATTCATTGTTGAAAATCCATCTATTTCACTCCACTATAAGCATTATATATCCATTCAATCACCCTCATTGGGAAATTGGTCCCATTATATCCAGTCGGAGCCACTACTTAAACAGAAAAGGAGCTGCCTTAAGGTCCAGACCGGGTGGTTTTCCCCTTGTGTTGATGCAATGATTTTCGAGGCCTCAACACTTTTTGGCACTAGAAGGAGGGCATGCAGAATATGAATGGCAAGTAAATCCAATCCAAAAACAGAAGGTCATTCCAAGAGTCATTCTCCCTCAAAATCTCCTACAACTTCCAAATCCCCTCCAAAATATCCTACTTTTAGATCAGAAGTTGTATAATCACCTCCTAAGTATCCTAGAATACTTCTTGAGGTAGTCTCTATAGATTATACTCCAGAATCACCAGAAATTATAGCTTTGATAAAGAAATTGGAAGACGTCTCCATTTCAGTAGAAAAGCCTGAATCATCTGAAGTTTTTGAAGGAAGTATAACTTCTATTTTTCAAGGAACTGGTGTTTTAACTCGGTCCCAAAGTGCAAAACTTGGCATCTCGCCATTTGAATTTCCACTTCAATCCCGCCGAAAGAAAACTACTACATCAGATTCCCAAACATCTACTAGTGAGATTACCTCATTCTCTCATTCACCAACATCTCCATTTCTTCCTTTTTCATTTCCTTTCTCTCTACCGTTCACTTCATCTATTTCCATTTCCTCTACACAAACAACTAGTGTTTCCTCAAGCAGTACTATCACAACTACCAGTTCTTATTTCATCACATCCACCTCTCCAACTATTACAATGGTAGCCATACCATGGTCCAATATGGGAGCTGTTCAAATGGCAACACCACTTCATCCTCTACAAAAACATCCTGAAAGATGGCTTCCCAAATTCAATCTTGATGATGGGTTACTTGCTGAAGAGCACCTTCACAACTATATGTTAGCCATCAGTCTTAATGGGGTAGATGAAGAATATGTTGTTTTTAAATTATTCCCGTACAATCTTGCAGGATCAACAGGGTCTTGGTACTTTTCTTTGCCATCCAATTCTATTACTAGTTGGGATATTTTTGAAGAATATTTTTTTACTAAATTTGTTAGTGATCACTCAACTGCATCTCTTATCAATGACCTTTCTAATTTAAAAATAAATTTAGTGGAAAAGATAAAAGATTTCAATTATAGATTTAAAAAATTGTTGAATAAAATCCCAACTACTTCTAGACTTGGTGTAAATGTACAAATAGAATGGTTATTTCATCTCATCCTTCTAACATAGGAATTTTTGTAGATAGATCTAATAAAACTACCTTGGTAGAAAACATGAAATAAGATGTGTCTGTATAGAAGGGAATAAATGCACTAGAAAAGAAAAAAGATCAGGAAGACAGAAAACTAAAAAAGGTTACATTCAAGGATGAAGCTAAAAAGAAAGCACCTAAAGATCCCTTTGATCTTGAAGGCTTACAACAAGTCCTTAAAACCTTGTCTAACGAGATGGTAGAGATCAAAAAGAAGTAGTTGAATCTTCTTCTTCCAAAAAACCTTTTAGACCATTTAGAATAAATCATCCGCCTAATTCACAACCTCCAAACACGATCTCTAATGTTGAAATTGATGATGAAGATGAGGAGGAAGCAACATTTTCTACTGAAGAATCCCAAGATGAACAAGTAGCTGAATTAAATGGAGTGTGGGATTTTATGCTTCCTATTTCTGATAGTGAAAATGAATATGAAGCATTACCTATTAGCACAAGAAGTAAAGGTTCAATTGATCCTATACAACCAACTAAAAATAGAAACCTTCAACTTCTACTGCTAAAGATAAAGCTGTTGTTAACAAACCCACTTCCACTTCTCCCCAAGAAATTCCGTCTTCATCCAATTCTCCATCTTCACCCAGAACTTTAGTAGTTTCAGATACTATGGATTACAATATAGTTGAGGATATGAAGAAGATAAAAGCAAACATTTCTCTTTTTGAACTCACTAAACTCAAACAACAACATAAATTTTTACTAAAAGAATTAAACGCAATACCTACTTCTCCTCTTCCTACTGCTGTAGTATCCAAAGCTTCTAATGGAATGGGTAAACCTCTTGTTCATTCATTATTAGATCCCTATAATGCTATTATGATTGGTGACAAGTCTAACTCACATACTCCTTTTATTTTGACTTTTGAAATATTTAATAAAAATGTGCATAATTGCTTGGTAGATCCAAGGGCTTCTTCAAGTATCATGATGTATTCAGTGTGTCTGAAATTGAACATGTCACCCCAGAAAACTCTAGTTCAAATTGTGCAACTCGATAGGACAAAATTCAAAGTCATAGGAGAAATGAATTCAGTTCTTATTAGATTATCTTCGAATCCTGAAGTGTGTCAAATAATTGATATACTTGTTGTTGATATCCCAAACTTCTACGGTTTAATTCTTAGTAGAGATTGGTCAGAAAAATTACATGGTTATTTTTCTACTGATTGGTCTCACCTATGGCTCCCATTTAATGGAAATCCGAATCAAATCAAAATCAACCGAGAGAAACATATGAAACATTCAGTAACAGATTTCGAAGGTGAAAATGAGGCAGTAGTATTCAATAACAACATTCTTGGAAACTACACCACTGAATCATTTTTTGAGAATATTAAAGCACAAATGTCACCATTTCTGATTAATTCTGTAACTTCTCAAATCAAATTTTTTCATAGACAGACTTTTCCAGATGTGTAAATATAATAGAAAAACCAGTAGTTAATTCTTTATTTTGGACATTGTATTTTGATGGGTCAAAATCAAGCGATGGTGCAGGAGCAGGTTGCATATTGATCAATCCTGAAGGTGTGAAGACAATGCTGACTTGCAGATTGGAATTTGAATGCATAAATAATATCGCAGAATATGAGGCATTAGTCCAAGGTATATATAAAGCAATTAGCCTTGACATTAAATACTTGCAAGTTTATGGAGATTTAGAAATTGTAGTAAAACAAGTAAAAAACATGATGCATTGTATCTCTACGCACTTGAAGCATTACCAGTCATTGGTTTAGTCTCTCACTTCACATTTTTTAGTGTTTAACATTTATGCTATTCATAGAGTTTAGAATGCCAACGCTGACCTTCTTGCTAACATTGCATCAAAATTGATCCCATCCAAAGATTATAGTCCCGATATATTTTCTGTAGAATTAATCTTTAGGCCATCCATTCCAGATAATATCACCAATTGGCAGGTATTTAATGATGATGAAGACATTTTAAGCTTTTTAACTTCTGAGAAATCATATGATGACCAAATTATTGATGAGGATGAACACGATGATCAATTAAAATAGAAAATTGATGATAATCCCATACCCAAATCTGTAGTAAAACTTGAAGATCTCTATGATTTAAAAGACAGATTTAAAAGAGTTACTAATTCAAAACTACAGAGTTCAACTTTGAGATTTGAATTAATAAATCTTGGGACAGATCTTAAACCCCAGAACATCAATTTAGGACTTGGTCTCTCATCTAAAGAAATATTATCCTTCATTCATTTGTTTAAAAAATATAAGGATGTCTTTGCTTGGAGTTATGAAGATCTGAAAACATTTGACACTTCCATCATTCAACATACAATCCCAATGTTATCAAATGATAAACCTGTCCAACAGAAGTTAAGGAAAATTCACCCGAATTTAGAGAATCAAATCAAAATGGAATTGAATAAACTCCTTAAAGCTAAAATTATTTTTCCTGTTAGGCATTCAAGATGAGTTTCCAACTTGGTACCTGTTAGGAATAAAAATGGTGATAGCCACATTTGTATAGATTTTAGGAATGTTAATAAGGCCAGCCAAAAGGATAATTTTCCTCTACCCACTATGGAACAGATTTTACGATTAGTTTCTCATTCCGAACTTATGTCTTTCCTTGATGGTTTCTCTGGATATAATCAAATTATGGTACACCCAGATGATAGGCTAAATACTACTTTCAAAACCAAATGGGGAACTTATGCCTACCAAAAAATTCCATTTGTTTTAATAAACACAAGGGCCACTTTCCAAAGAGCAATGGACATAGCTTTCAAAGGTCTGTTAAATAAAATAGTTTTTGTTTATCTAGATGATATTATTGTTTATTCGAAGAACATAAATAGTCATTTACAAGACTTAAAACAGATTTTTGAACCTTGTAGATTTTTGTTTGTTTGTTTGTTAAGCTTGGCAGGTCCATCCATTTTCTATTATATATTAGGAAAATCTACACCACACAGATTGAATGGGTGGCCTCAACTTGCTCCGAAGGGAAATCAAGTCTATTGGCCACTGCTCAGTGTTATACGCCATCCAAAAACAAAATTGTTTCAGTCTTTCTAGCCGAGCTAGATAAGTCTCAATCTCATGTCCAGATACTACATAACTATAAAAACTAGCATATGCAACAAGAAACTTAAAATCTAACTGCATAAACAAAAACTAAGCATGAGGAATCTAGTATTTCTGTTCTTTCTGCTCATAAGAGACAAAGGCTATAGGAGCAGGATGTTTAGTATTTTACCCTGGCATTTCATACAACTCCAGGATGCAAGGGATGTAGCGATCGATTCGATCCATCCTGATGTCTTGTTTGTACAAATGAAAGAGGATTTTTCCATGTCTATTTTATAGCTTGGCAGGCACTGCACTGTTACTGCCATCCCCACAGAGATTTGTTCCATTTCTTTTCCAAGAAGAATTTTCCTTAATAAATACAAATAAAGGGTGTGTTTAAACTGAGTAATTCTACCACGGGTATTCCCTGGATCTGGGACCAGCGTCCTCCAATTGTCAATCTCTTCCTCTGGTTCACTTTCCTTCTTATTCTCTACTTCCTAGTCTTCAATCATCTTCTGAATTCCTGTGTCTGTCTAATCTCAGCACATCGTTGCTGCCTCTACTATGAGATGCTCGCCAAGCTTACGACCCCTGTGAGATTTCGACGTGCTTGGCCCCTTGTCTTCCCGGTGGGTCGGGCCTCTCGTACCTTGACCACGTCCTCTTGCTGCTCGAGCCATAATTTGTGCAATGATGCCTTGTGGACATTCAAACGAAGTTAGGTCCATCAAACCTTTCACATCATCCCATCTTTGTTGTTCATACAATGCCTATCTTCCATACTTCACCACCTGAGATTTAAGGTATCCCAGAGCCCACAGGTGGCCAAGGGAATTGGGTTTCTAACTCGTCTCTTTGGGATCCTCATAGTTACCCCTCCCCCTTGCTATGGTTCAATTTTCAGTTGTTCCACTGCATCTGGAACCAAGCCCTCAGGCTCGTCCAGAGCCTAACACGACACTTGCATTTATACCTGCTTTCAACACCTTCTACCAGCAAATGCTAGCCATGGCTTTGCTTAACCCTATTTCCAGAATGCCGCCCAGGATCCCTAGATTTTCCCTCAATACCATGCAGGTGCCCAGTTTCCCAAGGTTTTCTCGACGTCCTATTGCCATGGCTAAAATCCCTACCCCCTGCCCTCAACTCTTTCATGCTTCTCTCTTCAACACCCAGCCCCCCAGGAATGGAAAACCCATTATATCCTATTCCTTTGGTCTGAGCAACTAGAGATAGGCTCACGTATCTTCTTAGCCCACAATTGCCAATGTCACTACCAAGATTCTAGTTTGAATGGGATAAAAACTGAAACCAGAACCAGGCCATGGCACTCCCTTTCCTCCCCCCGTTCCTCCCATACAAAGCTACTCCCCATTGAGACGGCCTCTTGCCCCTCCCTTCCCCCCAATAGAACCCCAACCATATCATGGAATTGATATAGGAGCCCAACCAAATCATGGAGTGGATACAGGAGCAAGACCAAATTACATACCGAGAAATTATTTCTTGTCTACAACTAAGGTTCCTTGCTTGCCTTCACCCCTCCCTAGCTCTAAGTCACCTCCCGTCTCCACAGATGCTCTCTCTTACCCTACACGTAGAATGCCTTAACCTTCTCCACAACCCTTCCTTATTCCTTCCTCTGCCACCTTGCCAACCCACCATCCATGCATTCATATCAAAGGACATCACACCCCTTGCCTTGAGCTTGTGAGGTATGGCGATTGTTATGACCTTTGTACAACCCATATCACATCCCAACCTGTCCCCTATGGCAACATCTTGCATCCCGATCAGGAGAACATTGTAGAAACTTTTAGGATTCATTGTGTCAAAAAATGGAATTTACTTTGACCCTGCCAGAATTAAAGAAATTTTAGAAATTTCTCCACCACATAACAAAAAAGGCATGCAATCATTTTTTGGACAAATCAATTTTGTCAAGAGGTTTGTCCCTGATTTCTCACAGATTATTCTAGCGTTACAACAAATGATTAAGAAAATGCAGTTTTTAAATGGGGCCAAAATCAAAAGCAAGCATTCGATTTTATCAAAGAGTCAATTAACAATGCTTCATCTTTAAATACTCTGAATTTCTCCAATCATTTCATCTTATATACCATTGCTTCTTCAATGTCTTATGTTGTTGTTTTGACACAAATTAATGATCAGAAAATTGAAACACCCATCTCACTTTTTGGCTCAAATTTTCAGGGTGCTGAATGGAATTATTCAGAAGTAGAAAAACAAACATTTGCTATATATAAATCTGTAAATCATTTCATACCTTTTCTCTTAAAAACACACACGAATGTAATAGTCCCATTCCCAACAGTGAGGCAATTACTATTGCAAAAATAATTAGGAGAAAGGAGAGAAAATTGGGTAACAGCTCTTAAGGAATACGATATCAAATTAAAACCATCCAAAATTGTCAGAGGGCAAGGTTTCTACAAGCTGCTTACAGGAGAATCCAACATACCAACTGAAGGGGATACTGCTACATTGTGACAGTTAAGGACCTAGTCACATGGTGGGTATATTAAAAATAGCATAACTACAACAAAAACCCATAAACAGACTTTGGGTTATCTTTAAACCCACTAACAATCAAGAAACTATGCGGAGAAGTTGGACTACCATCATGTGACTATCATGGTCTAACCGCATGTTGCCACCAAAGAAGCTTGTCCCTGGTGACTCTGGTCTGTGGTGGTGTTGGTACATGTGACTACGCATACCTCCGATGGTTGCGTCTTCAGCCGATGGCTTACCCCCGGTGGTTGTGATCAACTCTGAACTATTTCTCAAACTGCTCATATGTCATGGTCCCCGTGCGATTAAGGAGCGTTGCAGTGAATGCTGCAGTCATAAGACTATGGATTCCAACTGCTCATATGTCATGGTCCCCATGTGGTTAAGGAGCGCTGCAGTTAACTGTATATGTTTAAATATAACATATGTTCTGAGAGGGTTTAGAACATAGGTTTTGTACCATAGGCTCATTACATTAGGTTTTTTTTTACATAGGTTTAAGACATATGCTAGGTTTTAGTGCCATCACTTAGGTTTTAGACCTTTAGCTTAGGTTTTTAGGATTTAACCTTAAATTTAGGTTTTTAAACCTTTACATCACCTTAGTAAAAAAAAACCCTTACAATTGACATTGTCACCCCATATCAACAATTTGGACCACATCCATCCACCATGAATAAAACTGAAGACCATACTGGTGAGTTGACAAAGTTGAAGATGAAATGAACTATTTGGATACATTGGACTAACAAGATCCTCCTGGATCAATCCTCTCCACTTGAAATCTTTTGGACCACAAAATTTTGATTTAAGAAGATATCAGGTGAGGGTACAGTTCCCTCACTCTTCCAATCTCCATCCACCTTGCCTTGCTTGGATTCATGCCCTTGAGTCCCACTCGAAGATATTAAACATCTCCACGCCTTGAAGATCAAACCTTCTTGTCCAAGATGGTATCTTCTTGCAACTCATTCATATACTCAGGTGCCAAATCATCAATAGTAGGAATCTGTGTATCTTCCTCGGGATCCATGATCATCGGAGGTTCATACAACTTCATATTTTCTACATTTACAACTGAGTAAATATGCATGTAAGGAGGTAAATCTAATCGAAATGCATTATTTCCAATCTTCTCAACAATATTTATAGGGTCATACCTTATAGGTTTCAATTTCTTACCTTCTCCTTTCAACCAATTTTTACTAATATACAACCATACCTAATCGCCGACCTGAAAATGATGATTGACTCGATGTTTGTCATGGCACATTTTGTACTTAGCCTGACTCTTATCTAACTAATCCTACATTTCTTCATGTATTTGTTGTATCCATCGAATGAACTTAACTTCTTTGTTTGCATCATCATGTTCACCCACTTCATCCTCTTCACCGAACATGAAATCCATGGGTGAATTTTGTAGATACCCAAAACATGTTTCGAATGGAAATCGATTAGTTGAAGAATGTAAGGCTCGATTGTAAGCATGCTGCACATAAGGTAAAGATTCATCCCACTACTTAGGATGTTTACTGCAGTAACCTTAGAGAATATGTATGATTGTCCTGTTCACCACTTATGTCTATCCATCGGTCTGTGGATGAAAAGTTGTGCTCTTCTTCAGTTTTGTGTTCATGAGTCCCAATAAAGTGGACCAAAACTCTCCTCAAAATGAGTGTCTCGATCAGAAATAATGGAAGTAGGTAACCCAAAATGAACCCATACCTGTTCGAAGAACATTTTTGTAATCTGTTCAACATTCACTCGCTTTTTGCATAGAACAAGAATGCACATCTTGCTGAATCTGTCAACCAAAACATACATGTAATCATGCCCTCTCTTGGACATAGGAAGTCATCCAACAAAATCCATGGAAATGTTGTCCCATGGTCGCCATGGAACTGGAAGTGGCATGTACAAACTGATCTTTTGATTTCTTGGCTTGTTGTTCGAACACATCACACATCCTTCAATGTACTTAAGAATTGTTTCATACATGTGAGGCCAGTAACAATACCTTTGAATTTGTGCCATTGTTTTGCTTACACCAAAATGTCTTGAAATGCGAGAATAATGTGCTTCTTGAATAACATGCGCTCTTTCTCTCTGTGGTATGCACAACTTACCCAGATGATATAACAACCTATCATGAATATGATAATTGACTTCTTCCACCTGAGAATCATGAGTTAGTGATTCATAAATATCTTTGAAATCAACATCTGTACTATATTGTTCTATATAGCTTTCATGTTTTAATGAACTATTCTGCAACACTACTGAAGCTTTCAAATATGGTCTAGACAACATATCAACTACTTTTTTTGTGACACCTTTCTTGTACTTAATTACTAAGTAAAATTGCTGAAGAAATCCCATCCATCTATAATGACGATATTATTGCAACTTAGTTTAAGACTAAAGGTACTGAAGCGGCTGATGATCTGTGTGAATCACTATTTCCTTACCCATTAAATAATGTTTCCATTTCTTAACACTTTCAACCAAAGAAAACAGTTCTTTATCATATGTCAGATAATTCATCACTGCCTTAGAAAAAGTTTCAGAATGAAAAAAAATTGGTTTCACTTTTTGAAGTAAGACTGCCCCCATTGCATAACCACTAGCATCTGTTTCAATTTTGAATGGCTGTTGAAGACCTGGTAAAGCTAAGATTGGTGTTGTGTCAATTTTTTGCTTAAGTGTATCAAAATATTTTTGTTGTTTTCCTCCCCACCGAAAGGGAACTTTAGAACCTGTTAAAGCATGTAACTGTAATTCAATCAAAGAAAATTGAGCAATAAATTTCCTCCAATACTTAATTGCACGTATAAAACTTCCAAATTCAGTCACATTCTGTGGTCTTGGCCACTTAACGATCATATCAATTTTAGCTGGATCTATTTTCAAACTTCCACCTCCAACTATGTAACCAAGATAATTCAATGAAGTTCTACCAAACTCACATTTGGAAATTTTAAGGTACAATTTTTCCCCATACAACACTTCAAACACCTACTTAACATGCCTAACATGCTTTTCCATACCTGAACTGAAAATCAGAATATCATCTAAGTAGATTATGACAAATTTATCAATGTATGGGTGGAATACATCATTCATAACCCGCATGAAAGTTGTTGGAGAATTACACAAACCAAAAGGCATTACTAACCATTCAAATAGTCCCTGCCTAGTTTTGAATGCAGTTTTCCAAATGTCATTTTATGCAATGCAAATTCGGTGATACCCACTTCTTAAATCTAACTTAGTGAAATAAATAGAATTTTTCACTTGATAAAGTAAATCATCTATCCTGGGAAGAGGATGCATGTTTTTTATTGTGATTTTGTTTAAGGCCCTAAAGTCGACACACATTCTCCATGTCTCGTCTTTCTTAGGAACCAAAATTATGGGTGAGCCACATGGAGATGAACTGGGTCGAATAAAACCTTTTTCAATCAATTCCTGGATTTGTTTCTTTATTTCTTTGTTCTCTATAACTGACATGTGATATATTTTGATATTATGAAGAGGGGCATCAGACATCAATTGTATCTCATGTTGTTTTTCTCACTTATGAGGAAGATGTTTTGGTTCTTTAAATAGACTTGGAAAAGATTCTACCACTTTAACCAAACTATCTTTAAACTGAGACTCATAACTTGAAAAATCATCCTATAGATCTTTATGTTGTTCTTTTACAACCATGAGTACATATTTCTTATTTGAACTTATTAATCACTTCATGTGATTAACTGAAACTAAATCCAAGTGTTATTTGAGTTTATGTGCCCTAACAATATATTTAATCTCATATTTCTTAAGGTGATATCTATGCTCTTTCCCATGAAACATTGCATCATGATCATAGAGATAAGGACTTCCTAGCACTACTCCACGTATGTCTACTGGAATCACATCTAAATCCACTTCATCAACGTAATTAGTTGTTATGGAAAATTTTAACCGACACTTCTTTGTGACATTAACCTGAGTCTCTTTATTTAGCCAACCTAGTGGGTATGGTCTTGGATGATTATGTGTCTCCAAACCCAATTTCTTAACTAAATCTTTAGATATTAAATTTTCCTGTGATCCACTGTCAAATAATATATCTATTTTCTTTTTCTTAGAAGTTATCCTTATATGAAATAATTCAACACTTTTATCCTCATTCAAATGATTTATGTTTTAAGAAGGTTCAAAACTACTAGAATTTGAACCAGTGTCAGAAGTTTTACCTGTCGAAACCATTGTGGTTATTTTACCTTCATCACCTAATTTAGAGCCTAGATCTTGTTGAATTTCCGCATTAGTCTTCTTTTCACCTTTATTCTTTTGGAACTTCTTTGGTCTGAGTTCTGGGTTAAGTTTCCAACATTTGTATTCATCATGTCCGATCCTATGGTAATTAGTACAAGTAGGTCCTTCTCTTTCCTTCTAAGCTGTCACTAATCTCTTTCCCTTCAAATTTCTCTTCCTCTTGCTGTCTTTGGAATCCTTGATTTCCAACTACTTGGATGTTTTCGGTGAAAACTTGAAATGTTTACCACTTGATTCAATATGTATGTCTTAAACACACACTTCATCAAAGTCATCATGATTAAACATCAATAATGTATGTTGTAAATATGAATGCAAACTGCCAATGTACTTTAATAAAGTTTCACCTATATCCAATGGAATACCAAGCACCAACGATTTCTTCTTGAACTCTTGAGTAAACTCCCGAGCATTCTGCCCTTTACCTTGCCTCAAATTTTTCCAATCAATAACAACTTGATGCATGTGTCCCAAAGGATAGAATTATTTTCTGAGAGCTTTTAAAAACTTAGACCATGAAGAGATGACTTTACCTTTCCTCTTTACATCTATTTGAGTTTTACTTTTTCACCAGATTAAAGTTGTTCCCCCCATTCTAAGTGTAGCTAACTGAATTTTCATTTTATCATCAAAAATGTTCTGAATACAACAATACACTTCTAGCTGCTTAATCCAATTATCTAACTTTTCAGGATTAATTTTTCCATCATAAATAGGCAGCTCAAATTTTACATCAAGTTTCAAAAGAGATGATTTATTCAGTTTCTTTTCTGTTTCAGAATCTGAACTGGAAGAAGAAGAAGAAGATGATGATGATGATGGAGATGATGGAGGAGAACGAGGTTTATCAGCCTTTCCTTTTCCCTTGTCCTTCTTCGATGTCGTTGAAGAAGAAGTTTCATCTCTTACCTTCTTATCTTTGTAGAGTTCTCCCAACATCTTCTTCATGCTCAAAAACACTTTCTGAAATTTTCCTCTCTCATATTCTCTTCAGGAGTTTCGCCTGCATCAGATCTTGTCATTTTCGATTTATTAGCACTTTTTCTCTTTCTAATCTCTAGATCAAACTCCTCAAGTGTTCCTTCTCCACACCAGGACTTAGACCTCGTTAACATTCACTAGAAAAAATTCTACAAAACACAACTTGCTTCAATACCAAATTATATGATCTAGTATTGATCAGAAACTAAACTGAAGTAGAATTGATTATTTGCCAACATTGAATTGATCGTTAACCTTATATGCTGAATGTGGAAGACTAAAGGAAATAAGTTGATTTAAGACTTAATCAAGAACTTAAGAAATGTAACTAAGCATTAATTTACAACAAAAACAGAGATAGAAGACAACAAACATTGATTACAGAGTTCATCCCTGATGGACTACATCTCTGGGTCCGCTTTCAAGATGGGCATCCGCTTTATTAGGATTGATAGAAAGAGGTCTTTTACATAGAAAAACACCAAATTGAATGTGCACATA
The DNA here is from genome assembly GCA_031772625.1 of Pinus tabuliformis. Classification (NCBI taxonomy): domain Eukaryota; kingdom Viridiplantae; phylum Streptophyta; class Pinopsida; order Pinales; family Pinaceae; genus Pinus; species Pinus tabuliformis. The sequence goes on along the minus strand of CM062817.1, from coordinate 687,429,472 downwards.
GGCACTTTTGGTCTTTGTCAAGATAATCTTTCTCTCCTAGCTTTCCAACGCCTATCTCGGTTCCCAATAATGCCTCCGGATGACCAAGATACATTGAAAACAACAACTGCCTCTCTAGCTCATCATTTGCATACAATTCTCAAAATCACTATGATCCCTTCTTCATGAGAAAAAGGTTGAATTTATAGTGAATCAGGTTCATTTGAGGCCCTGATGGCTAATCTTGGCATGAATGTGTTGCATTAAATGTTTATTGTTATGGTATTGTCACATTGTGACACTTAAGGACCTAGTCACATGGTGGGTATATTAAAAATAGCATAACTTAAAAAAAAACCCATAAACAGAATTTCGGTTATCTCTGAACCCGCTAACAATTAGGAAACTATGTGGAGAAGTTAGACTGCTAGCATGTGATAGTCACGGTCTAACCACAAGCTGCCACCCAAGCGGTTTGTCCCCTACGCTTTTGGTCTGTAGTGGTGACGGTACATGTGACTACGCATACCTTCGATGGTTGCGGCTTCAACTGGAGGTTTAACCCGACGGTTGCGATCAACTCTGAACTGTTTCTCAAACTAATCATATGTCATGGTCCCCGCACGGTTAAGGAGTGTTGCAGTCATAAGATTGTGGCTTCCGACTGCTCATATGTCAAAGTCGTTGTGTGGTTAACGAGCACTGTAGTTAACTGTGTATGTTTTATAGCATATGGTCTGAGAGGATTTAGAACATAGGTTTTGTACCATAGGTTCAGTACATTAGGTTTCTTTTTTACATAGGTTTAAGACTTATATGCTAGGTTTTAGTGCTAGCACTTAGGTTTTAGACCTTTAGCTTAGGTTTTTAGGATTTAACCTTAGCTTTAGGTTTCTAAACCTTTACATCACCTTAGTAAAAAAAACCCTTACAATTGACATTGTCACCCCATATCGACAATTTGGACCACATCCAACCACCATGAATAAAATTGAAGACCATATTGGCAAGTTGACGAAGTTGAAGATGAACTAAACTCTCTGGATACATTGGACTGACAGGATCCTCCTGGATCAGTACTCCTAGAATTATCTTTGTGAGAAAGATTAAACTACTGCTATTTCCTTTGTGAGCTAAGCAAACATGCATCTAGTATTTCTATCTTTGTGCCTCTGTTTTGTTCATGAAATAAATAGTGAATTTATCTCTGCAAATTGTTTATTACATGATATTTCAAAAAGAACAGTGTTACATGTATTCACTTCTGATCATGCTGCCATTGATGTTTTTTAAATATTTGTTAAGCAATTTGCCTTTTTCTAAATGTGATATGAACTATACATATTATTCTGATTAACTATTTAATCATAATAATCATCTTTAAATATTTTCATTTCCATTAGTGTTTTATCAATCTATATTGTCATTCACTATGGAAAATTATTGTAGATCGCATCTAGATGAATGTTAAACAATCTCGAGTTATAGAATAGATTAATGTATATGTTTCCCATTTGATTCATTGCTGCAAATCCATCTATTTCACTCCACTATAAGAATTATATATCCATTTAATCACTCTCATTGGGAAATTGGTCCCATTATGTCCAGTCAGAGCCACTATTTAAACAGAAAAGGAGTCGCCTTAAGGTCTGAACCGGGTGGCTTTCCCCTTGTGTTGACGCAACGATTTTCGAGGCCTCAACAAGTTCCTAAGTCTAAACTTAGGGAAAATAAAATATTAATGGGTATTAATCAAAATATGGGTGAGAATGATCTAGAAGGTTGATCAAGTCATGTTTTAATCTTAGCTGTTGATTAGAGAGTTAATCTCGGTCATTGAAGACTCAACAGGAAAAGTATAAAATGGAGGCTTGAGGTTCATTTGGAAACACACACACAGAGAGAGAGAGAGAGAGAGAGAGAGAGAGAGAGAGAGAGAGAGAGAGAGAGAGAGAGAGAGAGAATTGATCTAGAGTTTGATTTATGGGGCTAGGAAGCTAAGAAATTCGAACTAAGTATCATTCAACAACAAAGGGGTAGTGAGAATATGGAAGAAGGAAATTTCGGAGAATACTGATAAAGAGGCAAAGAGATCTTGTGGAGGCAATGCAGTAGCCAGGAGAGCTAACATTGGGCCAGTGTGGGCCCACGTAGCCTTGACGCAGAGCCAGAAAGGCCAGCACATAGGAGAAAGATGATTGTCACGCAGAAGCTGGAACTCTCAAGAACTATCAGAACAGCTAGATAGCTAACTGGTGGGCCCCAATATTGCAGCAATAATGCTACAACTCCTGGAACTCCCTTCTTTAATTTTATCAACCCGATAGTTCGTAACAAACTTGGAAGCGACAATGCCATAGGCACAAGTACTAGCTCTTGCCGCAGCTGTCACTTGATCAGCTAGCACAAGTCTGCTAGGAGCTTAAGCCAACTTCTATGAGATCTTAGAAGAAGCTTTTAACTAATGGATGAAAGCTAACTCGAAGGAGGCTAATCTACTTGCAGAAAGAAACTAAAAAGATGAATGGAAATGCAAACCCTAGCAAAACCTAGTTTTACCAACTAGCCCTACTGATGCAAGAAAAAGGATGAAAGCTACTAAAAAATATGCCATTGATTCTTTGGAAGGTTAAGTGCATGTGTCTAAGCTACTTCTGAAGTGAAATCTGAAAAGAAACATCTTTTTGTATTTTTGAGTAAGTTGGCAGAATTATTATGCATGTGCTTTAACTGTTTTTGATTGTGCAGAGGTGGATTGGCAAAAGGAAATGCTTGCAGGAGGTTGGGAAGGTTAGAAGAGGGCCTAAGGGGTCCCTATTACCCTTCCAGAGAGTTTCACATTGATCGGATCTCAAGAAACCACTTTCGTGAGCTTCTACAAGAAGTCTGCAGGGGTTCTACAGGATGTACTGTAGCTTCTACAGGATGTTTCTACAAGAAGAGCCGAGAGAGGATTTTTGAGGGTTTATGGAGGAAAAACCGGTGGGAAAGTGGAAATGGAGGTTGGATGAGGTTGTGAATAGGTCTAGGACCTGGTGCATGAGGTTGAGGAGTGATTAAGGCGATTGGGTTTTTTCGAAGATAGGAAAAGTAATGTTGCACAAGACTGTAGGGATTAGGGAAAAGTGAGAGAATGTGACAAATGAAAGGCAAGGATCTGAGTTAGAGGACGAAGCGGGTTGCATTGACGGGATAAGGGTAGGAGAGGAGGTATCACAGGTGCTCTGCACGTTATTTTCCAAGACTACCCAACAAAGTGTTGGGTTGTGTTATATTCTTTCCACGTAGTTAATAGGGAGTTTGAAGGGCACCCGTAACCCCACTTTATGGGGTTCGGGGCAGCGCCCCGGAAAATTTTGGTTTTGGACCATATGTTAGGTTGGGCAGACCCACCTATGGTTTTGTGCATGATTTTCGCACATGTTTTTTGGACGCGATGGTTTTCGGTCCATGGTATTGGATGCTTCGGCATGTATAAATATGTATTGTAACATTGAAAGGAACATAATGAAAAATCAAGCTGGTAGTCCCGGTTTTGGGATCCAGGGAAAAATCTCTGTGCATATGTGTTTTATGGGTTATGCTCTCGCATTGTTTATTTTATTTGTTTAAGAATTCGTATGCAGGTAATTTCTGTACAGGGTTAAAACCTACACAAAGACTAAGAAAACCAAAGATCTAACTACTTTAACCTAATTTGACCTAGAAACCATAAGCATGATGAACAGAAGTTTATTGGCAGCAAATCATGTAAGATAACTATGAAATCTAAGCAAGAATAGATTCTAAACATGCAAGTACAACTGGTATCAACTTTCCTAACAAAAAATCTAACACTAGCAATTGCATGAAGAAGCAAGAACAATGTTTTTATGGCAACAAGGACACCTTGGTCTGAGCTCATGGTCCCGATGAGGGAGAGGTGAGATCAAGGGTTGCTTGATGGCCTTTTTCGAAGATATTTTTTGCTACCAACCTATCAAATCAACCTGAACATGAAAAGCTATTTCAATCATCAAAAGCAACCTAAATAACAAAACAAGATTTTAACCTAAATAACAGATTTTATTCTAAGAATGCAGCAAAGACACATCAAAGTACACAAAGGAGGTACTGGGCACTTGAGTTCAGCCCAACCCCAAGAGCTACAACCTCCTAAGGAATATTAGAGCTAGTACAAAGCTGGATTCATCTTTATTGATCAAAAGAATAGTTACATCCCAAAAACTGTCTACAAGAAAAAGCTTGAAAATGTGCTAAAATGCAGAGCTAACCTACTGACTAAAATTGAACTAACAAAATGACTAACTGACTAAAATCTAACTACAAACTAGCTAACTGAAATGAGGTCCTAAGCCTTCTTATTTATACAAATTAAGGACCCCAACAATCCTCCTAAACTTTAGGAACTCGGCTGCCAAAACTTGCAGTTAACAACAACTTTACTAGCCCTTGCTCGGCTGCCCTTGTGATAATCGATGTGGTGGCCCTTGAACTCTGAGCTGCTGGTGGAGAATTTGAGGTAAGGGCTCATAAATGAAGGGGACACATTCCAACAAATCCTCTCCATGAATTTGGCTGCCAAGTGCTCATTTAAACCTTTGAATTTGTCTCAAAATTGACTAAAAATCTGCATAAAGCACACATTAGACTTGTTGGCATAATGACTAACCCAATTCACTCTATTAGCATAAATATAATAAAAAACATGCAATAAACTAATGATAATGGTGGATTAAGTAAAATTAGGAGGCTAAATGAGCCCATATAATTACTCATTTTTGGGGCTCATCATCACCCCCCTACTGAAAGTGTTGCTCATCCTTTGAGCAACTAATCTATCTCTTCATCTTTGATGGCCCTGGTGGCCTCCTTATCATCCCAAGCTTCTAATGTAGTCTACTCATGTTTGCCATAAAATTATACCTTCTTGTCCATGTCCTTCCACTGCTTGTGTTCCTCTTTTTTTGTAGCTGTTTTGTTAGCGCCTCAACCTCAGCCTACAGCTTGTCCTCTTCTTGTTGTCCAGCAGATGCTTCCTTGCCTGATGGAGGTCCCTCTTGCTGCTGTTGTATCCTCATTTCAACATCAGGTTGTGTATCTTCCCTTGGCTGCTATTCCTCTACTATTTCCTAACCTGCGAGGGAACCTTCCTGTAGTTGCTGCTCTTCAGAAATCTGTGTTATGTCTGCCCTTTTGAGTTTCCTGTAGAGAATTCTCAGCTTCCTGTAGAACTGTCTTTGAGTCCATCATCTTAATTCTCTCTCTCTAGTGAAGGTTTTTGGCTTCCTCATTCATAGGTGATGGTTATCTTTGAAGGAGACTCCTCCTTTTGTTTAGTTGTGGTGTCCTTAATGATAATTGGCTCCTTTGACTGTGGTTGGGGTCTGCCCACTTTTATCCATGTGCTCCTTCTTGCTTTAAAGTACATGGATGTTTCCCTTTTTCGCCTCCCTTTTTGTTTTGGACATGTGCTTAGGGTAGAAAGCACATTTGCTGCCTCCCTAGCCAATATCTCGGGTGATTTCTCCTCTTGCTGCTCTTTTTCTCCGCTTCTTGTAGAAATCCCTGTGCCTGTTTCTGCCTGTTTTGCTGACTGTGTTTTTCTCCTTTTGTTTTAGTGTGGTTGCTTTGGCTGTGACACTCTTCAGTTGGAATTTTTGAGCCCTCTCGGCTCTACTCTGCAATCATTTTTCCCTGGGTGTTTGTGTCGTTGTTCCTCCCATTGTTTTGGGCTCAGTGATTTGGCCCTTTCCCTCTTTCTCTTTTTGTCCTGCTTGTGCTTGTTTGTCCTGGGTTTCTTCACCATTGGTCTTCTCAACTTCTTCCGTGTGTTCTCCCCTTATGAATCCTCCTGGCATGGTGAGAGTGATCTTTTTATGTTTTAATCAGAAAAGGAAATGCTCAGGCAACCAAACAGTCAATCTGAAATAGAGGATAGTTGAATTTGGTTTTTTTTCTTTTTTCTAGATCAAAGATAGAATTCCTCATGTGCTCCTTATAATATCAAATGGCAATAATTCCCTTTGTTTTAAACTGCTTTTATCCTGAATTTGACTCTCTACTTTTGAAAAGAAGAATTTTGTTTTTACAGACAGAGTACAGAGATCAAGTTTTCTTCTCAGCACACATACAGATATGCAAATTTTAAAATTTTTCATACACAGGCTGGCCTCCACAGTGACATATATCTTCCCTACAAGAGAATTTTTTTAAAAGAGGAAACGTGGAGGAGAATTTTGATGTAGAAACAACTGGGAAACTCAATGCAATACACAGGCAACGTTTTTCTTCCAATTCACAGGCTGATTTTTTTCTCTGATTCCCCAATCTGATGTCGTTCAATTCACCACCTTTTCAAAACATACCATGCATAAAGGAGTTTTTTCGAGCCTACCTCGTTTGGAGCTCCAAATTCAACGAACATCCCAGGTTTTCCTACTCCGTAGCTGTTCTGCCTTTCCTATAGAAGCCTTCCTGTAGACGACTCTCGTTTCCTGTAGAACATAACAATGCTTCCTGTAGAATGTCGATAAGTAGGAGGGTTTTGAAAAATGGTCGAGAAAGATTGGTTTTCTACAATGGAGCTGGTATGGAGCTTGTTGCAGCTGCAGGGACGATGATAAAATGGAAACAACGGAGGTGAGAGTTCGATTAGTTATTTATGGAGACTTACGTTGATGGAGGGTGAGTTGGCCAAGTGCACGTCGGCCCCATGCAGACTGTTTAAATAGCCACCACTAATCACATCCATCACATTCATCAGACTGTTTGTTCTCTGCCTATAATCACGTCCATCAATCATGCTGGAGTTTAAATGGTCACCACTACCTGTTTCCAGATTTCTTCCTAAGATGGCTGGGCACACGTGTCGATTGCACCCATCGAGTGCTGTTTGAACTGGATGAGGGTGGCCAGTTCGCTGGCCACCGATTTTTTTAATCACAACCATCTCATTGTTCACGCAGTTCTCAAATTACATTCATGCAATAGAAGAATGAGTTTAGTCACATACCTGGAAGTCGAATGCATTTGCTGTGAGGTGTTGAGGCCTTTCCTTCTGCTGCATGCATTTTTTTCTGTGGATGCATGTTAGTTTGGTTGCTAATACTTGGCTATTTTCCTTGTGCAAGTATCCTCTGGCTGGATCGAAGCTCCAGAAATCTGTTTCCACATTCAGATTTGCACCCTCATGCTGCTGATGTTGGATTTTTGCAAGACAGCGACTTGTTTTCTCCATAGATCCCAAACGCTAGATCGGAATAACCTGAAACTTTTCGAGCATGCTTCTATCATTGTTATGCACCTCCCATAGCAAAATTGTGGTCAATGGATGCACGGATATTGGGAAAAATTGAAAATGGTTGAAGATTATAGGGGTCAATTTCTTGGAAACCGGGCATCGGAAATGGCTAAAACTGCTCGGGTAGGTTACTATCACCTATATGTATCTCCCCATGAAACATGTTTTGAAATGGATGCACGGATATGGAGAAAATGCAAAAATGGCTGAAGGTGATGGAGGCTAATTTCTTGGAAATAGTGCACTGGAATTGGCTGAAATTGCTCGGGCATGTTTCCATCATCCCTATACAACTCCCCGTAAAACGGTTTTGTAAATGGATGCACGGTTTTCACGTGAGGGGAAAAACAAATTTCTGTTCTATGTATTTTTGCTTCAAAGCATTCTGCAGGCGATTTGCACAATAAGAAAAAATGAGCTTGGGCTATAATGCAGACTTGGAATTGATGGGAGAGAGGTTTGAGGATTGTAGGAGGACTTATGAACCCTTTAGGAAGCTATCATGTTCACCAAACTTCCTTTTAAGATCCATTTCTAGCTTCTTGTAATTTCTACAGGAACTTCCTGTAGAACACAGTTTTTAGGAAAGAAGCACAATGAGATGAAAAAAATAATGGAGAAGGGTGAGGGATGGAAAACATGGATGTGTGCAGGCCTCATGGGCATATTCCCAGCCTTCGGGTCTTCTTCGGAGATCAGTTTTGGCTTGTTTGTAGGCTTCCTGTAGAAGACACAGAACTTCCTGTAGAAGGCACAAAACTTCCTCTGTCTTTGTTTTGAGCAATCCTCCTAACCTGCAATGTCCTTGCTGCAACCTGCAATTATTCAACGGGAAATTAGGTTTCTTTTTCTTTTTATTTTTCTCTTTTTTTTTGAAAACAACTAAGGCACCTCATGGAGATTTTCACCCTAATTGCCTGCCCTGGGCGCCTCCAAGGGAGGTTTTCACCCAGGGATCTTATTCTTTTTTTTCTTCTCTTTTTTCCAACCCATTGACTGCCTCATGGAGGTTTTCAATCAATGAGCCAATCTAAGGCGCCTCCGAGGAGGTTTTCACCTTAGATTTTTATTTTATTCTTATTTTCATTTTTCTTTTTATTTTTTCTTTTTTCCTACCCTAACCTACTTGAAAAACAAAATCATTTTCAAGTATAAGAATACTTCCAATGGAGCCATGTGCACATCGAGATTAGAGACAAACTAATGTGGAGGCTTGAAATGCATGCTTTGACAGGGATCCGGATTTCAGAGACCAAATGATTTGAATTTGAAGGGATCAAACATAGCAGAGGAAGAGAGTACTGCTGCAACTTAGCGACCATCTGGAACCATATCTCAATATAGCTATGATATCCTTGGTCCTTTTGCTAATTTGGATCATTCTCCATATCTTTTTCTATCATTACCTTCACATCTTCCTCTTTTTGCTGATTCTTCTCTTGACTACATGGAGGATTTGATGGTAACCATGAGGGAGCTTTCTCAATCTCTGATTCTGATCTCTTCTCTTCATCAAGTGCAGTTCATGGTTCTTTGATCTCCTCTTTTGAATCTTCTTTTGCTGGAGGTGATCCTTCAATGCTTTCAATATAATCTCTTTTTTGTAGTACTCTTCCTGAGCTATGGTGAATACCATTGAGCTCAAAAGGAGTTGTTTGGAAATGTTGTGCCTCCACATTGTAATTGGGTTGAGCTATTCCAATGTGCGGGTTTGGAAATGGTGGTACGGGTAGTTGAGTGGGGGTGTATATTTGAGATGGATGTGGATGGCATTGTGTTTGGGCAGGTGGTGGAGGCAAAGGAGCAGAAGGAGAGTTGTACTGGGGCCTCCACCCCTGATGAGGTGCATTCCATTGAGGCTGTGGATGAGCGTAGGGGTGAAATGGATGAGTAGCTGGTTGAGCATGATATTGAGATGGATACGACAAAGGAGGGGGTGTGGACCAGGAAGGATGAGCAGGGGGACCCCAAGAAGGCATGGAAGTGGCTTGATAGGGGTTATAATAGGTCTGGGATGTCCCTTGCATTCCCTTCTGGTAAGTTATGGGTCCATGTGGCCTCCTTTGATTCATATAATAGAGTGGTTCAGTGACTCTTTTGGCCCTCTGATATGCAGTTTTAATTCCGGGCAAGGAAGGGCACTGATTCATAGGATGGTCTCTTTCACAGACAAAACACACTTCTATGGAGTGCAATGGAAATTTGTTCCTAGGATGCTTTCTAGTGCACCTAGGACAAAAGATGGCCAAAGCCCTCTTGGCTTCCTCTTGCTTCCTTTGGATCTGCAAGGTAGCCAATTGCATGGCAAGAAATTGCCTCATCTCGCTCTTGAAATCTTCCATCTGATTTGCAAATTCGTTTTTGGACAAGGTACTGCTCCCAACATTTCTATTTGTAGCCATTTCCTCCAGAGGAATGTTTTCTTCTTCTTCTCCCCAAGAGGTTCTTCAAATATGTCTCGATATCCACCTAGGGGTTCTTCTTAATCACAGCCATCGAAGAAGAGAGAAGGTTGGTTGTGTGAAGCAGTGGGGGGTGTTGTGCAAACATTTTTTTGACTTATCTCTACTCCTACAAGGCATGCAAGGAAATATTTTTGGTTGATTTTTGCTCTCTTTTTTCTACTTGTACCTTCAAAACTGAAATAGATTGAATTGCAACTAACTAAAATCTATCTTGCTGAAATGAAAATGCAGAATTGGAATGAAAGCATGAAAGGACTAATCTATTTTGTTGAAATGAAATTTCAAGAATGAAATGCTAGGCTACGCTTGCAGAATTGAAATGCTAATCTACACTTGCAAAATTGAAATTGCGGAATTGAAATGCTAATCTACGCTTGCAAAAATGAAATTGCAGAATTGAATGCTAATCTATGAAAGCAGGAAATGTATAATCTACTTTTGCAAAAATGAAGTTGCAGAATGGAAATGAAACAATCTACTCTACGCTTGTTGAAATAAACTACTTAGCAGAAGGTTGTAGTAAAAAATAGAAGAAAAGCAGCAATCACCAATACTCTGACGATTCCCCGGAAATGACGCCAAAAAGGTGGTGGGCCCCAGTATTGCAGCAATAATGCTGCAACTCCTGGAACTCCCTTCTTTAATTTTATCAACCCGGTAGTTTGTAACAAACTTGGAAGCGACAATGCCATATGCACAAGTACTAGCTCTTGCCGCGGCTGTCACTTGATCAGCTGGCACAAGTCCGCTAGGAGATTAAGCCAACTTCTATGAGCTCTTAGAAGAAGCTTTTAACTAATGGATGAAAGCTAACTCGAAGGAGGCTAATCTACTTGTAGAAAGAAACTAAAAAGCCGAATGGAAATGCAAATCCTGGAAAACCCTAGTTTTACCAACTAGCCCTACTGATGTAAGAAAGAGGATGAAAGCTACTGAAAAATATGCCATTGATTATTTGGAAGGTTAAGTGAATGTTTCTAAGCTACTTCTGAAGTGAAATCTGAAAAGAAACATCTTTTTGTATTTTTGAGTAAGTTGGAAGAATCATTATGCATGTGCTTTAACTGTTTTTTACTGTGCAGAGGTGGATTGGCGAAAGGAAATGCTTGCAGGAGGTTGGGAAGGTTAGAAGAGGACCTAAGGGGTCCCTAGCACCCTTCCAGAGAGTTTCACAGTGATCAGATCTCAAGAAACCGCTTCCGTGAGCTTCTACAAGAAGTCTGCAGGGGTTCTACAGGATGTACTGTAGCTTCTACATGATGTTTCTACAGGAAGAGCTGAGAGAGGAATTTTGAGGGTTTATGGAGGAAAAACCAGTGGGAAAGTGGAAATGGAGGTTAGATGAGGCTGTGAGGAGGTCTTGGACCTAGCACATGAGGCTGAGGAGTGATTAAGGCGATTGGGTTTGTTCGAACATAGGAGAAGTAATGTTGCACAAGACTATAGGGATTAGGGAAAAGTGAGAGAATGTGGCAAATAAAAGGCAAATATCTGAGTTAGAGGATGAAGCAGGTTGCATTGACAGGATAAGGGTAGGAGAGGAGGTATCACAGGTGCTCTACATGTTATTTTCCAAGACTACCCAACAAAGACCAAGAAAACCAAAGATCTAACTACTTTAACCTAATTTGACCTAGAAACCATAAGCATGATGAACAAAAGTTTATTGGCAGCAAATCATGTAAGATAACTATGAAATCTAAGCAAGAACAGATTCTAAACACGCAAGTACAACTGGTATCAACTTTCCTAACTAAAAATATAACACTAGAAATTGCATGAAGAAGCAAGAATAGTGTTTTTATGGCAGCAAGGACCCCTTGGTCTTAGCTCATGGTCCCGAGGAGGGAGAGGTGAGATCAAGGGTTGCTTGATGGCCTTTTTCGAAGATCTTTTCTGCTACCAACCTATCAAATCAACCTGAACATGAAAAGCTATTTCAATCATCAAAAGCAACCTAAATAACAAAACAAGATTTTAACCTAAATAACATATTTTATTCTAAGAATGTAGCAAAGACACATCAAAGTACACAAAGGAGGTACTGGGCACTTGATTTGGGCGCAACCCCAAGAGCTACAGCCTCCTAAGGAAGATTAGAGCTGGTACAAAGTTGGATTCATCTTTATTGATCAAAAGAATAGTTACATCCCAAAAACTATCTACAAGAAAAAGCTTGAAAATGCACTGAAATGCAGAGCTAACCTACTGACTAAAATCAAACTAACAAAATGACTAATTGACTAAAATAGAACTACAAACTAGCTAACTGAAATGAGGCCCTAAGCCTTCTTATTTATACAAATTGAGGACCCCAACAGTCCTCCTAAACTTTAGGAACTCGGTTGCCAAAACTTGTAGTTAACAGCAACTTTACTAGCCCTTGCTCAGCTGCCCTTGTGATAATCGATGTGGTGGCTCTTGAACTCCGAGCTGCTGGTGGAGAATTCGAGGTAAGGGCTCATAAATGAAGGGGACACCTTCCTACAAATCCTATCCATGAATTTGGCTGCCAAGTGCTCATTTAAACCTTTGATTTTGTCTCAAAATTGACTAAAAATCTGCATAAAGCACACATTAGACTTGTTGGCATAATGATTAACCCAATTCACTCTATTAGAATAAATATAATAAAAAACATGCAATAAACTAATGATAATGGTGGATTAAGTCAAATTAGGAGGCTGAATAAGCCCATATAATTACTCTTTTTTGGGGCTCATCACTGACGTAGAGGGAAAATGAGCTTATGCAGGTCTGACACAGAGCCTGAAAAGTTGACGCAGGGCCATTGCAGAAGTAGTCGAGGTTAGCCAGTCTTGTTTCTGGATCAACCGGAATTATCCGAGTGAAGTGAGGTAAAACTCACTCAAATTTTACGCATGTATTTTATCTGGAAAGGATTTCTAGATGAGAATCCTAGATTTGTATTTAGATATTTCTCTTGCATAATAATAAACCCCCAGAACTGTTGAATCGATTTTCCACATTAGGTTTTTACGGGGACTATTGTGTCCAAAAATAAGTGTTCTATGTATCTTTTTCTTTGCTCTATTTTTTTGTTTCATGAGATAAAATATTTAATTAGCATAGGTTGTAGAATTAATTTGCTTCAGTATTCAAAATAATAACTTGATGAATGTAATTTAAAAATCAAGTAGGTGAAGTAGATTTAGATTTGTTGCATTAGGGGTTCCTTGAGTGTAGGAATTTTCACATGGTATCAGAGCATTGATTTTGAAACAAGGAAGATTAGATCCAGTGCTGAGAAGTGAGGCCAAAATTTGCACTTAGTAGCAATTCAAATCCCCTTGAAGGGATTCTGCAGTCCTTGTCGGGAAGCAGATCCAAGGAAACTCTCTCTGAGTGAGACGACAGAGGTACGATTTCCAACTCGTGAGTTTGTAGAGTCAGAGTGAGTGACGTAGAGCCTCAACGTAGTGCTTGAAGGGCGCAGTTTTTACTGGGTCAGAAATCCGTTGGTAAAGAATGAAGACACGTAGAAGTGGAATTTTCTCCTCAGAGAACTTTTCCGCCAAAAAGTTCAAATTTCTCACTTGTTGAGCAACTGAGCAATGCTAAATAGTGACTAGAGGAGTTAGTTTGACAATTGGGTGAGATGGCATCGCATGGGCTCAGAGATCAAGAAAGGTTGGAAGGAGCCTCCAACTATGTCATATGGAAGACCATAATCTTAGTTGTTCTGGATGAATATGATCTTGAGGCCTACGTCAAAAGTGTTGTAGTTGTTGCTGCTGACAACGATCAAAAGAAGAAGTACAAGGCTGAGTAGGGGGAGGCAAAGAGGCTCATTCTCGATGGATCTCGATATCATGTGGTCAACGTGTATGGCAAGGATACAACTCGAGAGATGTGGGAATCCTTGTCATCCTTGTATGAAGGCTCTTCCGAACAACGAAAGATGTATTTAGAGTAGAAGTTGCAGAAGACTGATGCAGAAAGGAGAAGGGGTGCACTTCTATCTTTAACGTCTTTAGGATACCATAGACCAACTTGTTGTAGTGGGGTCCACTCCTCAGTGAACCACGATGGTGAGGGTACCATGAATGGAGTCTTAGATGAATGGGAAGTCTTTGTCCAAATCATATTGGGCAGGGAAAGACTACCTTCATTGGAGGAGATGTGGGCAGCTCTTCAACATGAGGAATTAAGGAGGGACCTAGTGAAGGTCAACCTCAATGGTAGCAATGGGAGTGGTACAAAGATGAAGGAGGAGGAGGAAAATGCAGCTCTAGCATCGAAGGGACAATAGAAGAAAAAGCGAAAGAAGGACGTTTTGAAGGTGAAATGTTTTAGATGTGGCGAGATGGGTCACTTTGCATCTCGGTGTCCTCTGAAGAAAAAGGATAAGGATGAGTAGCATGATCCAAAGGTTGCAGCTAGGAAGATAGATGAGCATGAGTTTTCCATGAGGGCCCACGCATCTCCAGGATGGAGATGGGGCAATATTGAGCTGTAGTTGAGAGAAATACATGTGGGCAGGATCCTTGAGGAGTCCACCTCTTGGATCAATTCCTTGCTACGAGAGCCCAAGATTCAATAGTAGCAAGATAGAATTAGTGTCAGTTGATGCAGTGGATTGTTTGGAGAGACAAACGCAATAGCCTGAGACCAGAGACTGACCAGCACAGAGAAAGGTTGGCAGTAGTGTAGATGGAACAGTGTCGAAGTCAGTAGCAGCACAAAAGATTCAAAGGGTCAGTTACTAGTAGCAGTCAGATTCCAAAATTCATGATATTATGTTGAACATAGTTAAGTTCAATTAATTTTGGATGTTTTTTAGCTGCTTCTCTTAGCAACTGAGTTGTAGTACGGATGTAGTGTTAGTAGCATAGCAGATGCAGCATTTGAGAGGGATTGTAGTACAAATGCAGTAGTGGTAGTGGCATTGTCATGGGCAGAAGTACAGCAGTAGTAGCAACACAGTGTTGGTGGCATCAACAGTGAAGAAAGGAGGTTCTTCAGAAACAGAGTAGCATGCAGATGGACATTGTTGCTAGAGCACTTTCCTCGCTAAGAGGGAGTGTTATTTTTTGGTAGCATAGAAAGTGATCTAGCCTTGAAAATTTGTGGAGAGGTTAAGACACATGAGTTATAAACAACCCCGAAATCATTTGGTGAAATTACACCCGGACTGTATTTTATTAAAATAATTAATATTTTTAATGGAGTTTCTAAGTCTAAACTTAGGGAAATTAAAATATTAATGGGTATTAATCAAAATATGGGTGAGAATGATCTAGAAGGTGGATCAAGTCACATTTTAATCTTAGTCGGTGATTAGAGACTTAATCTTGATCATTGAAGACTCAACAGGAAAAGTATAAAATGGAGGCTTGGGGTTCATTTGGAAACAGGTAGAGAGAGAGAGAGAGAGAGAAAATTGATCTACAGTTCGATTTCTGGGGCTAGGAAGCTGAGGAATTTGAACTAAGTGATCATTTAACAGCAGAGGGGCAATGAGTATATGGAAGAAGGACTTTCCGAAGAATGCTAACAAAGAGGTGAAGAGAGCTTATGGAGGCAGCGCAGTAGCTGGGAGAGCTGATGTTGGGCCAGTTTGGGCCCACGCAACCTTGATGTAGAGCCAGAAAGGACAACGCAGAGGAGAAAGATGTACGTCACGTAAAATCCGAAACTGTCAGGAACTACTGGAACAGCGGAATAGTTGACGCATAGGGTATAAGAGCTAACGTAGGCCTAACACAGATCCTGAAAGGCGGATGTAGTGCCAATGCAAAAGTAGTCGGGGTTAGCCAGTCTTGTTGCCGGATCAACCAGATTTTTGTTGGGTGAAGTGAGGTAAAAGTCACTCAGATTTTCTGCCAGTATTTTATCTATAAAGGATTTATAGATGAGCATCCTAGATTTGTATTCAGATATTTCTCCTATATAATAATAAACCATCAAAATTGTTGCACCAGTTTTCCTGCATTGGGTTTTTCCAGGGACTATTGTGTTAAATAAGTGTGTCCTATGTATCTTGTTATTTGCTCTATTTTTTTGTTTCATGAGATCAAATATTTAATTAGTGTAGGTTGCAGAATTAATTTGCTTTAGTATTCAGAAGAATAACTTGATAAATCTAATTTAAAAATCAAGTAGGTGAAGTAGATTCAGATTTATTGCAGTAGGGGTTCCTTGAGTGTAGGAATTTTCACATTCCCTTAGGAAGGGACTTCGTCAATACATCAACTACCTATTAGTTAGTGGAGATATAATGTAGTTTCATGGTTCCATCCTGCACCATGCTTCAAATGTAGTGATACTTATTCATAATGTGATTCAACCTCTCATGAAAGACCAGGTTCTCTAACAACTTTATTCAACTTTGATTATCACAACATATTGTGGTTGAGTCCATTATTCCTTCAAACAAATCAACAAGCAACTTACAGAGCCAAACTACTTCATGACTAACTTCACTAGTTTCCATATATTCAACTTCAACAGTACATAGTGCAATTGAATCTTATTTTTTGCTCATCCAAGAAATCATAGCAGATCCCAAATAAAAACAACCACCATTAGTACTCTTCCCATCATCAATATTGTCTGCCGAATTAGAATCATTGTAACTTAATATTTGAATCTCATTTCCTACAACATATCTCAAAAATGGTGTAAGGTTCCATGGAGATATCTCAAGTGTGCTTCATTGTTATCCAATGTGTTGAAAAACCTGTAGATTCAACTAATGCAATTTGCTAAAGAAAGAGACAAGAATCTAATTCTACTCTTTACAATGGAAGCCCATAAACATCGAGAAAACAATAATCAATAGAGGAAGAGAATCAAAGGCACATAACACAATAAATATCTGGGGAAAGCCATGGCTCAAAACCCCACTATCTATTTTGTATTAATCTTAAAAATCAAGATGAAATTACAATGCTTGTTCTCTCTAGAAAAATCCCAGCACTCAGCAAATTCAATCTCCAACTCATAAGCAATCTCAAGGCCAAATATTAGCCAATTCACAAGCTCTTCAAGTCTTTATTCCAATGTGTAATTCCTATGAAGGATAGCTTGTATTTAAAGGGAAATAAAACCTCTAAAAATAGTGCAATCCTTCAAGGATCAATTCCTAAATGCATGCACTGTCAGTGCAACTCAGAAAAATCTAAAACAAATAGTACATTGTCCCAACACTCTAGTCTCAACTGGGTCTTTCTCATAATCAACATGCATGAGTTTCTAATGGTGGAATCTTTAGTTAACTAGAGTAGCACTAATTAGGCCACTAGTGTCCCAACTGACTGTTTACTCACTATTAGTTCCTGAAACTGATTGGAACTAATTTAACTAGACTTAACTCAATAAATTGAGTTAACTAATTACAAATCATTCATAACTCATCCTGAATTCTATAAGTTAGGGAGAACATATACATGTCTTCTAAAAGACTTCCAATTCGAATTTCCTAAATTAATTAAGTTAAATAAACTTAATTAATTATTTTCAATTTGCTATGAGAAAAGAATTCTATTTCAATTCACAGTTTATTTCAAGGACAAAATAAACTGGAATTTTTTGTTTCCATTTCTCAACACTCCCTCTCAACAATAAAGGGACTATCCACTACCCCAATTCTGTCTCTGTGAAACTCGAATTTACATCTTGGCAAGGCCTTTGTCAAGATGTCAACATCTTTCTCGCCCATGGGAATCTAATCTAACAACATGATCCGCCTCGATGCACAATCTCTGATATGATGATACCGGATATCTATATGCTTGGACCAATCATGAAAAAAAGGATTTTCAAAGAGTTTGATACAACTCTGATTATCACAATAAATCAATGTTGGATCCATCTGCTAACTAAACAAACCAACCAGGATCTTCCTCATCCAGATATCCTCACATGCTGCTTGACTTGTAGCCATGTACCTCATCTCTGCCGAACTGAGTGCAACCAATCTCTGTTTCCTGATGTACCAAGAAACTGCAGCTGACCCAATACTAAAGATCCCTCCTGATGTGCTCTTCCGGTCAGATGGAATCCACGCCCAATCTGCATTAGTGAAGCCTTGAAGCTTCACTCCCTCTGTTTGTTTGTACCACAATCCAAACTAAGTAGTTCCTCTGAGGTATCTCAATACATGCTTTATCACCTTCCAATATAGCTTGGTAAGCCTAACAATTTATTGACTAAGTTGGTTAACTGCATCACACATATTTGGTCACGTGTTCACAAAATACATGAGTGAACCCACAAGCTACCTGTAAACAGTAGCTTCCACTACTTCTCCTGAAGTAGCATCCTCCTTCCAGTTAAAAGCTAGAGGAGTCTCCATGGGTTTACAGCTCTCCATGTGGAATCTCCTGAGTATCTCATTGGCATACTTTCCTTGAGAAACAAACAACTCCCCATCTCCCTGCCATACCTCCATGCAAAGAAAGTAATGCATGAGCCCCATGTCCTTCATCTCAAACTCTCTTGCAAGATCTTCCTTGCAATATTTGATGAGCTTCTCATCACCTGTCAGTATGAGATCATCTACATCAAGTACAATGATCAAAATCTTACCTTCCAGCACTATGTGATACAAGTTCGCATCTGCTTCACTCTTCATGAAGCCCAATCCAGTGAAGTAGCTATCTATCTTGGTGTACCAAGCATGGGGTGCTTGCTTCAGCCCACACAATGCTCTCTTGAGTCAGCACACATGTGATTCACGGTCCAAGGTTTCAAAACCTTCGGGCTGCTCTATGTACACCTCTTCCTCAATCATGCCATTGAGGAAGGTCATATTCACATCCATTTGATGGATCTTCCAACCCATCTGTGTTGATAGTGCCAAAATAGATTTTATTGATGAGTACCTTACAATAGGGCAGAGGTCTCATCATAGTCAATCCCCTCTACCTGTGAAAATCCACGGGCCACAAATTTGGCCTTATGCTTCTCAACGCTACCATTTGTAGCTTGCTTTACCTTGTAAATCCAATGGGATCTCACAACCGACTTGTCCTCTGGTCTCAGGACCACATCCCAAACACTGTTTCGAACTATGGAGTCATACTCCTCCACCATCGCATCAACCCAAACTGGTTGTTGCACTACTTCCTGGAAGGAATATGGCTCTGTCACAACACATGCACCCATAAGCACCATGTATCCAGTGTACCTCTCTGGTGACCTCCTCTGTCTGCGTTGAGAAGACGGTGCTCCCACATTCTCCCATGCATCATCCAACAATTTTTTAGCCTCTCTAGTGTGCTTTCTTCCCTCTCTAGAAGACTCTGCCTGAGTGGATGTCTCCACTCCTAGAACCTCTGCATGTGGCTGCTCTACATCAATCTGAGATTCCTCAACCTTAGGAACTAAAATTTCCTCCTCTGCATGTAGCTCAGTCTCCCTCTCAAGGGATTCTCGCATGGCCTTCTCCTCATCAAAATTGACATCCTCGTGAACCATTATCATTCGACTAGTTTGCATGTACACCCGATAGTTGTGGGGAGTATCCGTGTACTCCACAAAGATCCCCAACTTTGTTGTTGGCTCAAGCTTCTTCCGTGCATCTTTGGTCACATGGCAATAAACTGATGACCCAAAAATCCTGAAGTGACCAACATCTGGCCTCTTACCAGAATAAGCTTCCTCTGTTGTTTTACTCTCAAGTATCCTATGTGGAATAAGGTTCTAAACATAAACTGTTGTGTTGCATGGCTCAACCCACAAGTGTAGTGGTAGGCCCCGATCATGCAACATCGCCCTTTCTGCCCCTACAATGCTCCTGTTCTTCTTCTCGGAAACCCCATTCTGTTGACGGTTATGAGGTGTCATCAACTCTCATTTAGTCCCTTCCACTGCACAAAGTTCTTAAACTCATTGGAGACATATTCTCCACAATTATCACTTCGTAGAGCTTTAACCTTCTTATCTGACTCTTTCTCAACCAATACTTTGAATTCACAAAACTTTGTGAAAGTTTGATCCTTTTTCTGCATAAAAAATACCCAGCATTTATGAGAATAATCATCAACAAATATAACATAATACCTGTATTTGGTCGTGGATGTTGTCGAGAATGGTCCACACACATCCGAATGGATTCTCTCCATAATAGAATCTGCTCGACTGTCTTTGTCTCCAAAGGAAGACCAGTAGAGATTTGCTACAATATATTCAAAGCCCCATGATGCAAGTGGCCCAATCGCCTGTGCCACAACTCACTGACATCTCGACTCAACATCCTTTCCTCTTTGAACTCAAAGCAGCACAATCCTCTACCTCTATCTTATAGAGATTCTGAACTCGAATCCCTATCTTCTTTTCTTGACCTGTGGTTGTATCGAAGGAACACCTTTCCTTTCGAAAATATCACATCATAGCCTCTATCCTCAAGCATGGCAACAGATACCAAGTTCTTCATCAGTCTAGGTACATGCATAACATTCTTCAAGGTGAGTGGAGCTGCATGCTCCCTCTAAAAAGTAATAGTGCCCACACTGGTAACACTATATGTATCATCATCACCCATCTCGATATGCATCTTGAGATCTTTCTCCTCCATTTCACTGAATAACTCTTTGTCGCCAGTCATGCGGAAAGAAGCTCCACTATCTAAGTACCAGACACTTACCATCATTGAAGACACCATGCATGCAATGAGGGAAAAGTCCAATAAAAATTGGGAGGCCAAAGCCTCACCCATTTCTCTCCTGAGGACTTATCCTTGGACTTCTTCAATGGACAACTTGTAGCAAAGTGACCCATCTTGTGACAATGAAAGAATTCAACCTTCATCATGTCCTTCTTCTTATATCCATGACAAGAATATGATTTGGAACGAGAAATTTTACCTTTCCCCTTCCTTGCCTTAATCATTAAGGCACAATTCTCTTCATCATTAGTCTTTGATGAAGAGCCATCCCTGTTGTTCCTCCTGATCTCATCCTGCATCAAATCCGACCATAGTCGTTCCCAATCTGGTAGCTTCTACCGACCATTGACAGAGTCCTGATAACTATGCCAATTCTTTGGGAGTCCAAGAAGAGAAAGGCTCACCATATCCTCCTTAGAAACTATGATTTGAACACTTCCAAGTTCATCCTAACATTGAGTGAATTTGATCAAGTACTTTGGAATCGTCTCACCTTTCTCCATCTTGATTTTACAAAGTTTATCCTTTAGTGCTAACTTCCTTTGATCACTGTTATTATGATACAAGTCCGTTAATATTTTCCACATAGCATTCATATTTTCCTTGCCATGGAGACTCGAGACAATGTGGCCTTGAACTCCCTCAAGGATTAGCTAACTTGCCTTCGCCACACACTTCTTCCATTCGGCCAAGTTTTGTGCATTCGTAGCTGTTGGCTTTGGGACTTCTTGATCAATGAATTCCTTCAAGCCATTATCTTCTAGCACAACCTCCATCCTGTCCCTCCAGACTATAAAATTCAAGCTTCCTTCCAAAGCATACTCAAGCCTCAACCCATGGAATGTCATCTGCTACCCTGAAGTATGTATGCAAATTCGACTTTCACCTGTAACCCAGAAACTCAAAACTTTGAAATCGCCTCTAGAGAGCTGATTTTAAATCAGCAACATCTCCCTCATCCGAACTCCGATTCAGTCGATTTTTTTTTGAATTTGGGTATATTTTCCCAAAGAATCCAAATATGCAATTTTTTTCTAAAATTTTTTCACATAAATTCTCAGAACTTCTATGCAAAATCTCGGCCAAAAAAACAATCTTGCTCCGATACCAAGTAGAAAAACCTGTAGATTCACAAGCTAATGCAATTTGCTAAAGTAAGAGACAAAATATACTTCTACTCTTTACAGTGGAAGCCCATAAACATAGAGAAAACAATAATCAATAGAGGAAGAGAATCAAAGGCACATAACACAATAAATATCCGAGGAAAGCCACAACTTAAAACCCCATTATCTATTTTGTATTAATACGGAAAATCAAGATGAAATTACAATGCTTGTTCTCTCTAAAACAATCTCAGCACTCAACAAATTCAATCTCCAACTCATAAGCAAGCTCAAGTCCAAATCTTAGCCAATTCACAAGCTCTCCAAGTCTCTATTCTAATGTGTAATTCCTATGAAGGATAGCTTGTATTTAAAGGGAAATAAAGCCTCTAATAATAGTGCAATCCATCAAGGATCAGTTCCTGAATGAATACACTATCAGTGCAACTCAGAAAAAATCTAAAACGAACAATACATTTTCCCTGCACTCTAGTCTCAACTGGGTCTTTCTCATAATCAACACGCATGAGTTTCTGATGGTGGAATCTTCAGTTAACTAGAGTAGCACTAATTAGGTCACTAGTGTCCCAACTGACTGTTTACTCACTATTAGTTCTTTAAATTGATTGGAACTAATTTAACTGGACGTAACGTAACTCAATAAATTGAGTTAACTATTTACAACTCATTCATAACTCATCCTAAACTCCTATAAGCTAGGGAGAACATATACATGTCTTCTAAAAGACTTCCAATTCGAATTTCCTAAATTAATTAAGTTAATAAACTTAATTAATTATTTTCAAATTGCTATGAGAAAAGAATTCTATTTTAATTCAAAGTTTAATTCAAGGACAAATTAAACTGGAATTTCTTGTTGCCATTTCTCAATACAACGATCATGTTTGGGCTCCATCTGAAACTAGGTTAGAGTATTCACAACAAAGCATATAACTGGTTGGGTGTTCACTACATACATTAGAGAAACAATCAACTACTGATATCATGATGGATCGGCAAGATTTGGGTTTGAACTTCTTATCTCCTTTAAGTTAGTGATCATTGGTGTTGCCATAGGTTTACAATCCATCATCCCAAATTTATGTAGAATCTTGATCAAATATTTCCCTTGACCAAGAAAGATTTCACCAAGTTTCTACAAAACTTCAAGTCCCTAGTAATAGTGGATTAATCCAAGATCCTTCATGTTGAATTCAGTTGCTAGTCCTGTCTTGCATTGACAAATAAGATGCTCTAAACCTATTATTAATAAGTCATCCACATATACAATTTTAACATTGGTTCATTCTTTACTACTTTTATGTAGAGATTTAGATCTGTAGTACTTTTGACAAAACCAATCCTTATTAGATAGGCATCCATTCAAGCATACCATGCTCTAGGGGCTTGATTTAATCCATATATATCTTTATTTAATCTGCAGACATGAAATTCCTTTCCATGGACTTCAAATCATTGAGGTTTGTCAGGCCAGGAAGTAACTCTCCAAAGGTAGTAAAACTGATTCGTCTATTATTCCATAGGTAGGTTATTGTTATATACAATAGGAGTGATTGTTTAGTTCATCTCTCGATGACTGTTCACATTCCTAATTTATTTATTTACAAATTCCCCAATCATGAAGATTAGGTATCAACATTCCCCCCCTTAATCTGAAGGGATATTGGTGAGTCCAAGCATCATTTTGAATCGTTCAAGCTTTTCCTTTCCAAGTGCTTTGGTGAAGATGTCTGCAATTTGCTCATTTGTGGAACAATGATGGAGATGGATTGTTTTGGCCTCAACATGATGTCAAATCAGATGATATTTAGTGTTTATATGCTTTGTTCGATCATGGAACTTTGGGTTCTTGGCCAACTTTATTGCAGAGGTGTTATTAATCATGAGTGGAGTTGATTGTACTTGTTTTACCTGCAAATCTTCAAGAATTTTCTTGAGCCACACAATTTCTTTCATTGCTTTAGCTGCTGCCACGTATTCTACTTCTGTTGTGGAATCTGCTGGAACTGATTATTTGCGTAATCTCCAGGAGATAGCTCCTGATCCAAGACTCATAGCATATCCTGAAGTAGATACCCTAGTTTCTTTGTCTCCATCGAAGTCTGAATCAGAGTATCCAATCAAGCTGAAGTCGTCCACCTGTGTATACTTGATTCCAAGGTCTTGAGTTCCCTTCAAGTACCTTAGAACTCTTTTTGCAGCAGACCAATGTCCCTCACAAGGCTTTTGCATAAACCTGGAGAGGATTCCAACAGCAAATGAAATGTCTGGTCTGGTAGTAGTGAGGTAGATGAGACTTCCTACAAGCTGTCTATACTTTGTTGCATCCTCAAATTCCTTTCCTTCAATAGATGTGAGCTTTAAGTTTTGTTCCATTGGAGTAGAAAGAGGATTGCACTCTGCCATGCCAAATCTGTTTAAAAAATCTCCAATGTATTTCTTTTGAGAAAGAAATATGGATTTTGGATGTTGGGTTACTTCAATGCCAAGATAGTAATGAACATAGCCCAAATCAGTCATTTCAAAACTTTTCCCCAATTCCTTCTTTATGGATGCAATGTAGCTTTCATTGTTCCCTGTCATTAAAAGATCATCTACATATACCACAAGATACACAACTGTTTTGCCAACTTTCTTGACAAATAAAGTTGCATCATCAAGATCAAAATGATTGAAGTTGAGTTTCAGAAGATGCTCAGTTAGTTTTTCATACCAGGATCGTGGTGCTTGTTTGAGGCCATACAAGGACTTCACAAGTTTACATACTTTATATTCATGTCCTTTCACAACAAATCCTTCAGGCTGGGACATAAAAACATTCTCTTTTAGATCTCCATTCAAGAATGAAGTTTTTACATCCATTTGATGGACTTTTGATCCAGGGGGATATTGGTGGCCACCTGCCAAGTCCACCTGGACCCCCACCATTGTCTTTCTCAGCATTTTCAGTTTCCTTAATTGTAGCACAACTTACTATTTTTAGCAGTTTTTCGGGTCCTGAACTTCCGGAGCCGTTTTGAGGCCCTAAACGACATTTTTTTGGGAATCCGGGGGCAACATGGGTCCATGGAATGGACCGATGTTGCTTGTTCCAACAATGATAGTGCTCGGATAGATATTTCTAATGAGCTATTGTACGCGTCAAACGGAGATCATATGCCAAAGTTACGACCCCGGGAAGTTGATGTACCAACTTACCCCCAAACGAGGCCCACGGTTTGGCGTTTCATCTCCTAGGGTTAGGTTTTGGAATGTTAAGGGTTTTCCATTGTTTCTCAACAATAAATAGGCCTTCGAGCCTCATTGTAACACAGTTCAGAGGCATGTAGCCATCACATCTCTTCTCAGAGATAAGCTACCATCGCCCTAACTAGTTTATTTCCATTTCTGGTTGTAAGCATATTTCAGTATTTTCCATTAATGAAATGAAGTATTATTTCCGCTGCATCTTTTTGTATATGGTTATCTCTATAATTTGTTGCGTTCCTGCTTAAATCCGGATCAGTGGTATCAGAGCGGTCTGCTTTTTCTCTGTTTTTCTTTGCATGTCCCCAACAAGGTCGGGATATAAGGAGTTAGGGCTTGAACTGGTTGAACCTTTGCAAGACCAGCCTCGCAAATCCCGACGGCCTCCCATGGCGGACGAGAAGAAAGACGAGGGGGCAGGAGATCCCATCAAAATCTTGCTCGAAGAAGCCCTCGAGCGACAACGGAACGCAATGATGGACAGCTTTGCCCAGATCCTTCAGCGGCTACCCAGAAGCAACGCATCGGCTTCCAGCAGCTACTCTAGAAACGCCACACCCTTTAAGGTACAAGTTAATTTTGAAATCCCCATATTCGAGGGTTAGATAGACGCAGATGCCGTAGATAAATGGTTAAATCTGCTAGAGGGTTATTTTTCTGTTCATGAATTTTCGAGTCGGGAAAAGATTGTTTTTGATCTCCTCAAAGCAGCCCCCCACGTCAAGGACTGGTGGGAAACCTACTGCGAGCAGAAGGATGAGAGTACTGGCTCACTATTTTCAGCCACACCCACCTGGGATTGGTTCCGGGATGCCATCAACGAGCAGTACTACCCTGTCGGGAGCTATGAGGATGAATACATAAAGTGGACCACGCTGCGGCAGGGAAGGGACCAAGACGTGCCGGAGTTCACCAATCTTTTCCATACCCTTCGCACAAAGTTGGGTATCAAGGATTCGGAGCAACATTTGATACTCAAATACCGTGGCTGCCTGCACAAGTACATCCAGGAAGAAATACAATTCCTAAACATCCCCTCGCTCGGCGCAGCATACCGGTATGCCGTCAAGGTCGAGCAGAAGTTTAAACAAAAGAAGCGAGACTTTGGATCTGTGAATCCAAAGCAGGGGAAAGGTGCCCCTAAACCACAGAACAAAGGACAAAGCCAAGGCGGGACAACCCAAGACAACCAGCCGAAGCTGCAAGAAAAGAACAGCACTGCGAAGCCGAGAAAGGACACTGGAAAATGGTGCGAGTTCCATAAGAGCTCCACTCACAACACAAGTGAGTGTCGGGCCAAGCAGTCACTGGTGGCTGAGCTAAAGGTTTCAGAATCAGATGCATGTTCCGACTCTGAGTCAGAACCCGATAAGGGGTATGAAAAATGGAAGCAGATCATTGATGCGGACCCCAACGCCACTGTTGCTACCGCAAAGATCCAGAAAAATGAACCCGAAGATCCAGAGGAGGAGGAGCGTCTCTTCCACTCCCAGATGTGGGTAAAGGGCTCCCCGATACAGTTCATTGTTGATAGCGGGAGTCAAAAGAACCTCATTTCGGCAGAGGTCGTGAAGCGGTTGGGCTTACTGACCACAGCACATCCACAACCATACACCATTGGGTGGCTTCACCAAGGACGATATCTTCGCGTGAGCCAGCAGTGTCGCCTTCCATACAACATCAAGCCCTTCACGGATGAGGTATTGTGTGACATTGCTCCCCTTGAAGTTTGTGATGTATTACTAGGACAACCATACTTGTGGAAGTGACATGCTGTGTATGAATCAAGGCCCCGTGGTGTTATTATCACATTGGGAAATAAGTTGTTCAGGATACCAGAGGTAGCACCACCTGCGCCCTCTCTTTGATTACTGCAAAACAATGCAGTAAGATCATTTCCAAAACCAGGAAATTTGTTTTCCTGATGATACGCCCTCAAGGAAAGAAGAAGACAGTGGCCGTGGCCTCCAAACGGGGCCCCTCTGCACGACAACTACAGATGGACAAGATTGTGGAGGAGTACGAGGACATCTTCACCTCCCTGGCAGGGGTTCCTCTGCACTGTCAAGTCAAGCACTCCATCGATCTGAGCCCAGGTGCGCCGCTACCCAATGGACCAATTTATCAGCGCTCCGTTCTGGAGAACGATGAAATCAAGAGGCAGATTCAGGAGCTCCTGCAGAAAGGTCACATCCATCCGAGTTCATCGCCCTGTGGGAGCCCGATCGTGTTGGTACAGAAGAAGGATGGGATGTGGAGGCTCTGTATTGACTATCGGGCGCTGAACAAGATCACTGTCCGTAATAGGTACCCGATCCGCGAATTGATGACCTCCTAGACCAACTAAAGGGGGCGAAATATTTCAGCAAGATCGACCTGAAGTCGGGATATCACCAGGTACCAATCGAACCCTCCGATGTGTGGAAGACTGCCTTCAAATCCAAGGAGGGCCTCTTCGAATGGTTGGTCATGCCTTTCGGATTGACGAATGCTCCTGCAACCTTTATGAGGCTAATGGATGACATATTGCGGCCATTCACCAACTCCTTTGTAGTAGTATACTTGGATGACATTCTGATCTTCAGCCAGAGTTGGGAAGAGCACCTCCACCACATCCGACAGGTTCTCCAAACACTGCGGCAACACAAGCTATGTGCCAATTTGGAGAAATGCACTTTTGGCATGACCCAGGTTCAATATCTGGGATACATCATTGATGAACAGGGGGTGCATGTCAATCCAGCCAAGATCCAAGTCATTCGGGATTGGCCCTCTCCAACCACTCTAACAGAGCTCCGCAGCTTTCTAGGTCTTGCCAACTTCTACCGCAGGTTTGTGTTGGGGTTTTCTCATATTTCTTGGCCCTTGAGTCAAGTCACTAAGGGCGGGGCGAAAGAAAAATTCTTTTGGTCTGAATCTCAACAGAAGGCATTCAGGGAGTTGAAGGATCGCCTCTGCACGGCACCAGTGCTCGTGTTACCAGATTTACAACAACCATTTGAGGTCGAGACAGATGCCTCTAACTATGCTATTGGGGCAGTCCTTACTCAACATGGACATCCAGTGCCATATCACAGTGAAACACTTTCAGACACAGTCCGGAAGTACCCCACTTATGATAAAGAGATGTATTCCATTGTACAGGCCTGCCGACAATGGAAGCATTACATTTTGGGGAAGTAAACGATCATCCACACAGACCACCAACCTCTGCAGTTCATACAGACCCAAGGGAAATTGCAGAATGATCGCCATCAGAAGTGGTCTACATACCTGCAACAGTTTCACTTGAATATCAAGTATAAAAAGGGTAGCACCAATAATGTTGCAGATTGCCTGAGTCGACCACCGATCATGGCGCTAACCACCGTGCTCAACTCTTGTGGGCACGAGACTTCTGATTGGCCACTTCTCTACAAAAGCGACCCAGAATTCGGCCACACATACCAGACACTCTTGGAGGGTCGGCAGGTTGCATATTTTCACCTCCAGGATGCCTTATTATGCCACCTCGGTCACCTTTGTGTTCCTTCAAGTGAGCGTGCCAAGATGATTTGGGAAGCACACTACAGTCGGGCTGCTGGGCATTTCAGGGTCGAGAAAACAGTGGCAGTACTGCAAAATTATTTCTATTGGCCGAATCTTTGACAAGATGTTGGGAAGTACATCCGATCATGTACTGCCTGTGCCATTGCCAAACCGGCCATTAAGAAGCACAACCTCTATACCCCGTTGCCTACCCCTAGTCGACCTTGGGAATCCATCTCCATGGATTACATGTCAGGCCTTCCTTCCACTAAGCATGGAAATGACTGTGTTTTTGTGGTCGTCGACAAGTTCTCGAAGATGTCCATTATGGTGGCCTGCAAGAAGAATATCACAGCAGAAGCCACTGCTAAACTCTTCTTTGAACGAGTGTGGGTGCACTTTGAGATCCCACAGTCTATCATCTCAGATCGGGACAGTCAGTTTCTCAGCACATTTTGGTCCAGTCTCTGGTCAATGCTGGTGGTGGGCTCCAGTATTGTAGCAATAATGCTACAACTCCTGGAACTCCCTTCTTTAATTTTATCAACCCGGTAGTTCGTAACAAACTTGGAAGCGACGGTGCTGTATGCACAAGTACTAGCTCTTGCCGCAGCTGTCACTTGGTCAGCTGGCACAAGTCCGCTAGGAGCTTAAGCCAACTTCTATGAGCTCTTAGAAGAAGCTTTTTAATTGATGGATGAAAGCTAACTTGAAGGAAGCTAATCTAATTGCAAAAAGAAACTGAAAGCCAAAAACAAAAGCAAACCCTAGCAAACCCTAATTCTACCAGCTAGTCCTACTGACGCAAAGGAGAGCATGCAAACTACTAAAAGAGATGCCATTACTTCTATGAAGGTAAAATACATGTGTCTAGACTACCTCTATCTGAAGAAAACATCTTTTTGTATTTTTGTTTAAGTTGTTGGGATTATCATGCATGTGCTTCTAACTATTTTTGATTGTGCAGAGGTGGATCAAGGAGGAAAAATTCTTGGGAAAGGTTGGGAAGGTTTAGAGAGGCTCTAAGGGGTCCCTAACACCCTTCCAGAGAGTCTCAAAAAGTTTGGCTGCCAAGAAACCGTGTTTATGAGCTTCTACAGGAAGTCTGCAGGGGTTCTACAGGATGTTCAGGATTTCTACAGGATGTTCTGTAATTCTTCTACGGGATGTTTCGAAATGGGATTTTGGAGCATGGATGGAGGGAAAAAGATGGAGGAATGAGTATGGAGGTGAAATAGGGGTGTGAATAGGTCTAGGAATTGGGGAATGGAGTTGAGGAGAAGGTGTAGAGGGTGAGATTTGGTCAAGGAGGGATGAGATGATGTTGCCCAAGAAGATGAGAATCATGGCAAAGTAAGTGAATGAGGTAAACGTAAGGTAAGGGTTCTGAGTGAAGGATGAAACAGGTAGGTTGGATGGGGTATGTGCAGGTAAGGAAGGGTAATAGGTACTCTGCAAGTGGTATTTCAAACTGAACACACAAACACTTATAAAACCTATGACCTAGTTATTTTACTCTATTCTGACCTAAGTAACAACAAAAGGAAATGAACAACAATTTATTCGAAATGAAATGCATGAACTAACTTATGCCACTAAGAAATCATCAACTGAAGCATTTAAATACTACTAATATCAGCATCTACAAAAGAGGATTCCAACACTAAGAATTGCATGGCAAAGCAAAACAACGTTTTTGTTGGCAGCAAAGTCACATTGGTCCCAGCTCATGATTCCACTGAGGGGGAGGTGAGATCCAAGGTGTTTGGTAGCCTTTTTCTTGTTATTATCCTACCAATCTATTCTAACCATGAGAAGCTACTTTAACCATCAAAAGAAATCTAAATAACAAAGCAAGATTTAAATCCAAATAGCAGATTTTATTCTAAGAATGCAGCAAACACACATAAAGATAAACAAAGGAGGTACTAGGCGCTTGAGATGGGCCCAACCCCAAGATCTACAACCTCCTAAGAGAGATTTAGAGCTGGTGCAAAGCTGGATTCATCTTTATTGATCAAGAAATGAAGAGTTACATCAAAACTGTCCACAAGGAGAGCTTGAGAATGAGCTGAAAGCAAAGCTAATCTATTGCCTAAAAATCGAACTACAAAATGAGTACAACAAGACTATAAAATGACTAACTACCAGCTACCAAATGACTAACCACTAGCTAACCAAAATGAGGCCCTAAGCCTTCTTATTTATACAAATTGAGGATCCAACAATCCTCCTAAACTTTAGGGACTCAGCTGCCCAAAACTTGTAGTTAACAGCAGTCCTACTTGACTTGCTTGGCTGCCCTTGTGCTAATTGATTTGGTGGCCTTTGAACTCCGAGCTGATGGTGGAGAATTCGAGGTAAGGACCCATAAATTAAGGGGACACCTTCCTACAAATCCTCTCCCTTGTTCTCCCACGAATTTGGCTGCCAAGTGCTCATTAAGACCTTCAATTTTGTCTCCAAGTTGACCAAAAAGGCTACACAAAGCACCCATTAGACTTGTTGGCATAATGACTAACCAAATTCACTCTATTAGCATAAATATAATAAAAAACATGCAATAAACTAATGAGAATGGTGGATTAAGTCGAATTAGGAGGTTGAATGAGCCCAAATAATTATCCATTTTTGGGGCTCATCATCACCCCCCTACTGAAAGTGTTGCTCATCCTCTGAGCCACCAATCTCTCTCCTCATCTTTGATGGCCCTGGTGGCCTCCTTTTCATGCCAATCTTCTGAAGTGATGTCCTCTTTTCTGTCATGAAACCATGCTTCTTTGCTTCTTCCCACTGCCTGTTCCTTTTCCTAGTGAATTCTCAGCCTTGATATGAGTGTGCAAGTATATTCAATCTGATGGTAGCAATGGTGGCGAAAGGAGATGAAACTAGTGGAGGATGGAAGAAAAGAGTGGTTGCATGTCTCCTCAACAGTCTTCAAGCTTCAAATCCCTCTCCATAATTGATTCTAGCCTACCCAAAGGCTTCTACAGGATGTTTCTGGTAAAAATACAGAACTTCCTGTAGAAAGTTGAACCATGACTAAATTGTGTCCGAACCCTGAAAAGAATGAGTGTTCATAGAGGGGATGGATGTGCTTAGGGTGGCCAACACAGGTGCTGTCTACTTAGCTAAAATCTTGGCCGATTTCTCCTTTTGCTGCCCTTTTTCCAAACTTCATGTAGAAAGTCCTGTAGTGGCTGTTTTCTGTCTTCCTGTAGAAACAGTCTTCACTGTTTTGGCCTGCTTGGCTGAGGGTGCCTTCTCCTTGACTGTTGAGGTTGCCTTGGGTGTGTCCCTACTTGTTTTGACATTTTTAGTCCTCTCTGCCTGTGTTTGAAACCATTTCTCCCTTGGTGTTTGTGCCTTCATTCCTCCCACAGTTTTGGCCTCAACAATTTGGCCTTTGCTCCTTTTCTTCTTTGTTCTTGCCTTGCCTGAATGTCTTGCATTTCTTCATCATTGGTTTTCTCATATTTTTCAATGTGTTTTTCTTCCTTGCCATCCTTTATTTTTCTTCAGCACTTCCACTAACTCATCAACATTAGTTCTTTGAGTATCCAGCCTTGTCCTCCCCCTCTCGCTTTTATTTGGATCCTTATATTTCTCTTGATCATGTAAAAGATCCCACCTATTCATTGTATGACTGTACTATGACAAGACACAAAATTGTTGTTCTTGGTTGGTTAATTACATGCCTTGAATGGTCCAATCTATGATTGATTTCCACCTTACACTTATTTCATCTCATTAGTCTTATGGTCAACTTTAAGTCGCACCAATGTTTGTTAACTCTTCATTTGTGCAATTTTGGCCACCTTCAATTAATCCTTCTTGCTGTAACTGGTTGTCAGCTGCCAAACCTGATCTGTCACAGTAAATAAATTTTTCATTCCCAGCCTGATCGCTTTTATAAGCACTCTCAAAGTAGTGTTCCCCTGTTCTCGATTTAGACAGCCCCAAACTAGCTTGGAACTGTGACATAATCCCTTTACAATCCCGGATCACCTGCATAAAATTCTGATATGATACCTTACTCTGTTTTAACAATTATGTTCATGCATGCAAAAGACCCTAACCACGTTTTTTCTTCTGTTCTCTTCTTTTTTGGTAGAAAGAGATCTGAAGGACATTAAGAATTCTTCAGCTATCTGGTTATGAGAGGAAGAGTTTGCTTCTACAGATAGAGGACAGAGACCAAGTTTTCTTCTCAGGACAAATTCAGATATGAAAATTTTAAAAGTTACATCCACAGGCTGGCTCTCACAGCTGCATATGCCTTCTTTATAAGAGAATTTTAGACCAGAAACGTGGAGAGATGCAGAAAAACTGAGAAATTCCATGCAACACACAATCACACTGCTATTTTTGACTTACAGGCAAACTGGTCTCTAATTCTCCTGCTCCAGATAGTTCAATTCACCACCTTTCAAAATATATGTCATGCGTGGAAGAGTGCTTTCGAGCCTACCCTTCTCGGAACTCCAAATCTGATGAGGGAAAGCTCATGTTTCTTTGTTCCAAAACGCTGTGTCATACTTCCTATAGAAGATCCACCCGTTTTCTGTAGAACGCCCTTGCATAGGTGGGTTTAAGAAAAAAATGGCTGAGAAAGCTTGGTTTGCTGCTATGGGGCTGGTATGGAGCTTGTTGCAGCTGCAAGGAATGTGATAAACTGGAAACAACATCGGTGAGAGTTCGATTGGCCAGCCATTATGAAGATTTCCGTTGATGGAGGGTGAGCTGGCCAACTGCACGTTGGCCCCATGTAGACTGTTGGTCCCCACTGTAGTGTAATTATGAACTGTAGTCCTCTGCCTGTAATCACTTACCATTAGTTGCACTGGAGTTTGGAATATCCACAACTGTCTGTGTTTTTTCAAATTTCACGTGAATGACCATACACGTATGCTACGTGATTTTTGGCTGATTGCTAGAGAATTGGAAAAGGAACTTATCGGCTCAATCTTGCTATATTCGTGCTTTAATTCCACCATTCCATTTGTTTAAGCATTTCTTCAATTAGATTCATGCAACAGAGGAACAAGTTTTAGTCACGTACCTGAAAGTCGTGCATGGTTGCTGTGAAGCTGAGATCTTTCATTCGCTGCATGCATTTGATTCTATGGTTGCATGATGGCTTGGCTGATGATTTTTGGTTGTTTTTCTTGTTCAGGTGTCCTCTGGCCAGATGCATGCTTCAGGAGTTCATTTCCAGGCTCAGATCTGCACCTTGAAGCTGCTGCTGCTGAATTTTCACCAGACCAGAACTTATTTTCGCCATTTCTCTCAAACGGTGAACCGGATTGATCTGAAACTTGCTGAGCATGTTCCTATCATCATGATGCACCTCCCATAACAAAATCGTGATCAATGGATGCACGGATTTCGAGAAAAATGGAAAACGGCTGAAGAGTTCAGAGATCGATTTCTCGGAAACCGTGCATCGGAATCGACTTAAACTGCTTGGGTAGGTTACCATCACTCATATGCATATCCCCATGAAACACATTTTGAAACGGATGCACGGATATGGAGAAAATGCAAAAATGGATGATGGAGATGGAGGCTAATTTCTTGGAAACCGTGCACCGGAATTGGCTGAAACTGCTCAGGCATGTTGCCATCACCCTTGTACAATTCCCCATAAAACGGTTTTTCAAATGGATGCATGGTTTTCAAGTTATGGCAAAAACAAATTTTGTTCTAGGTATTTTTGCTTCAAGGCATTTTGCATTTTTGTTGCATGGTATGAAAAATGAATTTGGGTTGTGATGCAGGTATGGAGATGATAGAGGAGGAGTTGGAATATTGCATGAGGACTTCTGAACCCTTGAGGAAGCTACCATGTTCACCAAACAACTTTTTTCAATCCATTTTTAACTTCTTGTAGCTCCTACAGGAACTTCCTGTAGAAAACACAACTTTGAGGAAAGAAGCACAATGACATGAAAAAAAATGATGGAAAATGGGTGAGGGATGGGAACATGGATGCTTGCAAGCATAACCAATAGATTCCAAGCTTTAGATTCCCTTCCAAAATCGAATCTGGCTCGCTTGAAGGTTCTACAGGATGTTTCCTGTAGAAATATAGGACTTCCTCTAGAAGGCCCAAAAACTCCTTTGCCTTTGTTTTGAGTGATCCTCCTGACCTGCAATGTCATTGCTGCAACATGAAATTATTCAATGGAGATTAGCTTTATTTTTCTTTTTCTTTTTCTCTCTTTTTTTTTTTGAAAGACAACTAGGGCGCCTCATGGAGGTTTTCACCCTAATTGCCTGCCCTGGGCACCTCCAAGGGAGGTTTTCACCCATAGATCTTATTCTCTTTTCTCTTTTTTCCCAACCCATTGACCGCCTCATGGAGGTTTTCAATAAATGAGCCAATCTAAGGCGCCTCCGAGGAGGTTTTCACCTTAGATTTCTATTTTCCTCTTTTTTCATTTTTTCTTTTTCTTTTTTCTCTTTTTTTTCTTTTTTTTTTCTTTTTTCTACCCTAACCTACTTGAAAAACAAAATCGTTCTCAAGTATAAGAATACTTCCAATGGAGCCATGTGCACATCGAGATTAGAGACAAGATGATGTGAAGGCTCGAAATGCATGCTTTGACAGGTATCCATATTTCAGAGACAAAACGATCTGACTTTGAAGGGATCAAACATAGCTGAGGAAGAGAGTACCGCTGCAACTTAGTGACGATCTGAAACCATATCTCAATATAGCTCTGATATCCTTGGTTCTTTTGCTGATCTGGATCATGTTTCATGTCACCTTCTAACATGACTTTCTCATCTTCCTCTTTTTGCTGATCTTTCTCTTGAATACATGGAAGATTTGATGGTAACCATGAGGAAGCTCTCTCGATCTCTGATTATGATCTCTTCTCTTCATCAAGTGCAGCCCATGGTTCTTTGATCTCCTCTTTGGAATCTTCTTTTTCCTTTGGTCCTTCAATGTTGTCAATATAATCTCTGTTTTGCAACACTCTTCCTGAGCTTTGGTGAACATCATTGAGCTCAAAAGGAGTCATTTGCACATGTTGTGCCTCAGCTTTGCAATTGGGTTGAGCTACTCCACTGTATGGCTTTGGAAATGGTACAGGTAGTTGAGTGGAGGTGTGAAATTGAGATGGATATGGATGGCATTGTGGTTGGGTAGGCATTTGGGGTTGCCTTGGTGGAGGAGGAGGCGATGGTTGTGGATGAGCAGGTGGTGGAGGAAAATGAGCGGGATGAGAGTTGTACTGGGGCCTCCACTCCTGATAAGGTGCATTCCACTGAGGCTGTGGCTGAGCATAAGAGTGAAATGAATGAGCAACTAGTTGGGCATAATATGGATCTGTGAAGGAACAAGGAGGAGGTGTGAACCAGGAAGGATGAGAAGGGGGACCCCAAGAAGGCATGAAAGTGGCTTGGTAGGGGTCATAATAGGTCTCAGGTGTCCCTTGCAGTTCCTGCTGGTAAGATCTAGGTTCATGTGGCCTCCTTTGGTTCATATAATAGAGTGATTCAGTGGCTCCTTTAACTCTTTGATATGCAACTTTAAGTCCAGGCAAGGAAGGGCACTGATTCGTAGGATGGTATTCTTCACAGATGAAACACACTTCTAGAGAGTGCATTGGACATTCGTTCCTAGGATGCTTTCTAGTGCACCTAGGACAAAAAATGGCCAAAGCCCTCCTGGCTTCTTCTTGCTTCTTTTGGATCCGCAAGGTACCCAGTTGCATGGCAAGAAACTGCCTCATATCACTCTTGAAATCTTCGATCTGATTTGCAAATTCATTCTTGGACAAGGTATTGCTCCCAACATTTCTGCTTGTAGCCATTTGCTCCAAAGGAATGGTTTCTTCTTCTTCTCCCCTTGAGGTTCTTCAAATATGTCTTGTTGTCCACCTAAGGGTTCTTTAATCACAGCCATCGAAGAAGAGAGAGAAGGTTGGCTGTGTGAAGCAGTGGGGGTGTTGTGCAATCATTTTTCTAACTTATCTCTACTCCTACAAGGCATGAAATGAAATATTTTTGGTTGATTTTTGCTTTTTTCTACTTCTACCTGCAAAACTAAAATAGATTGAACTACAACTAACTATCTTGCTAAAATGAAAATGCGAAATTGAAATGAAAGCAGGAAAGGACTAATCTATTTTTCTAAAATGAAATTGCAGGAATGAAATGCTACGCTACGCTTGCGAAATTGAAATGCTAATCTACGCTTGCAGAAATGAAATTGCGGAATTGAAATGCTAATCTATGAAAGCGGGAAAGGCTAATCTACTTTTGCAGAAACGAAATTGCATAATGGAAATGAAATAAACTACTTAGCAGAAGGTTGTAAAGGAAAATAGAAGAAAAGTGGCAATCACCAATACTCTGACGCTTCCCCGGCAACAGCGCCAAAAAGATGGTGGGCTCCAGTATTGTAGCAATAATGCTACAACTCCTGGAACTCCCTTCTTTAATTTTATCAACCCGGTAGTTCGTAACAAACTTGGAAGCGAAGGTGCTGTATGCACAGGTACTAGCTCTTGCCGCAGCTGTCACTTGGTCAGCTGGCACAAGTCCGCTAGGAGCTTAAGCCAACTTCTATGAGCTCTTAGATGAATCTTTTTAATTGATGGATGAAAGCTAACTTGAAGGAAGCTAATCTAATTGCAAAAAGAAACTGAAAGCCAAAAACAAACGCAAACCCTAGCGAACCCTAATTCTACCAGCTAGTCCTACTGACGCAAAGGAGAGCATGCAAACTAATAAAAGAGATGCCATTACTTCTATGAAGGTAAAATACATGTGTCTAGACTACCTCTATCTGAAGAAAACATCTTTTTGTATTTTTGTTTAAGTTGTTGGGATTATCATGCATGTGCTTCTAACTATTTTTTACTGTGCAGAGGTGGATCAAGGAGGAGAAATGCTTGGGAAAGGTTGGGAAGGTTCAGAGAGGGTCTAAGGGGTCCCTAACACCCTTCTAGAGAGTCTCACAAAGTTTGGCTGCCAAGAAACCGTGTTTATGAGCTTCTACAGGAAGTCTGCAGGGGTTCTACAGGATGTTCAGGATTTCTACAGGATGTTCTGTAATTCTTCTACGGGATGTTTCAAATTGGGATTTTGGAGCATGGATGGAGGGAAAAAGATGGAGGAATGAGTATGGATGTGAAATAGGGGTTTGAAGAGGTCTAGGACTTGGGGAATGGAGTTGAGGAGAAGGTGTAGAGGGTGAGATTTGGTCAAGGAGGGATGAGATGATGTTGCCCAAGAAGATGAGAATCATGGCAAAGTAAGTGAATGAGGTAAATGTAAGGTAAGGGTTCTGAGTGAAGGATGAAACAGGTAGGTTGGATGGGGTATGTGCAGGTAAGGAAGGGTAATAGGTACTCTGCAAGTGGTATTTCAAACTGAACACACAAACACTTATAAAACGTATGACCTAGTTACTTTACTCTATTCTGACCTAAGTAACAACAAAAGGAAATGAACAGCAGTTTATTCGAAATGAAATGCATGAACTAACTTATGCCACTAAGAAATCATCAACTGAAGCATTTAAATACTACTAATATCAGCATCTACAAAAGAGGATTCCAACACTAAGAATTGCATGGCAAAGCAAAACAACGTTTTTGTTGGCAGCAAAGTCACATTGGTCCCAGCTCATGATTCCACTGAGGGGGAGGTGAGATCCAAGGTGTTTGGTAGCCTTTTTCTTGTTATTATCCTACCAATCTATTCTAACCATGAGAAGCTACTTTAACCATCAAAAGAAATCTAAATAACAAAGCAAGATTTAAATCCAAATAGCAGATTTTATTCTAAGAATGCAGCAAACACACATAAATATAAACAAAGGAGCTATTGGGCGCTTGAGATGGGCCCAACCCCAAGAGCTACAGCCTCCTAAGAGAGATTTAGAGCTGGTGCAAAGCTGGATTCATCTTTATTGATCAAGAAATGAAGAGTTACATCAAAACTGTCCACAAGGAGAGCTTGAGAATGAGCTGAAAGCAAAGCTAATCTATTGCCTAAAAATCGAACTACAAAATGAGTACAACAAGACTATGAAATGACTAACTACCAGCTACCAAATGACTAACCACTAGCTAACCAAAATGAGGCCCTAAGCCTTCTTATTTATACAAATTGAGGATCCAACAGTCCTCCTAAACTTTAGGGACTCGGCTGCCCAAAACTTGTAGTTAACAACAGTCCTACTTGACTTGCTTGGCTGCCCTTGTGCTAATTGATTTGGTGGCCTCTGAACTCCGAGCTGATGGTGGAGAATTCGAGGTAAGGACCCATAAATGAAGGGGACACCTTCCTACAAATCCTCTCCTTTGTTCTCCCACGAATTTGGCTGCCAAGTGCTCATTAAGACCTTCAATTTTGTCTCCAAGTTGACCAAAAAGGGTACACAAAGCACCCATTAGACTTGTTGGCATAATGACTAACCAAATTCACTCTATTAGCATAAATATAATCAAAAACATGCAATAAACTAATGAGAATGGTGGATTAAGTCGAATTAGGAGGTTGAATGAGCCCAAATAATTATCCATTTTTGGGGCTCATCAGCTGGACACCAAACTCACGAAGTCCACAGCCTTCCATCCTCAAATTGATGGCCAGACAGAGGTTGTCAATAGGATGATTGTGTAGAAATTTTGAATAATTTAACACATATTCACAGAGATTATCCTGATCATACAATTATAAGCAGAACATGTATAGTACATAATCTCCTCTACGTTGATCATCAATTTACAGAAGCAGAAACATTCACAGGCACACATAGAAGCATCAATCAAACTCATTAACACAGTATGTATCCCAGGGAAAGCATCTCGCTAAAAACCCCACACTATCTGTATATTATATTGATTGAATCATGTAACATTACAAAGCATAATACTTCTCACAAGTATCTCCACCTCTGTTACACACAATACAGCTCAGATTTGATCTCCAAATCTCTTCCACTACGTGCCTGCCTCCACTGCTCAATACCTGCTCAAGAACTGATGAGAATAGCTTCCCAAACTCGTTTTTCACCTGAAAAATAGTCACTCACTCTTTGTGGATGTGAGCAAAGGCTAAAATGTGGGCCAAATACGTGAGCAAACTCATTGGCATACTCAATCCCTTGATTGTACAAGATCTGATGCACAACTATAGTCACAACTGATAGCAATATGATTCTCTACCACTTGTCCCTGTTGAACTGAACATGCAGTGACATGCAACTGAGTTAACTGATGTATTCTTTAGTTGTATTATGAGTTAATAATTAGTTTAACAACTCATCATTAGTCTATCTGCAGTTAGACTAACTACAACTAGTTTAACTAAGTCAAACTGAACACAACTCCATCAACTATACCTCCAGTCCACTAAACTCAACTCACTTGAGTTCTAACTGAAGTCATGCATGCAACAACTCAACTGACTCATAAGAAAAGCATATTTCCTTCTGACAGCTGCATGTGCCACCTCTGTAGCTCAAACTGAAGTGTTCCAAGAGAATAAGATCAAGTTTATAGTCCAAATATTATTGTGAGATAATAATATTTGACTTTTCTATTTTTGACAGCCAGTCTAAAAATAGACTTTGATCACTCACACTGTGACCACTCACACTGTGATCACTCACACTTTCATAAAAAATAGAAGTCCATCTATTTTTCCCAACTTGATCAATCATCCATAAACATAGACATGATCCATATGTCTAAAAATAGACATAGTCTAAAAATAGACTTGCGCAAAAAATAGCCTGCGGGCCCACTTAGTGAAGGCGACTCTTTTCACTAAGCTCCATCATCTTGTTGCAATCTCAACAAGAATTTCTTGTTGCACACTTTTCAACACTCCCTCTCAACAAGAAAGGCTTCCTCTGAAACCTGATCCTGTAACTCTGGAATGTTCTCCATGCAACACATCTGGCCGGTCCACTTGCTCTGTCATCAAAGTCTCTGACTACTATTGCCTCTGTCGACTGAAACTCTGCATCTCTGTGCTCTTCAGTATCTGACTGCTCTAGCCTCTGTCACTTTGATCTCTGACTGCATCCGTGCTGCTGCTGGTTCTATCTCCCAGCATTGCATCCGCACTGCACCTCCCAACTGACCTCCCTGTTGGGATAGAAACATCCTCTGATGCTGAAGCTCTACCTGCTGCTGACAAGTGCTCCCTCTCTGACATCTGCGCTACTGCAACATCTCCATGCATCTCGCACCATTGCACACCTCTCTGTGCCACCTAGCACTGTGCAAAACACTTGTGCCTCTCGCATTGCTACAGCCTGCTAGCTATGCGCTGTCCTGGGATTCCCTGCACTGTCGCTCTCTCTGCCGCTCCATCCGCATCTGTCTCTACCCAATCAGTCAGTTCCTGCTACTACACATCGGGGCTCCCGTAGCAAGGTCTCATCCAAGAGGTTGGGTACCTCAAGGATCTTGCCCCTCCTCCTTGGGACAATCAATCGACATCACCCCACCTCCTACCTTGAGGTATGGCTGCATGCGATCCCTCAGCCCACCTGGCTTGAAGTTTCCCCCTACTGGAGGTCTCTGGATGAGTAGATGTCTCTACTCGATCTCCTTTCAGCTTCCCCTGTTGTGGCTCCTCCACAACCTCCTGAAGCTGCTGCACCAATCGTGGCTCCTCCAAAATCGTCTGAGACTTCTTCTGGCTCTGCATGTTGAGAGGTAATATACGCTCCCTCTCAACCACCAAGTCTCCATCAGTTGCCTTGCTGCTCAAGGCTTTACATGCATCTTGAACCTCAAGAGCATACAGGTTCTTGACCCGTGAACCAATCTTCTTCACCTGTCTGGTGATGATGTGTCTAAGGAAAACCTTTCCCTTACTGAAGACTACATCATAGCCTCTGTCTTCCAGCATCGCGATCGACACCAAGTTTCTCTTCAGTCCTGGTACATACTTGACATCGGTCAAGGTAAGGCGAGCTCCATGCTCCCTCTGAAAAATAACCGTGCCTACACGTGAGACACTATACTTCTCATCATTACCCATCCCTATGAGTATCTGGAGATCTTTCTCCTCCAAAGTACTGAACAAACTTTTGTCACCGGTCATGTGGAAAGAAGCTCCACTGTCAAGAAACCAACCACTTCCCACCATGGATGAAACCATGCATGCGAAGAGTGTGAAGTCCAACTCAAACTGTGAAGCAAGTGAGGCTGCCTCACCTTCAGATCCTTCCCCGGATCCCTTCTTGGACTTCTTCTTTGGGCAATTAGTAGCATAATGACCCAACTCATGACAACGAAAGCATCTCATCTTCGCCTTGTCAACCTTCTTCCCATCATTGGAAGAACTGGATTCAGAAAGAGAAACCTTCCCCTTCCCCTTCTTCGCCTTACTCGCTAAGGCACAGTTCTCCTCATCCTGCATGGATGAAGAACCGTCTCTGGTGCTCCGTCTAATCTCCTCCTGCATCAAATCCGACCATGGTCGTTCCCAATTTGGCAGTTTCTCCCTTCCATTCACCGAGTCCTGGTAGCTATGCCAACTCTTAGGAAGGTCAAGGTGTCCTAGACTCACCATCCTCATCATCAACAATAACCCCCACACTTCCCAGCTCATCTCGACACTGAGTGAACCTCGTGAGATACTGGGGCATACTATCTCCATTCTCACACTGAATGTTTCTGAGTTTTATCTCTTGCTTTGGAATTAAATTCGAATTTCACCAGCACAAAACTCAACCACTTCCGATCTAGAATTCGTGAGAACAAATTATTTCTTGTACAGAGATCGACTGTATGGGCATTCACCGGATATCTCACCTTCCAAAAGAAGGATGAATCCAGAGGCTACCTGGCCCGATTACAGACTCTGCCTGAAGAAATAGAATGTAACCACTTCCTGAATAGTAGATCTGATGATCAATCCTCGCTTGATATCCTGTAAAAATCTCTTCTACAAATCAAGTTGCTCTGATACCATGTAGAAACTTTTTCTACAATTATCTAGCTCTGATACCATGTAGAAATTTTGAATAATTTAACATATATTCACAGAGATTATCCTGATCATACAATTATAAGCGGAACATGTATAATGCATAATCTCCTCTACGTTGATCACCAATTTACAGAAGCAGAAACATTCACAGGCACACATAGAAGCATCAATCAAACTCATTAACACAGTATGTATCCCGGGGAAAGCATCTCGCT
The DNA here is from genome assembly GCA_031772625.1 of Pinus tabuliformis. NCBI lineage: Eukaryota > Viridiplantae > Streptophyta > Pinopsida > Pinales > Pinaceae > Pinus > Pinus tabuliformis. The sequence continues at coordinate 687,386,996 of CM062817.1, read as the reverse complement.
AAAAACCCCACACTATCTATATATTATATTGATTGAATCATGTAACATTACAAAGCATAATACTTCTCACAAGTATCTCCACCTCTGTTACACACAATACAGCTCAGATTTGATCTCCAAATCTCTTCCACTGCTTGCCTGCCTCCACTGATCAATACCTGCTCAAGAACTGATGAGAATAGCTTCCCAAACTCGTTTTTCACCTGAAAAATAGTCACTCACTCTTTGTGGACGTGAGCAAAGGCTAAAATGTGGGCCAAATACGTGAGCAAACTCATTGGCATACTCAATCCCTTGATTGTGCAAGATCTGATGCACAACTATAGTCACAACTAATAGCAATCTGATTCTCTACGACTTGTCCCTGTTGAACTGAACATGCACTGACATGCAACTGAGTTAACTGATGTATTCTTTAGTTGTATTATGAGTTAATAATTAGTTTAACAACTCATCATTAGTCTATATGCAGTTAGACTAACTACAACTAGTTTAACTAAGTCAAACTGAACACAACTCCATCAACTGTACCTCCAGTCCACTAAACTCAACTCACTTGAGTTCTAACTGAAGTCATGCATGCAACAACTCAACTGACTCATAAGAAAAGCGTATTTCCTTCTGACAGCTGCATGTGCCACCTCTGTAGCTCAAACTGAAGTGCTCCAAGAGAATAAGATCAAGTTTATAGTCCAAATATTATTGTGAGATAATAATATTTGACTTTTCTATTTTTGAAAGCCAGTATAAAAATAGACTTTGATCACTCACACTGTGATCACTCACACTTTCATCAAAAATAGAAGTCCATCTATTTTTCCCAACTTGATCAATCATCCATAAACATAGACATGATCCATATGTCTAAAAATAGACATAGTCTAAAAATAGACTTGCGCCAAAAATAGCCTGCGGGCCCACTTAGTGAAGGCGACTCTTTTCACTAAGCTCCATCATCTTGTTGCAATCTCAACAAGAATTTCTTGTTGCACACTTTTCAACAGATTGTGCACATTCTGCGCATGTATAACTCAAAGCATCCACGCACATGGGACGAGAGCCTCCCCTATGTTCAACACAGCTACAATCGAGCTGTTCACAACTCCACTGGCCATAGCCCTTTTCAGGTGGGTTTGGGATTCCAGCCACTATGCCCCATTGATGTGGCCATGCCACTTGCAGCTACTCACATGAATTCAGCTCATGTCTAGTCCGAAACGGATAAGGCCACCAGCTTCATTGAGCGCATCCAACATATTCGCCAGCAGGTCCATGACATTCTTGAGAAATCAAATGCCAAGTACAAGTAGCGACATGATCAACATCGGGTGCCACACAAGTTTTAGGTGGGTGACAAAGTCTGGTTGCATTTGCAAAAGGAACGCCTTGCTGGAGCCTATCGGAAATTGAGACCACTCCGATATGGTCCTTACACCATTACTAAGGCTATGGGAGACAATGCATTTGAGCTCAGCATTCCCCCATTCCTTGGCCTGCACCCAGTGTTCAATGTGGATCGCCTTCGGCCATACTTTCCACCATTGCTAGACACATCCGACATTGCAGAACAACTCAAACCCACAGCATTAAATCCAGATTGCATGGAACAAGCTGCAACTGATCGGATCATGGACACACAGATCAAGAACACTGGCCAACAGAATATCCAACTGTATCGAGTTGTCAAAGCAGGCCAACTCCTTCAGCAAGGCAAGTGGCTCACCAGGGAACAAGTTCAACAAAAGTTTCCTCATCTCATGGAGGAGCTCAACACAATGGGGACCATTGCTTCCTAAGGGGGAGGAATGATCCAGGTGGATATTGGTGGCCACCTGCCAAGTCCACCTGGACCCCCACCATTGTCTTTCTCATCATTTTCAGTTTCCTTAATTGTAGCACAACTTACTATTTTTAGCAGTTTTTCGGGTCCTGAACTTCCGGAGCCGTTTTGAGGAGACCGTTTTGATGTTGGCCAACAATGATAGTGCTCGGATAGATCTTTCTAATGAGCTATTGTACGCGTCAAATGGAGATCATATGCCAAAGTTACGACCCCAGGAAGTTGATGTACCAACTTACCCCCAAACGGGGCCCACAATTTGGCGTTTCATCTCCTAGGGTTAGGGTTTGGAATGTTAAGGGTTTTCCATTGTTTCTCAACAATAAATAGGCCTTCGAGCCTCATTGTAACACAGTTCAGAGGCATGTAGCCATCACATCTCTTCTCAGAGATAAGCTACCATCGCCCTAGCTAGTTTATTTCCATTTCTGGTTGTAAGCATATTTCAGTATTTTCCATTAATGAAATGAAGTATTATTTCCACTGCATCTTTGTGTATATGGTTATCTCTATAATTTGTTGCGTTCCTGTTTAAATCTGGATCAACTTTCCAACCGTTCTGAGCTGCTAGTGAAAAGAGTGTCCGGATGGTGGTCCATTTTGCTATGGGGGCAAAAGTTTCCTCATAATCGACCCCTTCCTTATGTGCAAAACCTTTTGCCACAAGCCTAGCTTTGTGCTTGTCAAGTGAGCCATCAGCTTTGTACTTGTTCTTGTAGACCCACTTGTAGCCTATTGGTTTGGTTCCAAATGGAGGATCAACCAGCTTCCAAGTGCCATTCTTTATGAGGGCATCATACTCCTTTTGCATCACTTCTTTCCATTCATAATGAGAAGCAGCTTCTTTGAAGGAAGTTGGTTCAAAATCTGTAGACAAGTTCAATTCACAATCATAAGTAACATCCATATCAACAGGTGAATTAGAGTCATCTACATCACCTCCATTTTGTTGGTTTGAATTTCTGGTTCCTGTTTTTCAATTTCATCAGGATGAACACTTTCAAGTGTCTTTGTCAGCCACTTTGGGGGACCTTTCTAAGATGGTCCAGGCTGCTCTGTTGATTGAGTTGGGACTGAATCAAGATTGAGTCTCCCAATTCTATCAATTACATCACTTAAAGCATCATCCATTGTTGGAGTTTCATTCGGGGGAGAGTGTTCTTCAGAAGAAGATTCCACATGTTGATCTAGTATAGGAATCCCCCCTTCAAGATGTGGAATCTGATTATCAAATTCTTGAAATGATTTTGTTTTTGCGAATTTATCCAAGCGATCAAGTTGCCGCTCAACAACATTGTTAGATTTGGATGATTCAAGAAAAATCACATCTCTAGATACAACAAACTTTTTATTTACTTCATCATAGAGGCGGTATGCTTTGGAGGTGTTTGAATACCCCAGGAAGATACACTTATGACTTCTAGCACCAAGTTTGTTTCTATGTCCCTTTGGTATCAAAGCATAACCGGTGGAACCAAAGATCCTGAGATGTTTTACTGAAGGAACATGTCCATACCATAATTCATAAGGAGTCTTGTTTCTTATAGCATTAGATGGACATCTATTCTTTATATATGCAGCACACAGAACAACATCAGCCCAAAACATTATCTTTACATTTTTGAAGAAAAGCATGGATCGTACCATATTCAAGATTGTTCTATTCATTCTTTCAGCTACACCATTCTGTTGGGGATTATAAGGCACAATTGTTTGATGTTTGATCCCATGTTGGCGAAGATAGTTTTCAAATTCATTTGATGTATATTCTTTTCCATTATCAGTGCGAATAGACCCAATATGAGATTGTGCATCATTTTCAATCCACTTATGAAAATTCTTGAATGTTTGAAAGGCATCAGATTTGTTCTTCAATAAATAAACCCAACACATTCTGGTGTAATCATCAATAAATGTCATGATATATTTATTTCCATTTGCAGAAGGAACAGGCATTGGACCACATAAATCTGAATAAATGAGTTCAAGCTTCCTATGTGCTCTTGAATGTGAATCATGAAAATACTGTTTTCTATGCTTTCCTAGAATGCAAGCATCACATTGCTTATGTTTCCTAGGAATTGTAGGCAAACCAGCAACACCATTTTTCTTCAATAAGCAGAGACTGTCATAGTTTAAATGTCCAAATCTAGCATGCCATAATAAACTTGATGGAAGTGTACCTTCTTCATGATGAGAAATATATGAGAAATGTTGTGCATGAGCAGAGGTTCCTTGCAGTTTGAGAAGCCTTTCTTCTTCTATTCCCCTCATGACAAGTGAGTGGTCAGAAGCTTTTCTTACCTCAAGCTCGCCATCAAACATATGAATGGAGTGACCTTGCTGGCGGATGTGGACCAAGGACAACAAGTTTCTCTTGAGCTATGGGAGATATAGAACATGATCCAGAAGAAAGTCTGGAAGACCAGACTGTTTAAGCCTGATTGTGCCAAGCCCTGATCGCTTGATTTTTGACTGATCTGCAAAGTATACTGCTCCATCAACATTATCAGTGAAATCTTCAAAAAAATATTTTCTATGAGTCATATGACAGGTTGCTCCTGAATCAAGCAACCAATCATTTTTCGAAGAAGCAAGTGAAGCATTAAACAAATCTTCATTTACTCCAATGTTACATTGTGCCTCAATATAGTGAGTGGATTCAGGTGATTTACCTTTGTCTGTATCATCAGTTTTACCTTTCTGCTGGTTTCTTTTCTGCTCAATTTTGTCCCATGGTAGCTTGCATGTAGAAGCATCATGTGATCCATTTCTTTTGCAGCGAATGCAATGAAGATATGCCTTTTCTCCTTGAGAATGTCTGCCCCCCTGCCTCTAAAATATCTTCGTCCACCTCTTCCTCTTGTAGAGTCTTGAGCAGGATGCTTTTCTTTATGAGCAAGGCACACAGTCTCTTCAGAAGATTCAGGGGCTGTCTTCTTTCTGAAAGCTTTCTCTCTTTCAGCAAACTTTTTCACAAGAGAGTCAAATGTTATATCTTTAAGATTTCCATTTTCTCGCAATGACTCAAGATAGTTGGAGTAAGTAGGATAAAGTGCCTTGAGAAAAGCAATAAGAGGAATATCCAATTCAACCTTAGTGGATTTGATATCATGCATTATAGAGTTTACTTCAAATGCAAGAGTAAGAGGATCATTATTTTGTAGTTCAAGAGTGAAGAGTTTAATCATGAGTTGGACTACTTCAAGTGCAGAATGTGAGTCATAGAGTTCTTTCAGCTTTTGTAGGGCTTCAAAGGCAGTTGAATATGACGAAATATGGCGACTCACCTCTTCATTTACAGATGCTGTGATTAATGCATAAGCTTTGCTGTTCTTGTTTTCCCAAATGACGAGTTCTTTCTCTGAGGTAGGCTGTACTGGGTCATTGTCTCCTTCTCCGACACACACTCCTTTCCACAACTCATTGAAGATGAGGGTGTGTTTTATCATCCGGGACCATTCAGGATAGTTCTCCTTGCCAGTGAGAACTATTCCTACCATAGAGATGATTGAATGCATTCTGTAAAAAAAAAACTTCTACTGATAGAAAAAAATACTTCTGCTGATATACAGTGAAATTGTACTCAAAAGGGCAAAAAGATTTCAAATTCTTTATGCACTATGTTTTCTTCAAATGTCTCCAAAATTTATAAAATATCCTCATATAATATTTCCATATCACCTCCCCTTTTATTTTCTTTTAAGCAAGAGCTCCACGCACACATGAAAACCATTCAATATATATATCATTCAATATATATACCATAGACCACTCGCTGGACCTATTCAAATGCAGTTCATAGGCGGTGTATATTACTTAATAAAGCCACACTTTAAATATTGTTTCAATTGCACGGTGCTGAACTATTCAAATAGCGTTCATTCCATAGTTCACAATACTCAAAACGCTCTGTCATATATATTGACCAGACTTTTAAAATAGAGACAGACATTAAAATACATCGGGCATGGTTAATAGAACATCCACAGAGCGTTATGTTGTAATCGACCTCTTTTTAGCAGTTTGCAATACCACGGAGTGCAACACGAATATGCTGCGACCGGGCCCCTCTCACAACAAACTCGAATATTACGCTGCCGCTGCACAGAGCAGCCACACCATTACGCAGAAGGTATTGTGCAACTGGACAACGCAGAGATTGTGATACAGATCTCAGCTCGACAAGCATAACTGATGCTTGGGATCATAGATTCTATCAAAAAACGTCATTAGTTCCACGCACTGAAACGTACTATCTATATTATCTATTTTACTTACAAGAGAAGAACATACTCACTCGCCATTTTCCACATGAAGAAGCTCGGTCTCTGTCGTTGGATTTGATTGGTATGAGGTGCCATTAACGGTGATTGATTGACAGTTTCCTTCATATTCATCCCAGCTGAAACAATCAGTTTTTCTCTTTCAACATGATCAGCCTTTGTTCGTTCTTCCATCGACTTCTGAGAAGCAGACTTTCATCATTCAACGTTTCAATAGTGAGTTTGCAGCAGAGGCAGTGCTGGAAAGGCAGCGCGTTATGGACAAAGATGAGTTTGTAGAGAATATGAAATGGTTTTGGAGTCTGAGCGCATTCAAATGAACAGGGCACAAAAAAATCATAAATAGAATATGTCAAGGTAGCGCAGGTGTGGCAGACAGAACGTAGGTATGGCAGATAGAATTATAGAGAGAGCAATGGAGCAGATCAAGAGTTACAAAGACATAAAGGGTAAACAGGGAACCTGGCTCTGATACCATGTCAGGCCAGGCAGTAACTCTCCAAAGGCAGTAAAACTGATTCGTCTATTATTCCATAGGTAGGTTATTGTTATATACAATAGGAGTGATTGTTCAGTTCATCTCCCGATGACTGTTCACATTCCTAATTTATTTATTTACAAATTCCCCAATCATGAAGATTAGGTGTCAACAAGGTTGTTCAATATAAACTTCTTAATCAATTTTTCCATTAAGAAAAGTTGTCTTCCAGCCCATTTGATGTATGTTCCATCCCATAGAATCTGCAATAAAGATGAGAGTCCTAATTTTTGTATTTTTGGTTGTAGGAGAAAAGGTTTCATCATAGTCAACTGCCTCTTGTTGAGAGAATCCTCTAGTCACAAATTTTTCCTTGTATTTGTAGATGCTCCCTATTACTGCTCAAACTAGCAAGGGATCTAAAGGGGGATTCTCTAAGGGAAAATGCTAGACCAAGGGAAACAATGGAGTCTTAGCCCATTGTCACCTCAGCTAAGGCTCCCTTCTATTTACAGACTTTCACCGATGGGAGGAGACCCGATATGTATGGAGTCACCAATGAGTAACAAGTCAATGGATATGAGTGACCCAAACCCTTTTCGAGAAGGTTTTGAAGAATGGGGCTTACTTGCTTTCTAAGCAAGGGACTATGTGCTTCTAAGGAAAGGAGGAGGATTTTAGGGGTTAGGTGTATGAGAATAGACTTTGAAAGGAGTTTCCCACACCCTAAATCCTTGTTAAAGTTGGTATCCCGGATGGTTCTTGAAGAATAGTCCTTTGAAGGAGTGGGACCACACGGGGCCAAGTGGACCCGGTCTAGGGTATGAGGGAAGTATGAAATAATCAATGATTTTCTTACCCTAGACAAGGTGGGAAATATCAAAGAAAGTGTTTGACTCAATGATGTTTTGACCCTAGGAATTGCTAGCCTTGAGGATGGTAGGGCAAGTTTTCCTCCCAGAACTAGGGCTTAACTTTTCTCTCAACTCCACCGCCAGAATGTCTTCAAATCTGGAGGAGGGCTAGAAGAGAGGCCAGCATAGGAGACCCTAGGAGATTGAACTTTTTTAGTGGCTAACTTGCTAGGAAATTGATGCCCTAGGCACCCCAATGTGGCTATAATTGGGAAAAGGTGAAAGAATGGGAGTTTTGGTGATCACCCTTGGTAGATCAATACCTTAGTACTTGGGAGAATGGATCCTATGTTGATTATGTGTAATATTTCTTGGTTTCTAGTCAAGGAGGCCTCAAAATTGCTTCACAAACCCTCTAGGTCAAGTGAAAGTAGTCTCACAGCTTTTATACTTCAAATGCACAAAAGGAGATTTCACTCATACTACAAGGGCCAGTGCATGGAGAGAACGTTATTATAGAGACAATCCCACAATATTAAGCAACAATTTGCATGCAGCAATTAGCCTTGAAACAACGAAAATCTCATCCAACATATATGAAAAAGTAAAAATAATAGCATCAACAATTTCATACGTACAGTGCAATAGAGTATATCCAACCATTCAAAAATGACAAGAACGAAGCTCCAAGAGAAGATAAACCAATAAGCATACATCAAAATTCATCCATAAATGCTCCAATTCGTCCTCCAACAAAAAGTGTGAAATTCTCTAAAGAAGGGAGAGTTCCAATCTAAAGTGATAATGAGAAATGGTCTCACCTCACTTGTATTTATACACATCTAAGGAGTTTGAATTAGCCTCTTTGGCCAACATAAGCCCCAAAAATAAAATAATGTGCTAATAATACAACCTTTTGGTGACAAGCCCACCAAACTAGCTCACAAATGAAAAAGTAAGCCTCCCAAGAGGAAAAATAATAATTTATGCATGTTGTAGGGCCCTCTAAGAGGCCTAATGAGGTCCATGGGTGCCACAACTAAGAATAGGACACTCAAAAGAAGTAGACAAGGGGTTGGGTCCTTGTAATAACGTGCGGTGCTCCAAATGACTTTGGGGGCACACAAGTGTCCTCATGGGTCTCCAAACAAATCAAAGATGGTTGTAGGCTTCCCTCAAGGGCAAGGATGATAATGTAGGAGATGCCACATCATCTTAAAAGTCATGGATCATTTTCCAAGTGTATGGTGTAGATCTAGGGTCAGTTGGGTATGATGGATCATGTGCATCCTCCTCGTCCAATAAGTGAACCATGACCAATCTCTGAATGGTTGTAGGGATCCATGAAGTTAAATTTGCCATTGTGGAGGTCCATGGCTCTCAATGCACACCCTATATGTGTCACTATAGCCCTCTAGAGGATTAGGACCCTGTATAGGGAGACCAAACCCCAAATGGAAACCATATGCAATCCTGCATAAGATCCAATGTGTCCCCTAGGCTTCCGATACAAAAAGTCATTAGAGAAATCAAGTAAATGAGCTTACCTAATCATGGACCACAGGTGGGGACTTCATAATGGCCTTCCTTTCCATAATGGGCTTTGAGGTGTGCCAATGTCTCCTAAATTCCTAATGGGGTTAACTAATATCCTATTAGGTGGTTTCTACCTCTAAAGGGGATAATATAGTCAAGGTACATTCGTAAAAATGTGGTGGCATATGACATATAGGTGGATGATGTAAGGGATGAGAAGGGGCAACCCCAGGTCACATGTTGCGGTACAAGGGTAGCTAGTAAGAGGGAAGTCAATACATAGGTTTATAATGTGTAGGAGAGAGAAATCATGGTAAATGAGGTGCCCTGACCTTGATTTTTTCACCCTCCTTTATATTCCTTTTGCCTTTTAATGATTTTCTTTGATTAACTGCTCTAGGCTCAAAGGGTTAGAGCATGATGTACAAGATATAGCAGTGAATTCCCCCTCTAAGGTGGGGTGGTTCATTGCCCACTAGGGGTTCTGACAATCATGGTTCCTGTAGATGAAGAAGGCTCATAGAACATATTGGAACCAGGGTGATGGCCATGATGATGAGGTAGAGCTCATGCATTGGCTTTTTCCCATGTGCTAAATGTTTTTTTCCCAACTATATTTTGCATTTTGTGGTAATTTTCCTATTGAATGTGGCCATTTATGCTTTTTACTTTCTTTTTATTTGCTTCAACCTTTGGGCTTCATTCCAAGCCATGACCCAAGGTGTGGTCAAGGGGAAGGGCTGAGTTGACCCTTTGTGGACCCGATGGAGGAATGTGGACCTAGGTGGGAGAAATGATGGATGGGTAATAATGAGTGGAAAGAGGATAACCTAAGCGGATAAGGGAGTGGGATCACTCAACCAAAATTGGGGTTTCCCATGAAATACCATCCCTGAAACCAAATGGTCAGTAAAAGAGATCCCACGGGACTAGAATCCAAGGTTAATTCCTAAAAGGGGTCTAGGGGATAGAAGCACAGACATAGCCCATTCCTTCCGCCAAATCCCCCCGTTAATCCACACCCATAAGTGTCCATGATAAGAAAACTACAATACTCAATTTCAAAATGACAAGGCATACCTTTAGATTCAGGAGGCCCGCCTTCAAACATATGATCATGGAAATGGGCTAGGGATGACATGGCTGGCTCAAGTGGCAAATAAATGGCGCAATGAGCTATTTGATGGCTACGAGGGGTTGTTGGTTGCTAGCTGAGGACCATCTTGGAGAAAAAATTTCTCCTAGGGATATTACCCACAAAGTGGTGGGTAACATCTAGCTCTAACTGGGACGTGATCTCTCGAAGAAGTGGGTGAAGATACTCAAACGAGAGGTCATGAAAACTCCAACAATCTCTTGGCTACCGAAGACCTGTCACCTGCACATATAATAGATGGAAAAACATGGGGCAATATGATTTTGTGGCATCTCATGATCCAGGCCATAAATCAACATAAAATAATATATGCAAATTTTAATTAAGATGCATCTAATGTGCCATGAGAAATATCATATGATGTTAGTTCTAATGATAAAATGAATATCCAATGCATCCTACCCTAACATGCATATAGTAAGGCTAATACTAAGTATAATCATAAAGCCAATGCAACCAACATATCATCACATCAATATACATATGCTTGCCAGTATGATTACTCACGTAGAAAACCCTAAATTGAATGTGGACATAGCCACATGGAAGATGAAGCAGGTGGGAGGCAGGAAAATATGATCTCCATTTGAGGTAGAGGGAGGCCCTAGGAGAAAGGAAACTAGTCATTCTAGAGGTCTAGGGCTCTCCTTCTAGGTGAAAAATGGAGGAATGAATGATCACTCTTGAAAACTCCTCATCAAAATCATTGCTCTTAATATCATGATTTGAGGATGTCACATGGTTGTGATGAGAGGGGAATAGAGGGGGAGAGAAAGAAGGAGTGCAACAAATAGTCTCTCAATTTAATGGTCACAACAAGGAGGGGAGGTCGCGGAGTGATCATAATCCTAAGGATGGATTGAAGGGGATAAAGTATATTCAATGAAGGGTTCTTCCTTGAAACCATATTTAGAAAGGGGAAAAGGGGCATTGTCATTGGAGGTCCTATCAAGAAAGATGAGGGAATTACTTGAGGAAGACTCAATGTGATAAACAAGAGGGAAAGGCAAAGGGGAGGGCGAAGTGTCATATTCAATGGGATTTCCTTCCCCACAATTTAAAGGCTCAGGTGATTTGAATACATAGTCATGAGGTGGGTAAGTGGGAGCCTCGTTGCATTCCTCATTATAAGAATCAAAGATTGAGCTTTCATTAAAAGGATAGTTAGTCACTTCCATCAAAGTTTGTCCTTCTTCATGCAAGTGAAAATAATAATTCTCCTTCTGAGAGGTATTGATGGAGATGTCATCATAAATAATGTAAGGGAGAAAAGGAGGACCGGTCTCAGCCTCATCTTCCTTTTTGATGTCATAAATAGGAGAACAGTCAAATTGAGGACCAACAACTTCCCATTTTTCCTTGTTAATATGGAAATAATATTCAATATCCTCTAAGGGGAAATGGGACCACCGTCCCCAAGTTTCTCAAAAAGAGAGTCATTGGGAGTACTATCCTTGAGAAAGATAAGGTTAGTCTCAAATTTACTTTACATAGACTCATTTTTCTTAATACACATGTTCTCAAATCCATTTGGTTCGTCATGTGGACCTAACGAAAATTGCTCGTCACCTAGATTAGTCAAGATTTCACCAACCCCATTTCCCAAGGTTTTGTCACATGTAACCGGAGGAGGGTTCTCTTCAAACACTAAAGGGGGACCTAAGGCATCTTCCACACCTTTACCAAGATTCTTTTCAGGATTATTCCTTTCATCGCGTAACTTTGCGTCAGAGGGTTATGTACAAGCCGTCCATTCTTCATGAGGGATGCCACCCCATATTTTTAATCATAAATATTCAAAATATTCACAATTAGTGGAAATATCATGGGGAGGCTATCATACAAATATTTAGCTCGACCTACAAATGATAATGCCAACAATCTCATGGTTGTTCCCTCATTTTCAATCCCTATGTGGGCTAAAGCCCAAGCAAATTTGTCAATATAGACATTGGGATCTTGATTAAGACTTCCTTTGAATTTAGGCATCAAACCTCTCACACATTTCTTGATGTCAGTGTGATCTAGAGCTTCTTTAGGACTAAGGGAATCATAGGGAGAAGGCAGGAGCTCGAAATGGTCCATTTCTTAGTATTTTTACACATTAGAATTGGAAATGGAGTCGTCAGGGTAAATGTAGGTTCCTTGGTAGATGCTTTCTTCACCCTACAAGCATTAACTCTGAAGTTCAATGAACAATTAGGGATTTGTTATTTCAATATAGTTTCCAATAATGATTTGTTAATAATATGTTGTATGGAGAACAAAACACACATTTCGTGTCCCTGACAACAACGCCAAAATGTTACTGCTCAAACTATCAAGGTACCTAAAGGGAGAATCCCTAAGGTAAAATGCTAGACCAAGGGCAACAATGGAGTCTTAGCCCACTGTCACCTCAGCTAAGGCTCCCTTCTATTTATGTACTTTCACCAATGGGAGGACACTCGATATGTTTGGAGTCACCAACGAGTAACAATTCAATGGACATGAGTGACCTAAACCCTTTCCAAGAAGGTTTTGAAGAATGGGGCTTACTTGATTTCTAAGCAACAAACTATGTGCTTCTAAGAAAAGGATTAGGATTTTGGGGATTAGGTGTATGATAATAGACTTTGAAAGGATTTTCACACACCCTAAATCTTTATTAAAGTTGGTATCCTAGATGGTTCTTAAAGAATGGTCCTTTAAAGGAGTGGGACCACGTGGGGCCAAGTGGACCCAGTCTAGGGTATGAGGAAAGTATGAAATAATCAATGATTTTCTTACCCTAGACAAGGTGGGAAAGATCAAAGAAAGTATTTGACTCAATGATGTTGTTTTGACCCTGGGAATTGCTAGCCTTGGGGATAGCAGGGCAAGTTTTAGTCCTAGAGCTATGGCTTGAATTTTCTCCCAACTCCACCGTCAGAATATCTTCAAATCTATAAGAGGTTTAGAAGAGATGCCATCGCAGGAGACCCTAGGAAATCTAACTTTTTCAGTGGCTAACTTGATAGGAAATTGATGCCCTAGGCACCCCAATGTGGCTAGACTTGGGAGAAGGTGAAAGAATAGGAGTTTTGGTGACCACCCTTGGTAGATCAGTGCCTTAGTACTTGGGAGAATGGATTTTATGTTTATTATGTGTAATATTTCTTGGTTTCCATTGAAGGAGGCCTCAAAATTGCTTCACAACCCTCTAGGTCAAGTGAAAGAAATCTCACAACTTTTATATTTCAAATGCACAAGCGGAATGGGTTTTCAAGGTCAAGTTTTACCTCTAGGATATTTATCTCATACTACAAGGGCCAATGCATGGAGAGAAAGTGATGATAGATACAATCCCACAATATTAAGCAACAATTTGCATGTAGCAATTAGCCTTAAAACAACAAAAATATCATCCAACATATATGAAAAAGTAACAAGAATAACATCAACAATTTCGTACTTACAGTCTAGTAGAGTATATCCAACCATTCAAAAATTACAAGAATGGAGATACAAGAGAATATAAACCAATAACCATACATCAAAATGCATCCATAAATGCTCCAATTCATCCTCGAGCAAAAAGTGTGAAATTCTCTAAATAAGAGAGATATCCAATCCAAAGTGACAATGAGAAATGATCTCACCTCACTTGTATTTATACACATCTAAGGAGTTCCAATTATCCTCCTTAGCCTAAATAATCCCCAAAAATAAAATAATGTGCTATTAATACAACCTTTTGGTGACAAGCCCACCAAACTAGCTCACAAATGAAAAGGTAACTCTCTCAAGAGGATAAATAATAATGTATGCATGGTGTAGGGCCCTCTAAGAGTCCTAATGAGGTCCATGGGTACCACAATGAAGAATAGGACCCTCAAAAGTAGTGGACAAGGGATGGCCCCTTATAATAACTTGTGGTGCTCCAAATGAATGTGGGGGCACTCAAGTGTCCTCATGGGTCTCCAAACAAATTGAAGATGGTTTTAGGTTGCCCTAGAGGGATAGTATTATGATGTAGGAGATGCCACATCATCGTAAAAGTCCTAGATTATATGACAAGTGTATGGTGTATATCTAGGGCCAACTGGGCATGATGGATCAGGTGCATCCTCCTCATCCAATAAGTGAACCACGAGAAATATCTGAATGGATATAGGGATCCATGAAGTGAAATATGCCGCTATGTAGGCCCATGGATCTCAACACACACCCTATATGTGCCACTGTAGCCCTCTAGAGGATTAGGACCCCATATAGGGAGACCAAACCCCAAATGGAAACCATTTGCAATCCTGTTTAAGATCCAATGCATCCCCTAGGATTTCAATACAACAATTCATTAGAGAAATCAAGTAAATGAGCTTACCTAATCGTGGACCACATATGGGGACTTCATAATGGCTTTCCCTTCCATAATGGGCTTCGGGGTGTGCCAATGTCTCCTAAACTCCTAATGGGGTTAACCAAGTATCCTATTATGTGGTTTCTACCCCTAAAGGGGATAATATAGTCAAGGTACATCCGTAAAAAGGTGGTGGCATGTGACAGATAGGTGGATGAAATAGAGGATGAGAAGGGGCAACCTTGGGTCACTTTCTTGGGTACAAAGGTAGCTAATAAGAGGGAAGCCCATACTTGGGTTTATAATGTGTAGGAAGGATAAATAATGGTACATGAGGTTCCCTGATCTTGATTTTTCCATGCTTATTTATATGAATTTTTCCTTTTTATCATTTTCTTTGATTAACTGCTCAGGGCTCAAGGAGTTAGAGCATGATGCACAAGATATAGTAGTAAATTCCCCCCTCTAAGGTGGGGTGGTTCATCAACCACAAATGTTTGGGACAATCATAGGTTCCAGTATGATGAAGAAGGCTCATAGACCTGTTGGAACTAGAGTGATGGCCATGATGATGGGGTAGAGCTCATGTATTGGCTTTTACACATGTGATAAATGTTTTTGTCTCGGCCATCTTTTGTATTTTGTGGTACTTTTTCTGTTGAATGTGGCCATTTATGCTTTTAACTTTATTTTTAGCTTCATCAACCTCTGGGCTTCATTCCAAGCCATGACCCAGGGTGTGGGCAAGGGGAAGGGGTGTTCTGACCCTATGTGGACCCAGGTGGGAGATATTATGGATGGGGTAATAATGAGTGGAAAGAGGGTAATATAAGTGGATAAGGGAGTGGGACCACGCAACCAAAATAGGGGTTTCCCGTGAAATGCCATCCCTAAAACCAAATGGTCATTAAAAGAGATCCCACGAGACTAGAATCCAAGGTTAATTCCTAAAAGGGGTCTAAGGGACATAATCACAAACCTAACCCATTCTTTCCACCGAATCCCCCCATTAATCCACGCTCAGAAGTTTCCATGATAAGCAAACTACAATACTCATTTCAAAATGACAAGGCATACCTTTAGATTCGGGAGGCCCACCTTCAAACATACGATCATGGCATATGGGCAAGGGATGACATGGTTGGCTCAGGTGGCGGAGAAATGGCACAATGAGCTAGTTGATGGCTGCAAGGTGATGCTAGCGACTGGCTGAGAACCATCTTGGAGAAAAAAATTCTCCTAGGGATATTACCCACAAAACGGTGGGTAAGACTCCCATCCGTCGCATGCTTAATCTTATAAACCTAGTTGGAAGTCACAACAAATTTATCTTTTGGTCTAGGAACAATTTCCCAAACATCATTCTTCATTATTGATTGCTATTATTCCATCATTGCATTGTTCCACACTTTTTGTTCAACAACCTTTTCATAAATAAAAGGTTATGATTCAATAAGTTTGGTCATGTATGCTACATAACTAGAATATCTTTTGGGTCTCTTTCTTTCTCAAATGTTCCTTTTTGGGCTACATGTCCTTCAACTTCTTGTAAGGTTGTTCTAAGCCAAAGAAGTCTCTTTCTGGTATCTAGAATGATGGCAGATTCTATGGTTCGCTTGGTCCTTTTGGTTCTTCATGATGATCAATTGTGGGTTCTAGAGAACTGGTTTGTATTGGACTATCTTCATTGGGAAAGACAATACCTTCCTCATTAGAGTCAATAGTGATATCTTTGGACTTCTTGTATGGAATGCTTTCATAAAAAATGACATCTCTACTTACTTCAATACATCATTGTTCTTTCATGTAGATTCTCTTTGGATGAGTTGTTGTAGCCAATGAAAATTCCTTTCATACCTATAGGATCTGACTTCTTTCTATTTTCCTTGGGAATATGAATGTAGACTCGACATCCAAAGATTATGAGGTGATGAAAATTGGGCTTCTTTACGGTAAAATCTTCTTCCAGAGTTATGTCACCAAGAATTTTGTGAGGACTTCTATTTTGAATGTACACTGCAGTCATGGAGGCTTCTCCCCATAGTAAATTGGGAATATATTGATCATGTATCATGGCTCTTACACATACTTCCATCGATCGATTCTTCCTTGTGGGTACATCATTCTATTGAGGATTGTAGGGAACTGTATGTTGTCCTTTGAGATAACCTAAGGTCAATTGGTTATGCCAAAGCATCTATAATGTTTTGTTGATTTTGATTTAGTTGGAGGACCAATGTATGAAACAAATTATAACAATAATGCTCAACCTTTTGAATAATACTAGCAAGTAAACAAAGGGCTGCTATTTAATTCCCACAATGATTTAAGTTTTGTTGATGTTAAGTAGAAGATGTAAGAAAATATGATTACTTTAGTTTCAGACAAAAGATTAAATAATCATAAGCTAGAAAACCCTCAATCAATGTTTGAAGATTAAACAAAATATACTTAAGATTATAAAGATACTGACAATTTGATGATTTAGAGGGAGATACTTAAACAAATAGTTCAGTAACCCATTCTCTTTTAATGATTATAACTTCAGAAAGGAATTAAGAATAACTGAAACACAGTTACACTTACCAAATTACCTTTATAAAACTTAAACATATGTAGAATACATAATGAAAGATGCACTGGAAAAACTTACAAGAGAAACAAAACTGTGTGGAACAAAATTCAGAATCCTCTGCTTTATCATTAATGATCCAAAAAAGTTGTGTACATGGAATGCTTACAAAATGCTTATGCAAGGGTGAAACCCTTAATAACTCGTAGAAGAGAGTTATTTATACTAGTTTAGATAGTGAACAAAATATCCCAAACTGATTACAAAAATAGCCTGAAATAAAATAGAAAAAAGAAAATTGTTGAATGATGTGTCCCTATTAGGGAGGGAGTTGTTGATGACTGTTCCTTCAAAAACTGTTGTGCTGTCTTCTTGTTGGGATGAAAAGTTAATCAATTGTTTCACATAATTGATCCCACCTCTCTTCACTTGGTATCTCCAGATTTACCATTCTTCTAAATATCTCATCAACTTCGGTATACCTTTCAAAATTGGGTTTAGTGAGGAAAAGATGTCTAACTTCATATTTGATTGTGAGGTCAGGGCTCAAAGCTTCCAGAAACTCTTTGCCAGTAATCTATCTTTTTATCCCTGCAAATTGACTGCTATCTACTGCAATAGTATATAACTTTTCACAGTAATCCTCCAATTTGACTAACTGATCATTTGATGACATTAACCCTAGTAAACCTTTCTTATTCAACATACTGAATTTAGAATGAAGTCTTCGGGCTGCAATGTTGTTAAGTTATGGTATGTTCTATGCTTATAATAGTTTACTTCTTTTTCTTATTATATTCCACAAATTAGAAATCACATGTACATAAAGTAAAGTGCAGATAGAACATTAAACGATCGACAGAAAACAAGCAAAGACAAGATACACAAGATGTGGCGGCTAGCCAGGGACAAACCCCACAATGTGTGGGGAAACACTTTGATCAAATCTTCTTTTATCTTCAATAATTCAGCAGAGAGAAATAGTACAATAGATCTGATTCATAGCAGCAGTAACAAACCCTAGATCAACAACATCAGTATTAGTGGCTTCATTATCAAACTAGGGCAGATGATATCTCACAAATCGACCGTCGGATCGGCTTGATTCCACCACCAAAAGTTGCGGCTTCCAGAGGAGGTTCAAATGAACCTATAGTGTAGTCCAGATGAAGAGATCTTCTAGTCCACACAGGTCAAACTTTACTTCTGCAGTTACAGCTTCAGTTTCGGCAGCTTCTGGATTCAAACTAGGGCAGTCGATATCTTGCAAACTGTCCGTCTGATTAACTTGATTCCACCACCAAAAGATGAGGCTTTCAGAGGAGATATATATGGACCTACAATGTAGTTCTAAGGAGGAGATCTGATGGTCAATGTTGGTCAAACTTTGGATATGCAGTTGCAGCGTCAGGTTCAACAGCTTCCAACTTCACATGTGTGAGAGAGAGACCCTTTTTTGTGCAGTAGAGAAGAGAATATTTTCTACGCAGTAGAGAGAGAGAGATGGGATGAGATGAGTGTGTCCAAATGAGGAAAATTCCTCCTGTATTTATACACAACATTGGTGTTTGAATAGATGTGACTGTTGGGCTTCTGAGCCTACATGAGTTGTAGGTTGGCTTGATAATAATTCCATAATCAAAATAAATTCATATCTCCATGAATACTTATCGGAACCTGATGATCTTTATATCAATCCTTGCTATAGACATTTTTGGTCACTGAAACCCCAATCAAACATGTCCATAAACCAAGGGCTCCTAAGTCCCTCAAAGTGTTATTCCATCCCCTAAAAGAACAAGGTCAGCTGATTACATCATCTCCCAGAAGTTCTCCATGAAAAAACTACTCAGAACTGGTCAAAACTGGACCATCTCACCTGCTCGATGGTCAAAGTGCGATGCATCCCACCTAAATGCACACAGGAGGTGTGATGCATACTGAAAATCCCTTCTATGGGGTGTGATGGGCGAGAGTGGACAAATGGCAGAGACAATTTGCGAGGTGGATGATCATGGAATCTTCCAGAAACTTCTCCTGTGACACTTGCCTCTTTGAATTCGCCCAGGGATGAGTAAGAGATCATCAATCTCCAAGTGGAATCAAGAACTATCAGAGAGAGGACACTAATCAAATCCCAGAAGTTGACTCACCCCCCTGCAATCATCTATATATGGATCCCTCATCCCAGAGATCCAGAGGGCTGGAATTTTGTATCTTGTAAGGAAGTGTTGTTGGTTTCTTGTTGGAATATCATAGTGTTGGGTGATCTAAGCTTTTCATGAGGTTAAAGAAGGGCTTTCATGCTGGAGGATGACGCTGGGTCAGAACAATTGGTTGTAATCCTCTTTGCTATTCTTGATTATTAATAAAGCTATTCAAGTTTTCCTCCACATTCTTGTATGTTTGATGATATATGCATTTGTGTGGTCAATATACATCTAGTCCTATATTGTTTATGATTGTAGATCTCTGTTCTTCGATATTATTATGCTACTTTGATTCCATAGGTGCTCTTTGAAGCTGGGTAGACGAAGGAGAAGCGGCAAGGATCTGTCAGAAAGGAGAGGAATCAAGAAAGGAACCAAGCGCAAGACTGAGATTGGTGTCCTTCATTCCACTCTTATCTACTTCTCATAAAGGAAAACGAAAGTGGTTTTAGTTTGTTTGTTTCTAAGATAGCTACCAGTCTTAGTGGGACTAGCAGATCCGAGTGGACACTAGATTTCCCGATAACAAAATGGCGACTTCGCTGGGGAGCGAATAGATTGTTTGTTTGTCTATATTTGTTTGTTTTATAAACTTACAGACGGATCCTGAAGTCAAGCCAGCTAGCCTTCAAACTGCATTTTCTATGCAAGTGCAAAGTAGATCAACGCTGCTTCAGTCTATCTCTGGGTTTGTTTATAAATTGAACAATTTATTTGCAAATTTTCTAATTGCCCTAATTGGTGGCTCTAGTAACCTCATTAGATCAGCCCCTGTGATTTCTATTTACTATACATCATTTGCTCGGCCTAAATCCCTGAACTGAGTTGCAAACTGTGACCAAGAGCAAAGTAAAGTCTCATCCTGGTACCATCGCACCCTCTCTTCAAGGAGACCAGTATGCATCGCACCTCCCATGTGCAGTAGGTGGGATGCATCCCTGTTTCCCTGTGTTACAGGTGCAATGATCAGAAAAGGCTAACTTTGCCTCTAGGTTTTTGTTTTTTTTTCACTCTTTTCAGCTCTATTCTAGAGTTTTGCTGTCTGTGATTAGTATATCACTGTGGAAACCCCCTTCCTTTCCGTCATTCTGCCTCCATTGTGCAAAGAATTGTGAATGTTTTATGTATTTTTTGCCATTTTCAGTTCTCTTTTGCAAAGTAGTAACATAGTCGAACTGTCTTCTTTTGATTTGAAAGTGTAGCAAGTGTCGTTTTCAGTCAAAGAAAGGAATTCCATTGTTCTTGATGGTCGATTATACAGTTACTCTTGTATTTTATTTGAATTAGTAGTTTTTCAAGTGTCGAAAGTAGTTTTCAATTCAAAATAGTAAATTGTCGTCATTATCTTCCTTTCATTTTGAAGAGAAATCTGTTAGTACTGTCGCTTAGAAAAGATAATTTAGATTTGTACTTAGCATTTTTCTTGTCATTCACACATTAAGAAAGTTGAAAACAAATACATGCATGTGCATTTGCATTTAGATTGTGTTGACCACTACGTGTCAACCTCCCATAGCAGTACACCCCTTTTTCTTCGCAAAAGGGATAACGCTTGATTGACGTGTCCGTGCCATTATAAAATCATCATCGTTTGATCATATTATGTTGTAAACCCAGTCTGCATGTGTAAATTGTAAATAGTCTTAGCAGAGTTGAGTCATGTATGTAAATTGACTAGGTGGACCTCATTTTCTAGTGATAATCTACATTCCAGAAGGTTTTTTGTCTCACCGATCCATGATCGGCAGAGTTTTCCTTCAACCTAACCCCAAAGCTGGAATGAATTTTTTCATTAGAATCTTAGGAGAATCCTAGTATGTTGATCTGCTAGATTATAGTTGTGTTGCATAACTGGGTGGTCTATGAGGGTCTATGTCAAATGGGTTTTCCCCTTTGAGATGTAAAATTGTAAAAGTCATGATGTAAAGTGTCTTGAGGGTTAGAAAATGTTTTAATACCCTCATAAGTCCTAAGTCCTAGGTCCTAGGTGATTTTTCCAAAGGCTAAGTTCGAGGATGCAAAAATAAAAATTAAAAAAAATAAAAAAATAGATAAAAATAATAATAAAAATTTTAAAAAATAATTAAAAAATAATAAAATAAAATAAAAATTTTAAAAAATAATAAAATAATAATAAATCAAATTTTTTGAGTAAATAAATGCAGAATTTCAATTTTTAATATATCGACGGTCGAGATCATTTTGACATGGATCACTCGAATTAGCCATTGGGAATTTTTCCTTTAAATAGGGTGCTAGGGGTCATTTGAGAAGAGATGAGATCTGAGAGTCTGGTGCTAAAGAAAGCTCTCTTGTCATTATTTTTTGTGCAATAAAGAAAGACTTTGGGGTTAAAAATCTTGCTGGTGTTACTCTTCTGAAAGTGCTGTAAGATGATTTATTTTTCTGCATAATTTTATTTTCAGCTATTGATTTTAGCTTGATGAAGATTGATTCAGGCACAGGTATCTTGTCTAATCTCTGGGGTTTGAATGATAGTTTAGATTCTGAAATATAATGGCAGGTATTTCCATTTGATCTGGGTTTCATTATTGTTTTCTCCCTCTATGTTAATGGTTGATTTTAAGCTGTGCAGGAAATCTTAGTTCTGAGTTTACTGGGCGTTAGGGGAATTTCTCGGCTGAACCAGCCAATCCCCGGAGTGTGTTTTCTGAAAGAGCCTAGCTAGCTTTTAATCCCGGGTTTATCATCTGAAATTTTTTATGAATGCATGCAGGGTTTTCTGAAGTATCTCACATTAAAATTAAATTCTGATAATACTACTGTGATTATTGAAAAATTTGGCTGCTTAAGAGTCGAAAATTTGTAAATGCTGTAATTATTTAGTTATGGTTTTCAGTGTCATTTTTTTTGCACATATTATTTTGGGTTTTATTTTCTTTTGCGGGTTACAGGTGCAGGTTTTGAGAAATATTTCAGGGTTTCATTCAAAAAATTTGGAGCAGTTGGTTCAAAATTTTAAAATCCCTGGTAAATTTTAAGAGGGTTTTCCGATCCATTTATTGGTTGTCTGGGGTTTCATTATTTGGAGGAAATTTGTTTCAGATGTGCATTGTATTACATCCATCAAACTACAACATTGGCCATTCAAATCCACGTACACCTACACGTTATCCATCTGATCGCAACTTTCAGCTGCCAGCAACCTGCACACACAGCAAGCCAGCAAAACCATCAAACATACTCATCCTTCCCCTGTCCACCATCGAATCCATATCCAAATGCAGTCATATTTCTACCCACACCCTCCTATTTATCTGCCTGTCGAGCTGCCTTCTCTTCGCTCATTTCTCACACACCGTCTGCTTAGCATCTATCCCTGTTCATGGTTGCACCTCCACACTCAGCGGTTTTCATCGCAGCCTTCTCTCACTCACGTGCTGCCTACCCTTATTTTCCTCAGATCCCTGCTCCTTATTCATCAAACTTTCCTCCATTGCCTCGACCTGCATCACAAGCAAGCATTAAACACATTAAAATTTTCATCGAAGCCTTTCATTTTCCACCATTGCCTCTTCTTCCTATGCAGCTGCCCACCGCTCTCCTCATTCTCTGCTATATTTATCGATGCTCTCCAAGCCATGGCTTCCTTTCCCTGTCACCTACGTCCTGCCTTTCCAAACTTGCAAACGATACTATTGACTCCTCATCCACTATCCAAGCCATTGACCTCTCTGTTGTCTCAAACCTGGAGGACGCAAATAAAAAATAAAGGGCACATTTCGATTTGTTTTTTGCTGGTTTTAACGTGTGACGGATAGATTTCCTTTACCCATTCAATTTTGTTACATACATTTCATTAGCCACAATTTCCTTCTTTTTTTTTAGTTTATTTTTATTTTTGTAATATGAAGGGTCTCGTTTCTATTGAGGCTAAGTTAATTCTTTTATTTGTATTTTAGTTGAGAGTTATGATTAGCATTTTAAATTCATTAGATTTTTCAGCTTAGGTTTTACTTCTTCGCTTTGTATTTTTTTTTTAAGTTTAGATTTGTTTTGATTTTGATTTTAAAAATAAATCAAAAAATCATAAAAGGGTTTTTAGTTTTTTTTAAACAAAATATATATATATATATATATATATATATATATATATATATATATATATATATATATATATATATATATATATATATATATATATATATATAAAGATTTATGAACTTTTTTTTTTTGTTCTAATTAGTTTTCATTTAACTTAGCATTCATATTTTGTTTCATATATATTAGATGTTAGTTTAGTTTAGATTAGCTTTAGGTTTTATTTAGATTCTAGATTTAGTTAGTTGTTTGAAATTTTGACTTAAAAAAAAAAAAATTAATTTTCATTTTCTTATATAAATTAGGTGTTACATTAGAGTTAAGTTTTATTTTAGGATTTAGATTTAATTTTTGTTATAGTTTAGTTTAAAAAAATTATATAAAAAAAAAAAAAAAAAAAAAAATCATAAAAATTAAAATATATATATATAAAGAGTTTCTCTTCTTGTAGTTTAGATTTTGATTAAATTTAGCTTGGATTTAATTTTGTTTAAAGTAAATTTCTTTTAATTAGATTTTAGATTTAAAGCTTCATTTAGTTTTAATTTTTTTTTTATTTGAAAAATATAAAAATATTTCGGGAAAGTTTTTTGCCAGTTTAAGTCTTGGCTCAGGGATTTTCCATGTTTGCTAAATATATTTTCTACTGAGGCTAAATTTTTGATGTGGGATTAATGTTTATCATTTTCATGTGGTTAAATATGCTTGAATGATCATTTAAAGATTAGCTATATGAATGTGATCTCTGGTTAACATTTGAAATTACGTGGTTGTTTAAAGCATTTATTTTTCAAAATTTTAATTGCTGGAATATTGTTAAGCCATTGAGCATTTATCGATTATCTCACATTTTGTAAAAGTTAATCTTTTCTTGAGTTGTTTAATGGTAAATGATTATTAATGAGTTCATGTCTTTGCAGCATTTGATAAATAATCGTTTAATCATTTATTTCATAAGGCACTGGTCTATTAACTTAATAAAATCATTTTAGCGCTTGTTTCCTCTCGTGTCTCCCAACCCAACTGGTCCACAGTTGGTCATCCATTGTCCCATAGGGTCTACCACCCTTAGCCACGGGAGAAAAGCTTAAACGGAGAGATCGAGAATCAAGGTGATAGCGCCCGGTCTGAGCGTTGTCATGACAATCTGTGCAACAACATTTTTTGGCGCCGTTGACGGGGACAGAGTTTTTTCTGTCCTTGGTTTATTCGACATTCATCATTATTTCTTCTTTCTTATTTTTCATTTGAGCTAGCAAAGTCAAAAATTTTTGGCATCATCTCATCTTTTACGCCATTCATTAGCCTGTCAAACGGCCAACATTCTTTGGCGTATTTTGATCTTTTCATCACCTTATCTTTCGTCATATCAACAACTTCTCTTCAATTTGTTTCTTGTTTGGGTGGCAACTCCATTTTCTTATTTTTCCTAAACAAGAAGCCTCCCTTATATCTGCTTGTTGGTTGCTTTTTGGATCCTAGAATTAGATTCATTGTTCAAGTGGCGACTCCACTTCCTTCATCTATTGATTTTCTTGAGGAGATATCTCGTTCTATCATCCATTTGGTCCCTTGTTATTCATCATGGATTATTCGTTTAAACCATGTCATTTTGCTGATGACCTCCATGATATTCCGAAAGTGGCCATTTCTAAATTACCTTTGTTCTCAAGTGGTGATTCAGTCACTGTTAAAAGGCATCTAGGCTTGTTTGCTCGTATAATGATCATATATTGTAGACCCCCTCAGTATAATCATGAAGATGTCAAAATGTGTCTTTTTGTCTTTTCTTTAGAGGGTGATGCTTTGAATTGGTTTAATAATTGTCCTAAGGATGCTTTCACTTCTTTACAAGACATTGTCAATGCTTTTAAAGATAGATATGGTAATCCAGATAGCTCGCCTTGTGGCCCTAAAATTGTGCAACAAAATGAAAGTAACCTTATGAAAGGTTTAGCTATTGGTGAAAGACTCCAAGACAATTCTTCATATCAGAATGTGCCATCCACCTGTACCATTGTAGATCAAATACATGATAGTGGGAAAGCAGGAAAAAATAACAATGAAAAGGAAGATTAAAGGCAAATTATACAAGACCTAATGTTGTTGGTAAAAAATATGGAGATCAATCAAACTAATTATGCCAATGATGTGAGAACTTTATGCACCCACCTAGAAAAACGTAATAGGGAGATGGAGATCATGCAAAATCAGCATACTAAGGAAATTGAGGCCATGAAGACTAATCATGACACAGAAATTAGTTTTATGCAAAGCAAGTTATCAAGCTTAGAGAAAAATATAATGACCATGAAAGCTAATCATGAGAGGGAAATTAATTATATGCAAAACAAGTTATTAACTATGGATGAAGAAATGACTATCATGACATTCGATCATAATAATCAGTTGGCTACCATGCAAGAAAATCATAAGGAAGAAATAAACTCTATGCAGTATTGCTTGATGAACATAAAGGAAAATAACAATAGAGTAATAAAAGATATGGAAGAAGACCATGCCAGGAAAATCAGTGCTATAAAGGTTGAACACTCTAGTTAGATAGATGCCATTAAAATACAAGTTCAGAAGTTTCAACAATGGTCAAAGGATGAGAGAATCTAGGGAACATAAATAGATCAGGAGCTTCCTTATCTGTTACAGCAAGCTCCATCATATTATGAGGTCCTTTGTTCCACTGAAAAAGTGGATAATTGAAGGTGACCTGGATAAAAGCGAAATTAATAATCAGATTGATGCTCACACAGTTAATCTTCCAGTCGTTGAAGATCAAGTTATAACTCATGGCACCTGTGAGATTGATCCATCTTCCTTGACAAGGCAGATGTGGAATGAAGAAAGACATGTCATGCATATCTTACATACTTCATCTGAGAGCTTTGAAGTAGAAAGTTCCACGTCATCAATGATACAGCCTACCAGGAAGAAAAAGCACAAGAGGAAGAAAATGAGAAGAATATTTGATGCATCGGACGACCGTGAGTAGCTTGATTTTCGGGTAGGGAAAAGTCCAATCATATGCAGAATTGGACATGGCACATCCGACAAGAAGTCGATAAATTTGCCTGAAAGCAGGCAAATGCTCAGTATACACTATATTGAACACATCTGATGCCATGGGGCATCTTCTGTATTTCTAACCCTACTCCTTGTTTTTTCAGCATTTTCATTTCTATTTTAGGATTAAATTTACTTTTCTGGATAGTTAATAAATGAAGAGCTTATATCTTTCATGTGCTTAATTTTATATGATGATTTTTGGATGGACGCTACTTATGTTTTATTGTGTATTGCGTGGATGCAGATTCTGGATTCTCACATTCCTGCAGTGCAGCAACGTGTCCCCAAGTGGACCCAGATGTTGACCACTACGTGTCAACTTCCCATAGGAGGACACCCCCTTTTCTTCGCAAAAGGGATAGCGCTTGATTGACGTGTCCATGCCATTCGACAATCATCGTCATCCTGATCATATTATGTTGTAAACCCAGTCTGCATGTGTAAATTGTAAATAGTCTTAGCAGAGCTGAGTCATGTATGTAAATTGACTAGGTGGACCTAATTTTCTAGTGATAATCTACGTTCCGGAAGGCTTTTTGTCTCGCCGATCCATGATCGGCAGAGTTTTCCTTCAGCCTAACCCGAAAGCCGGAATGAATTTTGTCATTATAATCTTAAGAGAATCCTAGTATGTTGATCTGCTAGATTATAGTTGTGTCACAGAACTGGGTGGTCTATGAGGGTCTATGTCAAATGGGTTTTCCCCTTTGAGATGTAAAGTTGTAAAAGTCATGATGTAAAGTGTCTTGAGGGTTAGAAAATGTTTTAATACCCTCATAAGTCCTAAGTCCTAGGTCCTAGGTGATTTTTCCAAAGGCTAAGTTCGAGGATCCAAAAATAAAAATTTAAAAATTTTAAAAATTTAAAAATAGATAAAAATAATAATAATAATTTAAAATAATAAAAAATAATAAAATAAAATAAATTTTTTTAAAAATAATAATAAATCAAATTTTTTGAGTAAACAAATGCAGAATTTCAATTTTTAATATATAAAATGCATTTAAAAATTCGACGGATGAGATTAAAAGATATCTTGATCCTCATCGACGGTCGAGATCATTTTGACATGGATCACTCGAATTAGTTGTTGGGAATTTTTCCTTTAAATAGGGTGCTAGGGGTCATTTGAGAAGAGATGAGATCTGAGAGTCTGGTGCTAAAGAAAGCTCTCTTGTAGTCATTTTTTTGTGCAATAAAGAAAGACTTTGGGGTTAAAAATCTTGCTGGTGTTACTCTTCTGAAAGTGCTGTAAGATGATTTATTTTTCTGTATAATTTTATTTTCATCTATTGATTTTAGCTTGATGAAGATTGATTCAGGCACAGGTATCTTTTCTGATCTCTAGGTTTGAATTATAGTTTAGATTCTGAAATATAATGGCAGGTATCTCCATTTGATCTGGGTTTCACTATTGTTTTCTCCCTCTATGTTAATGGTTGATTTTAAGCTGTGCAGGAAATATTAGTTTTGAGTTTACCGGACATTACGGGAAGTTATCGACTAAACCAACCAACCCCCAGATTGTGTTTTTTGAAAGAGCCTAGCTAGTTTTTAATCCCGGGTTTATCATCTGAAATTTTTTATGAATGCATGCAGGGTTTTCTGAAGTATCTCACATTAAAATTAAATTCTGATAATATTATTGTGATTATTGACAAATCTGGCTGCTTAAGAGTCGAAAATATGTAAATGCTGTAATTATTTAGTTAGGGTTTTCAGTCTCATTTTTTTGCACATATTATTTTGGGTTTTCTTTTCTTTTGCAGGTTTTGAGAAATATTTCAGGGTTTCATTCAGAAAATCTGGAGCAGTTGGTTCAAAATTTTAAAAGCCCTGGTAAATTTTAAGAGGGTTTTCCAACTCATTTATTGGCTATCTGGGGTTTCATTATTCGGAGGAAATTTGTTTCAGATGTGCATTGTATTGCATCCATCAAACTGCAGCATTGGCCATTCAAATCCACGTACACCTGCACATTATCCATCTGATCACAACTTTGAGCTGCCAGCAACTTGTACACACAGCAAGCCAGCAAAACCATCAAACATACTCATCCTTCCCCTGTCCACCATCGAATCCGTATCCAAACGCAGTCATATTTCTACCCACGCCCTCCTATTTATCTGCCGGTCGAGTTGCCTTCTCTTCACTCATTTCTCACACGCCATCTTCTTAGCATCTATCCCTGTTCGTAGTCGCACCTCCACCCTCTGCGGTTTTCATCACAACCTTCTCTCACTCGTGTGCTGCCTACCCTTATTTTCCTCAGATCCCTACTCCTTATTCATCAAACTTTCCTCCATTGCCTCGACCTGCATCACAAGCAAGCGTTAAACACGTTAAAATTTTCATCGAAGCCTTTCATTTTCCACCGTTGCCTCTTCTTCCTATGCAGCTGCCCACCGCTGTCCTCATTCTCTGTTATATTTATCGATGCTCTCCAATCTGCGGCTTCCTTTCCCTATCACCTACGTCCTGCCTTTCCAAACCTGCAAATGACACTATTGACTCCTCATCCGCCGTCCAAGCAGTCGACCTCTCCACTATCTCAAACCTGCAAGACGCAAATAAAAATAAAGGGCACATTTCGATTTGTTTTTTGCTGGTTTTAATGTGTGACGGTTAGATTTCTTTTACGCATTTGATTTTGTTATATACATTTCATTAGCCGCAATTTCCTTTTTCTTTTTTTTAGTTTATTTTTATTTTTGTAATATGAAGGGTCTCGTTTCTATTGAGGCTAGGTTAATTCTTTTATTTGTATTTTAGTTGAGAGTTAGGATTAGCATTTTAAATTCATTAGATTTTTCAGCTTAGGTTTTAGTTCTTCGCTTTGTATTTTTTGTTTTAAGTTTAGATTTGTTTTGATTTTGATTTTAAAAATAAATCAAAAAAGGGTTTTTAGTTTTTTTTAAAAATATATATATATATATATATATATATATATATATATAAGATTTATGAACTTTTTTTTTGTTCTATTTAGTTTTCATATAACTTAGCATTCATATTTTGTTTCATATATATTAGATATTAGTTTAGTTTAGATTAGCTTTAGGTTTTATTTAGATTCTAGATTTAGTTAGTTGTTTGAAATTTTGACTTTAAAAAATAAAAATAAAATAAAAAAGAAAATAAAATTTAATTTTCATTTTCTTATATAAATTAGGTGTTAGATTAGAGTTAAGTTTTGTTTTAGGATTTAGATTTAATTTTTGTTATAGTTTAGTTAAATTTTATTTTTATTTTTTATAAAAAAAATAATAATAATAAAAAAAAAAAAAAAAAAAAATAAACAATAAAAAATTCATAAAAATATATATATATATATATATATATATATATATATATATAAAGAGTTTCTCTTCTTGTAGTTTAGATTTTGATTAAATTTAGCTTGGATTTAATTTTGTTTAAAATAAATTTCTTTAATTAGATTTTAGATTTAAAGCTTCATTTAGTTTTAAATTTTGTTTTATTTGAAAAATATAAAAATATTTCAGGAAAGTTTTTTGCCAGTTTAAGTCTTGGCTCGGGGATTTGCCATGTTTGCGAAATATCTTTTCTGTTGAGGCTAAATTTTTGATGTGGGATTAATGTTTATCATTTCCATGTGTTTAAATATGATTGAATGATCATTTAAAGATTAGCTATATGAATGTGATCTCTGGTTAACATTTGAAATTACATGGTTGTTTAGCATTTATCTTTCAAAATTTTAATTGCTGGAATATTGTTAAGCCATTGAGCGTTTATCGATTACCTCACATTTGGTAAAAGTTAATCTTTGTTTGAGTTGTTTGATGGCAAACGATTATTAATGAGTTCATATTTCTGCAGCATTTGATAAATTAATCGTTTAATCATTTATTTCATAAGGCACTGATCTATTAACTTAATAAAATCATTTTAGTGATTGTTTTCTCTTGTGTCTCCCAACCAAATTGGTCCACAGTTGGTCATCCATTGTCCCATAGGGTCTACCCCCCTTAGCCACGGGAGACAAGCTTAAACAGAGAGATTGGGAATCAAGGTGACAGCCCCCGATCTGAGAGTTGTCGTGGAAATCTATGTGACAACGGACTGCTTGTTGGTTTGATTTAGGAAAATGCATCTAGTGTGTGCTCTCTGCTCTATGTTGAAAGAATACCGTCTCTCTTTCTTTAGTAGCTAGGATTTTCATTGAAAAAAGAAGATTAAACGATTGTTTATCATCTTAGATTGAATTTTAGGAATTGTACATCTACATCACGCGGTGAACCTAAAAGGAAAATTTATTAAGAAAGATCAACTGTAAAATAAATTTAATGAACCTAAAAACGCTTTGGAAACTAACGCACAACATTTAGAAGTCTAGGCTAGAGACGTGTTCTGGCGTCGTAAAGCCTGGTAACTGTCGCTTTCACTGTTGGTTGGGTGATTCCTCCTCTTTGAGACGACAAGCGCTAGTACGGACTTGTGCTCCCACGTATTGTCAAGTATATATTGGGAGACCACAATAGGCTATATCCTTTATCCATAGGAAGTCGTGTCTACCGCCCTATCGATTGCAATGCACTGAACACAACATTCGGAAAGATTGATTGCCATACCGTAAAAAGTATTCTGCAGTTTTTCGAATGGTTTGGTAATCCCTATGTCTAGATTTCCATAGTAATCTCTTTCATTCCTTTTCAGAACCCTTAAAGGAAAAGGTCCATCTGAGCACTTGTCACTTCAGGCTCATTAAAAATCGAAGGCGACTAGAGTCATCTTTTGTTTTTCTCGACTCTTAAAAATTGAAAAAACAAGTTGTGTCAAAGCGTCTAAAATTTATTTTAATCAGAATAATATCACCATTCGCGCGTTGGTCTTAGGTTGAGAAAAATGGAGTCCACCAACCAAGGAGTTCCCCTTAGAGGAATTTCTAGTCCTTTCTCCTCTTGGGGAGATGTTGGTGCACCTCATATGGCCACATTGTCGCTTCCAAGATTTACAATTGGTTTGCCCATATGGCTCTTCTCGACCTCCATCGTTCAGAACACTGTGATTCCTGAACAATCAAGTCAGCAACTAGATGATACCAAAGTTACCCCCCAACCTTCTACTTCATCCAATTCTCCCTCTCCTTCCTCTTCGCTTGATAAGGCCGGTAAGGCCCAAAACCAAGTAACTAAGAAGAAGAAGGAGAAGAAGAAGAAAGAGAATAAGGAGAAGGAGCCAAAGGCGAAAAGGGGCAACCATGCATCATCTAGCAAAAATCCACACACTGTACCATGTGTCATTTTCAAAGGATACCACTACCACCGAGATTGTCCCTGCATCCCTCGGATCTTAACGGACTGGTCTCCTCGTTTGCACAAACCGGTGTCATCGACCTCTGAAGATCATGTTGAAAGTACACCATCAACTAGTGAAAACGAAGCACCTAAACAAAAAGGAAATTGTAAATTCCCTTGTAGGCTGTGTGAAGGCGATCATGCCCTCCACCGTTGTCCCTTCCTGGACGAAGCTAAAAGAGTTTTGGATGACCATCCGGTTTCATCGTTACAGCTTCCTCCTGGATATAAGAAACTCTTGCCAAGTCCATCACTGGTTGAAAATCTAACTGACACACCATTGTGGTCGGTCGAAGCGTCTGACATTGAAAATAAACCTGTTGAATCCATACCAGACGAAAGTCAAAAGGTTGAGGCGGCAGTCGACCCGGTCTTGCATTCAGAAGGTCCATCTTCAGATGACACAATCACCGAAGAGAATGAGAACAACACCATCCAAATTATTTTCATAAACACCGACTCCGATGAACATGGGGGCAGTCTACCCGTTCCTTTACCGCAAGAAGGAAGTTCGTCGGAGTCATATCCGGCCGTCTATTTGGTCCCACCTCCAAGCAACCTAGTTGTTTCCTTCGATTGGAATCCACTAGGTAGACCCCGTATACCGGCTAGTGTACCATTTCGGATCATTGCACAAATATACAGAATGGTCATGGCTAGTACCATCATAGATGAAGGGGCTTCTGTGAGTATCCTTTCCTCAACTGCTTGGAAAGCTCTTGGTTCGCCATCGCTTTTGCTTGAGATGAGAATTTTGACAGGGTTCGACAAAGGAACCAGTCGATCATTAGGGATCCTTCCCAATGTGTCGATAACATTGAGAGAGAAAACCGTTCACATGAACGTAATGGTAGTCCAAGGGCCTCTGGATTATAATCTACTCCTTGGACGTGACTATATTTATTGCATGGGAGCCATTGTCTCCTCACTTTTTAGAGTAATGTGTTTTCCGCACGAAGGCAGAGTGGTCAAGCTTGTAGACCAGCTGTCGTTTCCCGGCTCACACATAGAAAATAGTCAAATACCATCCCTAAATGGTCTTTTCACGCAAGGAATGTCTCATCAATCTCCAGTCCATCCACCTGATGAGCACGAGTGATTCGGGAGGACATGACTGAAACCCAGGGGGCATGCACCCTGGTCTGTTTCAGCAGGAAAACCTTGGGTATAGGGTAGGTTTCCGCGGAGGATATATGACTAGTCTGACATAGATGGAGAGCTTTCATATGGTAACCTGGGAATTTTTCGCTATACCTGGGGGTATGCAAACCTCTTGTGAGCAAGCGAGAAACAACCAACTAACATTAACTCTATGATTCTGCTAACTTCAACCGCCTAGGTCGGGTGAGTGGTCAAATCGACCATTCATCTTCGCAGGGGCCACCATGGCACCGACAAAGTAAAGGAAAAAATTTCCTACCTAACCTTGGTAGTGATCTTGGTAGTTAAGTAGAGGGGCGTAGTTGGTCGTTCCTAGCTTGCATGCGAGAGGCGCCGAGGCAAAGCTTTGAAAGGTGCAAGCTCCATAAAAAATGGCATCTTAGATGAGACATCCTTATTATACGACTGGCACGAGCAGTTTTAACGCGAAATTCAAGCTCGTTAAAAAATAAACATAAGCAATGAGCAAACGTTCCCTAGAGTTTAAGCTCATTAAAAAATGAACCAATTTCCGGTAAATAACCATTGTGAATGCATTATCATCAACTTTTGAGCCTTGGTCATGTTCTCATCATCACCTCCACTCTGTTTTAGTCAATCATTCACCTCCATTTGATTGTTTACCCCTTTTGAGGAACAGATGCGAAGAGTGATCTTGTTAGCCATCCTTGTGACACTGCCGTGATTGGGAAATTCCAAACGTTACCTGGAATCAGCTGCTACCCGATATCATCACTCATTCCTCAAAAATGAGTCTCCTTTAAGCTCTTTTCAACTGACTCATAAAATATGAAAAGATTGCCAAGCGATTGGCCTCTCCAGCTCGTTAAAGCGACTGGAAGTGCTATCCCTCCTCTAGATTTTAATCTTTTTGGACCTGAGGGATCATTACACAAAAGGATCGAGCGCTTGTCTTGTTCGGCTCGTTAAAATTACCGAAAATTCATCCCTTTTGTATTATTTTATATTTTTTCGAACTTAAGGGATTATATGACGAAAAAGGATCATTGGAGTTTCCTTTACGTCCGTTTTCAGACTCTCTAAAATTGAAAAGGACCGAGTTATCTTTGTCGTTAAACTCGTTAAAACCGAATCGTGACAAACTTGTCCATACAGACAAGAACAAGTTTCATTGTCGCTAAGCTCGTTAAAATATATCGACGGGTTTTCCCAAAGTGAAAATTATAGAACAAGCATATGTTATCCTCCTCAAGATTGACAAAAATAAAGAGGTACTGGTCAACAATGAATGGGGAAAAATTGGGAAGAAAACTTGAAGAAACTTTATTGTAGCAAGTCGCTCTTGACCATGACACTTTCACTCCGCACCCGAGTTGGGTTGGGTTGTTCCGTTCACTGGTCATATCACCATTAGTCCATCACACCATCCACATTTAGGGTTAACGCTACCAATCCATCATGTCAGTGTCGCCGGTATGTTCAAGAGAAGTCGCTCAGAGAATTCACCTGTGTCTCATCCACTGCAATACATTCACGCTCCATTCTTTCATGACCACCACCCTGAACCTTGTATCATCAGACCGTTTTCACCTCCAAAGCCATTTACTCCGTTCTATGTCGTATATGTGGGATTCATTAAGGCCCTCCTATGGCGGGTCACTTCTTTTAGACATCAGCTCATTATCCAAGAAGTCGACTTAGGAACAACCCTTTCAGTACTTTGAAGCTTGCATGCCTCAATGGCAAGTTTCTCACTTCCGGCGATAGGTTTACATCAATGGCCTTCGACCGAAAGATTTTGCGTGGTGTTCGACGCCAAGTCCCTTATTCACACCACACGAATTGTACTGTAGTACCTTGAGGGTCATCATCATTATCGGTGATTCCTCTCGCGCCTGTTAACAACTTACATCATTGGCTGGTAATCAGGCGATGTCTTTCCATGTTCGACTCTAGAACATCTTTCACATGGATCGACTTGCACTCTGAGTGAAGATTGAACGAGTTGAAGACCCCAGATCTAGTTTCATCCATCCGGGCTGTGATATATTCAGGAATTAAAGAAATCAAATGTACATTATTGCTACACAGATGATCATCTGAATCAAAGGATGATGATTCTATCAGAATCATCAGTCTCCCGCACAGACGGTTGTCTGTCTTATGTACATGGAAATGAATTTATAAATCTGAGCATGTGAATGCCCGACTCAGCTAGATCATGAAAAATACTATGAAGATAATGTATTGTATCATATCTTATTACAGGTCACCTTCCAGCTCGAAAAAACTTCGGATCCTCATGATAAAGCATTTCACCCGACATCAAAAGATTAACGACCTCATGCTTTAGGGGGAAATTGTTATAGACATTTTTGGGCACTGCAACCCCAATCAAACATGTCCAAAAACCAAGGGCTCCTAAGTCCCTAAAAGTGTTGTTCCATCCCCTAAAAGAATAAAGTCAGCTGATTACATCATCTCCCAGAAGTTCTCCATGAAAAAACTACTCAGAACTGGTCAAAACTGGACCATCTCACCTGCTCTATGGTCAAATTGCAATGCATCCCACCTAAATGCACACGGGAGGTGCGATGCATACTGAAAAGACCTTCTATGGGGTGCAATGGGTGAGAGTGGAAAAATGGCAGAGACAGTTTGCGAGGTGGATGATCATGGAATCTTCCAGAAACTTCTCCTGTGACACTTGCCTCTCTGAATTCGCCTAGGGATGAGTAAGAGATCATCAATCTCCAAATGGAATCAAGAAATATCAGAGAGAGGACACTAATCAAATCCCAGAAGCTGACTCACCCCCCTGCAATCATCTATATATGGATCCCTCATCCCAGAGATCCAGAGGCTGGAATTTTGTATCTTGTAAGGAAGTGTTGTTGGTTTCTTGTTGGAATATCATAGTGTTGGGTGATCTAAGCTTTTCATGAGGTGAAAGAAGGGCTTTCATGCTAGAGGATGACGTTGGGTCAGAACAATTGGTTGTAATCCTCTTTGATATTCTTGATTATTAATAAATATATTCAAGTTTTCCTCCACATTCTTGTATGTTTGATGATATATACATTTGTGTGGTCAATATACATCTGGTCCTATATTGTTTATGATTGTAGATCTCTGTTCTTCGATAGTATTGTGCTGCTTTGATTCCACAAGTGCTCTTTGAAGTTGGGTAGACGAAGGAGAAGTGGCAAGGATATGTCAAAAATGAGAGGAATCAAGCAAGGAACCAAGCGTAAGACTGAGGTTGGTGTCCTTCTTTCGACTCTTATCTACTTCTCATAAAGGAAAACGGAAGTGGCTTTAGTTTGTTTGTTCTTAAGATAACTACCAGTCTTAGTGGGACTAGCAGATCCGAGGTGGACACTAGATTTCCTGATAACAATCCTACACCTCTCGACAAGAGGAATCTAATAAAAATATTATCAGCCATGAATAAGATGACCCACATGAAGTTTTTCCCTAGTTGCCAATTTTAACACTTCCTCTCAACTAGGGAGAACTTCATCTCCAATCTGTCTATCGGTCGTTATTATTCATCCATCAAATGCACTGCCCTATACAGCCTGTCCCTTGCCCTACTTTGATTTATTCTGGCTGTTATGCTTTGTCTTGTTCTACCCTGTATTGATCTGTATTGTTTTTCTCTATTATGCTCTGCTCTTGCATTGTTTTGTTCTGTTATGCTTTTGTCTGAATTATGAAGAAGAAGAAATGATCGAGGATGTATCATACTGACTCAAAGTCAGTCTCCGAGTCTGTACCATTGGTCCCAGACCAGTCTCAACCAACTCAAAGTCAGTGTCATAGTGAGTACAACTCCACTGGTCCCAGACCAATATCATCCTCCACTGACTCAAAGTCAGTCTCAGAGTGCGTACCACTGGTCCCAGACCAGTCTCAACCGACCCGAAGTCAACTTCATAGTAATTACCACTCCTACCACTGGTCCAAAACTAGTATTGCAGCCTCAGAGAGTGTACCAATGGTCCTAGACCAGTCTCAACCTACCCGAAGTCAGCGTCATAGTATGTACCACTCTCACTGGTCCCAGACCAATACTGCACTGACACGAAGTCAGTCTCAGAGTATGTACGACTGGTCCCAGACCAGTCTCAACCAATCCAAAGTCAGTTTCATAGTATGGTACAACTCCTACCACTGGTCCCAGACCAGTATCATTGATCCCAGATCAATGGAGGTCATCCTAGCGTAGGGAGTACCGTAGATACAATGATGCATCCATCGGTACTACTATGATCCCTAACTTCATTTCCCTACTCATTGATCAGATGAGAGGTACTTCCCATGAGTCCCAGAGTGCATGGGTAGGATGCCTCGACAGGAGAACTAATCAATCCTGTCCTCACAGGAGAACACATCAATCCAGGCCTCACAGGAGAACACATCAGTCCTGCTACAATGTTGCCATGGGGTGTACATGTATACCACCAGGGGATAACGAATCATCCTATGGTCATGTGTTGCTCCAAGAAGCACCCTGCACCCCCCATGAGCTCCTAGAGCTCAAGGAGTCATACATGACCCTCATCAGGGGGTCTTTAAACAACTCCAAGTTAATCTCGGAAAGTCAGAAATTTTACTTTCCCAAGGGGTTTTGTCAGAATGTTGGTGACCTGTTCATCTGTACCGATATGTTGGAGCCTTATAGCTCCCCGCTGCACCATATCTCAAATATAGTGGTATCTCATATCGATATGCTTGGAGCAATCATGAAATACATGATTCTCTGACAAACGAATCCCACTCTGGTTGTCACAAAGGATCACGGTGGTATCCAATGTAAATCCAAACAATTCACTATAAAGCTTTCACAACCAAACTGCCTCACAGGAGGCCATGCTGGCAGCAATATACTCTGCTTCGACAGTGCTCAAGGCCATCGACTTCTGCTTCCTACTCATCTAGGATATCGAAGAAGATCCCAAGGAGAAATAGCACCCAGAAGTGCTCTTACGATCCTCCACATTTCCTACCCAATCAACATCTGTGTATCCCAATAGTCTCACATTTCCAGCAGTGTATCTTAACCCATAAGTGATAGTGCCACAAAGATATCTCAACAGATCCTTGGCACCAATCTAATGTATGTGGTTGGGTTCAACCATATGTTGAATCAACGTGTTGACTGCGACGCATATATCTGGACGGGAGTTCACTAAGAACATTAATGCTCTGACGAGTTGCCGATACTCGGTAGAATTTCGTAAAATAGGTCCAGCAGCGCTACCGCTTAACTTCTTGAAGTCAAGCTCCAACGGGGTAGTTACAGGCTTGCAATCCACCATATCAAATCTTTCAAATATCTTCACCACATATTTTCCTTGAGATAGGAAAGTTTCTCCTGGCTTCTGCCACACTTCAAGTCCTAGGAAATAGTGCATTAGTCCTAGGTCCTTCATTTCAAATTCAGAAGCCAGCTCTCTCTTACATTTGAGAATGAGAGGGTCTGCACATGTTAGAAAGAGGTCATCCACATACAACACCAGTATGAGAGGTTTATCATATTCAACCTTAAAGTAAAGGTTAGGATCGGCGTCACTCCTAGTGAATCCCAGCTTCATCAAGTAGCTATCGATCCTCTCATACCATGCTCGGGGTGCTTTCTTCAGCCCATAGAGAGCCTTCTTCAACCTGCATACATGAGATTTTTGATCATAAATTTCAAATCCTTCGGGTTGCTCCACGTAGACCTCTTCTTTGATCAATCCATGCAAGAATGCAGTCTTGAAATCCATCTAATGTAGGTTCCATCCTTGTGAAGCAGCAAGGGATATGATCGATCGAATGGTCGTATATCTGGCAACAGGTGAAAATATCTCATCATAGTCTATACCTTCCTTCTGGGAGAAACCACGAGCAACAAAACAAGCCTTATACTTTTCTGTACTTCCATTTGCTGCATGCTTTATCTTGTAAAGCCATTTGGAAGTAACAACTGTCTTGTTGTGGGGTCTGGGAACTACTTCCCAGACATCATTCTTCATGATAGACTCGTATTCTTCGGTCATAGCATCCTTCCATACTTGATGCTTGACGACATCTAAAAATGATGAAGGCTCATTTTGTATGCTCGTGCTCATGATGGTCAGGTGTCCCTGATACCTATTAGGTTTCGTACTTTCACGAAAGGTTCCACAGGGTGCAGCATGTCCTTCAACATCATGAAGTAGCCCCATAAGTCATGAAGGCCTCTTCCTAGAGGAGGAAGGCTCATATGGAGGAGGATCAATCGGATCCATGGGTTCCTCTACATCAGGCATTGATTCATCATCCTTTTCTTTCGGTTCCTTGGTGTCGGCTTCTTGAGAGCTCCTCAAAGTCAAAAGATTGTTCACCTTGCTGAGAGCCATATCTTCGTCAAAGGTGACATCATGACTAATTACGACTTCCCTTTGACCAACTACATGTATTCTATAGCCTTTAGTACTTTCACCATAGCCCATGAAAATTCCCTTCTTTCCAGATGCACCCAATTTATTTCTTTTCTCTTTCGGCACATGAAAATATACAGGGCTTCCAAAATTTCTAAAATGAGAAACATCGGGTTTCTTACCGGTGAAATTTTCTTCAGGAGTCTTGGAACCCAATGCTTGATGAGGGCATTGATTTTGTACATATACGACGGTATTTGTAGCTTCAGCCCATAGAAACTTTGGAAGTCTTTGATCGTGTAGCATGGCCCAAACAACTTCCATAATTGTGCGGTTCTTCCTTTCTGCCACACCATTCTGTTCAGGAGTATATGGTGTAGTAGTCTCCCTCTTGATGCCAGCCTCTTTACAAAATTCATGGAACTCATTAGATTCATATTCAGTCCCATTATCAGTTTTTAAGATCTTGATCTTCTTTTCAGTTTGATTCTCGATTAGGGCTTTGAAGTGTCGAAACCAAGAGAACACTTCATCCTTATTTCTCAAGAAGTATATCCATGTCTTTCAAGAATAGTCATCTGTAAAAGTGAGATAATATGAATATCCTCCCAAGGAGTTCACAGGCATCATACCTGATATGTTTGAGTGAACTAGTTGTAATATATCAGAGGTCTTTCTTTGACTTGAAGGGAATGGTCCCCTTTTGAGCTTTCCTTTGGCACATCCCAGACATACACCTTCTTTCTCTACTTGGAATTTGGGAATCCCTGTTATCATCTATCTTACATCGGGTAGAGCTTTGTAATGAAGGTGGGCAAACCTCCGATGCCAAAGTTCAGACTGAAGAGTTGTGTCACAAGACATGACACCTAACGGACTTCCACCGACCTAATATACAAGAATCAACTCTAAACGCAAGAGTGAAAGCATCTTTAACATTATTTTTCAATATACGTACCTTGCCATCGTTGAAGGTTACCTTGTAGCCTTTGTCTTCCATTACCGAGATGGATACCAGGTTCTTTTTGAGATCAGGTACATATAATACATCTTGTAAGTGAATCATGTTACCTTGATTCAATTTGAGAGAAACATTGCCTACACCTTTCACGGGGTATTTCATGTCATCTCCAAGGACAATTTCCACGTTAGTTTCTTTCTCTACCAGATTATGGAGTACTTCTTTGTAACCAGTGAAGTGTCTTGAGGCACCACTATCAATAAGCCAAATTCCCATTGAGTCTGAAGGAGTGAAAGTAGATAGAGCAGATGGTAGATAATATTCAGCCTGCTTATTGTCAATAGTTTTAGATTCATACCTGGAATTTCTAGCCTTCTTGAATGGTTGCCCTCTTCCTTGATTTCCAGCATTTGTTTTACCTTTGCTGTTGAATTTTCCATTCCTTCGATTACCATGAGAGGGATTTTGATCATCGTCATGGTGAGAGTCCTTTCTATCAGGACATTCCCTTGCATAGTGACCTGCTTTATTGCAAATGAAACATCGTCCTTTTCTTCCACCCTTAGGTCCAACCTTTCTTTTCGATGTAGACTGAGAATTATTTCTTTTCTTAGCATGAGAAGAAAAAACAACAGGAGGACCTTTAGGCAAGGGCATTTCTTGCTCTTCTACCCTTGTTTCTTCTTGAATGCATCTAGCCATTAATTCCTTGAAACCAGGAATTACATTATTGTTCAAAAGAGTAGTCCTGAACACATACCATTCGGATGGTAATCCTCCAAGAGTTGTGAGTGCCATTTCTCTGTCAGTAATAGTCTCCCCAATAGATAGGAGATCGTTCTTGATCTCAGTGATTCTTAAGAAGTATGCTTGCATACTCTCATCTTTACCCTTCTTGATTTCCCTCAGCTTATTTCTAAGAAACAAAAATTGATTTGCATCATTAACTTTAAATAAACTCACCAGTATATCGTAGATTTCCTTGGAGGTGTCTAGATCAGAGATGTAGGCCACCAAGCGCTTGTCAATAGAGTCCCGGATGATCTTCTTCGCTTTAATTTCTTCGTTCTTCCATTTGTTCCTGGCAGTAGGAGGTGCATTTGATGGAGGCTCAAAAAAATTGCCTCTCACATGATCCAACACTCCTTGACCCTCAAGGGTTAGATCGATAGACATCTTCCATCCATGATAGTCAGCTTTCTCACGGAGCTTGTCTTCGGTAGGAAAGAGTGTTGAGGACCCCATTGTTCTTTTAGGATAGCTTAGCCAATCTTCTCTTCGGTGATTGCTCTTGCTCTTGCTTGGGCTTTGTCTTCACCTCAACTCCGATACCATGTTAAGTTATGGTATGTTCTATGCTTATAATAGTTTACTTCTTTTTATTATTATATTCCACAGATTAGCAATCACATGTACATAAATTAAAGTGTAGATAGAACATTAAACGATCGACAGAAAACAAGCCAAGACAAGAGACACAAGATGTGGCGGCTAGCCAGGGACAAACCCCACAATGTGTGGGGAAACCCTTTGACAAAATCTTCTTTTATCTTCAATAATTCAGTAGAGAGAAATAGTACAATAAATCTAATTCATATCAGCAATAACAAACCCTAGATCAGCAGCATCAGTATTAGCGGCTTCATTATTAAACTAGGGCAGATGATATCTCAAAAACTAACTGTTGGATCGGCTTGATTCCACCACCAAAATTTGCGGCTTCCAGAGGAGGTTCAGATGAACCTACAATGCAATTCATATGAAGAGATATTCTAGTCCACGCAGGTCAAACTTTACTTCTGCAGTTACAACTTCAGTTTCGACATCTTCCGGCTTCAAACTAGGGCAGTTGATATCTTGCAAACCGTCCATCGGATTGACTTGATTCCACCACCAAAAGATGCAGCCTTTAGAGGAGATCCAGATGGACCTACAACACAATTCTAAGGTGGAGATCTGATGGTCAATTCTGGTCAAACTTTGGATCTGCAGTTGCAGCGTCAGGTTCAACAGCTTCCAGCTTCACATGTGTGAGAGAGAGACCCTTTTCTGCGCAGTAGAGAAGAGACTCTTTTCTGCGCAGTGGAGAGAGAGAGAGATGTGATGAGATGAGTGTGTCCAAATGAGGAAAAGTACTCCTATATTTATACACAACGTTGGTGTTTGAATAGATGCGACTGTTGGGCTTCTGAGCCTACATGAGTTGTAGGTCGGCTTGATAATAATTCCATAATCAAAATAAATTCATATCTCCATGAATACTTATTGGAATCGGATGATCTTTATATAAATCCTACACCTCTCGATGAGAGGAATCTAATAAAAATATTATCAGCCATGAATAACATGACCCAGATGAAGTTTTTCCCTAGTTTCCAATTTTAACAAATGTTCAAAGCTTCACATTTTGTTTTCAATTGAGTCAGTAGATTCTTTTTCATAAGGACTTTCTTAATTTCCAAAATAGTAGTTGTCCTATCTGGAATATTTATTTCTTGTAATTGTTGCTTAGTCTTAGAGTTTAATACTTTGATCATTCCTGCTGCTTCTTTGGGTTTTGTCTTCAATACTGCCCTCTGATTATCCATCTTTGTCCTACATCTGGAAATCAACTCTTGTTGCTCAAAAATGATTTGTATGGATGGCCATACTTCTGTTATGGAGTGGCTGATATCTAACCAGATGTCCTCTTTGGCTTGGGCCAAAGTGTCTACCATTAGAGTCTTACTCTCTAATTGTTTAACCTTGAGTTCTAACCTGTGTGATTTTTGCATTTCTTCTACATACAAGGTGTCATTTTTTACCTTCTGTGACTCCAGGGTTTGGAACTTCTGGAGTAACTTTTCATTCTGTTGTTTTTGTGCCTATAACTCCTGTGATAACCTTGTTGTTTCAACTGTTGCTGATGATGAAGCAATGTCAGTTGAAGATGAGCTTGGATCTGTACTTGCTATGGGAACTGTTGTTACTGGGGTCACAACAAGCTGTGTTGCCTCTTTTTCCTTGAGCAGTTGTTCTATTTTCTCTTCCATATTCTTGATCTGTATGTTTTTCTCAATAATGAGCTTCAACATCTCCTCCCTGTGTTGTTCATTTTCTGCCATCTCTCTGGTTTGTGGATCCTCAGTTGAAGGCAATTTCAACTATTTCTTCAAGGCTGTTATCTCTGTATTCTTTTTCTTGAGTATTTCTTCAATTGCTTTACAGTCTTGGGGATCATATCCAATTTTAACAATAATATATTCTAAATATTTTATTTTGTTATCTTTAGCTAAAGATGACAGTTTTTCAATCTTAAGTTGTGACTGCACATTTGACAAGGCAGTTTTGAGCTTAGAAAGAGTCATGGCAGTTGTAGTCATGGTTGAAAATAACATTTCACTTGATTGCCTGTGCAAATCCATTTGATCAATAGGATGTATCTGGTTTACATCAAATGAAAATATGGTCTTCTTATAATCTGTTGTGGATTTGGGAAATGGAATCTGAGCCTGCAAAAACGCCATTTGCATCCTTCCCCTTTCACTGTCAAAGGCAAAGAGAAGTTTGTGCTGAGAGGTGGATGTCTATTTCCAAAACTGATTGTACACTTGTGACTTGAGATTTTCATTCTTTTCTTTAATTTCCAAAAATTTGAGAAGATATTAGTATCTTCTGCTGAGCTGATATTAGTTGACTGAATAATATCCATATGTTCAATTGAAGGAGTTGAAGAAGTAGAAGGAGATTTGGGATCAGTGGTCCCTTCTAATGAAATATCTTTTAAATCTCCAAGATCAATTATTTATGTTGGCTTGCTCCCTAATGAAATTGACAATCCAATGTTCAATTTCTTCTGTAGTATAGAATGCTCTTTAACTGTTTCTTTAGTTAATTGAGTTTCCTCTCTGGCTATTTTGTGTTGAGTACTCTGAGTGACTAGAGTATTTACCTGTGGAGTGGTTATAACTTGTTCATCTGCTTCTAAGAGAGTTCCTTCAGACCATTGCTCTTGGTTCATAAACTTCTCCAATTCTGGCTTGGGAGTATGATTGTAAGGTGTTGCCTTCAATTGAACTCTTAGGGCTGAAATGATCCCAAAAGGATCATAAGACCAGGTGAAGCTTGGCTAGAGGTTCATATTCTTCAACAATT
The DNA here is from genome assembly GCA_031772625.1 of Pinus tabuliformis. Classification (NCBI taxonomy): domain Eukaryota; kingdom Viridiplantae; phylum Streptophyta; class Pinopsida; order Pinales; family Pinaceae; genus Pinus; species Pinus tabuliformis. Next base: position 687,342,652 of record CM062817.1, on the reverse strand, counting down.
TGTTTGCCTTTGTGCCTACAGACCTAGTATTATAGATGAATGTCCCTACCTTGGCTTTGAGTTTGAATTGTGACTTTTTCTTACCTGAGACAAAATGGAGTTCATCCATATTTATCATCTGCCTGATGTATTCCAATGAGAATATCCTCATTGGCACATACTTAGGCATTTTGTATGGAGCTAATTCACTGCCATATGTCCCGATTTCAGTGTAGTTCTAGTACAAATACCAGTTACCAGTCTTGGTCTGTTCAGATAGGTGCAATGTTTTCTTAATTTCTTCTCCAATTCTGGGCTCTGCCTGGCTATTAAGTAATTGAAGAACTGGATGTACAAAAGAATCTATAAACTGAGAGAATGTAAACTTTGATGATGCTGCTCTAACTAACTCTATCCAGTGAATCACTGATTGATTCACTCCTTGCTCATCTTGCCTGTTAAGCTAAATGTGCAATGAATCTCCCTGCTGAAACAAAATCAAATGAATTATGACTGAGCTATATCTAAACACTCCTTGTGTGGTAAAATTCATAAATTGTTCATGTATATTATCAACCAAGAATTGGCTATAATTATACATGAAGGCAGGTTGATATTCCTTACTGAAAATGGAAAAGAATCCAAGGATGGATTCATCAACAAGTTGATCATTTTCATAGCCTAGGAGGTATGACAGCAAGGAAATGATATGTCTAGTGGCTTCAGGGAATGTAGAAGATGAATAAGGTGGGTTTCTCTTGGGTAAGTAAGCATCTTCTAGCATAAATATTTCAAAAATAAGGGCTCTCTGTGGGAAGGTGAGTTTATTATAAAGGTCCATGAGAGCTACTGGTGAGAAATAGCTAAGGGAGTCAGATGAAGATATCATCAGCATTTGGTTTATACTCTGAGTAGTAACGGTGATCAAGATGTTTCCATCTTGAGTCATCACTATTCTTTGCAGAGGATCATACCTGGCTTGACACCAAGTGATCAAATTAGGGAAATGATGAGTTTTGGGAAAGGAGAACAGGGGCAAAAGTGTCTCCCAGAAATGAATGGGATCTTCCTTATCTGTGTATTTCTGCTTTAGCCACAGATGTAATTCGTGGAAATCGAATTCGCATTCACAGTCTGTGACTTTGAACAGGGAGTCTACAAGGGGAAGATGATCCAAGTCGATCAAGGCTGTAGATGGATTCTCTTCTTCAACAATTTTCTGTGTTTTAGTTTTCGGGGCCATCTTGCTGTAGGGGAGGAAATAGAAAAACTGATTCAACTGAAGGATGAATGACAGGAAAAATATAAATAGGGTGATTAGAGCTCTTGGCGAAATGGATCGAAGCAGAAAAGTAGTAAACGGTAGAGCCATGGGCTATTTATAAGTATAATTTAGCTTAATTTACCATTTAAAACTTGACCGTAGGCAATTTATTACAGAGGAGCGGGTTTAATTTTCCAACAGGAGGGTAAAACGGTTAAATGAGGCTGGAAACGGGATGGGAGTGTATGGCGCAACGGATTTATGACGTGGCGGCTTGTGAGTGGATGAGGGATAATGGATGGGTAACGGATTTATGACGTGGCAGCTTCCGTATGGAGAAGGGGGTAATGAGTGGATGATATGGCGTGGATGCGTGGTCAACCGTTGGGAGGCTAGAAACCACCAACGAGATTTCGGGGGGGAGGCAATTTATGGTTTTAGGCTTGGGGGTCCAAAATGTTATGGGAGTGACATGTAGAAAAAATAGGCGGCCATTGAAACAACTTTTCAGACCCCCTCCCCCCTTCCGTGTTAATAGGAAATGGCCGAAGGGGGGCCGAAATGCTACCTCTGTCGTTGATCTGGGCGGCGTTGATCGTATCCATTGAAAAGTGTCGATCGCTTATTTGGTGTCGATTTAAAGTTTTGTTGTTTTGTGACTTTAGACAATTAAGCACATTTTCCTTTATGAACCTTATGATAAAAGGAAATTAAACTTCAAAATGAAAGCTTAACTTTTGTAATCAAGCTAAACATACTTTTAATGGCGCATTTAAACTAGCTGCCTAAAATTTATTTGATTTTCAACTAAAGCAATATTTTTGTTCTTTTGTTTGCTTGCCTAACATTTTATTTGGTTTTGCCTTCCTTTTTTAGGGCAATCTAACCTATCATTTTTTCTGATATGGACATGATATAAAATATTCCTAACATTTTGTTTTGTATTTTTCTTTTTGTCCATATCCTAACTTAACATTTTAACATATAATATTTTTTATTTTTTTTTCTAATATGCTAACTTATCAAAACCAATATTGTTACAACACTATTAACTACCTCTTAATCTCAACTTCTTTCCAAATGGCTACAAGTTCTTTAGATGTATATTCTCCTCCATTATCAAATCTTAAGGTCTTGATCTTATTTTCTGTCATATTCTCAACTTCAGTTTTGAACTCTTAGAGCTTGTATAATACTTCAACTTTAGAATTCAATAAATGTATCCAAGGATTTCTAGAGCAGTCATCAATAAAATTTACATAGTATAGATGACCACCAAGTGATTTTCTAGAAATTGGGCCACAAACATCATAGTGGATTAGGTCCAAGATTTCCTTGGATCTCAAGTCATTGCTAGAGAAAGGCTTCTTCACATTTTTTCCAAGAGCAACCCTTTACATAATCCTTCACATTCTTCTTTCAATTGGGGCATTCTTGTAACCGTTTGACACAAGGATGGAAATATTTTCTAATAGAGATGGCCATATGTTTTATGCCACAATTCACATGGATTGATTTCAATGTCTACTGAAGCTTCAAGAGAAGGAGTTATAAGTCTATACAACCTCCCCTCATGAGTCCTAATAATTTTAGCACTATATATACTAGATCCCTTAGCCCAAACAACCATCTTGCCATCAATACATGCTATTATGTCTCATATATCTTCTAAATGAAAAATAGAAAGTAAATTATTTTTCAAATTGTTGACAGTGTTGGATGTTGCCAACAATCGGGGGGTCTTCCCGATATGAAGTCCCAATTAGACCTAACACCGTTTGGAGTAGGAGCCCCATCAAGGAAATAGGCTTGATTTCCATATTCTCAATGATTTTCCTTGGCTACAATAAATGACACAAGAGAAACACATATACTTTTGAGATAAACAAGTTAGTGTTGTGATGTATGCAGTTTCAAAGTGTGTAATGGTTCTTTCACGGAAAGGAAAAGAAAGTGAGTCTTTAAGAGAAATGTAACAATACCATCTTAATAAAGACACACACATATACGAAATAATTGTTAGTTATCTTGTGTAATAGTTCACAAAGAAATAACGATCATGAAAACAAGAGGCACACGGTTCAAAGATGCATACTAAGGCCAACGAAATAGTTCATTTTCATTATATCTAGAAACATAAACATACACTACAAAGAATGAAGGAACAATCTTACATATTCTTGAAAGTGTGCCATCTCCAAGAGATATGAATTATAAAGTGAAAGTCCCAAGATACACCATTACAATGATACAACACTAGTTCCAATAGTGGAACATTAAGCCACTACTTGCTTCTCAAAAGACTAATCTTCTCTCCTATGCCTAGCTTGAGAAGCCAAGGTGAAAATTATTTTGCTTGAGCTATGAGGGTGTATATATAACAAATGAGGTGACTCTCCACCTCCCTTGTTACTCTTGAGCTCTCATGTGACTTTTGGAATTCCTGTGAGATCTTTGAGCTTCTACATGACTTTTCACATTCTATGTGTGACGCTTGGGCTTCCACACATTTTGTATTTTCTCATTTTTCAAAAATACAATATTACATTTCCACATATTTTTGGAAAAATATAATGGCAAATATGACTCTTATGGTGAGAAGTCATGAATTGGCGATGGTGACATGGAACTTCATTATGGTGTATCAATGCCAATTTTTTCTCCTTGCTGCTATCTTTGTATTTTCATGATAGATCTTCCATGTACTTCATCTTCATCCTGAACGACGTTGGGATGATATATAACCTACTGTGTGATCTTGATCTTCCTTCTTTTTTCGTGATCTAGTGTCCATTTATTTCTTTTCTTGATGATCTCTTTGTGTTTTCAGCTTCACAAGGGTCTTATTACATCATTCCCTTGGTGTCCTTTTTGAGCATCATCTTGTCATGTCAAGATAATAACACCTACAAATGGGATTCACTCATGACAAGACTACATCAATCCTAAAATCTCCTAGTTTATCAAGTTACTCATGCAGCACACTGACAGAGTTGGGACAATGTGTAGGATTGAGGAGGAGGTCCTAGGATTACGCAATGCACAAGAGCAGGAGTTAGGGAGAGAGGGTCTAGGATCTGTAACTATGCAGTGCACAATGGCTGAGGGGCATGGAGGCATGATTACCACACCCCCTTAAAGTGGTTTTTCAAGTCATAAAGATATTATAATGATACCACACCCTTTGGCATGGGGTTTCCTTTATGTGCTTGAGTTGATCTCTACAAAGCCTTTTTTTTCTCATCTTCAACTATTGTCACATCTTTAAACACATCAACATTGGCCATAAAATCTAGTATTTGTTTCCAAGTCCATCCGTTGATCAAAACAATTGAATCAAGACATAATCTAAAGCTAGATTTGGACCAAGGACCTCGACATATATCTGGTTTCAGGTCTCAAAGGCTAGCTAGGTTCTGGAAAAGGTTCTTGTTGGGTTTAGGATTGATCAGTGTTTTTGGATTGCCGCCGGGCTCACTCTAGGCCCAACATAAAGGATCACCCACCCAAGTAAGTATGTTGTAACGTTCCTCCTCATTCAGCGCTCTGACCTCAGACCTTCTTTGCCCGATCGGATGCTTCTCTTCTATTCGAGGTGCAACCTTGGTTTCATTGACCACGCCTGGAGGTTTTTTGGTTTACCGTACTTTTCCTACCTGAACTTATTTAACTCAACTTAAAAAGATCGGATTGAGATTCCATTGTAGGTTTAGATCTTTTGTTCCAATTTCGTCGACTAGATTTGCATTCCCATGTTGGTTCAAAACCAACTCGTTGATCTATTTTTCACCACATGTTGAGCCGCCTAGTGTTTCATTCCATCTTTCGTCCTATTTGTTTCACTTAGTCAAGCCGCATAATTTTTGGGTTTAGCACATTGTTTGACAATATTTTCCCACTCCTTTAAGGCTAGGATCCTTCAACCATTATTGGCCTTCTCATTACTCTTGATCTCATATAATGTCGGCGGTAAAGATAAGCCGAGATGAGAAAAAGAAATCCAAGGCCAATAAATAAGTATAGAATAACATCATAATTAATAAGGATAAGGGCTAGGGCCAGAGACTTATTTCCTTGGCCACAAGCAACCTCTATTTGTATGCCTCCCCGAGTAACTTTTTCTCATTTCGGTAGTGTTTCAAAATGGTGTTGTTCGTCCTTACTTATAGGCAGGTTGAAGCACTTTGGTTATGGGTTTAAGTAACATGTGGATGGGTGCCTTAGATCCCCTCATTGTCTATAGGGAGTCCCCATAGGTAGAATATCCCCTTCGCTTAGGTAACGAAGAGGTATCAATCCTTTAGTATTCTCTAAGGAACGTAGTCGCTCGACTAATAGGAGAGGATGCGAAGCATGGCTCGACTAACAAGAGAGGATGAAAAGCGTGGCTCGACTAATAGGAAAGGATTCCCCGACAGGTCTTGACCATAAGGGAGAGGAATTGGAAGCTTTGGGGGGGTGAATTATTTAGAGGGGCCACCAAATAAGTAAACCAAGGTGATGCTTTGTAATATTTCGCTACATACATTTAGCTACTATCTTATAGACGATATTCATGAGGGATAAGGGCGACCTGTGACACGATCTATTTATCTCTATATATTGGTCAATATCTGCCGAATGAAGAGTTGGTCTGTTCATTCTTCGAAGGAGTTCTCCTTTCCCTAGTAGACAAGACCCCAGGACCTTATTTATTTCGTGTATTTAGAGAGATGGAGTGTTATAGATCTGACGTGAAAATATATGAGAATATAAATATACCCAGAAATAATAAGATAGAAATAGATAGAAATGCTTCTTTATTGATCAAACCCTTAAGGTAGGACAACACCATACATTCACTCCTTAAGGAAGGAGAACACTCCACAAGCCATATGCCTATTCATACAATAATCCTTGACATCTCTCAATGGGGAGTCTCTAGCCTCTATATAGACCTCATACATACCATACCATGGGCTATTACCATGGTTCCCTCAATACCATATATCTAATACCATGGGCTTATTACATTATTGCTAACTACTTGTGGTCCCTTACATAATATGGGTTAACCACTTTATTTATTACTATGGCCCATTCCATTATTACATTATTCCCTTGGGAACCTCTCTCTATACCCCATACTATCCCCCCTAGGTATACTTCATTCCACCCCCCTTAAACATGTTTCGTCCTTGAAACATAAGAAGAACACAAATAATAAGATCTACTCAAAAGAGTAGTCCACTAGTACCATTCACGTACATCTAGCCATCCCAGAGAAAGGTGAACCCTCGATATAGCTAGTGCCTTGCTCGCTTGAGATGGAAGTTGACCCTGGCGGCTCTTCTGTGTTGATGTGTAGTAGGTGGATTGTCGCCCCTCTCTATCTGTCATGCAGGGGTTGTTGTCCTTGTGGCTAATTCATTGCCATTTTGTTGGTTGTTTTCTTGCGGGATGATGTGGGTGGTGATATGCTGAAGTTTAAACCAACAGTGTCTTTTTCTTTAATTCACCACCTAATGGAGCCTGATTGGTAGCTGGTACATGTTTTGGTGCCTACTTTTGTTTCTTATCTTCCAATATTACTTCAACCACAGAGTCCTCATCTGATGTATCAGTACCTGTAATGTTTTATGTTTTAGCCTCCTTGGATTCTCCCTGTTTTTTGGTACCTGGTTTGATGTTTTTATTTGGTTGTTGACCATTAAATTCTCATCATCTGATGTGTCAATGTCATTCGAGCTTTGTTCTTCTGCCTTCATAGTCTCTGCTTGGGTCTTAATAGAAATATCTTGCAATTTTATTTTCTTCTTTTTATACCAAAGTTTCATGAATTTCTTCTGCACATTAATATTGACAGTACCAACAAATTCCATCCAAGGATATCCCAAAAAAACATACATGTTATCCATATCTGAAATATAAAAATCACAATGAAACACATACTTATCCATAAAAAGCTTCAAATCTTTATAAACTTGCACCTCCTCATTATTAACCTATGTGTGCTCCATTTGTTTTGTTGGAACTCGCACTTCTTTTGCCAAATTGACATTTATAAGATTTTGCTTGCAACTAGAATTTATGGACATAACTATTTTCTCATTCTAAATACATCCATGAACCTGCAATAAGGAGATACCAGTAGAAAATAACCCCTTACATGTCTCATTCCCCTGTTTTCTAGCATGAGACCATTTGTCCAAAAGGAGTTTTTCAAATTCTTTATCCGAAAGTTCAGACAACTACTTGTTGTAAATTGAGTTCCACCATCTATAAGCCTCATCTTGGAAACCAAGCGATAATAAAATTTTCCATTGTTTCCCATATGTGAACTTTTGACTCTGTATGAATTTTTCAATAGTAGGGCTATCATCTTTTCCTGTAAAAAAAATCTTGCTAGATGGCACGAAAAAAAATCACTTACTTGGCAAAAATTTAAAGTGGCCACAGTTCAGTCAATATTGCTCAGAATATTTATTATGACCCGCTTTTAGAAATGGAACAACCATTCTGCATCTTCCTATGTGATAGAAACCCCAATCTAGGCACTGGAATTTCATATTTGCGTTGCAATTGTCCTGTTGTCACAAAAATTTCTGAAAAAAAGAGTTGATTTTAAATTAGCGATATCTCCCTCATCCAGACTCTGATTCAACTGATTTTTTTTTCTTTTTTTTTTAATTGGATATTTTTTGGAAAGGAACCTAGATTTGCATTATATTCTACAAATGTTGACCTAGAACGTACAGATCTGATCTGCAATCTCGCCACCCTGAAAAAATGTCTACAACACAACTGATTTTTAAATCAGCAATAGCTCCCTCATACGGACTCTGATTCAGCTGATTATTTTTTTCAAATTGGGTATTTTTTTGCCAAGAACCCAGATCTGCAATGATATTCTAAAATTTTTCCCCATAATGTACAGATCTGATCTGCAAAATTGTCGCCCCGAAAAATGTCTGCAACACAACTGATTTTTAAATCAGCAATATCTCCCTGGTCTAGACTCTGATTCAGCCGATTTTTTTTTCAAATTGGGTATTTTTTCACCAAAAACTTAGATCTGAAATTAGATTCAATATATTTACACCAAAACATAAAGATCTGATCTGCAAGCTCGTCACCCAAAAAGTTCCTGCAAATATTAAAAAAAATTCTCCACTTTGCCCAAGAAAGTGCTCTAATAACACTTGTTATAGATCTGATCTGAAAATATATGATAATATAAATATACCCAAAAATAAAAACATATGAATATAGATAAATGCTTCTCTTTATTAATCAAACCCTTAAGGTAGGGCAACACCATACATTCACTTCTTAAGGAAGGAGAACACTCCACAAGCCATATGCATGTTCATACAATATTCCGTCACATCTCTCAATGGGGAGTCTCTAGCCTCTATATAGGCCTCATACATATCATACCATGGGCCATTACCATGGTTCCCTCAATACCATATATCTAATACCATGGGCTTATTACATTATTTCTAACTACTTGTGGTCCCTTACATGATACGGGTTAGCCACTTTATTTATTACTATGGCCCATTCCATTATTACATTATTCCCTTGAGTACCTTCCTCTATACCCCATACTATCCCCCCTAGGTATATTACATGGAGATCCCTGCCTGAATATACACAAGCAGGTGGGACCTTACCTACCTTCCTTTATGGAGCTTCCTTCACTAGATAGGGGCACTTGACCTTCTACCCAACCTTGACCTACCTACCTACCTACCTTACCTGAGATATCTCTATTCGGGTAGGTAAGACTATCTCAACTCCTACTACCACCCACGCCTTCAGATTAGTATAACTAGGACCTAACCTTACCCTTGCCGTAATCCTTGCCATAGAAGCCACAGGCAAGAACTGGCTTTCCCCCTTACTAGATAGCCAACTCTGGCCTATCAGATCAAGACCCTACCTTACTTAGATGGATGGAAGGGTACTTGGATGAAGTAGAATTACACTTTCTTTCCTTATGCTCAATCAGGGTCCTACTTGAGAAAAGCGACTATACTCTACCCTACCCTCGTTGAACTATAAGCAATTGGGTACTGAAAGATAGATATGACGACCCTAAGGCCTTCCCTGACCCGATTTGTTCAGATCTTTAGGACCGAAAGTGAAGATATTCGGGTAAGGGTTGGGTTGGTCCCACTGATGAAGGATCAAGGGAGAGGTCAACCGTTATATTATCTAATATTTTCTAAGATTATTATGGACCCTTAGTTTCCGACACAGAGCTCTTCCAAGGAAATAATAAGGAGAAAGGGCACCCATCCATATAGTGTGAAGAATAGGACTTCTATTACTATTACAAAGGAAGAATAAGAAGTACGTAATGTCAAGAATAAGGAAGGTGGCATAATGTGTTGAAATCTAGAAATGTCCTCGAACTATTGAACTAACGACTTATACAAACTATTGAAACGATAGGGTGAGTGAATGGAATAGACAAAGCAACTAGGCTCATGCAGAGCAGGCACGTCTCCCTGGAATAACGGGTCGGTGGAAGGAATAGCTCCTAAGGAATAAGATCCGAGTGAGTAGGAGCTATTTGACTCGATAGCAAACATCTCCCTCTCCCTTTGGGACCTTCCCCTCTACTTCCAACCTACAGACCCTTATAATAAACTTTGGATCACCCTCTCCTCTTCCCGGTCGGGTGGAAGATAGAGAGAGGGGATCTGCTTGTGATTAAATGCATATTTCTTTAGTGAGAACTAGAGAGAGACCATTTTCGGAAGCCTTTCTATAGAAATAAATGTTCGGACCTCGTCGATCAATAACTATAGATGAGTGAATCTTATGGTTTACTCTCCACCTTTTCCATTAGATCAGCTATTAGAATTCACTATTATTAGGTCGTTCGTCGTCCCCAATAAACCTGAGTTGGCCTGACTTTCCACCCACCCCCTCTACATTAGTTGGCTCATCAATCAAGTGAGTGGTCTGGTTCATCAAGTAATCCCTAGAGGTTTCCTCGAGCATGCAGCCAGATGCAGAATAGGAAAAGTGTGGGTGTTGTGCACGTCTGGATGAGTACAAAAAACCAAGCTCGTAGTGAGTGGAACGACCTGCCTTATTTCATTCCCACCCTATTTTGTTTCCTCTCAAACTACTCCTTCCATCCACCCAGTTAGTATAGGTAGATCCCACCCCTTTTCCTATTTCCTCCTTCTTGGTAGTGAATTCGGTGGGTTCCCCGATTTTCATATATAGGTCAGTTTGTAGATTCGAAAACAAGAAACATCTCTAGGTTGCTTGTCTATTGAATATTTGATACTATAAAATGGTACAGGTTCTCTAAAGAAACGAGAGATTATGGTATATATGTATGTTGGGCGGGAGGGAGATAAATAATTGAATTATTCAATATCTCTACTGCATGCATATTATTTGCTTGATGAGATGGACTGCTCTACCTCATATCCTTCACTCACGACAAGCGAGATAGGAAATGAAAGGGAGAAGACCCAGCATGTCGAAAGAAGCTAGATGTTAGCTCAAATATAGACAGCTCTCCCTATCCATGAAGGTAGGGGGCTTATAAAACCAACATTGATCCTACACCTTTTGACTCCCACAATTGAATTGAGAAGAAGGACTCGGTCTAGGGTTTGGGTCTTTGCATCTCATTTGAAGCAGATTCTAATAAGAGAATAGTTTATGTGTTTTTCTCTAGGAGGGGATTTTTCATGGCTAAGAGTCTAATATTTGTGTCCTCTATTGTTGCTATTATTGTTCTTGATATTGTTTGATGAAAAGATCTAACTAAAGAACATAAACAAGATAAATAAGATTCACAAGAAAATATCAGGGTTAAGGAAAAATAAGATTAATAGCTACCATTTTCCAATAGAAGTAGACCTCAAGTAAAACCTTGTGGCTGCTCTAGAAGAGATAGGCAAACTGAAAAAGGAATATGAGGAACTCAAGAAGAGGTACAAGATGTTGATCATGACCTTGAAAAAACAAAGGAAGAAGTTGTCCTTTTAAGGCACCAAGTACAAAAAAGAGTTGAGAATCTTAATGAGCTTAAGGTAGAATTGCATTAGAATGAGAAGAGACATAATGAAGAAGTCATCTCCATGACAACTCAATTAGAAGAAGTAGAGAGAAGGGAAGGAATTTTGAAAATTCATCTCAAACAAAGATTTGAGGACTTGAGTAAATTTGAACTAAAAATTGGTCGGCATGAAGAAGAAGTCAACTCCCTAAATGTTCTGTTAGAGGAAGCAAAAAGAGAAGAACAAATAATGGAGATCCAACCAATATAGAAAGAAGATGATTGTGAAAGGCTTGAAGAAAAGATTATTTCCTTAAGAAATGAAAGAGTCTTAAGAGTTCTCAAGCTTTGAATGACATTCTCAACCATCATAGATCACCATTGGAAAAAAAGGACATTATTATATAGATGAATCTCCTTGCAAACAAGAGACAAACTCAAAACCCTGAAGAGATAAGTTTGAAGAAAAGCCATAAGTTGTCATTCTTCAAATACCAAATCACAGTGAAGATGGGAAGAAGGATAAAAATGTTACTAGTCCAAGAATCTTTGTTGAAGCTCTCAAGGGACCTTTGCACAATGTAAGAAAGAATACAAATCAAGAGAAAATTAGACCTCCTCCAAGGCAAAACAATTTCAAGAAACCATCAAAGGTAATATTCTCATCCAGGTATCCAAGCATTTTCCTCAGTTACTATTACTCTTGCACTAATTATGGGCACAAGGCTAGGGATTTCAAAGCTTATAGCAGGGGCATGCATAGAGGATATCATCAAAATCCTAGAAACATGTCTAGAAACATAAATCCTAATGAATTCTACAGTAAAAGGTATACAACATTTGCTCTATTATTCAAGTTCAATGTAGAGTGTTATAAATGTCACAATCTTGGACACTTTTCACGTGATTGCAGAAGCAACATGTTATGGGCTCCTAAGCAAGCTAAGAATGAAAGATTTCCTACTTGGAAATCGACAAAAGTCTGGAAAAGAAAAGAAGAGGAGATAAATACAAAAGAACATGATCTTGCTCTAAATTCTTAGTTCGTCCTCCAAGATTGAGTACTCCAAAATGCACAAACCAAAATTGTGGCAAAATCCAAGAGCTTTGAATATTGATGATGTTCTAAGTCTATAGCATGACATATATGATATTCTTAACCTATTCCTGAAATGCAGCTTCTTGATTGTTAACCATGCTATGTTGTCCTCCAAGACAACTACCTTATCCTTCAGTGTAGAAAATTGTTCTTCCATTACCACAAACTGGGTTAAACACCTTTTTAGTATCATTTCCTGTAGAGTTCCTATGCTTGATTGGACCTTGATCAAGTCCTCTTCTCAAAATATATGGAACTTTAACTTCTTTGCCACAGTACCTCTGAAGTTTGAGATACCCTGTGCCAATTCTTATCCACAATGTCAAATCGCATAGCATACTTGTAATGCTTCACACATGATTTATTTTGTAGAAGTGATGCAAGTGATCTCATCCCATTGAATCACCACATTTTCAAAATACTTTGTTCTGACTCAGCTGTCTACATGGGAAAGATGAATTGCCTCTTTATTAATTGACATCATCATGTCAACTGTTTTGATTTCAATGTCGTGACATGGTTTCAATTTACTGGCATTTATGTATTTGGATAATTTGGTACTATTCATAATGCCTCTGGTTAATTTGATGTCCCCATTAAGGCCCCTCCCTAACGCTTACATATATGTCATTTTTTTGGAATTATAGTCAAGGTTCCATGTAAACTTGACTATTACTTTATTAACTGGGTTGATAACAAGACCCAACCCCAAATTCGTGTTGAGGAACTTTTAGTCCCTATCATTGCCCTAAGAGACCAATCTAAAATATAAATAAATCAATTAATCTCACGCAAGTTGATAGGTCCATAGGCCTTGTTGACCACTACGTGTCAACGAGCCATAGCACTACACCCCCTTTTTTTGCAAAAGGGATAGTGCCTCATCGATATTTTCGTGTCGTACAACTATCATCATCAGTTCAACTTCCAAGATGTTATGTAATCCCTTTCTACATGTGTATAATGTAAATAATCTCAACAGATCTATGTCGTGTATGTAATTGCCTAGGTAAACCTACTTTTCTGGTGACAATTTACATTCCGGGAGGTGGTTTTTTGTCTCACTGATCCATTCTCGGATGGTCGACAGAGTTTTCGTTTAGTCTTACCTCAAAGCTGAAATAGATTTTGTCATTGGGATCTTAGGCAAGTCCTAGTGTTCTAGATTAAGTGTATGCAAAAGTGATTTGGGAATAATCCTAACTATTTGGTTAGGTTATTTTATTGCAAATTGCTTGGTTTGCTGGATTATATTTGTGTCGCAGAAATGGGTAGTCTGTGAGGGTCTTTTACAAATGGGTTTTCCCCATTGAGATGTAAAAAATATAAAAATAATGATGTAAAGTGCCTTGAAGATTGGAAAAATAATTTATCCCCTCATAGGTTAATTAATTAAATTTTTTGGCAAAAAATTAATTAAAATCCTAAGCCGGAAATTTAATTAATTCTAGGTCCTAGGTAAATTTAAATTCTCTGAAGGCAAAATTCATCAGTCCTTAAAAATTAAATTTTAAGAAGTCCAAGGACTAAGGTAAGTTAATTATTTTGATTAATTTTAAGCCTTTGATCCTTGGGGTTAAGTCAAAGTCAAAATTTTGAGGAAATTAATTCAAAATTTTAGTTTTTGAATTAATTAAAATGCCTTTAATTGAAAATTTTAAATTTCCTTGCCCATGGGGCTTTGGATTGACGGTGAATGGGTGCACTGTTAAGGCACTCCTTGTGATAGGTCTCTAGTTCAAATCCCCCGTGGGGGCTTACCTACAAAAAAAAAACGAATTTCCTCAAGAATTTAATATTTCAACAGATGAGATTAAAAGAAATTTTAATTTTCATCAACGGTCAAGACTTTTTTGACGAGGATCACTTGAACTAGCCATTGGAGGATTTATCTTTAAATAGGAAGTCATTCACCAGTCAGATGACCTTTGAGTTGTGTACTAAGCGAAAAGCTCTCGTGCAATCTTTTTTTTGAATAATAAAGAAATACTTTGGAGTTGATCTTCATCGGTGTTACTCTTCATGGAAATATTGTAAGATGTATCATTTTTCAAGCGTAATTTTATTTTAGCCATCGATGATAGCTTTTGAAGAGTGATTTGAGTACAGGTATCTTACTAAGTCATTGGGGTTTGAATAATAATATAAATTTTGAGCGTAATAGCAGGTATCTCTATTTGTCTGAGTTTTATTATTGTTTTCTCGCTCTATTTTGATGGTTGAATTGAGTTTTGCATGAAAATTTTGATTTTTAGATCATCGAGTGTTTGGGGAAGTTTTCATTTGAACCAGCGAACTCCCGATCTGTGTTTTATGAAAAGCCCAACTTAATTTGATCCCAGACTTATGATAAGAATTTTACTAGGTGATGCATGAAGGGATTTGAGATAAGAACATCCTCTAAAATCTTAAAAATTTAAATTTTTGTGTGCGAAATTGATAAATCTAGTTGTTGAGAGCCTTAGATTATCAGATCTGGGAGCAGAGTTGGACTCACACTCCTTAGATCTAATAGATCTGTCATCTCTGTGCATAGATTTGTAAATTATTTTTGGTTTTCTGACTTGGGCTTTTCTGGGTTTTAGTTTTATCATTTTATAGATCATTTAGGTGTTTTTTGTTGCCTTGCAGTTATAGATCTGAGGAAGAAATCTGTATAGAATCCAAATCTAGGCCCTGGAGGGTAAGACCTGGATCTCTGGAGTTCATCAATATCATTTTGCAGGAACATTATCTAATCTTTTGTAGTCTAAGGGTTTTAATTTTTTTTTTTTAAATCTAGAAACGATTTAACGAGGGTTTCATTGATAAACTTGAAGCTTAGAAATACATTGGTGTGAAATTCGTTTTTCTGGGTTTATCTTAAGTTTTGGGCTACAGTTCCTTTGTTGCCTAGGCATTTTTGGAAAATTTTGAATTTCTTTTGTTATTGTCTGCGTTTGGGTTTTCTAAATCTGAAAATTTTTGGGTATGTCTGCATTTTTTTTAGTTTCCATACATCTATGTTCTCTTCGTTGCGTATGCTCTTCAAAACCTTACAAACCCTCCATCTGGAGCCACGAATCCGTCGAGTTAACCTGCCATATACTCACTGCCCCTTCCTTGTTTGCGACTTTCCTTACCTCCATGTTTCATTTCCTTATCTTCCCACGTCTAATCCGTTGCTTCACTAGATATCTAACAACCCTTCCCTTCGATCTGCACTCCACCACTGCCTTTCCGCGCCCATCAAACCTCTTTGCGTCCCTCAACCTGCAACCTAACCTTCATGGGAAGCCCTTCCTTTCTTCTCTGTTGACAGATCCTCCCTTGTTACTCCACCTCCCTTGACCTCCTCTCGTTGCTCTATCATCTCCCTGCCATCGATATGCATTCCAGACCAGCTCTCTTGGCCTCTTAGCACTGTGTCTCCTCTCCTCTGCCATCACTGCCCTCACCACCGCAAACCTGCATATGCAACAAGAAAACATTCGATGTATGCATTTTTTTATGTATTAGGTTAGGCTAGGTCTTGTTTAGTTTAGTTAGTCCATTTTTATTTCATTTGTATATTCGTAGGAGTTAGGGTTAATTTTTTTTTCATTCAACGATTTTGTTTTTCGATTTTTATTTTTTTTATTAATGATTTGATTTTATTTTGTCTTGCCTTCTTCTTTTTTCTTTACTTTTGATTTTTGGATCTGTTTTATTTAATTTTTTGATTTGATTTGATTTTTTCACTTTTCAATTTAACTTGTGATTTCAATTTTAATTTTCATTAAAAAAACATTAAAAAAATTCCTAAAAATCAAAATCTAATTTTTTTTTTTTAAATCTAAAACATTTAAAAAATCTAAAAAAAATAAATTCTGGTGACTAAGGAAATAAACTAAAAAGGGATTTGAGCTTTCACATTTAATATTCTAATGTGGCCTATGGCCCATTAAAATTTTAATTTTTAACCTTTTAATTCATTTTAATTCCATCACATTAAAGGATTTTGATTTCTTCATTCAACTAATTGCCACATGAATAATTAAAATTCTAATTTAAATTTCCTTGGTGTTATTTGGTGATTAAATGAAATTTTCATGATTTTTCTATGGTCAAAGTGCGATAAATGTTTTAAATCATATTCATTATTGGAGAAAGACAATTTTTCTAAATTATCCTACATGTTAAAGTTTTGAGCATTTTTACATTTAATTGTTCATAATCGTCGCTTTGTGATCCGGATTTAAACAGGAACGCAACAAATTACAGAGATAACCATTTACACAAAGATGCCGCAAAAATAATACTTCATTTCATTAATGGAAAATACTGAAATATGCTTACAACCAGAAATGGAAAATAAACTAGCTAGGGCGATGGTAGCTTATCTCTGAGAAGAGATGTGATGGCTACATGCCTCTGAACTGTGTTACAATGAGGCTCGAAGGCCTTTTTATTGTTGAGAAACAATGGAAAACCCTTAACATTCCAAAACCTAACCCTAGGAGATGAAACGCCAAACTGTGGGCCCCGTTTGGGGGTAAGTTGGTACATCAACTTCCCGGGGTCGTAACTTTGGCATATGATCTCCGTTTGACGCGTACAATAGCTCATTAGAAAGATCTATCCGAGCACTATCATTTTTGGAAAGGGGAACATCTCGGATTCCCCAAAAAACGTCGTTTAGGGCCTCAAAATGGCTCCAGAAGTTCAGGACCCGAAAAACTGCTAAAAATAGTAAGTTGTGCTACAATTAAGGAAACTGAAAATGCTGAGAAAGACAATGGTGGGGGTCCAGGTGGACTTGGCAGGTGGCCACCAATATCCACCTGGATCACTTTGCCACATTATAAATTTCTCTGGATGACTTGTCATTTATTTAGTCTTTGGTTAATTCAAATTAAAGGCATTGGTCTATAGTTATTTTTATCTTGTGATTGTGTCTATCTATCTCAATTGACTGAGACTTATTCTAAATTCATCAAGTTGTTCATCCTTAAAATCTCCTAGAGCTCGTGTTCCACAGATTACCTCATTCTTTCACCTTAGGAACTACCCCCCTTGATTTATCTAGGAGAGAGTCTAAACAGAGTGAGTAAGGATTAGAGTGACAACCCTTACTCTGAGCGTTGTCGCAGTGCCTAGACACTTTGTGCGACAACAGGCCTATCCTATTTTATTTTGTAGAGTTTGCAAGACAACAAAGTTTTTGATACTGCAGTTTCAGGAAGCAGTACCAAAGGAAAAGGTTTATGATGAGGAAAGATGAATGTCACAAGCACTTTGTTACAACATCCAAAATAGTTTGTTGTCACATCTAATGAGAGAAAGAAGGAGCAACATGAAGATAGGGGAAGCGTGAAGATAAAGGAGAATATGGCAAGAGATTGGAACTCAAACTTTAGATGGTTAAAGGTGTTACCTTTCAGGTAATTTCTGTTCTAATGGTTTTTCGCCTGGAAGTTTTGGATGTAATAAATATTATCAAATCTTGGTTGGGTCAGAAGGATCTCCAAGAGTTTTCTCTAGTGCTAAATGGATCATCACTTCAGAGACATGCCACTGGCAATAGACACATTCAAGAAAATGCAATTTCTGAAGTATTGGTTGCAGGCACTGTTAGGACTCAGAATTGACCTATTTTGACCTTATATTTTTGCCATAATATTGTCCTTTTCAGTCATAAGTTGTAAGATTTGATTACATAATGACTTAATCACCCCAAGGTACGAAGTAACTTTCCGCATATCTATATGTTTAATTGTTCATTGCATATTCGTGAGTATCTTTATATTTATCTTTGAAAAGTTGACTAAGTTGTCAAGTAATTGTCTTAAGCCTGCAAGAATTATAATTTATAGTTGCTGTAACACCAGAAATAGCAACCACGCAGTTGCTGCAACACCAGAAATAGCAACTACGCAGTTGCTGCAACACCAGAAGCAGCAACTACGCAGTTGCTACAGTCAGCAACAACAACTATCTAAAGCAGGCTATTTTGCAACAGCTGGGAATAACAACCGGCAACTATCTGAAGAACACTGACGCGGCACGATCTGCAGCTATCTAAAGCGGGTAGAACACAATTACCATTGCTTAAATCAGGAACATCATGGGGAAACGGCTAAGGAATGCGAAGATCCCAAGAAGACGGTCGAAGACAGTTACCAGCTGTGTAACAGCCAGAACCTAAGAAAGAATATGTTGTTATACTGTTGTAACAGCGGTCTGTAATTCTTATTTTTGATAGAATGGGTTAACTGAATGAACTGTAATAATCTATTGTAATAGATGTCTCCTCTATAAAGAGGAGACATCTACATTAGAAGGGGTTAATGTGTAATCTGTAAGGGAGATTTTGAGAGACATCAGCAAGTCTGAACTTTATTGTACTTGAATCTTTTGGCAGATGAATAGAAGATTGTTCAGAGCACCTAATCTAGCCTTTGTGTTCTGGGGAATCTTGTGAGAGGGACTTGGCCCGCCTTCCTCACAAGATTCACCCATTTACTTTTCTGTCAAAGTGTGTAAGTGTGTGATAGTTTCTTTCCGCTGGTACTTTGTTTGGATTCTGTAGCATTACCTCTGGTATTTCCGCTTTGCTAGTACTCTATTTCATTCATTGCTTGAAGTTGTGCAAGGATATTTCACCGGTGAATTAGAGTGCAGTGTGTGTTAGCAATCTGATTACAGAGGCAGGTGCTGAACGTCCTCACCTGGAGGATAGGGTCTTGATCCTCTGCCAACAGAGCATCCATCATTTCGCTTTTCAGATTTGTAATCTTAATTAATTACTTTCATTTTATCAGTACAATGATAACTTAGCGTAAGGATTACGTATACTACAGCTTTTTAATGCGTTTAGGATTAAGTACATACAGTACATGGTAGCCTTTGGAATAAAAAGACTTTCCCAGGTTGACAATTAATGTGGTACTTGATTGTTTAATCAATAAACAATTCAACTAGCCAACATTTTGGCGCCGTTGCCGGGGAAGGCAACTAGAAATTTCTAAAGGCATTAATGATTTCTTTTTGAGAATAACAGATGCATGAGAGGACGCAAGAAACCTAATTTCACAGGCAGCAAAGGAGGAAGAAAAACTTATATTGACGAAATCATCTCAAAGGCTGAAACATCACAGAGGACAAGTTCCCGGAGACCTCAGATCCAGTATTCCTCACAAACAGACCGACAAACAGAGGAAGTAATAGGACCTGAAAGGAAGCTGGACGTACCAGAATACACCGAGGAACCGGTATAAGAACCTGAAGAAACAGAAGACACATAAGATAAAGCAAGTGATTCAGGAAAAAGACCAATGGAGGATAACCGAACAGAAGGAAGAGGGGAAAATTCACTCTCTACCCTGGAATTCCCTATTGGGGAGCTCCCGAGAGGAACAACCCCCATGAAAAACATTCCACTCTCAGCATTACCCAACTTTCATGGGTTATCCTCTGAAGACCCGGATGAATTCCTCTTCGAATTCGACATACTATGTAGGAGTTATGATTATGTGAGCGCTAATCAGAAACTAAAACTATTTCCAGCAACACTGAAAGGGAATGCGCTAAGATGGTTTATGAGCCTAGGAGCTCAGGCAATCACTACCTGGGACCAGATGAAAGAAAGCTTTCTGGCTAAGTACCAAGACTACTGCCGGACGAGAGAAAGGAAGGAAGAATTGTTTAAAATGGTTCAGAAAGAGGACGAGAATTTGGAAGATTTTGTGGAAAGGTTACAATATAATCTGCAGCGGTCTGATCATCCTAATATGAGTAAAGATATTCTGAAGACTATAGTGCTGAAAGGAGTACGAGATGACTGCCTGGACATGTTAAACATGCTGGGAAAAGGGGACATTTCCAAAGAACCCTTTGATGAAATTATCAATCTCTGCATGAGATGTTCGAGGGGAGCAATAGGCAGATCAAAAAGCAGAGATAATGTATATTCAAAAGTTCAGAAGTCAGCAAGTGGAGGAGCAACAAGGGCTGAAATAGGTAATTTATTAGAAGAATTTAAAACTGAGATTTTAAGCTCTTTTGCTTCACAAATTGATGCTCTGCAGGTTAAGAAGAAACAGGCGGAAGAAGAAGCTGCTCTAGCTATTTTCTGTTCCAAATGTAGAGAAAAACATCCACTCAGGGAATGCCCACTGGATAAGATACCTATCTGCACAATCTGCGAGAAGGACCATGAAACCCAGCAATGCCCCTCTCTGACTGGAATCAAAGCAGCATTGCAGTCAACTGAAGAAGAGGCTGAAGCAGTGTACCTGATGACACAGAGGAGGCAATGGCCACAAAGACAAGGTATGAACTCTAACACAACATTCAGTCGTTGGAATAATAACTCTCCTTTTCAAACAAAATACCCACCCATGAACCAAATGCAGTACCCACCCTTTAATACAATGAATTTTCCACTTATGCAGCAACCAAATCTTCCTTTTCCTGATCCTACTGTGTGGAATCCTTGGGCTCCCCAGCAACCGTATTTTAATCAATGGAATCCAAACTGGGCAGCCCAACAGATACCATTTCCTCAACAACAACAATCTCTTTCCTTACCATCCAATACTCCTCCAAATAACCAGGCAATGAGACCACAGCTACCTGTGCAACCTAACCCCAATCCAAATAATAATAAAGCCCTGCAAGTTATTGACATTCAAAATCAGCCTGTCTCTCCCCTGCAATGTAATGATATTCATATTCGCTCAGGGAGAATTGTTGAACCCATTATAGATGATATTACTGACTCTGACAAAGAAGAATCTAGAAAAGAGAAACTAGCTAACAATAATGCTGAAACAACAGAATCAACACCTAATAATAATGATCAAACAATAGATCTGCCATTCCCTGAACGGCTGGCTCTCACTAAAACACCTGAACAACCTACCTTTAACCTTTTAGGAGAGCTACAGAACTTGTATGTTAAAATCCCATTATTGCAAGCATTAAGGGATGTTCCTATTTATGCTAGAACTATTAGAGACATTTGTATAAAAAAGCCTGGAAGGAAGGCTAAGGATCCCCTCACAGTTCATGTGATGGGAGAATTAACTACTTTAATGACCGAAAAAGATTATCCTGTGAAGTATGGTGACCCTGGTCACCCTACAGTAATAGTCCAGGTTGGAAAAACCTTTATCTCTAAAGTCCTAGTAGATTTAGGAGCTGCAATAAACATTATGACACTCGAAATAGCACAATTGCTCCAGTTAAAAAAATTTATCAAGGAAACTCCAACTATCTTGGAGTTGGCTGACCGTTCTATGATTAAACCTGAAGGGGTCATTGAAGATCTTATAATCTCTGTAGAATCCTGGAATTACCCGGTTGACTTTGTGGTGTTACAAACTAAAACAAAGTTGGGGGGTCATCCGTTGATTCTAGGGAGACCTTGGTTGGCTACAACAGATGCTTTCATCAGCTGTAGATCTGGATCAATGACCATCTCTAATGGACAGGAAACCAAACAGCTTACCCTCTATCCTCATGCTACACCCATGATTAATAATGAAAATTCTGTATGGGTAGACTATGAGGATGAAGAGACCCAACCTATATTAACTATTGGACAAGCCTTGACTTTTAAGGACTCCACCGAAGATGAATTAATCAGCAGCTTTATTTCCGAACCCTCTTCGGTCAGCTCTGAAACATATAATCACTTCACTGCAATCTTAGAATCTGAATCCCAGCAGAACATGAAAGATGAAAACTTATTTCAGACAGCAGTAGGCAGCCCTTCCAAAAGTACAACAATTGAAATTGAACCTGGCAAAACATTAAATATAAATCCTGATTTGACTGATAATGAAAAACAGAAATTAATAAAGTTACTCCAGTAAAATAAAGAGGCATTTGCATGGGACTACACAGACATGAAAGGGATCTCCCCTGAACTATGCACTCACCGTATTTATATCAAGGAGGGATCCCGACCAGTCTGCCAACCCCAGCGAAGAATGAACCCGAACCTTAGAGAAATTGTGAAGGAGGAACTTCAAAAACTCTTGAATGCAGGATTTATATATCCTATATCTGATAGTGAGTGGGTTTCCCCACTTGTAATTGTACCCAAGAAAAATGGGAAATGGAGAGTATGTGTGGATTACAGAGCATTGAATAAAGCCACCCAAAAAGACCATTTCCCTTTACCATTTATTGATCATGTATTGGATAATTTAGCAGGTAAGAAATTCTTTTCATTCTTGGATGGGTTTAGTGGATATAATCAGATTAAGATTGCACCCCAGGACCAGGACAAGACCACATTTACTAGCCCATGGGGGACCTTTGCTTACAGAGTACTTCCATTTGGGCTATGTAACGCTCTAGCAACATTCCAAAGAGCGGTGATAGGGATCTTTTCTGATATGTTAAATGATTCATTAGAAATATTTATGGATGACTTTACTCCCTATGGAGTGACCTTTGAGGATGCACTGCAGAATATTGAAAAAGTAATTAAGTGGTGTATAGAAGCACACCTTGCTTTAAGCACTGAAAAGTGCCATATGATGATGAATCAAGGTATTGTATTAGGTCACTTTGTTTCATTTTTAGGAATTCAAGTCGATCCAGCTAAAATACAGGTAATTCAGAACCTTCCTATCCCCAAAACACAAACTGATGTAAGAAGCTTTTTAGGACATGCCGGATATTATAGAAGATTCATTAAGGATTTTTCCAAAATAGCTTCTCCTCTATTTGTGTTGTTAATGAAAAATGTTGAATTTAAGTGGACCGATGATTGTGAAAATGCATTCAATAAACTTAAACATCAGTTGTCTGCAGCTCCCATTTTGAGAGGACCTGATTGGGCATTACCCTTTCATATCTCCTCTGATGCCTCAGATACGGCAATTGGAGCTGTCCTGGTTCAGGAAGAAAACAGTCTCCCCTATGCCATCTATTTTATTAGCAAGAACATGACACCAGCTGAGCTAAATTACACAGTTACTGAGAAGTAATTTCTAGCAGTTATTTATGCTATCAACAAATTTAGACATTATATTACTGGCTACACTACCTTTGTGCATACTGATCACTCGGCCATTAAGTATTTAATGAATAAATCAGTTACAAATGCCCGAGTCACCAGATGGTTATTACTGTTACAAGAATTTGATATCACAATTGTAGATAGGCCAGGAAAAGAAAATGTAGTTGCTGATTTCCTTTCTCGTTTAAAAACTGATGAAAATGCTCCAGTAGATGATTCTTTTCCTGATGAATATTTATTTGCAGTATCTGCTCACTCACCTTGGTATGCAGACATTGCCAATTATCTAGTTGCAAGAAAATTACCATCACACCTATCACACAGGGAAAGAAGAAAGATCATTCAGCAAAGTGCTAGGTACAGCTGGATAAGCGGGTGTCTGTTCCACACAGGAATAGATCAAGAAATCCGGAGATGCATTGGGGAAGACGAGATTTATGATATACTAAAAGCTTGTCACGATGGTCCTTGTGGAGGACATTTTGCAGACAAAAGAATAGCACACAAGGTACTTAGAATGGGTTATTATTGGCCATCACTTTTTAAAGATGCTAGAAAATATGTGAAGGCGTGTGACAGCTGTCAAAGAATGGGCCAGCCTAACCATAGGGATGAAATGCCACTTAATCCCCAGGTAACTCTTGAACCTCTTGAGAAATGGGCATTAGATTTTATAGGTCCCATTAATCCTCCATCTAATCAAAGAGTCTATATATTAGTATGCACAGATTACATGACTAAATGGGTAGAGGCCAAAGCACTCATTAAAGCTAATGAAGAAGCAGTACTAACATTCTTATTTGAAGAAATCTTTGTTAGATTTGGACTACCCAGAGAATTAGTCACTGATGGAGGACCTCCTTTTAATTCTCATGGCTTCAAAAATACGCTCCAAAATATCATATCAAGCACAAAATGACTACACCGTACCACCCCCAAGCAAATGGGTAGGTGGAAAGTACCAATAAAGTCATAGAAGCCATCTTAACAAAAACGATAAAGGAGAATAGAAGGGACTAGTTTCAGAGGTTGCCTGAAGCTCTATGGGCCTATAGAACCACTTGGAGGAATACAACATGCTTTTCACCCTATGAATTAGTTTTTGGAAAGAATGTTATTTTCCCTGTAGAGTTTGAGATTAAAACCTTAAGAACTGCCTTAGATGTTAACCTTGATTTAACTGATGCACAGACAACCAGGTTGCAGCAGCTGCAGGAATTGGATGAGAAAAGACTGGATGCCGTCCATCAAACAACTATGATACATCAACAAAGAAGCGGATGGCATGACAGAACCATCAAGCAAAAGCAGTTCCAGAAAGGTAACTGGGCTCTACTTTATGATTCCCGTTTCGAGAATTTTCAAGGGAAGCTAAGAACAAGATGGTTAGGGCCGTATGAAGTGGATGATGTTTTTCCAAATGGAACAGTCAGACTTTTAACAATTGATGGAAGCAGAACACCACTGTTAGTGAATGGCTACCGACTTCGGTTATATCAGTGACCGGTTTCCAAAGAGGATTTTAAAGCCACCTGCATGGCAATAAAACAGTATTCTTTTCCAGGGGAACTTGCTGTCCCTCAAAGCACTTGAGTTTCTATTATTTATGTAATTTTTTAGGTTAGATATTATTTTTTCTTAAGAAACTAATAAATCCTGCCAAGGATTGTGATATTACATTTCAGTATTTTGCAGATTTTAGCCTGGGAAGTAACTGAGAACAAAAGTTTCAAAGGAATTACTTTGCGGACTCGGAACTCCTGTTGCTGCAACACCATTCCCTGTTGCTACAACACCATTCCCTGTTGCTGCAACACCATTCCCCGTTGCTGCAACACCACTCCCGTTGCTGCAACACCATTCTCTGTTGCTGCAAAACCATTCCTATTGCTCCAACACAATTCCCGTTTTTACAAACGTCTCACATCATTCCCTATTGCCACATCAGCAATTTTCCGTTGCTGCAACACCAATCCCAGTGCTACAACATCACTTCCCGATCACGGAATATCTTTCCCAGCAAATTCCTTCATGTACGAAAACGCCAGTCTTACCACTTCAGCCCCAAGGAACAAATTTTGATAAAATATACCACTTCTTGTGATGATTACAGCACCCTACTATCACTTCCCGTCATTATCATTACAAATCACCGGTATTCCCATGCTTGTAGATCCGCGGTAATCATTATGATCCAGCACAAGACAAGACAAGACTTTTTGACGCAGCAATCAAAAAGGTAAAATACGAAGGTACGCATGATTATGTATGGACATTAAATAATAGATAATGCGGAGAAGTTGATAGGACTATCAAATCATTGTACTTCCAATCATATCATTGACACGTAGGAGGGGGGGGATTACTGTTATAGACAATTTTGTGCCTTACAGCAACGAGCATGAATTGTCAATAATCCGAGGGATCCAAAGTTCCCTAAACATGATGTTCCTACCCCTAGAGGAACAAGGTCAGCAAACCAACAGCTCTCAGATCAGTTCTCCACCTGAAAACACTAAAAAACAAGCAATCCTGAAATCAAAGCAGGTGCTCCACTAGGTTTCTGCGCTGAAACTCAGTTGCTCCATGGTGTACCTGCGTTGCAAAGCAAGTGGAACAAAGGCCACCTGCGCTGAGCGAGATGGGACAAGTGGCACACTGAGTCATTGCTCTGGAATCTTCCAAAATGACACCTGGATCAGGTATTTCGCCTTGTGATGAGTCAGAGGCTCTGTTTCTCCAAGTGGAAGCAAGGTTCTCCAAGTGGACTCAAGAACTGAAGATCAACTAAAGATTAACTGAAGAGAGAGAGGACACAAGGCAGCTACACATCAGTTGCAAGCTGACTCATCCTTTCTCAATTCATCTATATATTGAGCTCTCTCCTATGAGCTCAAGAGGCTGGAATTTTGTGCAAAGTAATGATATGCTGTTGGTTTCACTATAGAGCTATTGGGTGATTGCTTGAGAGAGGTGAAGAGGAGAAATTCTTCCTGCTGGGAGGTGTTGCTGGATTAGGACCTTCAATGGTTGTAACACTCTCAGAACCTTTACTTCTTCATTAATAAAAGCTATTGAGGTTCTTCTATATGCTCTTGTTTCAATGATATATTGTGATGATTGTATATTTGATTTACACTAATCTATGAATCAGTTATGATTGCATGTTGCTTGTAGTTTCCTTCTTTGCTATTTTGCAGGATCTCACTGTAGCTGGGCTAGCAATAGAGCAAGGAGCTGGGAGCAAGCAGCCATAAAGAAGAGTTTGGATTCGACATTAAGCGCAAGGCAACGGTTAGTGCATTTATCTAATCTCTTTTGCTTTCATAAAGAAGTAAACCTTAAGTAGTTTGCTTTACAGTTGTTGCTAAGGTACTATCACCCTTAGAGTGGGATAGGGTCATCCGAGTCAGATACTTTTCCCTACAACAAACTGGCGACTCCGCTGGGGATCGTATCTGTTTGATTGTGTTTGTAGTATTTTGCTATTCATTTCCTGAACAAAAGAGTACCAAATCGAAAAGCTTTTGACTATATCAAAAGCGAAGTAGAGGGCAGCTACTCTAGCTCATTTCTGAGCAAGCTCATGATTTGAAGAGCTGATCTAAAAGGATCCTTGTAAGCTCTTAGTGATAGCTTTTCACCTTCCTTATCATCCCTTTGAGTGTGCTTGACTGATTGCTTCTGATTTGAGCAAAAACTGTGCATTTTTTAGAAAATTATGACCCGGAAACTGTGAAAACGCAATTCTTGTTTTCCAAAGCAGGTAGTACACAGGCTACCTGCTTTGCAATGCAGGTCCCGAAGGGGCTACCTGCGCTGAGAGCCAGATTGGCTGTGCAGCACCTGCGTTGGCCCAAATTTGCGTAGTGCATTTGGGGTTTCCTCACTTTCTCTTGCCTGTTTTCACTTAGATTTTGCTGCTAGGTGTCAGTCTTGTACCTGTTCTGAAACCAATATTACTTGCCATCATTCTGCCTCTGTTATATAACGAAATTGTACTTGTTCTTTGTATTTCTTACTCATTTACAATTTCCCATAACGAAGAGTAAACTAGTCTTGCTTTTGGCCTCTTAGATCTGAACCTGTGTTAGGCATTTTGCTGGTCTAAAGAGTTAGCTTGTTTGCTGTCCATAGCTGATTAGTCATTTTACTTTCGTCATTATGGTTTGATTTCATGTATTTCCAGTGATTAAAAAAGTGAATCTTAAGGTGTCTTTTGATTTTGGACAAGCTTGTTTACTTTCGCTTTAAATCGAAATCAAAGTTATATAACAACTTTCTTTTTGTAACCCATCCACATTAAGAAAGGGAAAAGAAAATACATGCATTGTGCATTCTGCATTTGACTGTTTGCTTGACGATTTAGGAAAAATTTGCATTTAGTGTGTGCTCTATGATCTGTGTGAAAAGATTTTCCTTTCTTTTCCCTCAGTAGTTAAGGTTTTCAAAGTTGAAAGATTGAAAAGTTTGCTTCTCATCTTAGACTGCATTCAGGAATTTGTTATATACATCTCGTGGTGATCCTTAAAGGCAAACTGCTAAGCAAGATCAACATTAAAATAAATCCAATTTACATAACAACGCTTTGTAACATAACGCAAACACATAGAGGTCTAGGTAGAGACGTGTTCCGGCGTCGTTAAACATAGTGACTGTCGATCTCTACGAAGGTGGGTGATTCCTCCTGAGAGTCGGTGGCACTAATACGGACTTGTGCTCCCACGTACCGTCGAGTATATATTGGGAGACCCCTATAGGCAATTATCCTTTATCCATAGGAAGCCGTGTCGGCCGCCCTACTGATCGCGATGCAGTGAACACAGCATTCACGAAGATCGACCACCCGTACCGTAAAACGTATTCTGTGGTTTCGCGAAAAGTTTGGCACACCCTCTGCCTAGAACTTCAGAGAAGTTTCTTTTGGCCTTTTTCAAACTCTATAACTGAAAAAGTCCATCCGAGCATTTGTCACTTCGGGCTCGTTAAAACATCGAAGGCGACTAGAGTCATCTTTAGCTTTTTCTCGACTCTTAAAATATGAAAAAGCAAGTTTGTGTCTAAAAGCGTCGTTAATAAAATTTATTTTAAACGGAACATAATCACCTATTATTCCCACGTTGATCTTTCAGTTGAAAAGTATGGAGCCCACCAACCAAGGAAGTAACCTTGGCGGAAGTCCCAATCCCTTCTCCTCTTGGGGAGATGTTGGTGCGCCTCATATGGCCACATTGTCACTTCCAGGATTGACAATTGGCCTACCTGTATGGCTCTTTTCAACTAATGTAGTCCAGATCGCCACTAATCCTGAGCAGTCAAATCAACAGTCAGAATAGTCTAGAGTTACCCACCAGCCTTCCACTTCTTATAATTC
Organism: Pinus tabuliformis; assembly: GCA_031772625.1. Taxonomy (NCBI): domain Eukaryota; kingdom Viridiplantae; phylum Streptophyta; class Pinopsida; order Pinales; family Pinaceae; genus Pinus; species Pinus tabuliformis. The sequence continues at coordinate 687,313,925 of CM062817.1, read as the reverse complement.
TTCCTCTGATCCTTCATCTTCGCAAGGTAGAGCCGGCAAAAGTCAGCCTCCCATGGAGAAGAAGGAAAAGAAGAAAAGAGAAAAGAAGCAGAAGGGGCCTATGGCGAAGGCGACTGGGGGCAAGCAAAAGACAGCTGACAAAAACCCACACACTGCACCGACCGGGCCTAAATCGCCATGTGTCATTTGCAAAGGGGCCCACTTCCATCGTGATTGTCCTTGTATTCCCCGGATACTAAGGGACTGGTCCCCAAGGTTGCACAATCCGGTAGCATCAACCTCTGGTAGTCATGTTGATTGCAGTCCGTCAACTAGCGAGAGTGAAGGACGAAGAGGGAGACCAAGATCACCCTGTATGTTGTGTGAAGGCGATCATGCCATCCACCGATGTCCATTCTTAGATGAGGCAAAGAGAGTTTTGGAAGATCGTCCGGTTTCACCGTTACGACTTCCTCCTGGATACCAAAAACTCGCGCCTAATCCCTCGATAGTTGAAAATCCAGCTGACCCGCTCAAGTGGTCAGCTGAAGTGTCGGTCATTGAGAATGAACCTACTGAATCCAGACCAGACGAAAGTCTAAAGGTCGAAACGGCAGTTGACCCGGTTCTTCCTTCAGAGGTTTCATCCTCCAATGACTCCGTCATTGAAGACCCATCTTCAAATGACACCCTCACTGAAGAGGATAAGGATGACACCGTCCATATTCTTTTCATCAACACAGACTCTGATGAGCATCAGGGCAATGCGCCCATTCCTTTATCGCAGGAAGGAACATCGTCAGAGTCGTATCCGGCCGTATATTCGGTCCCACCACCAAGTAACCTAGTTGTATCCTTTGATTGGAACCAACTAGGCAGACCCCGGTTACCAGCCAGTATCCCATTCAGAATCATAGTCCAAATCTACAGAATGGTGATGGCTGGAACTATCATTGATGAAGGGGCATCTGTGAGTATCCTTTCCTCTATTGCTTGGAAAGCACTGGGTCGCCCAGCGCTTTTACCTGAGATGAGAAATCTATCAGGTTTTGATAAAGGAACCAGTCACCCGTTAGGGATTCTCCCCAATGTTCCAATTACATTGAAAGGGAAGACAGTTCATATGAACATCATGGTCGTCCAGGGACCCTTGGTTTATAACTTACTCCTTGGACGAGACTATATATATTGCATGGAGGCAATAGTGTCCTCGCTCTTTAGAGTCATCTGTTTTCCGCACGAAGGAAGAATGGTCAAGCTCGTAGACCAACTTTCATTTCCAAGATCACGCATTGCAAATAGTCAAATACCATCCCTTAACGGTTTATTCACTCAAGGAATGCCACCACCCCCGGTTCTACTTCCCGATGAATGCGAGTAATTCGGAAAGAAAGAACTGGGACCCAGGGGGCATGCACCCTGGCCTGCCTTGGGCAGAGAAAACCTTGGGTATAAAGTTAATTTCCGCAGAAGAATGGACTAGTCCGTACCCCGTCCGAAAAAGGAAGAGAGGGTTGTTCTAGGATAAAATTCTTTTGTCAAAGTTATGTGAAGCGGAAGAATCGCTCCCTTTGTCTAAAAAAGTAGGCTCTCCTAAGGAGGAGATCCACTTGTGGCAGCAAGTAGCCACCATCTTTGAATGTCAAGCCTCACCCTTTAAAACAATATGTTTTGAAAGAGAGTAGGGGCAGTCTCCAAAGAAAGAGATGAAATTGCTGAAACAAGTAGTCACCATCCTTAGCAACCTAATGATAGACATCGCCGAAAAGAGAGTTTAGTTTGCGGCAGCGAACCAAACCATTTTTCGGATAATAAGTAAGAGGACAGAATCTCGAAATTATACTTTATACCTGGGGGCATGCAAACCTTTTGGAGTGCAAGCACGGGACGACTATTTATTTTTTAAATTTTTAGGTCCTCCCTTTAAACCTGTAGGTCTAACCCGTTAAACTCGTAGGATTAGCCGTTTCCAGCTTGCATAAAGAAAGGATGAAAGGCAAAAGTTAAAACCTGCCAAATTGGAGTAATTAGTGAGGTATCGCTCCTTAAATAAGATTACCTCACCTAAAGCATTCCTTGTATTAAGACTGGTATAATTGAGCAAGGTTTGAACGCATTCAAGCTCGTTAAAAAATGAACTGCCCCTTAAAGTTTAGGGGGCATATGCCTTGTCTGCATTATTATGCTGGGGGCATCCATAATTCGAGCAGTTTTTGTATAGAGTTCATGCTCGTTAAAAAATAAATATAAGTTGTGAGCAATCTTTCCCTAGCAGTTCAAGCTCACCCAGAAAAAATGAACCGGTAAATAACCTTGAGAAATGTAACCTTTGATAGCCATATTAAAAGCCCTTGGTCGTGTTTATATACCATCACCTCCATCCGTTCATTTGGCCAATCGTTCATCTCCATATGTTTGTTTACCCATTTTGAGGAACAGCTGCGAAGAGTGATTTCACTTAGCCATCCTTGTGACACTGCCGTGATTGGAAAATTCCAACCTGTACCTGGAATCTGATGCTACCCCTGTTTATCACTCGTTCCTCAAAAGACGAGTCTTCTTTGAGCTCTTTTCACTGACTCGTAAAATATGAAAAGTTTGCCGAGTTTTGGCCTTCCAGCTCGTTAAAAGGACCGGAAGAGCTATCCCTCCTCTAAATTTTAATCTTTTTGGACCTGAGGGATTATTGCACAAAAAGATCGAGCGCTTGTTTTGTTCGGCTCGTTAAAGAAATCGAAAATTCATCCCTTTTGTATTGTTTTATACTTTTTCGGACTTAAGGGATTAGATGACGAAAAAGGAATTTTTCGAGTTAACTTTCCGTACCTTTTCAGACTCTCTAAAAATGAAAAGGACCGAGTTTTCCTTGTCGTTAGACTCGTTAAAATGATTAAATAGCGACAAACTTGTCTTTAGACGAGAACGAGTTTCCCTATCGCTAGGCTCGTTAAAACATAGCGATGGGCTTGCCCGAAGGGCAGGTTATAGAACAAGCATATGTTATCCTCCTCAAGCTTGACAAAAATAAAGAGGTACTGGTCAGCAATGACTGGGGAAAAATTGGGAGAACCTCACAGCATTAATGGTAGCAAGTCGCTCTTGAACATGACACTTTGTCCTCCGTATCACATCGGGTTGGGTTGTTTCATTCACCGGTCTCATAACCATGGTCCTCGCCACACCATCCACAATTGGGGTAATGCTACCAATCCATCACATCAGTGTCGTTATATGTTCAAGAGATGTGGTTCTGCAAAGAGTCAACCGTGTCCCATCCACTGCCATACATTGTCCTTCATCCATTTCATGACCGCCACCCTGAATCATACATCACAGTTTGTTTTCACCTCATCACAATCACTAGCTCCGTTCCGTGTCACTGATGTGGGATTCATTAAGGCCCTCCTTTGACGGATCGCTCCTTGTCGACATCAGCTCATTATCCAAGGAGTTGATCTAGGAACACCCCCTTCAGTACTTTGAAGCTTGCATGCCTCAATGGCAAGTTTCTCACTTCCGGCGACAGGTATACATCAATGACCTTCGACCAGAAGATTTTGCATGGTGGTCGACGCCAAGTCCTTTATTCCCACCATGTGAATTGTATTGCTGTACCTTGAGGGTCATCATCCTTATCGGTGATTCCTCTCGCGCTTGTTAACGGTTTACATCATTGACCGGTAATCAAGCGATGTCTTTCCATGTTCGACTCCAAAAAATTCTCACATGGATCGACTTGTACATCGAGTGAAGATCGGAAGAGATTGAAGACCCCGGATCTAGTTTCATCCATCCGGGTTGCGATATATATTCAGGACATAAAGACATTTGATATGTACATCATTACAGCAGATGATCATCCTTCTCAAAGGATGATAATTTCAGCAGAGAATTATCAGTCTACAATCAGACGATCGTCTGTTCTATGTACCAAAATGTATTTATAAAGCTGAGCATGGGAATGCCCGCCTCAGCTAGATCATGAAAATGTATGAAAAATAATGTATTGTATTGTATCTTATTACAGGACACTTCTCAGCAGATTGAATGAACTTCGGATCCCCTCAATAAAGCATTTCACCCGATAAACGACCTCATACTTTAGGGGGCATCTGTTATAGACAATTTTGTGCCTTACAGCAACGAGCATGAATTGTCAATAATCCAAGGGATCCAAAGTTCCCTAAACATGATGTTCCTACCCCTAGAGGAACAAGGTCAGCAAACCAACAGCTCTCAGATCAGTTCTCCACCTGAAAACACTCAAAAACAAGCAATCCTGAAATCAAAGCAGGTGCTCCACTAGGTTTCTGCGCTGAAACTCAGTTGCTCCATGGTGTACCTGCGTTGCAAAGCAAGTGGAACAAAGGCCACCTGCGCTGAGCGAGATGGGACAAGTGGCACACTGAGTCATTGCTCTGGAATCTTCCAAAATGACACTTGGATCAGGTATTTCGCCTTGTGATGAGTCAGAGGCTCTGTTTCTCCAAGTGGAAGCAAGGTTCTCCAAGTGGACTCAAGAACTGAAGATCAACTAAAGATTAACTGAAGAGAGAGAGGACACAAGGCAGCTACACATCAGTTGCAAGCTGACTCATCCTTTCTCAATTCATCTATATATTGAGCTCTCTCCTATGAGCTCAAGAGGCTGGAATTTTGTGCAAAGTAATGATATGCTGTTGGTTTCACTATAGAGCTATTGGGTGATTGCTTGAGAGAGGTGAAGAGGAGAAATTCTTCCTGCTGGGAGGTGTTGCTGGATTAGGACCTTCAATGGTTGTAACACTCTCAGAACCTTTACTTCTTCATTAATAAAAGCTATTGAGGTTCTTCTATATGCTCTTGTTTCAATGATATATTGTGATGATTGTATATTTGATTTACACTAATCTATGAATCAGTTATGATTGCATGTTGCTTGTAGTTTCCTTCTTTGCTATTTTGCAGGATCTCACTGTAGCTGGGCTAGAAATAGAGCAAGGAGCTGGGAGCAAGCAGCCATAAAGAAGAGTTTGGATTCGACATTAAGCGCAAGGCAACGGTTAGTGCATTTATCTAATCTCTTTTGCTTTCATAAAGAAGTAAACCTTAAGTAGTTTGCTTTACAGTTGTTGCTAAGGTACTATCACCCTTAGAGTGGGATAGGGTCATCCGAGTCGGATACTTTTCCCTACAAAAATTACCAAAGCAACTCTCATAATGACATACCACGCCAACTACCGCCACCCTTAACTCTCCCGGTGATATGTAAAAGCCACCCTATCATGGCATGTTACCATTTGCAACGTTCTACTCTGAACTGAAATTGGAAGCTCGGCTCTGAACTCTGAAATTTACTGAAACAACAGCTATGGGAGGAACCCTCATTACACATGAGCCTGGCACGACAGCAGTCCTTGAACTCTTTCTGGAGATTTATCAAATTTTCTTGCAAGCGGGATGGATAGAGTACTTCAGGAGACTTCCGGACTTTGACGAGCAACAAGTCCTTGAATTCGCATGCAATTTAACAGAAGGATTCTCTGTCGTCCAGGGAATTCAAGTTCCAATCATGGAGGAAATCATAGCCAAAGTTACTGGGCTACCAGCTAATGGCACACGGTGGTTCAGCAGAAAGCACCTGATTCTTAATGCGCAGCAGGATTTTCTCCGACCAGGCGAGCAGGTAGAGCCCAAAGGCAGAGGCATAGCACTTCGGTCGTTACCTCAACCGTGGCCAAAAGTTGCTGAATTTATCAAGCAATATCTAATGTGCGAAGGCCGCTACCAGGTAATTTATCAGCACGATTTTGTCCTGTTAAATCATTTGAGAAATGGTCAGTTAATAAACATGCCATATTATCTATTGGGTTGTCTCCAAAATATGTCACGTTATGTTGTGAAAGTGAAGCATCCACTAGTTTCCTTAAAACACCACCGCTTAGCCCAATTGCTGATTAATAGAGCCCTCGCTCTAAATAACCCTCCACCCCCCATTAATACCCATCAGGAGGCAAAAATTCCATAGCCGGAGCATGAAATTCCTCACCAAGAAGAGGAAATTCTTCACCAAGCTGAGGACATACCTCAGCAAGATGAAGAACTTCCTCAGCAAACGGAGGATATGCCTGAACAAATCCCTCTGGAAAACTCTCAGCAAGAAGAGCACATTCTTGAACAAATCCAACAAACACCCCCGCAAGTTGCTGAGAATGCCACAAGAACAACCCCATCTCCCAAAGGAACCAATCCTTCCATTCCCATACTTGGTATTTCTACTGATGACTCCGATGACAATATCCCTATTACCATGCTTAAACGAAAAAGGCAGCAGGAAAAGAAAACCCCATCGAAAAGAAGGATAACTAGGGTTTCAGCTAAGGCACCTGCTACTCCGGCTACTATCCCCATCCTAAAGAAAGCTAACCTAAAGAGAAAAACGCCTGAATTCCCTGCTTCTCTACCAAAGAGAAGAACTCGGTCATCGGTAGCAGCTAAATCTCCTAATTCCCCCAGTTCACCGCCCATCACTATAAGGACCCGCACTCCCACCAGTCCTCAAAACTCCTCTCCCTCACCCTCGGAAGCTGAGATGCAGAGTGTTCATAGCTTCGTGACATCATACTTTAAGGCAGCTGACACACAAGAACCAGCTGCCGACACCCAAGATAATAGTGACCAAGTGGCTGCAACACAAGAAACAACCACTACCCCAGGTGACACACAAGAACCACTTGTGGGGAATACTGATCAGAATGATGAAACACAACCTCTGCCTCCATTGGAATCTACTGCTCCGCAGGACCAGCCTACCATACCTACCCTACAGGAAGAAATTGCATTCCTAAAATCTCAGATTCAGGACTATCAGGAGGAAATAATAAGGGTTAAGGAAGCATATCAAAATGAATTCAGCTTGCATGTTTTAGCACGACTAGCGTCTGCAGCAGAGAAAAGTAAGGATAATGAATATGTGTGTACCAATTGTGGTGAAATATACACTCAGGCAGGATATAAGGTAGTGGCAGAACCAATGAAGGAAGCCTCCGATGCTGTAGATGAAACAAAAGAGCCTGTTGTTACACAGACGGAAATGCCGCAATCCTCTGCTGAAATAAAAGAACCTGTTGTCACACAAGAACCAACAGGTGCTCTAGAAGAAGTGCAGACAGAAGAACCTGTTGTCACACAAGAACCAACAGGCTCTCCAGAGAAGATGCAGGACCAAACTGAAGAACTTACTGACACACAAGAACCAGTAAGTTCCCCAGAAACTGCACAAGACCAAATTGAAGAACTTACTGACACACAAGAACCAGTAAGTTCTCCAGAAACTGCACAGGTCCAAACAAAAGAGCTTACTGACACACAAGAACCAGTAAGTTCTCCAGAGATTGTGCAAGAACAAGCAGAAGGGCTTGCTGACACACAAGAACCAGCAAGTCCCCCAGAAATTATGTAGGAAGAAACAAGAAATGAGAAAGAGGAGAATACAGATTCACCCCAGCCTACCCAAATTGCTATGGAAGAAGTAGTTACACAAGAATCAGGAAATGCAGAAGAAAACACAGACTCATCTCGGCCCACTCAAAGTGTCATGGAATGAGAAGAAGAAGAAGAAAAAAATCAGGAAAAAGGTATAGACTCACCCCGGCCTACCCAAATTGTTATGGAGGAAAAAGAAATAGTTTCAGGAGGAAACGAAGAAAAATTGGACTCACCCAGCTCTATCCAAATTGCCAAGGAAGCAGAAGATGAAGAAGAAAATCAGGAAAAAGGTATAGACTCACCCCGGCCTACCCAAACTATTATGGAGGAAAAAGAAGTAGTTTCAGGAGGAAATGAAGAAAAACTGGACTCACCCAGCTCTATTCAAATTGCCAACAAAGCAGAAGAAGAAGAAGGAAATGAGGAAAAAGGCACAGACTCACCCCGGCCCACCCAAATCACCATGGAACAAAATGAATCAGAACAACAGGAAGAAGAGACACTAGCCAGAAATGAAGAAAAAGATGTTGGATCATCCCAGCCTACTCCTACAGAGCAGGTTATCCTTGTGGATGCCTTTACACAAAAAGAGCTCCCCTCCGTCAGTGATGTATGCACAAAAATAGATAGTTTTCAAACATTAAAGGGACAGTGGTGGAGAGAATATGAGCAGTCACAAGGCAAGGCATTCCAACAGAAAAAAGGGATTTGGTTTAGTCATGCATACAAGAACTGGGAAGCACTTGAGCAGTGCAGAGCCCAGTACAAGGAGATCAAGGAGCTAAAAGCCAGATTGACCCAGATGTTTGAGTTGTTCCAAAGACTACTTGCTACAAGGAAACCCTCTTTTAATTATGCAACATTTCTGAGGGAAAGACTCACATTTTTGCAGATAAAGGCTGTCAAAGAAGGTAGACCTCATCAGGTAGTTACATCAGAGCAGTTTATGCAAACCTTTGCAGAGGCACCTAAAAATGATCAAAATTTGTTATGCGAGCTTTATCTCCATAATGAAGCCATGTCCGAAGAAAGAAATATGAATATGATACCTGTAGTTGGTGACATACAGCTGAGAGCCTTTATCTCCTTTTTAGCTAATCAACTTACATGGCAGAACGCCTTTGCTTCAGCTCAACATAATGAACAGAATTGTCTTCTGTGGATTAGAGCTGAACCGCAGAACGCAGCCACCTTTATTGCACAACACCTGAGAATGGTAAGTGATCCTGAAATGAAGGACCATGTTAAGCAACTGCAAGCAATGGTCCTGAAAGACTGTCAGCATTATGTAAAGACTAAGGCATCCTTGGCTGTCAAAGCAAACAAACTGTTTTGGGAGAACTGCCCCAAGGAGAGGCAGGAATATCACCCTTATAATCCACCTAATTTGCAGGTGGCACTCTCAAGGGTACCTCATTATGTTAATTGCATGCAGCACTGTGCTGAAAATTGGATGGGTTACAGATTTAGATTTCCACTTTTATGGCTATCTGGTGAACAATACAAAGGACAGTTTGGATTATCCAACAGGGAAGAAGCAGCAGCATGGAGGCAAATACAGACTACCTGTGGATTCAGAAAGAAGTTTGATGCCACTTCCTATAACTATTGTCTCAGTAACCTACATTGTTCATCCCAGTACTCCGACTCAGACTCAGAGTAGGCATTTCATAGGGACATGCAATCTCTTCAGTTGGGGGGGATGTTAGGGCTCAGAATTGACCTATTTTGACCTTATATTTTTGCCATAATATTGTCCTTTTCAGTCATAAGTTGTAAGCTTTGATTACATAATGACTTAACCACCCCAAGGTACGAAGTAACTTTCCACATATCTATATGTTTAATTGTTCATTGCATATTCGTGAGTATATTTATATTTATCTTTGAAAAGTTGACTAAGTTGTCAAGTAATTGTCTTAAGCCTGCAGGAATTATAATTTATAGTTGCTGTAACACCAGAAACAACAACCACGCAGTTGCTGCAACACCAGAAACAGCAACTACACAGTTGCTGCAACACCAGAAGCAACAACTATGCAATTGCTACAGTCAGCAACAACAACTATCTAAAGCAGGCTATTTTGCAACAACTGGGAATAACAACCGGAAACTATCTGAAGAACGCTGACGCGGCACGATCTACAGCTATCTAAAGCGGGTAGAACACAGTTACCATTGCTTAAATCAGGAACAACATGGGGAAACGGCTAAGGAATGCGAAGATCCCAAGAAGACGGTCAAAGACAGTTACCAGTTGTGTAACAGCCAGAATCTAAGAAAGAATATGTTGTTATACTGTTGTAACAACGGTCTGTAATTCTTATTTTTGATAGAATGGGTTAACTGAATGAACTATAATAATATATTGTAATAGATGTTTCCTCTATAAAGAGGAGACATCTACATTAGAAGGGGTTAATGTGTAATCTGTAAGGGAGATTTTGAGAGACATCAGCAAGTCTGAACTTTATTGTACTTGAATCTTTTGGCAGATGAATAGAAGATTGTTCAAAGCACCTAATCTAGCCTTTGTGTTCTAGGGAATCTTGTGAGAGGGACTGGGCCCGCCTTCCTCACAAGATTCACCCATTTACTTTTCTGTCAAAGTGTGTAAGTGTGTGATAGTTTCTTTCCGCTGGTACTCTGTTTGGATTCTGTAGCATTACCTCTGGTATTTTCGCTTTGCTAGTACTCTGTTTCATTCATTGCTTGAAGTTGTGCAAGGATATTTCACCGGTGAATTAGAGTGTAGTGTGTGTTATCAATTTGATTACAGAGGCAGGTGCTGAACGTCCTCACCTGGAGGATAGGGTCCTGATCCTCTGCCAACAGAGCATCCATCATTTCGCTTTTGAGATTTGTAATCTTAATTAATTACTTTCATTTTATCAGTACAATGATAACTTTGCGTAAGGATTACGTATACTACAGCTTTTTAATGCTTTTAGGATTAAGTACATACAGTACGCGGTAGCCTTTGGAATAAAAAGACTTTCCCAGGTTGACAATTAATGTGGTACTTGATTGTTTAATCAATAAACATTTCAACTAGCCAACAGGCACATCAAGCCTCTGGGATGTTAATTTGCCATGGTACAGAGAAACTATTCCCTTTTCAGTTACAACTTTTCCAAATATGGGAATGAGTCAATCTCGCATGACTACCCTGCACAGCTATGGGGATGAGTTTATTGATTGTCTTGTGGTTGAAAATGAAGGTGCAATTCATGTGAGTTGTGATGAAATAAGCAAAGAAAACACTGGATATTCTTAGAAAACACTAGAAATTTAGATGCTCTGTTGAGTTCTCATAAAGAGGAGCATAACATTGGTCAAGAGAGTAGCACTTGTCACCGACCAAGTGAATATAGTAGAAATAAAAAGGCATGTGCAAAAGCTATGGATGATACTAATGTTGGTATTTCAGCCAAGAAAATAGGTAGCAATCAATAGGGACATAAATAAGAGTAGGTAAACTTTGGACCTACTTTTATTGAAGAATCGGTTGGTGAGTCTAGCATAAATGACAATTGTTTTTTTTTTTATTACTCCTTCTAGTCACTCTGACCTAGGAAGTGGACATCTAGACCAAGAATTGCAAAAATTCCAAGGAGAATGAATGTGACAACAAGAATATATGTGCATTGAGTGTTGTTATCATGATGACTCAAGGAAGTACAAAGAATAGTGCACTTAGATTAAAAAAAAATCACACAGATCTCTTTCATGGAAATCTTCTTCTCCCAAGAAATCCAAAAAAAAAGAATAAAAGGAATGGTCCAACTTCTAAGAAATATAATCTCTGGTGAAGATTACATGGAAATTGTTGTTGTCCTTAATAAGACTATTAGATTATTAAATCTCTCCAGGTAAAAGTGAGATTTAACCTTATAGAGAAAGTAGATGACAGGGGGAACACATGTCAAGAAATGGTGTAATGATGCAGAATCCTCATAATCAGAAAGGTATGTAAAGATTGTTGAAGTAATATTGAACTAAGATGTTAAATGATATATGTAGCCAACAATAAATTGTACAAGGATTGTCTATGAAATTCACATTTTAGAGGATGAAACTATAGGCAAGAACCCTCACCATACACTCCATAAACCATTGTTGAGATGTCTATGTGATTTCACTAAATATACAAATGCACCAAAAAACAATGATGTTATGCAAAAGGAGATAATGACAACGGGGGGAGTACCTGACAGGTCACATGGAGAATATGTAGACATAGAAGCACCCTGTTTTCCATTGATGACTCAAGCAAAAGAAGGTCTGCTCTAAACTAGCAATGAATATTCATTGGCTCAGTACAAATCACTGGTGTGATGGTGAATAGCTGGAATAGTTTGAAATCATGCTCTTCCAAAGAGTTTACATAATCCTTATTTGTGCACAATGTGTGGCACTTCACAATGGTTTAAAATGGTGCTCAAATGGAAAGCAATGCTACTGAATTAAAAAATTCAAAGTTGAACTAGTAAGGACTGCTCTTGAAGTATAACAAAAAAAAAATCAAGGCTAAGCTGGAAAGGCCTATGTATTTTTCATTAGACACAGTTCTTCCATGCTACCAAAAACATGATCATAATTTCTCAAATGAAAATCAACTTAGATCTTCATAACATAAGATAATTATATTAATATCCTCATTGCAACAATCCTCTTCATCACCCTCCATATTTGGTTACCACATAAAACAATTCAAAAAATGATATTTCACAGGTCAGCCTACAAGTTGACTCCCTCCTTCCAAAAGACATGTCATTTCACATGATCGAACAAGTATATATTGGAACTAGACCTATCCATTTGACACCAAATTTTAAGCAAGGAGATCTGAATCTAAGGCAAGGGTTATGAGGTGATTTCATGGATTATTTCCTGAAGTGTTTTTGTTGGATGCTAGATTTACTTCGCTATTTTAGGCCTACTTTATGCACAGACATTTTGTCCTTCGAGCGAAACGTTTTGTATATTAATTTAATCCCTAAGGAAGACCAACTTCAGTGCCTCTTCTGTCAAACTTTAGCTCTGTTCCATGACTACAACAGGCCTAGGCTTGTTGGACTAGACTCAACCCATTTAGAGTATAACCTTGGCCCGATAAGGATTGCAGAGACCTCAACCTTGTTAAAAGTGAATATTTTCGGCTCTGTGAAGAATTTTCTTGGCTTTGTAGCAAGTCTGAAATAGACTGCTAATTTCGGCCTTGTGGAAAAGTGTTTCAACCCTGTGACAAAACCATCTCTTGGCCCCTTGAACAATCTGCCTACATCTTGCAAACCTTAGGAAAACCTTGATTCAGGCTTGTCGAAAGTTGAATATAAACTTAATTCTTGCACAGATCTTGTGAAGCATTTCTTGGAGACTTGATTGAACTATAATAGAGTTTGGGATTCGTTTTTGAATTGATGTTGAAGAAAAACTTGGAAACTATAATTGGAGCATCTTTAAGCATTGGAAGCAGATCTAAGACCCTTGTTGAAGATTGTTGAAGACATTCCTTGGAGCAATTGAAGTATTGCCATAAAAATGTTGAAGACCTCTTGATGACTTATTGAAGCAGCTTGAAGAGAACTTGTTGTGCAAACCATTGAAGACACCTTTGGAGAAACATTGTTGAAACCCTGATGAAGTAGCTTTGTAAAGGATTATTTCAAGCAGACATGAAAAATCTTTGAGACATTTACTGAGAATCTAGAAGGCTTGTTGGAGTTGACCTTGATGATCTAGACCCTGAAGTATCTTGAAAACCATTTGAAGCACTCATTGAGATAGCCTTTGGAGCAATTGTTGGAGCAGTATCTTTGTTGAAGAAAACCTTCAAATACTTATTGAAGAAATTTTTGGAAGTATTTAGGAAGCATTGAACCCACCCTGAAGAACTAAAGTAGATTAAGAGGGTTGGAGCCCTAGAGGATTGAAAACCAAGTTGGAGCCTAAATATGTTGAAAGATTTGGAGTCCTCAAGAAAACCAAATCGGAGCTTGGATTTGTTGCACAAGTTGGAGCTTGGATTGTAATTGAAGATTGGATTTTTCAGCTAGGGTTGGAGCCCTTATTTTTTTTTTTATTGTACAGAATAGAATTTGAGTTTTTATCAAAGGATTTGAGTCCTCATTAGTCTTATTAATAAAATTACTCTTTTATTGTACATGTTGTGTTATGAACTTAACTGGTATAATTTAACAATTGAAAAGAAACACTCGATTCAATCCCCACCCCCCTCTTAGTATTTCCAACAGTTGTTATATCTCTTGTGATAAATGATCATGGTGATTTATGCTTGTTAATTTTATATATATGCTTGAAGTAATTTGTTGTTTATTATACATTGATGGTTGAATGTATCTTGGTTAGTTAATTACTCCTAGAATCAATTTTTCTTTTTGCTAAAGTTTGCTAAGCCTTAGTTATTTTCATAAGGTCCCCCCTTGGCTTCGCTAGGAGTTAGCCTAAATGGAGTTGAGATTTGAGTGATAGTTGTTCAACTTGAATCTTTCCCCCAAGGTCACACCAAATGGAGTTTAAAAATTTACCCATGTTAACCAAGGTGTGGATTTAGATGGAAACACACCACAAAACCTCTTTTAGCAAAAATTGTCTTGAAAATCACCAAAAAAAAGAATATAGGACATACACTGTTGATTTTTGGAGTAGCATCGAACAAGTGTTCTAGTCTCTAAGTGTCAAAGAGGCTAAGGAACGCAAGATATCCAAAACCTAGAAAAGGTTTCGAGAGAAAACACTTAGAAACCTCTCAATTAAATTAATCGATCAATAGTTTCATAACTTAGGAAAGTTGATTAATTAATAGGTATCAATTGAGAAAATCGTTTTTTCTCTAGAGATTTTCAGAAAAGTAACTTGACTGAGTCTAAGATAATCTGAGCCATCGATCATGATTATATCTTGTACATTAAAGTTCAGATGAGATATTATAGTCGAAGGGATTGGAGAAGACACATCAAGTGAGCAAGGCAGTTCGAATTACCCAGTTTAAAGTATTCAACAGGATGCAGTTCGAGTAAGCCGAGAGGTAGTAACAAGAGTTTGAACCAATGAATTTTTCCAAAGAAATTCTCAAGAGGTTTTCTAGTGATCCAGAATCAAGACAAGGGGGAGAATTATCCAATGGATGAGGTTATATTCTAGAGGGTGAGTTGCCTAGTTTTCCAGTGCAAGTTGTTGGAAGGAGCATCATTTTGGTTGCTAATGACCAGATCTATTCCCAGGAGGAAAATCAAATTGTTTCCAAAGGCAAAGGGAGGTAGGACGACTTGACTGGAGCAAGTTCCATAGTAGAACGAAATTCCCAGAGACTGTAGTGCACATTTATGGCCAATGGTGCAAGTGTCAAGGAGGAGTGTGAGTGGAAAAGGAGTGGCCAAATCGATTTGCTAAGAGGGAAAATAGTTTTCCTAGTATATTTCCAATTGGGATAAATTGTCAGAGCTAAGCTAGGAAGGACCAGTTGTAATTCTCTATTTTTGTTGCATAATAATAAAACCATCATTTGTTGCATTGGTTTTCCCTTTGAGTTTTTTTCAGAGACTTTGGTCCATAAATAACGATCTTTATTTTCTGTGCATCTATTTATCAGTTTTGTATTTTTACTTTTGCAATGTATTTTATTTGTGAAGAATTGCAGTGTGAATTATTCGCTATTTTTCATAATAATAATAATAATAATAATTTCAGAAGACAACTAAATTGTTAAAGTTAGGAGAATAATATCCAATTGTTGCAGTTCAAGGAATTTTTCACATACCCAACATAAATAGAACCTTCCCCAAAGTCCTTTGGGTCTTCTCCTTTACTATTGATAAGAAAATCATCCTTCTATGTCAAGGACTTTTTCCAAAAGTATTTTATGACCTCAACATCACAAAGTGTGACCTTACTATCAGACTTTGTACTCCCCCCTTCCTCACACCTAGTCTACCTTACTCCTACTCTTTTCCATATGTCAAATCCTCCTCTAGAATCCTATTGTTAATCCCAGAAGATCTCATTATATCATATGAATTCACTATCTATGAACTTTCCTTTATTATCCAAATCTTCCTTACAAAAGGTGTAGAATAGTCCTCAATGTACCTAATCTAATGACATACTAAACACCTTATAGTGATGTTTCCATAATCCAAAGTTTGTGTATGCCCAATCACCCAGTTCTACATCAATACTCTCAACCAAACCCTCTAGTAAATCTATGCTGACCAAAATCATTGTCACAAACCAATACATTCAATACTTATAAGATGTCCATTATTAAGTATTTCCCTAAAAAAATCCTGAAATCCCAAAGGAACTTGTCATTATAGAGTTCTAGTGGTAGACTTGGGAACTTAACCTAGATTGGATAAGTCAGCATAACCTCCAAACAGGGATAGAAACATGGGTGCCACCATTTTTTATTTTTATTTTCTTATGGCTATATTGTTCTTTTCTTTAGATATTTTCATTTCTTCATTTGCATATAAAATTCACCCCACATCATTATATCATTATTAAGTTTTACAACATTATTCAGTAACATATGCAATTAGATAGAAAGAAAAATATCATCATCAATGCAACAGAACATAAAAGAACAATAGAAGAAAGACCTACACACATAGAGACACAAAGTTTAGTCGGAGACTAGGGCAAAACCCACTATGGAGAAAACCCTTTCAAATTCTTCTTCTTATTAGATTGTCATTGAATGATTCAGCAAAAGAGAGTAAAATGATCCATTCCTTTATCCACAAGACTATCTAGCAAGAATTAACTAAACTATATTCAACAGATGAACCCAATACTACTCTTAATCAAAACCCTGATTCAAAACCCTGCAGTCAACTATCAAACTTTGCAATCTACTAACGAAGTTTGTTGTCAACTACGAAATTCAAACTCTAGTTTCCAACCACACGCAGAGAGTGTATGTTCGTGCAATTGAAGCTTTCCAACCACACGCATGAGCATATGAGCCTACAGTTGTGACTGAAAACTGCATGTGTTATCCCTACTGCTGGAAACCAAAACCCTAGATCTCATGTGCGAGTTCCAGACCCTGCGATTTTGAACTTGTATGAACCCATATTCGCAAACCACCTTAGACCTATGCGAGCCAAACCAAAGAAATAATAATGATCATGATGATGTCAAAATGAGGGTCACTTGACTTGTATTTATAGCCATCCATGGGTGTCCAATTTCTTTTTTGGGCCGACGTTTCCTTTTGTGTACATGTGGAATTTTCTTAAAAAATACACTTTCCCTTATCCAAATTGAGCGCTTCAATGGTCAAAATTGGTCCTCTCGAAAAGAGAAATCTAATACCATGATTGGAATTTTTCAATAAGCTGCCAAATTAACACTCCCTATAAGCTAGGGAGAAATTCCAAATCCATCAAGTAATCATCACAAGTACCCTGTCATCAAATCATGTCCTATCTAAAGTGTCTCGTAGTAAATTTTCGACATTGCTCATCTATGCTCATTTATGCTTATCCCTACTTATCTCTTGATTGCATCTTGTCTTATGATGAACATCCTCAAATATAAAAGAAGAAGAATTTGACATCAAAGTGAAGCTTAAGCTACCACCCTCAATTCACATCAACAACATCAGAGAGCTTGTTGTTATTGTTTGGTAGCATCGAAAGTGCTTTAGCCTTGAAAATTGGTGGACAAGCTAAGGCAAATGAGTTCTAAAGAACCCAAAAACCATTTGGTGAAAGTCCGCCCAGATTGTATTTTATTAAAATAATTAGTATTTTTAATAGAGTTCCTAAGTCTAAACTTATGTAAATTAAAATATTAATGGGTATTAATCAAAATATGGGTGAGAATGATCTAGAAGGTGGATCACGTCATGTTTTAATATTAGCCATTGATTAGAGACTTAATCTCGGTCGTTGAAGACTCGACAGGAAAGGTATAAGATGGAGGCTTGGGGTTCACTTGAAGACACACAGAGTTGATCAATCAGTTCGATTTTCCTAAGGCAAGGTTTGCTAAGGAACTTGAAGCAGTAATCAAGCAGTGAGGATCAGAGGCAACACTGGAAGGAAGTGATTTCCAATTCTAGTGAATACACAGAGAAGGATAATAGATCCAGCGCTGGTCCGAGAAGGGAAAACGTAGTAGCTGAAGGAGATTGACACAGAGGATCGATGCAAAATGTGGAGGAGGTTGACGCAAAAGTGCTGGGGATGAGCAGAGTTCAGTGTCGGGAATCACAGTAGTTGATTGGCAGGAGAAATCTCGATTTCTCCGTAGAAGAAGCTGCAGTAGTCAAGGTTGACGCAGTCAAAGGGAGTCTCCATGTAGAAATCATGCATAGCCTGTGTAGGCTCACGCAGGTACTGTGCAGTGGGCTGGGAATAAAGCAAAATCTTCAGAATCAGTGTGAGAGAATTCTTAGTGATCTTCTCTAAGTGGATTTCCATTTTTCTCTAGGGCATCCAAATTGTATTTAGATATTTACTACCAATAATAAGAATCCTCATATTTTTTGCACCGGTTTTACCACATTGGGTTTTTCCGGGGACGATTGTCCAAAAACAAGTGTGTCAATGTGATTGTTCATATGTTGATGTTTCTCTTGTCTTTTAATTTCAGTTCTAGTTTGTGAAGTCTACAACTGAATTTATTTTGGTATTGCCTAAAGTATTGGTAAATAACTTACCATAAATAAGGAGGAGAAATAAATAAATTATTACATCAAATTTTCACATGGTATTAAATCAAGGTTCAGGCAATATGGAAGCAAAGAAAAAGGGCATGGAGAATAGTAGGGATCAGAATATTTCCGAATTAGCTTCCAGGATGGAAGAAGTGTTTGCTTGCTTATCAAGTTCTGCATCAATCGAGGACTGGTACATTGATAGCAAGGCTTCAGATCATTTAACTGATGAAAAAGAATATTTCTCAAGCTATCAGGAGGAACATATGAACTTTCAAATCACAATGGGTAATAGGATGAAGTGCACCCCAGTAGGAAAAGGAACCGTTATATTCTAGACAACGGTAGGAGATAGTCTTTAGGCCTCAAATGTATTGCATGTGCCAAGTATGGGAATGAATTTGATTTATGTCTCTCAATTACAAGATAAGGGATATGATGTATACTTCATTGGTAATAGAGTATATTTCAAGCATCCAAAGTGGAAAAAGAGGGCCCAAATTGGAACTCGAAGCAACAGATTATACAAGCTGCAACTCGAGTCTCCTATGGCACTAACAAGCAGTAATGTCGATGGAGAAAAAGAATTAAATGATCCATGGCATAGGAGGATGGGACACTTACATCATGGGGCGTTACGAATGCTCAAGGAAACTATTACGAGGGTTCCATTGCTTACTACCAAGCATGATGATACATGCAGAGGTTGTGTGCTAGGTAAGTATGCCAAAGTAGCATATTCCAGAAGAAACAATATAGCTAAGAGTGTATTGGGGTTAATACACTCATACATTTGTGGTCTGATGTATACAAGGGCCAGTGGCACCGAGTATTTTGTTATGTTCATAGATGACCATTCTAGGAAATCTTGGATCTATTTTTTGAGAACCAAGGATGAGGTCTTTGATTAGTTTAAAGAGTTTAAGGTTCTAGTAGAAATATGACAGAAGGGAAGATCAAGATATTGCGCTCAGACAACGGCGGAGAATACATGGATAAGAACTTCACTAATATATGTGCAAGAGAAGGGACCCGAAGAGAATGGAAAACACCCTATAATCCAAAATAGAATGGTGTCGCAGAAAGGAGGAACAAAACTGTTGGTGCATTAGCAAAGGCGATGTTATATGATCAAAATCTACCCAAGTTTTTATGAGCAGAAACATGCAGCATGGTTGTACACATTCAGAACAGGACTCCTCATAAGGATTTAGGAAAGAAGACACTAGAGGGAGTTTTCATGGGAAAGAAGCAAAAATTAAGTCACCTCAGGATATTCATAAGTGTAACTTATTTCCATATTCCAGAAGAGAAGCGGAGCAAGTTAGAGTAGACTGCTGACGTTGGGTATCTAGTAGGTTACATCGAGACTTCAAAGGCATATCAAATCTACATTCCGAGCAGCAAAAAGATTGTAGTAAGGTGGGATGTGAAGTTCATGGAAGATAGAGCCTTCAAGAAATCTCATGAGATGCCATTTGAAGAACAAGATGAGGATGCTCCTCTAGTCCAACAATAGGGATCAGATCTGGTAGGAAGACAAGTATCTGGTTCAAGCACGGTAACCAGTACCAACATCTCCTCAAGAGAAGAGGAGCCAGGAGTGTCACAACAGGTATAGGAAGAGGAACAAATGGAACCTCCCACCACCAATGGAAGAAATAGCAGAGAAGTACAACAGATTTTGACGGACGCAGAGGAATTCATTGGAGCTCCTAGAGCTGAGAAAAGGCAGTGTAGACAACTTGACAGGTACCATGATCCGGATTTAAACAGGAACGCAATAAAATACAGAGATAACCATAAAGACAGATATGCAGCGGAAATAATACCTCAATTCATTACTGTAAAATACTGAAATATGCTTACAAACAGAAATGGAAATAAACCAGCTAGGGCGATGGTAGCTTATCTCTGAGAAGAGATGTGGTGGCTACATGCCTCTGAATTGTCTTACAATGAGGCTCGAAGGCCTATTTATTGTTGAGAAATAATGGAAAACCCTTCACATTCCAAAACCTAACCCTAGAAGATGAAACGCCAAATTGTGGGCCCCGTTTTTGGGTAAGTTGGTACATCAACTTCCCGAGGTCGCGATTTGGTCGTACTATCTCCGTTTGAGGTGCATGATAGCCCGTTGGAAAGATCTCTCCGAGGACTACGACGGAAAAGACAATTTTTATCAGTGGCGGTGGATTTCCCAAAAAACGTCGTTTAGGGCCTCAAAACGGCTGCAGAAGTTTAGGACCTGAAAAACTGCTAAAAATAGTAAACTGTGCTATAATTAAGGAAACTGAAAAAAAACTGTAAGAATCACTAGAGGGGATCCAAGTGGAATTAGCGGGTGGCCACCAATATCCACCTGGATCATTCCTCCCCCCTTAGGAAGCAATGGTCCCTATTGCGTTGAGTTCCTCCATGAGATGAGGGAACTTCTGCTGCACTTGGTCCCTGGTGAGCCACTTGCCCTGGTGAAGGAGTTGTCCTGCTTTGACAACTCGATACAGTTGGATATTCTACTGGCGAGTGTGCTTGATCTATGTGTCCATGATCTGATCAGTTGCAGCTTGTTCCATTCAAGCTGGATTTAACTCTGTGGGTGTGAGTTGTTCTGCAATGTCGGACGTGTCTAGTAATGGTGGAAAGTATGGCCGAAGGCGGTCGACATTGAACACCAGGTGCAGGCCAAGGAATGGGGGAATGCTGAGCTCAAATTCATTGTCTCCCACAGCCTTGGTAATGGTGTAAGGGTCATATCGGAGTGGTCTGAGTTTCCGATAGGCTTCGGTAAGGTGTTCCTTTTGCAAATGCAACCAGACTTTGTCGCCCACTTGAAACTTGTGTAGCACCGATGTTGATCATGTCGCTGCTTGTACTTGGCATTTGATTTCTCCATAATGTCATGGACCTGCTGGCGAATATGTTGGATGTGCTCAATGAAGTTGTTTGCCTTATCTGTTTCAGACTGGACATGAGCAGAATCTGCGTGAGTAGCTGCAAATGGCATGGCCACATCGATGGGACATAGTGGCTGGAATCCCAATCCCACCTGAAAAGGGCTGTGGCCAGTCAAGTTGTGGAGAGCCCGGTTGTAGCTGTGCTGAACATAGGGGAGGCTCTCGTCCCATGTGTGTGGATGCTTTGAGTTGTACATGTGTAGAATGTGTACGATCATCCTGTTGACAACCTCAGTCTGGCCATCAGTTTTAGGATGGAAGGCTGTGGACTTAGTGAGTTTGGTGTCCAGCATCGACTAGAGGCTAGACAAAAATGTACTAAGGAACCTGCTGTCCCAATCCGAAATGATAGACTGTGGGATCCCAAAGTGTACCCATACTCATTCAAAGAAGAGTTTAGCAGTGGCTTCTGCTGTGATATTCTTCTTGCAGGCCGCCATAATGGCCATCTTCGAGAACCTGTCGACGACCACAAAAACAAAGTCATTTCCATGCCTAGTGGAAGGGAGGCCTGACATGTAATCCATGGAGATGGATTCCCAAGGTCGACTAGGGGTAGGCAGCGAGGTATAGAGGCCTTGCTTCTTGATGATCGGTTTGGCAATGGCACAAGCAATGCATGATCTGATTTACTTCCCGACATCCTGTCGAAGATTCAGCCAATAGAAATATTTCTGCAGTACTGCCACCATTTTTTCAACCCCAAAATGCCCAACGGCCCGACTGTAGTGTGCTTCCCAGATCATCTTGGCACGCTCGCTTGAAGGAACACAAAGGTGACCCAGGTGGCATAACAGGTCGTCCTGGAGGTGAAAATCTGGAACATGTTGACCCTCCAAGAGTGTCTGGTAGGTGTGGCCGAATTCCGGGTCGCTTTTGTAGAGCAGTGGTCAATCAGAAGTCTCGTGCCCACAAGAGTTGAGCACGGTGGTTAATGCCATGATCGGTGGTCGACTGAGGCAATCTGTGACATTATTGGTGCTGCCCTTCTTATACTTGATATTCAAATGGAACTGTTGCAGGTATGTGGACCACTTCTGATGGCGATCATTTTGCAATTTCCCTTGGGTCTGTATGAACTACAGGGGTCGATGGTCTGTGTGGATGACCGTTTCCTTCCCCAAAATGTAATGCTTCCATTGTTGACAGGCCTGCACAATGGAATACATCTCTTTGTCATAAGTTGGATACTTCCGGACTGTTTCTGAAAGTGTCTCACTGTGGTATGCCACTAGATGCCCGTGTTGAGTAAGGACTGCCCCAATAGCATAGTCAGAGGCATCTGTCTCGACCTCAAATGGTTGTTGCAAGTCTGGTAATGCAAGAACTGGTGTTGTGCAGAGTCGATCTTTCAACTCTGTGAATGCCTTCTGTTGAGATTCGGACCAATTTTTTTTTGCTTTCGCTCCTCCCTTAGTGACCTGACTCAAGGGCCAAGTGATATGAGAAAATCCCAACACGAACCTGCGGTAGAAGTTGGCAAGGCCTAGAAAGCTGCGACGCTCTGTCAGAGTGGTTGGAGATGGCCAATCCCGAATGACTTGGATCTTGGCTGGATCCACATGCACCCCCCGTTCATCAATAATGTATCCCAGATACTGAACCTGGGTCATGCCAAAAGTGCATTTCTCCAAATTGGCACATAACTTGTGTTGTCGCAGTGTTTGGAGAACCTGTCGGATGTGGTGGAGGTGCTCTTCCCAAGTCTTGCTAAAGATCAAGATGTCATCCAAGTATACCACTACAAATGAGTTGGTGAATGGCCGCAATATGTCGTCCATTAGCCTCATGAAGGTTGCAGGAGCATTCGTCAATCCGAAAGGCATAACCAACCATTCGAAAAGGCCCTCCTTGACTTTGAAGGCAGTCTTCCACACATCGGAGGGTTCAATTGGTACCTGGTGATATCTTGACTTCAAATCAATCTTTCTGAAATATTTTGCCCCCTTTAGTTGTTCCAGGAGGTCATCAATCCGTGGGATTGGGTACCTATTACGGACAGTGATCTTGTTCAGCGCCCGATAGTTAATACAGAGTCTCCAAGTCCCATCCTTCTTTTGTACCAGCACGATCGGGCTCCCACAGGGCGATGAAATCGGACGGATGTGACCTTTTTGCAGCAGCTCCTGAATCTGCCTCTTGATTTCATCATTCTCCAGAATAGAGCGCCGGTAGATTGGTCCATTGGGCAGCGGCGAACATGGGGTTAGATCAATGGAGTGCTTGACCTGACAGTGTAGAGGAACCCCTGCGGGGAAGGTGAATATGTCCTCATACTCCTCCACGACCTTGTCCATCTGTAGTTGTCGTTCGGAGGGGCCCTGTCTGGAGGTCGTGGCCACTGTCTTCTTCTTTTCTTGAGGGCGTATCATCAGGAAAACAAACTTCCCGGTTTTGGAAATGAGCTTACTGCATTGTTTTGCAGTAACCAAAGAGATGGCGGTAGGCGGTGCTACCTCTGGTATCCTGTACAACTTATTTCCCAAAGTAACAATAACAACACGGGGCCTTGACTCATACACAGCATGTCGCTTCCACAAGTATGGTTGTCCTAATAACACATCACAAACTTCAAGGGGTGCAATGTCACACAATACCTAATCCGTGAAGGGCTTGATGTTGTATGGAAGGCGACACTGTTGGCTCACGCGAAGATCCCGTCCTTGGTGCAGCCACCCAATGGTGTATGGTTGTGGATGTGCTGTGGTTGGTAAGCCCAGCCGTTTCACGACCTCTGCCGAAACAAGGTTCTTTTGGCTCCCACTGTCGACAATGAACTGTAGCGGGGAGCCCTTTACCCACATCTGGGAGTGGAAGAGATGCTCCTCCTCCTCTGGATCTTCAGGTTCCTCCTTTTGGATCTTCGTGGTGGCAACAGTGGCGTTGGGCTCCGCATCGATAATCTGCTTCCCTTTGTCATTCCCCTTATCGAGTTCTGACTTAGAGTCAGAACATGCATCTGATTCTGAAACCTTTAGCTCAGCCACCAGTGACTGCTTGGCCCGACACTCACTTGTGTTGTGAGTGGAGCTCTTATGGAACTCACAACACTTTCCAGTGTCCTTTTTCGGCTTCGCGGTGCTGTTCTTTGCTTGCAGCTTTGGCGGGTTGTCTTGGGCCACCCCACCTTGGCTTTGTCCTTTGTTATGCGGTTTGGGGGCACCTTTCCCTTGTTTCGGATTCGCAAACCCAAAGCCTCGCTTCTTTTGTTTAAACTTTTTCTCGACCTTGACGGCATATCGGTATGTCGTGCCGAGCGAGGAGGTGTTCAGGAATTCTATTTCTTCTTGGATGTACTTGTGCAGGCAACCACGGTTTTTTAGTACCAAATGTTGCTCTGTATCCTTGATACCCAACTTTGTGCGAAGGGTATGGAAAATATTGGTAAACTCTGGTATGTCTTGGTCCCTTCCCTGCCGTAGCGTGGTCCACTTTATGTATTGATCCTCATAGCTTCCGACAGGGTAGTACTGCTCCTTAATGGCATCTCGGAATGAATCCCAAGTCGGTGCGACTGAAAATAGTGAGCCTGTACTTTCATCTTTCTGCTCGCAGTAGGTTTCCCACCAATCCTTGACGTGGGGGGCTACTTTGAGAAGAGCGAAAATAATCTTTTTCCGATTGGAAAAATCATGAACAGAAAAATAACCCTCTAGCACATTTAACCATTTATTGACGGAATCTGCGTCTATCTGACCCTCGAATATGGGGATTTCAAAATTAACTTGTACCTTAAATGGTGTGGCATTTCCAGAGTTGCTGTTGGAAGCCGATGCGTCGCCCCTAGGTAGCCGCTGAAGGATTTGGGCAAAGTTGTCCATCATCGCGTTCCTTTGTCGCTCGAGGGCTTCTTCAAGCAAGATTTTGATAGGATCTCCTACCCCCTCGTCTTTCTTTTCATCCGCCATGGGAGGCCATCGGGATTTGCAAGGCTGGTCTTGCAAAGGTTCGACCAGTTCAAGCCCTAACTCCTTATATCCTAACCTCGTTGGGGACATGCAAAGAAAAACAGAGAAGAAAAGCAGACCGCTCTAATACCACTGATCCGGATTTAAACAAGAACGCAATAAAATACAGAGATAACCATAAAGACAGATATGCAGCGGAAATAATACCTCAATTCATTACTGTAAAATACTGAAATATGCTTACAAACAGAAATGGAAATAA
Organism: Pinus tabuliformis; assembly: GCA_031772625.1. Taxonomy (NCBI): domain Eukaryota; kingdom Viridiplantae; phylum Streptophyta; class Pinopsida; order Pinales; family Pinaceae; genus Pinus; species Pinus tabuliformis. The sequence continues at coordinate 687,288,662 of CM062817.1, read as the reverse complement.
ACCAGCTAGGGCGATGGTAGCTTATCTCTGAGAAGAGATGTGGTGGCTACATGCCTCTGAACTGTCTTACAATGAGGCTCGAAGGTCTATTTATTGTTGAGAAACAATGGAAAACCCTTCACATTCCAAAACCTAACCCTAGAAGATGAAACGCCAAATTGTGGGCCCCGTTTTTGGGTAAGTTGGTACATCAACTTCCCGGGGTCATGAATTGGTCGTACTATCTCCGTTTGACGTGCATGATAGCTCGTTGGAAAGATCTCTCCGAGGACTACGATGAAAAAGATGATTTTTATCAAAATATTCGCTGGCGGTGGATTTCCCAAAAAATGTCGTTTAGGGCCTCAAAACGGCTCCGGAAGTTTAGGACCCGAAAAACTGCTAAAAATAGTAAACTGTGCTATAATTAAGGAAACTGAAAAAAAAAACTGTAAGAAGCACTAGAGGGGATCCAAGTGGAATTAGCGGGTGGCCACCAATATCCACCTGGATCATACCAAGCACTGGTAGCTCAAGTCGAAGAACCCTCTAGTTTTCAAGAATCCGTACAACACTAGGTATGGGTGGATGCCATGGTAGAAGAGTACATCTCTATCATGACAAATGATGTCTCAAAAATTGTACCAAGACCAAAGAACAAATCAGATGTAGGTTCGAGGTGGATTTACAAGATCAAGTATGCTGCAGATGGCAGCGTAGATAAGTACATGGATAGGTCTGTCGCAAAAGGATATGCACAAAAGGAAGGAATAGACTATGAGGAAACCTTTGCCCCAGTAGCTCGATATACCTCTATCAAATCCATTATATCCCTTGCAGCACATATGGGATGGAAGATTCACCAAATGGATGTCAAGATAGCGTTCTTGAATGGGGTGATAGAAGAAGAGGTATATATCGAATATCTAGAAGGTTTCGAAACACATGAAAAGAGAACTCATGTGTGCAAGTTGAAGAAAGCCTTGTATGGGCTAAACCAAGCACCTAGAGCTTGGTATGGTCAAATTTTCAACTACTTACAGCAGTTGGGATTCATCAAGAGCGATGTCGGTCCCAATATTTATTATCTGCTGGTAGAAGGTGAGCCGTTGATTTTGGTATTATATGTGGATGATCTATTTTTGACAAGATCATCCAGACCCATAGAGGATTGTAAGAAGAACATGGAAACTTAGTTTGATATGAATGATTTGGGGCTAATGCATTATTTTTTGGGATTGGAAGTTTGGCAGCAAGATGGTGAGGTCTTCCTTGTCCAAGGAAGAAATGCATCAGAAATTCTGAAAAGGTTTAGAATGCAATATTTTCGACCTATGTCTACATCGATGATTACCAACTGGAAGAAAATAGATGCTTCAGGAGACAAGTAAGTGGACCCCACCTTATACATACAACTCATTAGGTCACTTATGTATCTGGTCAACACTAGGCCAGACTTGTGTTATGTTGTCAACACCCTTAGTTAGTTCATGGTGGAACCAAAAAGGGTGCACTGGGAAGCAAAAAAGCACATTCTCAGGTACGTGCGGGGAATAGTAAATTTTGGATTAAGGTACACCAAGGGAAATGATATCAAATTGAATGTATTCACTGATTCAGATTGGGCAGGAAGTTTAGTAGATAGGAAAAGTAACACTGGGTATTGTTTCAGCATTGGATCTGGGATGACAACCTGGTGCAGTAAGAAGAAGAAATTTGTAGCCCTGAGCTCTATTGAAGCTAAGTATATGGAAGCAAGAAAAGTAACATGTGAAGCTATAGACTCAGGAAACTGCTTGTAAATCTATTCAATAGAAGGATGGAAGCGACAAGGATCTTCTGTGATAATCAGAGTAGTATCAAGCTCTCTGAAAATCTAGTATTTCATGATCACTCCAAACAAATCAAAATTCAGTGTCACTTTATCAGAGATTGTGTTTAGGGTGGAGCAGTACAGTTGGAGTACACTTCTACATGAAATCAGGTGGAAGACATACTCACTAAGGCTCTAGGAAGAGCCAAGTTTGTTCAATTTCGGGGACAGATGGGTATGTTGGAAAATCCCTTTCAAAAGAATGATGCATCGTTTGAGAGGGAGTTGTAATACAGATGCAACAATGGTAGTGCCAGTGTCATGGGTAGGATTACAGTAGTAGCAGTAGCACATTGTTGGTGGCAGCAGCAATGTAGAAAGGAGGTGCTTTAGAAACAGAGCAACATGCAGGTCGACATTGTTGCTAGAGCACTTTCCTCGCTAAGAGGGAGTGTTAGTTTTTAGTAGCATCGAAAGTGATTTAGCCTTGAAAATTGGTGAAGAGGCTAAGGCACATGAATTCTAAAGAACCCAGAAACCGTTTGGAAAAATTCCACCAAGATCGTATTTTATTAAAATAATTAATATTTTTAATGGAGTTCCTAAGTCTAAACTTAGGGAAATTAAAAATAATGGGTATTAATCAAAATATGGGTGAGAATGATCTAGAAGGTGGATCAAATCATGTTTTAATATTAGCCGTTGATTAGAGACTTAATCTTGGCCATTGAAGAATCAACAGGAAAAGTATAAGATGGCAGCTTGGGGTTCACTTGAAGACACACAGAGTTCATCAGTCAATTCAATTTTCCTAGGGCAGTGTTTGCTAAGGAATTCAAACAAGTGATCATGTAGTGAGGATCATAATTAGCATAGGAAGGAAGTGATTTCCAATTCTATTTAATACACAGAAAAGGATAATAAAGCCAGTGCTGGTCGAAGAAGGGACAACACAACAGTTGAGGGAGATTGACGTAGTGGATCAATGCAGAATGTGGAGGAGGTTGACGCAAAAGCACTGGCAATGAGCAGAGTTCAGTATCGGGAATCACAATAATTGATTGGCAGGAGAAATCTCAATTTCTCAGTAGTAGAAGCAATATCAGTCCAAGTTGACGCAGTTACAAGGAACCTCCACGCAGAGCCTGCATAGGCTCACGCAGGGACTACGCAGTGGACTGGGAACAGAGCAAAATCTGCAAAATCAGTGTGAGAGAATTCTCAATGATATTCTCTGAGTCGATTGCCATTTTTCTCTAGGGAATGCAAATTGTATTTAGATATTTACTGCCAATAAATGGAATCCTCAAATCTGTTGCACAAGTTTTCCCACTTTGGATTTTTCTGGGGACAATTGTCCAAAAACAAGTTTGTCAATGTGATTGTTCATATGTTGATGTTTCTCTTGCCTTTTAATTTTTAGTTCTAGTTTATGAAGTTTGCAAAAAAATTTATTTTGATATTTATTGAAGTATTGGTAAATAACTTATCATAAATAAGTAGGAGAAATAAATCAATTATTGCAAAAAAAATTCACACTTATCTCAATCCGGAATGACATTAGGGAGCACATCTCAACCTGAAATCACAATGAGGAGCTCAATCTCAATCTGAAACCAAATGATAATGAGGAAGGTCGTATGGGACACTGTCACCCCAAGTCATCTCATAGGGGAGCGAACATCTTCCACCCTATGTAAATCAATATCCCATCCATCCTATTTCCCACTGATCTTCCTAACAATGACCGTCAAGAGTCATGTGGTAGAACACTTGCATCATAATTAGCTTGGGTTATACACCTCCAAGCTCTCTCTCAACTCATTGGCCAGACGGTGAGTGGTAATCCCAACAAGCCCAACTTGTGGGTATGATGCCAGCTGGGGTATACTTTGCATAGACCAAGATAGGGGAGCAACATATTTGACCCTATCAATAACAGATAGGGGTGATACCTTATTGTCCAAAGATCCTTTAACTCTAGGAGCCCTCCATCTTGAATCCTCACCTTGGGAGTTAAAATAGGGGGGAAGAGTCATCTCAGTGTTTACGATTAATCCTACTCTTTGTAGATCAAAAACATATCAACGAGCTCATATCTGGTACTGGCTTAAGCAACTCACTTCTAAGTTCAATCATAATGTCTCAATAGTATTAGTCTCATGTTCATACAGGACATCAAATCAAATATTATATTATAACAAATATATATCACAAAAGGATACCTTATCCACCCTCCCTCTCACTGAGGTAGCAACCACAAGCCTATGATTGACTCGTACAACAACATTGTCTCAATATATGAAGATATCTCAGTCCCAAAAACATATGAGATTCACTACCAATCAAATCCCACTCTTTATCATCGCAATGCATCATTGTCGCATCCAAAACTTGTTCAAAATAGTGCTCCAAAGATTTTATTCAGCCTACCTCATAGCTAGCCATGCTAGCAACATCGTACTCAATCTCGATCGTCCTTAAAGCTGCAAACTTTTCATCCAAAATATCATGGAAGATATCATACTAAAGTAGCACCCAAATGCGCTCATATGATCAATAATGATCCCAAACAACATCAGTACATCCATGTAGTCATATATCATAGGAAGAATATCTCAGACCAAAAATTGATCGTCCCATGCAAATATCTCGAAGGGTGCTCAGCGACAACCCAATGTGTATGAAGCGGCTCAATCATGAATTGACTTAAGTTGTTCTCTGCAAAACATATGTCTACATGGCTATTCACAAGGAAAATCGTTGTCTTAATCAATTGTTGGTTGCTTAGTCGGGTCCAACATAACTTCTTGAAATTCAACTCCATCAGGGTGTCCAAGGATTTGCATTTCCACTTTCAAAATTTCTTTAATAGCTTCGCAACATATTTCCCTTTTCCAAACTTCATCCTGCCAAGACCTTCATTTCATACTTCAGAGGCCATCTCCATCTTCCTTTGATCATCAAAGGATTGTTACCTATCTATAATGGATCGTCAACATATAAAACCAAAATCAAGGGATACCTTGGACCACTTAGAAGTAGAGGTTTGGATCAACACATCTTCCTAGCTTCACTAGGTAACTATCAATGCGGACATGCTAGGCTCGGGAAGCTTGCTTTAGACCATACAATGTTATCTACAAAAATTATATTGATTAAACGAATTTACTCAGCCTCAAACAAATCAATATTGTGCAATCAAATCAACTAAGTGACCTTATCAAGCCTTAGATGCCAAATCAAAACTAATATCAAAGTCATAAAAGTTTTTGTCAATAGCACTGTGACAAACTCTTCTGACCAAGTGTTAGGAAGAGCTCACACCCAAATACCATGTTACAACCTTACCTATTTATTCTATTAGCAATTTTCATCAAGCAATATCAAACTTCATCAGGCCATCCATATGATCATGATGTGAATTATATGCATCAAGGATAAGTCGTATAAGTTTCATCCATTCATTGTGAGATTTCTATAATAAAAATCATTGCATACTTAATCATAACAATTTACACTTCAACCAATGTGCCAATGCCAATGATGCCAATACATAATCAATTACTGAATACCAATATTAATCACTGAGAGTTACTATGCCCATGTTGTCATGTCACATCAAGGAAAATTACCATTGTCAAGTACTAAATATGATCAAAACCCTAACTTGTCATCATAGTGAATTCAATCAAGCCATAAGCCAAAACATATCTATGAATTGTCAAGCTTCATGTCAAAATCCTAAGACATCATCAATTATCCAAGACAATATTTCTCATCTATACTAAGTCAAGCCAATAAGCCAAATCTTGTCAAACCCTTGCAGTTGCTACCAATAATTGTCATACACTACCTCAAATGATCAAGTCAAGGAAAACAACATACTGATAAGCATATTTCAATCCCCTACAAACACAATATTAGCCAAGACATTCACTTTCTCTATATTAAGTCAAACATTACATAGATCTTAAAAACTTCCCTTCTCATAAAACTCTCCATCAGTTGTTCCATGTCTATAGGTTTATCATATTATTGTTGCGATCCTAGTTTGTCATATTCTTGTTGTGCTCCTAGTCTCGTGCATAAGATTTTATTTTTTGAATCCTATAGGCTCAACCACACCCATAGGCCTTCTTCTGTGTGGTTGGGAGGCTTATAACTATACCCTTAAGCCTTTCTCCAGCGGTTGAGGTTTGGACTAGGAGAAACCTTTTCTACTAAAAGCAAAGCCTACTAAAAACGTTTCCACAACATTAAATGTTTATTCATGTCCAAAGTCCTTCCTTCAATAATAAAGTGTCTTCTTTTCAAATAATACTAAGTGTTAAAATCTCATGAAAAGTTTCTCCCTCTAAATGGGAAGCCTCCTCAATCATCATTATTCAAGACATTAACTTGTCTATCATAATATTGTCATGCTATAGAAAATTTGTTATCTCACAAACTATATCAGGTTCTTAGACATATATCAAAACAAATTATCATCAGTTTCTTCATCATCACATATGAACATGTCATCAAATATTTATCAAGGGTTAGTGTCATATAATTAGGGCATCTCACAAGTGTATCATCATAATTCAAGGATCATAATCACTACATCACTTCTTTATCATATTACTTAATCATCAAGTCAAGGCATCCAATTTTATCACAATGTCAAATTTACAGAGCTTATCAAAACCTAACAAGAAGATCCTTAGTATTAACCTTATTATCACATTTTCATCATTAGGGTTACCATGCTTATCACAAGCATTAACAATAATATTAAGTTACCATATATCAAAATCAATATATCTACGAAATTCAACATGTCTAAAAATGTAAGATACTTGAAAAATGTCAAGAGCACATGTACTAGATACCAGACTTACTTTTGTGAGAATTTGTTAATCTACACATTAGAAACACCTACTGCAATTATTGATTTAACATCTCCTACTTGTTCTTGGCATTAACAAGTTATTTAATTACATAAACATCAATGAAAAACACTATTGTAGCCTACACATACATATAGATCATGAACTGAAATAAATGGAGACAATCACACAAGGGACACCATTATTTTTGGACAATCATCCCGGAAAAACCCAATGTTGGAAAACCGGTGTAGCATATAGAAGGTTTGTATTATAAAGCAAATTCTTGAATACAACTAGGCTGCCAATTGCGGCTCACCCAATAGGAAATGACCTTGGCAAAAGTATGTCTATTTGGAGACATATACTTCAGTAAATCTAGCAACTAGATGATCAAACCCCACAGATGACAAATGTTGTCCCCAGTGTTGGGCAATGATGGCTACTCCAAGCTCTACGATGGAACTGCATCACCCTCTCAGTGAGTCTCCATTACCCAGAAAGTTGATATGTTGAACTATGTTGAAGTTTCTAAGTTTTCTTCTTTAGAAACCCTCCATGCACTTTATCTAATTTATTCCTACCTACTTGTTATTTACTTAACAAGTTATTTACAATGTAAATACTGAAAATAAACACTAGTGCATGCGCAACATATTACAGATCAACAACTAAAGGAAACATAAACAATCACACCATATGACACCATTATTTTTGGACTAATCTCCCCGAAAAACCCAATGTGGGAAAACCGGAGCAGTTATCTGAGGGTTTTCTTATTAAGAAATATCAGAGTACAATCTGGGTGCCAAAACTGGCCTACCCAACAGAGAATTTCCTTAGTAGTAATACCTATCAGTTTCTGACAAATCTCCTAGCTAAAACCCTGGATAATCCTTTCGGCAACTCCTTAGCACCAATTCGCCCCAGAAACCCCAGCGTCAACCTCTCTCTGGACTGCGTCAACCCCTCTCTACCCGGCACTGGCCCTGTGTCACCCCGAATGGGTCTGCGTTAGCCTTAGGAGGCCATGTGTCAGCTCTCTGGCCCTCTATGTTAGCAATGCTGGCCTCTCTAAGGCCCTGCACAGCTACTGATTGCCTCTATGTGGCCCTGCATGAGCCCTGGCTAGCTCTGCATCACTCTCCCCGGCTACTGCACTGCTCTCTCGACACTATATCTGCCTCTCTGTCTCTCTGTACTCAATGCCCCTCAGATGCAACTCCCGATCACTAATTCTATCTCTCTTAGCAAACCTCGCTCTAGAGAATAAAATGACTGATCACTCTGGTGTATTCTCCAAGTGACCCTCAAGCCTCCTCTTATACTTTTCCCGTTGACATATCAACGACCAAGATTAAGTCCCTAATCAACGGATAATAATATATCTAGCTTGATCCATGTATTTTGGACCATTCTAACACAATTTCATATTAATTCCCATTAATATTTTATTTTCCCTAATTTTAGACTTAGGGACTCCATTAAAAATATTAATTATTTTAATATCTCCTAAACTGTTTAGAATCTTCCCAAACCCCTTATGGGTAATGGAGATCTCATGTGCCCCAACCTCTCCACCAAATTACGTGGCTAGAGCACATACGATGCTACCCCAAATCAACACTCCCTCTTAGCGAAGACTGTGCTCTAGCAATACTCCTCACTAAGTATTACTCTGATCATCTGGCATCAGTACCTGTGCTGATCCTAGGCCTTCCTTCCCAACATCCTCTACATTGTTGTATCTGTATTGCTGCCCATGGTTATGCCATTGCCACTGTTGCATCTATACGACAACTCCCTCTACATCTGTGCTGTTGCTGCTCCTTTCTCCCGGCACTGCATCTGCACTACACCTCCTCTCATCATGTTGCATCATACTGCCCATTGTTGCATTACAACTGAGTTACTAAGAAGTAACTGATCTCCCAACTCTGACCTCTTTGTTGGGCTAGAGACCCTCCTGATGCTGAAGCTCCCTTTGCCGCTGACAAGTGCTCCCTCTCTGACCTCTACGTCGTTGCAACAACTCCCTACATCTCGCGTCATTACACACGTCTCTGTGACATCCTGCACTGGTGCAACACTCCTGTGCCTCTTGCACTGCTGCAGCCTACTAGCTTTGTGCTATCTCAGGACTCTTGCACTATAGTTCTCTCTGCCGCTTCATCCGCATTCACCTCTAACCGACTCAACCAGTCCTGCTACTCCTCTTCAGGGCTCCCATAGCAAGGTCTAATCCAAGAGGCTGGGTACCTTGAGGATCTTGCCCCTCATCGCCTATAGTCCGCCTGACTACAGCTCGATGTCTCCCCACTTCTGCTCAAGTGGTGCGTGTGCACTCATGGCGTAGTCATCGTCTGTCAAAAATTCCTTCTCTGCCCGTGTTGGCGCTGCCTTAGTCTCAGAAGACTCTCCCTTACTCTTCTTCCTTGGACACTGGATCACATAATGACCCAACTCCCCATAGTGGAAGCACTTGATCTTGGAGAGATCTTTCTTCTTCCACTTTTCCTACTTTCCCTCAGATGCTAGGGCAACATATTCCTCCTCCTACTTGATTTTGATCCCCTTGTTGCTGCTACCCATCTTCGACTACCGTCTGATCTCTTCCTGGAGAAGAGCTACCCACAATCTCGTCCCAAGGTGGGAAAGTCCCTCTGCCCAGTATACTCTAGACAAATACCTCCCAGTCTTCTGAGATAGCATTCATGGCTATCCTCACCATCAACTCCTAATCTGGTGTCGCTTCTATAGCAATCAACTGATCTCAGATCTCATTCAGTCCTCTGAGGAAGGTGTTAATCAGTTCTCCCTTCTTCATCTAATACGACCTCAACTGGTTCTCAACTAGCATTCTTCTTTGCATAGAAGTATGCTTGTACAATTTCTTGAGAGCCTCCCACGTCTCAAATGTCGTTTCCTTCTCGGCTATGTGTGGTACTACATGATCCTTGACCCCATCAAGGATGATTCTCTTGGTCCTCGTCATTGCCTCCTCGTACTTATCGTTATCATTGGAGTCGACTGGGATAGCTATTACCTTCAAGGCAAAGTTCTTGACACAATTTCTGTCAAGTACGAATAAGATTCTGGCCTTCTAGACTGCGAAGTTCGACGCTTCATCCAGTCTATCCTAGTCTCTTACTCCGTGTAGTGCCATGATACTCCTCTACTTCCCTCCTGGAAGTTCTTTGTTCGACTCCTCTAAGTCTCTACTTCCTGCCTGGAAGTTCTCTTCTGGACTCTCTCTGAGTCTTGATTTCCCTCCTGGAAATTCTTCTGATACTATCGAGATGCCCCCTACTCTGATCATCTTGTGCAACCGCACCACTGACCCAAGTTCCTCGGCTAGAAACTGTTAAGTTATGGTATGTTCTATGCTTATAACAGTTTACTCCTTTTTTTCTTATTATATTCCACCGATTAGCAATCACATGTACATAAAGTAAAGTGCAGATAGAACATTAAACGATCGACAGAAAACAAGCCAAGACAAGAGACACAAGATGTGGCAGCTAGCTAGGGACAAACCCCACAATGTGTGGGGAAACCCTTTGATCAAATCTTCTTTTATCTTCAATAATTCAGCAGAGAGAAATAGTACAATAAATCTGATTCATATCAGCAGTAGCAAACCCTAGATCAGTAGCATCAGCATTTGCGGCTTCATTATCAAACTAGGGCAGACCATATCTCACAAACCGACAGTCGGATTGACTTCATTCCACCACCAAAAGTTTCAGCTTCCAGAGGAGGTTCAAATGAACCTATAGCGCAGTTCAGATGAGGATATCTTCTAGGCCAAGCAAGCCAATCTTTACTTCTGCAGTTGCAGCTTCAGTTTCAGCAGTTTCCGGCTTCAAACTAGGGCAGTCGATATCTTGCAAACCGTTTGTCGGATTTACTTCATTCCACCACCAAAAGTTGCGGCTTTCAAAGGAGGTTCAGATGAACCTACAGCGCAGTTCCAAAGAGGAGATCTTCTAGGCCACACAAGTCAATCTTTGCTTCTGTAGTTGCAGCTTCAAATTCAACAGCTTTCGGCTTCACATGTGTGAGAGAGAGAGACCCATTTCAGCGCAGTAGAGAAGAGACTCATATCTACGCAGTAGAGAGAGAGAGATGTGATGATATGAGTGAGTCCAAATGAGGAAAATTCCTCTTATATTTATACACAACGTTGGTGGGTGAATAGATGCGACTGTTGGGCTTCTGAGCCTACATGAGTTGTAGGTCGGCTTGATAATAATTCCATAATCAAAATAAATTCATATCTCCATGAATACTTATCAGAATTGGATGATCTTTATATCAATCCTACACCTCTCGACGAGAGGAATCTAATAAAAATATTATTAGCCATGAATAAGATGACCCACATGAAGTTTTTCCCTGGTTGCAAATTTTAACACTCCCTCTCAACCATGGAGAACTTCATCTGCAATCTATCTATCGGTCGTTACTATTCATCCATCAAATGCACTGCCTTGTAAAGCCTGACCCTTGCCCTGCTCTGCTCTATTTCTCCTGTTCTGCTTTGTCTTGTTCTGCCCTGCACTGATCTGTACTTTTTTTGTTCTGTTCTACTCTGCTCTTGCATTGTTCTGTTCTACTCTACTTTTGTCCGAATTATGAAGAAGAAGAAATGATCGAGGATGTATCATACTGACTCAAAATCAGTCTCAGAGTATGTACCACTGGTCCTAGACCAGTCTCAACCAACCCAAATTCAGTGTCATAGTGAGTACAACTCCAATGGTCCCAGACCAATATCATCATCCACTGACTCAAAGTCAGTCTCAGAGTATGTACCACTGATCCCAGACCAGTCTCAACCGAACCGAAGTCAACGTCATAGTATGGTACAACTCCTACCACTGGTCCCAGACCAGTATCATTGATCCCAGATCAATGGAGGTCATCCTAGCATAGGGAGTACGGTAGTTACAACGATGCGTCCATCGGTACTACTATGGTCCCTAACTTCATTTCCCTGCTCATTGATCAGATGAGACGTACTTCCCATGAGTCCCAGACTGCATGGGTAGGATGCCTCGACAAGAGAACTAATCAATCCTGTCCTCATAGGAGAACACATCAATCCTGCTACAATTTCCATGGAGAACACATCAATCCAGGCCTCACAGGAGAACACATCAATCCTGCTATAATCGCCGTGGAGAACACATCAATCCAGGCTGCCATGGAGAACACATCAATCCAGGCCTCACAGGAGAACTAATCATCCTGCTACATAGGAGAGCGAATCATCCTGTTCCACAAGAGAGCGAATCATCTTGTCCCACAAGAGAGCGAATCATCTTGTTCCAGTGTGCACCACCAAGGGAGGGTGAGTCACCCTGTGGTCATATGTTGCTCCAGTAGGAACCACAAGCCCTCAGAGCTCCCAGAGCTCAATGTATGCAACATGTAGGACCCTTGTACAAAGGTTTCTTGCCGACTCCAAGTCGTTTGGGAAAATCACAAATTAGATCTTTCCTCGGGGCTTTGACAAGGTGTATCAATGTGTACATCATCTTAATGTGATGGAGCTTCCTTGCTCATCGACTTACCATATCCCAGATGATGTCTATCTGCTGGAGCAACTGACGAATATGGGATTCGTCAATAATCGAATCCCACCTCTGGTTGTTACAGAGAATCACAGTGGTATCCAATGTAAATCCAAACAGCTCAATGAAGAGCTTTCGCAACCAGACTTCCTCACACGAGGTTATGCTAGTAACAATATATCCTGCTTCGGCAGTGCTCAAAGCCACCAACTTCTGCTTCCTGCTCATCCAGGATATCGAAGCAGATCCCAAGGTGAAACAGTACCCGGAAGTGCTCTTACGGTCCACCACACTGCCTACCCAATCAACATCAGTATATCCAAGTAGTCTCACAACTCCGACAGTGTATCTTAATCCATGAGAGATTGTGTCCTGAAGACATCTCAGAAGATTCCTGGCATCAATCCAGTGAGGCTCAACCAAATATGAGCTCAAACAATGCTAACTGCAAAACATATGTTCGGACGGAGGTTCACCAAGAACATCAATGCGAATGAGTTTTTGAAACTCAGAGGCATTTCCCAAGTCTGGTCCGACATCACTACCATATAACTTCTAAAAGTTAAGATCCTCGAGGTAGTCATAGGTTTGCAGTCCATCATACCGAATATTTCCAATATATTTACCACATATTTTCCTTGAGATAGGAAAATTTCCCTTGGCTTCTGCCACACTTCAAGTCCTTGGTCCTTCATTTCAAATTCAGAAGCCATCTCCCTCTTACATTTGTGAATGAGAGGGTTTGCACCTGTTAGAAAGAGGTCATCCACATACAACACCAGTGTGAGAGGCTTGTCATCTTCAACCTTAAAGTAAAGGTTAGGATCATCTTCACTCCTAGTGAATCCTAGCTTCATCAAGTAGCTATCGATCCTCTCATACCATGCTCGGAATACTTGCTTTAGCCCATAGAGAGCCTTCTTCAACCTGCATACATGAGATTTTCAATCATAAATCTCAAATCCTTCAGGTTGCTCCACATAGACCTCTTCTTTGATCGAACCATGCAAGAACGCAGTCTTAACATCCATCTGATGTAGGTTCCATCCTTGTGAAGCCACAAGGGCTATGATCAAGCGGATGGTCATATATCTGGCAACAGGTGCAAATATCATAGTCTATACCTCCCTTCTGGGATAACCCACGAGCACAAAAATGAACCTTATACTTTTCCATACTTCCATTTGCTGCATGCTTTATCTTGTAAAGCCATTTTGAAGTAACAGTTGTCTTGTCCAGGGTCTGGGAACTACTTCCCAGACATCATTCTCCATAATAGACTCATATTCTATGGTCATAACATCATTCCATAGTTAATGCTTGATGACATCTGAGAATGATGAAGGTTCATTTTGTATGATCGTGCTCATGATGGTCAGGTATCCCTGATACCTGTTAAGTTTCTTACTTTTATGGAAGGTTCCTCAGGGTGCAACATGTCCTTTAGCATCATCAAGTATCCCCCTAAGCCATGAAGGCCTCTTCCTAGAAGAGGAAGGCCCATGTGGATGAGGATCAATTGGATCCATGGGTTCTTCTACATCAGGCATTGATTCATCATCCTTTTCTTTCAATTCCCTGGTGTCGGCTTCTTGAGAGCTACTCAAAGTTAGCAAATTGTCCACCTTGCTGAGAGCCATATCTTTGTCAAAGGTGACATGATGACTAATCACGACTTCCCTTTGATCGATGGTGAACATTTCTTCAGGAGTTTAGGAATCCAATGCTTGATGAGGGCATCGATTTTGTACATATATGGCGGTGATTGTAGTTTCAGCCCATAGAAACTTTGGAAGTCTTTGATCATGTAGCATGGCCCAGACAGCTTCCATCATCGTGTGGTTCTTCCTTCCCACCACACCATTCTACTCAGGAGTATGTGGTGTAGTAGTCTCCCTCTTAATGCCAACCTCAAGTATGCCTGAGTAAACCAATTGTAATATATCGGAGGTCTTGCTTTGGCTTGAGGGGAATGGTCCCCTTTTGAGCTTTCCTTTGGCACATCCCAGACATACACCTTCTTTCTCTATTTGGAATTTAGACATCCCTGTTACCATCTGTCTTACATTGGGTAGAGATTTGTAATGAAGGTGGGTAAACCTCCAATGCCAAAGTTCAGACTGAAGAGATGTGTCATAAGACATGTCACCTAGCAGACTTCCATCGACGTGATATAATGAATCAAAACTAAACCCAAGTGTAAAGGCATATTTAACAGTATTTTTCCATATACGTACCTTGCCATCGCTGAAGGTTACCTTGTAGCCTTTGTCTTCCTTTTCCGAGATGGACACTGGGTTCTTTTTGAGGTTAGGTGCATTTCATACATCCTGGAATTTCTAGCCTTCTTGAATGCTTGTCCTCTTCCTTGATTCCCAGCTCTCCTCTTACCTTTGCTGTTGAATTTGTCATTCCTTTGATTGCCATCAGAGGGATTTCGAGTTGCACCACTGCATACTATACCATGCTTATCTAATCATGATTATCATCATGCTGCCCATGTCCATGATTTTATCCATCATAATGCTGCTCAAACTAGTGTGCATCATCGTCATGCTATCCTATATGTCCATGATCTCATGTTGCCCTTTATGTCCATGATCTCATTTACCATGCTGCTCATGACCTCATACATAGTGACTTGCTTTATCGCAAATGTAACATCGTCATTTTCTTCTAGCCTTAGGTCCAGCCTTTCCTTTTGATTTAGTCCCGGAATTATTTCTTTTCTTTGCATGAGAAGAAAAAACAGTAGGAGGACCTTTAGGCAAGGGCATTTCCTGCTCCTCTACCCTTGTTTGTTCTTAAATGCATCTAGCCATTAATTCCTCGAAACTAGGAATTACATTATTGTTCAGAAGAGTAGTCCTGAACACATACCATTCAGATGGTAATCCTCCGAGAGTTGTGAATGCCATTTCTCTGTCAGTAATGGTTTCCCCAATAGATAGGAGATCGTTATTGATCTCGGTGATTCTTAAGAAGTATGCTTGCATACTTTCATCTTTACCCTTCTTGATTTCCCTCAACTTATTTCTAAGAAACAAAACTTGATTTGCATCATTAACTTTAAATAAACTCACCAGTCTGTCGTAGATTTCCTTGGAGGTGTCTAGATCAGAGATGTAGGCCACCAAGCTCTTGTCGATAGAGTCCTGGATGATCTTCTTTGTTTTGACTTCTCCATTTTTCCATTTGTTTCAGGCAGCAGCAGATGCATTTGATGAAGGTTCAACAATATTGCCTCTTACATGGTCAAGCACTCCTTGATCTTCAAGGGTTAGATCGATAGACATCTTCCATCTGTGATAGTCAGCTTTCTCACGGAGCTTGTCTTCGGCAGGAAAGAGTGTTGAGGACCCCATAGTTCTTTTAGGATAGCCTTGCCAATCTTCTCTTCAATGATTGCTCTTGCTCTTGCTCGGGCTTTGTCTTCACCTCGGCTCTGATACCATGTTAAGTTATGGTATGTTCTATGCTTATAATAGTTTACTTCTTTTTTTCTTATTATATTCCACCGATTAACAATCACATGTACATAAAGTAGAGTGCAGATAGAACATTAAACGATCGACATAAAACAAGCCAAGACAAGGGACACAAGATGTGGCGGCTAGCCAGGGACAAACCCCACAATTTGTGGGGAAACCCTTTGATCAAATCTTCTTTTATCTTCAATAATTTAGCAGAGAGAAATAGTACAATAAATCTGATTCATATCAGCAGTAGCAAACCCTAGATCAGTAGCATCAACATTTGCGGCTTCATTATCAAACTAGGGCAGACCATATCTCACAAACCGACAGTCAGATTGACTTCATTCCACCACCAAAAGTTTCGGCTTCTAGAGGAGGTTCAGATGAACCTACAGCGTAGTTCAGATGATGAGATCTTCTAGGCCAAGCAAGTCAATCTTTACTTCTGCAGTTGCAGCTTCAGTTTCAGCAGTTTCCGGCTTCAAACTAGGGCAGTCGATATCTTGCAAACCGTTCGTCGGATTTACTTCATTCCACCACCAAAACTTGCGGCTTTCAAAGGAGGTTCAGATGAACCTATAGCGCAGTTCCAAAGAGGAGATCTTCTAGGCCACGCAAGTCAATCTTTACTTCTGCAGTTGCAGCTTCAAATTCAACAGCTTCCGGCTTCACATGTGTGAGAGAGAGAGACCCATTTCAGCGCAGTAGAGAAGAGACTCATATCTGCGCAGTAGAGAGAGAGAGATGTGATGAGATGAGTGAGCCCAAATGAGGAAAAGTCCTCTTATATTTATACACAACATTGGTGGGTGAAGAGATGCGACTGTTGGGCTTCTGAGCCTACATGAGTTGTAGGTCGGCTTGAGAATAATTCCATAATCAAAATAAATTCATATCTCCATGAATACTTCTCAGAATTGGATGATCTTTATATCAATCCTACACCTCTCGACGAGAGGAATCTAATAAAAATATTATTAGCCATGAATAAGATGACCCACATGAAGTTTTTCCCTTGTTGCCAATTTTAACAGAAACCCTCGGTAGCATCTACTCTGGCCTTGCTCTGTCAGGTATTGTTCTGACTAGAGTGCCTCACCAGCTCCACTTTGCAATATTCCCACAACCTTCTAAAGCCCAGGAACCTGAAGGTGAGAGCTCCTAGGTTCTGCACAATCCCGGCACCAACAACCCGGCCTCCTCAATGAACCGTGTCAGCCTTCCTAGCTACTACGTGGGTCTGCGTGAGGCTCTTTTTTCCTTCCTTAGCTTCTACGCTGCCTCTTCTCGACTCACCCTTGATGACGCATGTAGTGCATCACCCTTCCCTTGTTGTTGCTTTGGTAGAAAAAACTTCTGGCACCTGAAGACAACTGTTTTCTGCCGCTATTTCTCCACTCGGCTGATGTCTTTAGTCCTCTTGTGTCTGCAATCACGTTCTGATACCATGTTGAAGTTTCTAAGTTTACTTAATTAGAAACCCTCCATGCACTTTATCTTATTTATTCCTACCTACTTGTTATTATACTTAACAAGTTATTTACAATGTAAATATTAAAAATAAACACTAGTGCATGCTCAACATATTACAGATCAGCAACTAATGGAAACATAAACAATCTCATCATATGACACCATTATTCTTGGACTAATGTCCCCGGAAAAAACCAATGTGGGAAAACTGGTGCAACTATTTGAGGGTTTTCTTATTAAGCAATATTAGAGTACAATCTGGGTGTCGAAACTGACCTACCCAACAGAGAATTTCCTTGGCAGTAATACCTCTCAGTTTCTAACAAATCTCCTAGCTGAAACTTGGGATAATCATTTTGGCAGCTCCTCAGCACCAATCTTCCCCAGAAACCCCAGTGTTAGCCTCTCTCTAGACTGCGTCAACCCCTGCGTCACCCTATATGGGTCTGAATCAACCTTAGGATGCCCTGCATTAGCCCTCTAGCCCTTCGCGTCAGCAACGCTGGCCTCTTTGAGGCTCTGTGCAACTCCGTACTGCCTCTACGTGGCCTTGCGTGAGCCCTAGCTGGCTCTGCGTCACTCTCCCTGGCTACTGCGCTTCTCTCCTGACACTATCTCTGCCTCTCTGTCTCTCCGTACTCAATTCCCCTCAACTGCAACTCCCGATCACTAATTCTATCTCTCTTAACAAACCCTGCTCTAGAGAATAGAATGGCTGATCGCTCTGGTGTATTCTCCAAGTGACCCTCAAGCCTCCTCTTATACTTTTCCTGTTAACATATCAACAGCCGAGATTAAGTCCATAATCAATGGTTAAGATTAGATATAGCTTGATCCATGTCTTTTGAATCATTCTATGTTATGAAACCAGCTCAAGAAAAGATAGAAAGATAGATCAACACCTTAGAATTCAGCCTCTTCGAGGGGGCAACCTCCTTTACATTACATAAATGAACAATTCTTGGATGATACAAATGAAAAGACCTCCTTTCTATATATAGGAGTCTAAAGGGACATAACATAATCAAAGCCGACATAACAATAATAATGTAAGGGCACAATAATAACAATAGTTGGCTTCTATGGGGCACAATAGTAACAATATGGGCACTACAAGGGTACAACATTATAATAAGTGGGTTGTACTAATAAC
The DNA here is from genome assembly GCA_031772625.1 of Pinus tabuliformis. Classification (NCBI taxonomy): domain Eukaryota; kingdom Viridiplantae; phylum Streptophyta; class Pinopsida; order Pinales; family Pinaceae; genus Pinus; species Pinus tabuliformis. The sequence continues at coordinate 687,270,318 of CM062817.1, read as the reverse complement.
AATAAGGGGTTACACTAGTAATATAGTGGCCTAACATTCTAACACAGTTTCATATTAATTCCCATTAATATTTTATTTTCCCTAAGTTTAGACTTAGCGACTCCATTGAAAATATTAATTATTTTAATATCTCCTGAATTGTTTAGAATCTACCCAAACCCCTTCTGGGTATTGGAGATCTCATGTGCCCCAACCTCTCCACCAAATTTCATGGCTATATCACATACGATGCTACCCCAAATAAACAAATTGTTCTCTCTCTACCCCACAGATAAACACCAATGCTGCCTCTAAGGGCCTGTGTCAGCCCCTCCAACTTCTGTGTCACCTACGTTAGCCTCTCTGGCCTTTGTGTCACCCTCTATGGAGCTATGCTCTCTCCTGGTGTTGCTTTTCCTCTTTGCTATGTAATCTTCGGCCTTGGACTAAAGTCCCTTTGTCGAATTGCCCTTCACTGCAACTGAGATCACTAGCTCGATTTTCTAAGCAAACCTCACCCTAGAAAAATCGAACTCTTTGATCAATTCAATGTGTATCCAATTAAGCCTCAAACCTCCTCTTATACTTTTCCTATTGATGCATCAACGGTCATGATCTAATCTCCAATCAATGACTAATATTAAAACAGGCTTGATCCTCATCACTTAGAACCTTCTCAACCATATTTTTACTAATACACATTAAGATTTTTATTTTCCTAAGTTTGGACTTAGGAATGCATTAAAAATATTAATTATTTTAATAACTCCTCATCCAGGTGGAATTTCTCCAAACGATTTCTGGGTTCTGGAGATCTCATGTGTTTTAGCCCCTCCACCAATTTTTTGGGATAGATCAGATCCGATGCTACCCAAAATCAACACTCATTCCTAGCGAGGAATGTGCACTAGCAATACTTCCCCATAGAAGCATTACATTGATCCACTGCATCGGTCCTCTGTGCTGCTGATGCTTGGCCTGCTGCCCTTCATCCACTATACTGTTGCTTCCTGTGCTGCTACCCATGACTCTGCCACTGCCACTGCTACATCTGTACTGCAGCTCCCTCTCAAAATGTTGCATCATGTTTCCCATAGCACTACCACTATTAACTGTTGCACTGCAACTTAGTTGCTAAGAATTAAGCAATTGAACCTTCACCAAAACACTGACATCCTGATCAGTGTGGATGCCTCGTGATCCTGAAGCTACCTCTATTGCTAATATGTTTTAACCCTTTGCTACCACTGAGTTGCTGCAAACTACTTTGTTCCTCTCACACTACTACAACATCCACTGCGTTGCGTCAGACTTTGGCACACTAGCTCTGCCATTGTTGCTCCATCACACCTTGCACCAAATGACACTCGTCATTATCCTATTGTCGTTAAGGGCTCCCTTAGCCATATGAGATCCATGAGTTTGGGCACCTCAAGGATCCTACCCCACTATGGTCCTCCTTACTACAACTCCATGTTGCCCTACCTCTTCTCCAGAGGCACATGAGCATTCATGGCACAATCATCATCCTCGTCTTCCTTGTCTGCTTTCATTGGAGCAACCTTCGATTCAGAAGCCTCCCCCTTGCCCTTCTTCTGAGGACACTGAGTGGCATAATGTCCTAGTTCCCAATAGTTGAAGCATCTGACCTTGGTGATGTCTTTCTTATTCCTCTTCTACTACCCCTATTGTCCTGCTGATGTGATAGCTGCGTCCTCCTCCTCCTCCTTATTGACCCAAGTTACCTTGCTGCTACTCCATGCCTTGGTCAACCTCCTGAGCTCTTTTTGTCAAAGAGATGCCCACATATCCTCCCAACAGGGGAGATTTTCTCTGCCCAAAATAGTTTGGACAAATGTTGCCCAGTCCTTGGTGACTGCATTCACAGCAGTCCTAACCATGAACTTAGGATCTAGTGTAGACCCCACGGAAGTCAACTAGTAGTGAATCCCTTGCAACCTGAGAAGGAAGGGATCTATCCCCTCTCATTTCTTCATCTGGTACTGTCTCAGCTAATTTTTTAATAGCATATTTCTTTGCACAAAAGAGCCCTAGTACAAGGTGGTCAGGGTGTCCCACATCTCCCTTGTTGTTTCCTTCTCAGCAACGTGTGGTACTACATGATCTTTGACCCCATCTAGGATCATGCACTTTGCCTTCACTTGGCCCTCCTCGTACTTATTTGTTGCATCAACATCAATCAGAAAAGCAACCACTTTCAAGGCATAGTCCCTTATGCGATGTTTATCTAGGATTGCTAGGATCCTGGCCTTCCAGATGACAAAATTGGAGGCTCCATCCAATCTATATTGATCCCTCAACCCATTCATTGCCAACTCTGCTAAAAAATAGGATTGGTTCTCTTCTCCCTCTCCTACTATTGCTCTAGCAAGACTTGGATTTGGATTTCTTTGGCACTAGAAATCCTCTAAGGAACAAGCTCCTCTCTAGAGTCCCTTTGAGTCCTGATTTCCCTATCGAAAATCCTCCCGCCAACCGTCGAATCACTTCCTCTCCAATCCTCCTTTGCTGTTGCAACCCGGATCTAGATGTCTTTGGCTAGAAATCTGTTAAGGCAGTGATTCCCTCTACCTTGGCTCTGTCTCCATGGACACTGCTCTGCACCAACAGAAACAACATCCCACCAGCTCTTCAAATCAAAATGTTCTCTGCTCCCTTAGCCCCTGCAACTAAACAATCTAAGCCCATATGGCTCTGTGCAATCACTGCGTCAGCTGGATTAGCTCCTCCTAGCCACTGCATCAATCCTTCTTGGCTCAGAAAGATGAGGTGGCACTACGTGAGCCTGACCTGCGCCCCCTCTGCTTCTGCATTGGCCTAGATAGCTGATGCAACTATTGCATGGGCTCCTCCCAGCTACTGTGTCACCCTCACCTGGCTCAGAGTGTTGACCGAGCACTGCGTGAGCCTCTGTGTCACTTTTTTTGCACTGCGTCACTCATTATGTGTCTTTGGCTCTAGAACAGTGTTTTCACTCAGGACAACTGCTTTTCTACTGCAAATTCTTCTGATTTCTTGGCTATTGTCTTTAGTCTCATATGATCTGTAATGCTCAGATACCATGTGAGAAATTTTGAATCTACACATAAAAAACCCCTACTGCAATTATTGGCTTAACATATCCTACTTGTTCTTTGCATTAACAAGTTATTTAATTACATAATCATCGATGAAAAACACTAATGCAACCTACACATACATACAGATCATGAAATGAAATAAACCAAGACAATCACGCAAGGGACACTATTATTTTTTGACAATCGTCCTCAGAAAAACCCAATGCGGGAAAACCGATGCAACATATAGAGGGTTTGTATTATTAAGCAAATTCTTGAATACAACTAGGGTTCCAAATGTGGCTCACCCAATAGAGAATAACCTTGGCAAAAGTACCTCTATCTGGAGACAAATATTTCAGAAAATCCAACAAGTGGATGATCAAACCCCATAGATGACAAATGTTGTCCTGAGTGCTGGGCAGCGATGGCTGCTCCAAGCTCTGTGTTGGAACTACGTCAACTCCTCTAGGAGCTCCGTCACCCTCTCAGTGAGCCGACATTACCCATAAAGTCAATACATTTAACTGGACTCTCTCTGCCCCACAGACAAACCCCAGTGCTGCCTCTAAGGGCCTACATCATCCCCTCCAGCTTCTGCATTGTGAAAATTTCTAAACCGAAATTCTACTACAGTAACTGATTTATTTCACCTACTTATTTATCACAATAATTTATTTACGAAATCCTTTCAGTAAACATTAAATAAATTCTACTACAGTTATCACATAATTTCATAGAGAAAATAACAGTGATATACAAGCACAAGAATCAATCGCATCAACACAGTTGTTTTGGACAATCGTTCCCGGGAAAACCCAATGTGGAAAAATCGGTGCAGTAGATGATGGTTTTATTAACCATCAGCAACAATTTCTTTACAAGGAATGATTTTACAGAGAAATTGAGACACTTCTAAGAGAAAACACCTGAGACAAAGTTCCTAGAGAACGTTTGATACCCTGGAGACCCTTCACCCACCTCTGCGTCACTTCTGCATTACTCTGCGTCTCCTTGCGTAAGGACTGTGTCTCCAGTGGCGTTGTATGCCTTCTCTTCCCTCTTTTTTGTCTCTCGATAGCCCTATGTCACCTCCTCCTCAGTCATTGACTGCTGTTGACGCCCTCCTCTTCCTCCACCCTGCAACTCTCCCTCTAAAATCGATCTCCTTATCAATTTCTCTTGGGATATTGAGTATCTGCCCAGTGTGTTTCCAAATGACTCTCAAGTCTTCTCTTATAATTTTCCTATTGATGAACCAATGGTTGAGATTAAGTCTCTAATCAACGGCTAAGATTAAAACAGACTTGATCCTCGTCTCTTAGAAGCTCCTCACCCATATATTTATTAATAACCATTAATTTTTTTATTTTCCTAAGTTTAGACTTAGGAACCCATTAAAAATATTAATTATTTTAATAACTCCTCATCCGGGTGAAATTTCTCCAAACGATTTTTGGGTCTTGAAGATCTCATACGTTCTAGCCCCTCCACAAAATTTTGGAGCTAGATCACATCCGATGCTATCCAAAATCAACACTCTCTCTTACTGAGGAATGTGCTCTATTAGTACTTCCCAATAGAAGCACCACACCGATTCACGACATCGATCCTCTGCATTGTTTGATGCTCAGTCTATTGTCCCTCATCTACTGTCACTGCTACATCTGTATTGTAGCTCCTTATGAATATGTTGCATCATGCTGTCCATAGCACTGCCACTGCTAACTGTTGCACTGCATCTATATTATCCGCTTCTTCTACTAAAACAGATTCTTCACCATCCCCATCTTCTCCTTGAAATAAACAAACTTTGTTCTTCCCAGAGCCTTGGTGAGAATGTCTACCACTTATTCTCTAGTTGGAGTGTATCTAAACTGTACTGCCCCTCGCAGGACACAGTCTCTTACGAAGTGACACCTGATATCAATGTGCTTCGACCGATCATGAAATACTATATTCTCATAGAGCTTGATGCAACTATGATTATCACACAAAATACCGGTCGCTTCCATCTTCCTCCTGAATATATTCACAAGAAATTTCCTAATCCATATGGCTTCACATGAACTTGTGCTAGTTGCCATATATTCTGCTTCATCTGAGCTCAGAGCCATGGTTTTTTTGTTGGCATTATGATACATATGTTGTACTTGATGGCAACCCACTCATCTTAGATAATAAATTATAATGTAGAGAAAATTTCATGCACTTATATGCAGAGAAAAGTTTATTTCATGTAGAGAAAAGTTCACGCACTTTTATGCAGAGAAAAGTTTATTTCATGTAGAGAAAAGTTCACGCACTTTTATGCAGAGAAAATTTTATTTCATGTAGAGAAAAGTTCACGCACTTTTATGCAGAGAAAATTTTATTTCATGTAGAGAAAAAGTTCACGCACTTTCATGCAAGGAAAAGCGCGTATATGTTGGAGAACTTACCTTTGGTCCATGGTAGTTAGTCCTTGGTATTTGAACCTATGGTTTTGGACCATGGTACCTCGTCAGAAGTGTTGATCCCAAGTATTGGGTTTGTGGTATTGGTTTATTATGGTTTTGGTCCGTGGTATTGCATGTAGAGAAAAAGTTCACGCACTTTCATGCAAGGAAAAGCACGTATATGTTGGAGAACTTACCTTTGGTCCATGGTAGTTAGTCCTTGGTATTTGAACCTATGGTTTTGGACCATGGTACCTCGTCAGAAGTGTTGATCCCAAGTATTTGTTAATGGTATTAGTTCGACAATTTTTCATCCTATGGTTTTGGCCCGTGGTATTGCATCCAAAAGTGTTGATCTCACGCACTTTCATGGTTGGTTCATGGTATTAGTTCGACAGTTTTTGATCCTATGGTTTTGGCCCATGGTATTGCATCCAAAAGTGTTGATCTCATGCACTTTCATGGTTGGTTCATGGTATTAGTCCAACAGTTTTTTGATCCTATGGTTTTGGACCGTGGTATTGAGAAAGGACTAAGGTTATAAAAGAGGAAGGAGATCATTTGACAAAGCATATTCTGAATTATTGAATATCTGATAAAGTGCTAGATCTGGAATATTGTGATTGGGTTATGGTGCAGATCTGGATTTGAATGAAGAAGGAACCTGAGCGTAAGGAGAAGGATAAGTTCTATTGATGGGTCAAAATCTTAAGGCTGGAATAGTGGTATCTCTATATGATTTTGATCTGTGATATGTGGCATACGCTTGATCTATAAATCTAATAATCTGGGTCTGAATTATTGATGCATGTTTTATTTTACACATGTTATGATCTGGGTATGTCTGATGTATGGAACAACTGCAAAGTTATAAGGAAATATTTGCAGATCTGTATGCGGGTTGGCTTTGGTGAAATAAGAGATTGATGATGCAAGTGTAGTTGATGTTTTTTTTATGTTCTTGGATCCAGTCTGAAAATTAATGAAAAGTGGTCCTTGAAAGAAAAGAAGTAGGGGGTTGTAGCTCCCTTCCAGGAGAGACTGGAAAACGAGAGAGAGAGTTGTAGCTCTCTGCAGGTTGTAGCCTGCGTACTGGTAAAGGACTGCACCAGTACAAAATCATTGTAAAAGGAGTTTCTTATTAAAAGAAGATAGAGACATATTGCAGCAGGTGGTTTTCACCCACATTGGGTTTCCACCTTATATCTGGTGTTCTTTTGTGTGACTATTTGCTTTTCTTGTTCCTGCTCATTATTTTATGATTCTGACATACAAAGTAATGATCAATATTTGAAGAATTATTCAAAGTATAAATAAGGAAGATATATTGAAAAGAATTTGATAATACTGATTCACCCCCCCTCTCAGTATTATTTCCAACAATTGGTATCAAAGCAGGTCCTTCTGAAGAAGCTTGATTGCTTGAAGGAAGATCTAACATCATGAGCAACTACGAGAGGGAAGCATCAATCAGGCCATCGATTTTTGATGGGACAAACTTCGTATATTGGAAGGTAAGAGTTACTGCCTATCTTCAATCTTTGGGTACAGAAGTATGGGACATTATAGAAATAGGGTATACTTTTCCATCAGCTACTCCTACAGATTCAGCTGAGAAGAAGAAATATGAAACAAATGCAAAGGCGGTTAATACTCTTCTAGGATGTCTATCTCAATCTAAATTCGTGAAGGTTATGCAATATAAATCCGCAAAAGAAATATGGGACAAGATTGTTTTGAGCTACGAAGGAGATGAACAGGTAAAACGTGCAAAACTTCAAACCCTCAGGATTCAGTATGAGAATCTCTGAATGTATAATGATGAAAGTGTGGCTAACTATTTTATTCGTGTGGATGAGATTGTTAATTGTATGAAAAATTTGGGTGAAGAAATAAAAGAGGTTGTTGTGGTTGAAAAAGTTCTAAGATCTTTGTCACCTAGGTTTGAATCTAAAGTTTCTGCTATAGATGAAAAGGAGAATCTACAACATCTTAAAATGTCACAACTACATGGAATTCTAACTGCTTATGAAATGAGAAAAGGAGGTCCATCTGACGAGAAAGAAGCTGCCTTCAAGGCTTCAGGTAAAGGAGAGTACTATGAATCAGGACATGGGTCAGAAGAAGAATAAGAATCAAATTTTGTCAGAAATCTTCAACGGGGTGCTGGACGGTTCAGAGGTAAGTTACCCTTCAAATGCTTTTCTTGTGGAAGAGTAGGTCACTATGCTGCCAAATGTCCTCATAAAGATAAGATCGACAAGGGAAAGGAACATATTAGATGGAACAAGAAACAGAATGCAAATAAGAAAAGCTACTACACTCATGAAGACAGTGATGGTCTATCAAATAGTGATGAAGATGAACGAGGTAATGACTATAAAATTTTAATGGCATTTGAAGATGATGATTACATGGATGCTATAGATGTGGATAGGTTTTATGAAGAGATTTCTAGACTTAAGACATGTATAGAAGAAAAGAATATGACCATTGATACTCTACAATTTCAAATTGATGAAAAAGAAAAATATCTTGAAAAGTTAGAAGGTGAAATTGTTGGCCTTAGAAAAGAAATTGAGAAAACAAAGGCTATTAATCTTAAGTTTGTCAAAGGATCTGAAACTCTGGATGAGATCATCAATGTACAACGTTCTCCGCTAAACAAGACAGGTCTCGGGTATAATGGAGAAACATCTCAAGCATCCACCTCAAAGAGTTATCTTGATGCAGCAAGAAGGAATGAGCAAAAGCACAATGGAGATCATCAGGTAAAGCAGGGACGAAATACATAAAGAACGAACAAAGACTATCAGGTAAACCAGGGGCAATCTGTCTTAAAGATGAACAAAAGCTACAACCAGCCATAGGTAAAATCTTCTCAATTTGCTTCAAGAATGGATGACAATAGAAATTACAATCATTTGGCCGGTAGATTTGATAATCGCAGAAGTTTCTTCAATGGGCAATGTTTCTCTTGCCATAACTTTGGTCACAAAGCAACTCAATGTGTTGCATATAAAACAATCATGACTAGATAAGCTCAAAAACAAAGAAGTATGATCTAGATTACAAAAAGGACCTATAACAACTTTTCGGCTCTTGAAAATGAAGTTGAATGTTCTATTTGCAATAACTTTGGTCATGAAGATTTTGAATGCAGGAGCAGGTTTCAGCAGACAAAGGAACAAGCCTCAAGCACCAGAACATGGAGAATAAAGGAACCACAAACAGAAAGATGTGGGATAGCCTTTTATGCAGAGGGACAGGAAAATCTATGGTACATCGACAGTGGATGTTCGAAGCATATGACAGGTGATAAAAAAAAACTTGAATCATATTCTGCTTTAGAAAATGGAAAGAAAGTTTCTTTTGGAAATGATACTCCAGCAGCTATAAAAGGAAAAGGCACAGCTCAGTTAAAAGAAAAGGTTAAAGCTGGAAATGTTTTGTATGTTGATGGCTTGAAGCATAACCTTCTGAGTGTCAGTCAGATGTGCGATCAAGGAACCAAGGTAATATTTCGATCAAATGGATGTAGCGTTCGTGATCTTGATACAGGGAAAACAATGATCAAAGGTAGAAGAACTCCGAATAATCTATACATATTTGAAGAAGGACAACAACAATGCTATTTGAGCAAGGATGATGAACATTGGTTATGGCACCGGAGGTTGGGGTATCTAAGCTTTACACAAATAAGGAAGGCATGCAAATATCAGGCAGTTCGTGGTCTTTCAGATATCAAAATTCCAGACAACACTATATGCAAATCATGTCAGTTTGGTAAGCAAACCAGAACCAACTTCCTGGAGAAGGAAGGATCAGCTAGCAGGCCTCTTGAACTAGTCCATACAGATGTATGTGGTCCTTTCAGGATGAGGTCACCTCGAGGAGAAGAATACTTGATATTATTCATTGACGATTTCTCCAGGTTTGTTTGGTTAGGACTTTTGAAGCATAAAGACGAAGCATTCGAAAAATTCAAATCCTTCAAAGCCTTAGTTGAAAATGAATCAGGTTACAAAATTAATTTCCTAAGGTCCGACAGAGGTGGGGAGTTTACCTAAAATGAATTTTTCGATTTCTGTGAAGAACATGGGATAAGAAGGGAATTCTCTACAGCTAGAACTCCTCAGCAAAATGGAGTGGTGGAAAGGATTCACATAACAGTCCAACAAATGGCCCGTGCTATGCTTGATGAGTCCAGAACTCCCGCAACTTTCTGGGGTGAAGCTGCATATGTTGCGGTTGTTATTCTCAATAGAACAAATGTCTGAGTGAACATTACTCAAACTCCTCATGAACTCTGGTATGGTGAGACTCCTTCGGTAAAACGCTTCAAAATCTTTGGGAGCAAATGCTATATTAAGAATACTGATGAGCAACTTGGAAAACTTGAACCTAGAGCACATGAAGGCATTCTTCTTGGTTATTCTCCACACAGCAAAGCATATAAGTGCTACAATAAAAGACTTGGAAGAATTGTTGACAGCATTGATGTAGTGGTTGATGAAAAAGGATACATTCCTAGGCAAGTAAATCATGAAAATATCGAAGAAGATGAAGACTACCCTCAAAGACAGAATGATGAAGAAGAAGAACCTCAAGAAGCACCAGAGGAACAGATAAGGGTAGAAGAGAAGACTCCATCCAGGTACGTTCAGAAGAATCATCCAGAATCTCAGACTTTGGGGCAAAAAGAAGCAGGTGTACAAACAAGAAGAACAATTGCAGAAGCTTCAAGCTATTTTGCATTACTCTCATCCATTGAACCACAAAATGTAAAAGAGGCATGCAAAGATGAATGTTGGGTCAAAGCAATGGATGAATAACTTGAGCAGATCGAAAAGAACAACACTTGGGAGTTGGTTCTTAGACCAAAGGATAAGAATGTTATAGGGACAAAATGGGTCTTCAAAAATAAGTTGAATGAAAATGGGGAAGTAATTAGAAACAAGGCCAGACTTGTTTGTAAAGGGTATGCGCAGCAAGAAGGAATAGATTTTGAAGAAACTTTTGCTCCTGTTGCAAGACTTGAGGCCATCCGAATGTTCCTTGCTCTCTCAAGCTTTCAAAAGTTCAAAGTATTTCAAATGGACGTGAAATCAGCCTTCCTGAATGGAGACTTAGAAGAAGAAGTATACATTGAGAAGCCAGATGGTTTCATTCTTGGAAATGATCCAAATCTTGTATGCAGATTGAAAAAGGCTCTCTATGGTCTTAAACAAGCTCCAAGGGCTTGGTACTATCGTTTGGACAAATATCTTCATCAACAAGGTTTTTCAAAAGGATCAGCAGATACCAATCTTTATATAAAAATTGAAAATGACAAATTGTTGATACTTGTTGTGTATGTAGATGACATTATCTTTGGCAGCAATGAAGAATATATGAGTCAAAGCTTTGCCCTGGTGATGCAGAAAGAATTCGAAATGTCCTTGCTTGGAGAATTGACATATTTTCTGGGCCTGCAAATCCAACAAAAGGAAGGAGGGATCTTCTTGTCTCAAACCAAGTATCTCAAGTAGATTTTGAAGAAATATGGCATGGAAGATGCAAAACCAGTATGTACACCCATGGTCACAGGATGTAGCCTCAGTGCAAATGATGAATCAGCAGTAGTACATCAACCAACCTACAGATCTATGATTGGAAGTCTACTTTATTTGACAGGTACCCGACCAGACATCATGCATGCAGTGGGAATAGTTGGAAGATTTCAGGAAAATCCAAAGGAAACTCATCTTCAGGCAGTAAAGAGAATCTTCGAATATCTTCAAGGGACTCAAAATTATGGCTTATGGTATCCTAGAGATACAGATCTCACACTTCATGCTTATACTGATGCAGATTGTGCCGGAAGCGTGGATGACAGGAAGAGCACAAGTGGTGGTGCATTCTTTATGGGTTCCAGATTAATATCTTGGTTCAGCAAGAAACAGAGTTCGATTGCCTTGTCTACAGCTGAAGCAGAATATGTTGTTGCTGCATCTTGCTGCACTCAACTCCTTTGGATGATGCAGACCTTGCAGGATTTTCAAATCACTTGTACACCACCCATCTCCATCTTATGTGATAATACACGTGCAATCAACATTTCAAAGAACCCAGTCATGCATTCAAAAACCAAGCACATACCAATCAAGTATCACTTTCTCCGGGAACAAGTGCTTGAACAAAAGGTCAAGTTGGAGTATGTTCCTTCTAAGGAACAGGTTGTTGATATACTCACCAAACCATTGCCTAGGGAGACCTTTGAATACCTCAGGCAAAAGCTAGGGGTTGTTGATGCATCATCTTCTTGTTGAATCTCTTCTGATTGTTGGTTGTATGCAAGGTTCATCTGAAGTATATGCGTACATGTGCTGGGTTGCGGATTGGTCAAAGATCGAATGGCACAGGTTCAGGGGGAGCATATCATGCATTGTTGGCATTATGGAAGAAGTACAAAAGGAGATCATGGATGCTGGTCTGAATATTGATGCAATACGTCTCTATCTCTTTCATGGTCATGGATTATGGTTCTTCTTTGCAGATCTGGTTTATAGTCAGGGGGAGCATGTTCTTAGGGGGAGCATAACCCTTTGCCCTTGATTTCAAAGGGGGAGAGTGATTGGTTGTTGTTGCCATCAAGTCCAAAGGGGGAGATTGTTGGCATTATGATACATATGATGTACTTGATGGCAACCCACTCATCTCAGATAATAAATTATAATGTAGAGAAAATTTCACGCACTTATATGCAGAGAAAAGTTTATTTCATGTAGAGAGAAGTTCACGCACTTTTATGCAGGGAAAAGTTTATTTCATGTAAAGAAAAGTTCATGCACTTTTATGCAGAGAAAAGTTTATTTCATGTAGAGAAAAGTTCACGCACTTTTATGCAGAGAAAAGTTTATTTCATGTAGAGAAAAAGTTCACGCACTTTCATGCAAGGAAAAGTGCGTATATGTTGGAGAACTTACCTTTGGTCCATGGTAGTTAGTCCTTGGTATTTGAACCTATGGTTTTGGACCATGGTACCTCGTCAGAAGTGTTGATCCCAAGCATTGGGTTCGTGGTATTGGTTTATTATGGTTTTGGTCCGTGGTATTGCATGTAGAGAAAAAGTTCACGCACTTTCATGCAAGGAAAAGTGTGTATATGTTGGAGAACTTACCTTTGGTCCATGGTAGTTAGTCCTTGGTATTTGAACCTATGGTTTTGGACCATGGTACCTCGTCAGAAGTGTTGATCCCAAGTATTGGTTAATGGTATTATTTCGACAGTTTTTGATCCTATGGTTTTGGCCCGTGGTATTGCATCCAAAAGTGTTGATCTCACGCACTTTCATGGTTGGTTCATGGTATTAGTCCAACAGTTTTTTGATCCTATGGTTTTGGACCGTGGTATTGAGAAAGGACTAAGGCTATAAAAGAGGAAGGAGATCATTTGACAAAGCATCTTCTGAATTGTTGAATATCTGATAAAGTGCTAGATCTGGAATATTGTGATTGGGTTATGGTGCAGATCTGGATTTGAATGAAGAAGGAACCTGAGCATAAGGAGAATGATAAGTTCTATTGATGGGTCAAAATATTAAGGCTGGAATAGTGGTATCTCTATATGATTTTGATCTGTGATATGTGGCATACTCTTGATCTATAAATCTAATAATCTGGGTCTGAATTATTGATGCATGTTTTATTTTACACATGTTATGATCTGGGTATGTATGATGTATGGAACAACTGCAAAGTTATAAGGAAATATTTGCAGATTTGTATGCGGGTTGGCTTTGGTGAAATCAGAGATTGATGATGCAAGTGTAGTTGATGTTTTTTTGATGTTCTTGGATCCAGTGTGAAAATTAATGAAAAGTGGTCCTTGAAAGAAAAGAAGTAGGGGGTTGTAGCTCCCTTCCAGGAGAGACTGGAAAACGAGAGAGAGAGTTGTAGCTCTCTGTAGGTTGTAGCCTGCGTACTGGTAAAGGACTGCACCAGTACAAAATCATTATAAAAGGAGTTTCTTATTAAAAGAAGATAGAGACATATTGCAGCAGGTGGTTTTCACCCACATTGGGTTTCCACCTTATATCTGGTGTTCTTTTGTGTGACTATTTGCTTTTCTTGTTCCTGCTCATTATTTTATGATTCTGACATACAAAGTAATGATCAATATTGAATAATTATTCAAAGTATAAATAAGGAAGATATATTGAAAAGAATTTTATAATACTGATTCACCCCCCCCTCTCAGTATTATTTCCAACATTTTTGTTTCCTACTACACCAAGAGGTCATTCCTGATCCAATGTTGAAACAGTACCCAATGGTACTTTTCCGATCTACTGAACTCCCAGCTCAATCTGTGTCAGTGAACCCACTCAGCTTGATGTCATTGCCTTGGGTGTACATTAGTCCATGCTCGACTGTTCCTCATATATATCTGAGAACATGCTTCGCTGCTGCCCAGTGCACCCTCTTTGGTTCCACCATGAACTGACTGAGGGTATTGATAGCGTAACAAATGTCTGGCCTGGTATTGACTAGATACATCAGGGACCCTATGAGCTGCTTGTACAAGGTGGGATCAACTTCTTTATCTTTATATGCATCAATATTTTCCACTTGGTGATCATTAGAATAGCCATTGTGAAAATTCTATCAATGAAACATCTGATTTACTTTTCCTATTATTTCTTCAATAAGTTATTTATGAAATTCCTTCAATAAACATTAAAGTAAATTCTGCTGCAGATATCACATCGTAATACAAAAACAAACACATGTAAAAGAATCAACACATCGACACAGATATTTTGGACAATAGTCCACAAAAAAAACCCAATGTGGGAAAATTGGTGCAACAAGGGAGGATTTTATTATTCAGTAATTCTTCAGTACAACAGGATGACAAAATGGCTTACCCACAGAGAGAAAAATTCTCCAGCACTTCTCCTAGTCCTAGCGTTAGCGTGGCTCTTAGACACTCTGTGTCAGCCCCTGCTTGTCTGTGTCAACTTTGGGCCTCTCTGTGTCACCCACGTAGGCCCTTTAGTGACAGCACAGTCTCCTGCTACCTCTGTGTCTCCCTGAAATGCCCTATGTCTGCCTCTCCTGCCTCAGCACTAATCTCCAGTGGCTAATCCCTTCTCTTTATTCCGTACTTGTTGCCTCTTGACTGCTCACCAGACCACTAGTTCGAATTTCTCAGCTAACCCCACTCCAGAAATTGAACTGACTAGTCTCCCTCAGCGTATCCTCCAAGTGACCCTCAAGCCTCCTCTTATACTTTTCTCGTTGACAAATCAACGACTGAGATTAAGTCCCTAATCAATGGCTAAGATTAACTCTGGCTTGATCCATGACTTTAGACCCTTCTAACACAATTTTATATTAATTCAAATTAATATTTTATTTTCCCTAAGTAAGACTTAGGGACTTCATTAAAAATACTAATTATTTTAATATCTCCCAAAATGTTTAGAATCTGCCCAAACCATTTATGGGTATTGGATATCTCATGTGCCTTAGCCTCTCCACCAATTTTCATGGCTAGATCACATCCGATGCTACCCGAAATCAACACTCCCTCTTAGTGAGGGTTGTGCTCTAGTAATACTCCTCACTGAGTATCACCCTGATCATCTAGCATCGGTCCCTGTGTTGATACTAAGCCTCCCTGCCCAACATCCTCTGCATTGCTGCATCGTGTACTACTGCCCATGGCTCTGCTACTGCCACTGTTGCATTTGTACGACAACTCCCTCTACATCTGTGTTGTTGGTCCTTTCTCCCAACACTACAGCCGCACTACAACTCCCTCTGCATCCATGTTTTTATCACTCCCATTTCTGCCACTGAAACAGGTTCTTTACCATCCCCATCTTTTCCCTGAAGCACTCAAACTTTTTTCTTACAAGGGCCTTGGTGAGGATGTCTTCCACTTGTTCTCTTGTAGGAGTGTAGCTCAATTGTACAACTCCTCGTTGGACACAGTCCCTGACAAAGTGACACAAAATATTAGTATGCTTTGACCTATCATGAAACACTGGATTCTCAGAGAGCTTGATGCAACTCTGATTATCGCACATGATCCTGGTCGCCTCCATATTCCTTTTGAATAGGTTCACAAGCAGTTTTCTAAGCCATATGGCCTCACACGAAACTGTGTTTGCCACCATATATTCTGCCTCAGATGAGATCAAAGCCACGGACTTCTGTTTCCTACTGCACTGGGAGGTCATTCCTGATCTAATGTTGAAACAGTACCCAGAGGCACTTTTCCGATCCACTAAACTTCCTGCCTAGTCTGCATCAATAAACCCACTCAATCTGATATCCTTACCACTGGTGTACGAGAGTCCATAATCGATTGTTCTCTACAAATACCTGAGAACATGTTTGGCTATTGCCCAGTGCGCCCTCTTATGTTCTACCATGAACTCACTGAGGGTGTTGACAGCATAACAAATGTTTGTCTTGGTATTGACCAGATACATCAGGGACCCTATGAGGTCCCTGTATAAGGTGGGATCAACATCCTTGTCTTCTGATGCATCAATATTATTTCAGTTGGTGATCATTGGAGTAGCCATGGGTCTACAGTCCTCCATCCTGAATCTCTTCAAGATTTCTGTAGCATATCTCCCTTGCCCAAGGAAGATCTCTCCTTTTTGTTGCCAAACTTCCAACCCTAGGAAATAATGCATTCGTCCCAAATCCTTCATATCGAATTCTGTGGCTAGATTCTTCTTGCACTCCCTGATGAGCCTGGATGATCCTGTCAAAAATAGATCATCTACATAAAATACTAAGATTAGCGGCTCATTCTCTACAACCAGATCGAATCTGCGTCACTCTTGACAAATCCCATCTTCTGCAAGTAGCCATCGATTCGACGATACCATGCTCTAGGTTCTTGTTTCAACCCATACAATGATTTCTTCAACCTACATGCATGAGACTTCTTCTCATGTGTCTCAAAGCCCTCTGGTTGTTCAATGTATACCTCTTCTGCTATTACCCTGTTTAGAAAATTCGTTTTGACATCCATTTCATGAATCTCCCATCCCATCTGAGCTGCAAGGAATATCATGGTCCTAATAGATGTATACCTGGCTACCAGGGTGAAGGTCTTCTCGTAGTCAATTCCTTCCTTTTGAGCATACCCCTTAGCCACAAACATGGCCTTGTATTTATCAACACGTTCGTCTATAGCATATTCGATCTTGTAGATCCATCTCGAACCTACCACTGATCTGTCTTGAGGCTTTGGCACTACCTCCCAGTCATCCTTCATTGTTGATTTGGGGTAGCATTGGATGTGATCTAGCCAAGAAAATTGGTGGAGAGACTAAGGCACATGAGATCTCTAATACCCAGAAAGGGTTTGGGAAAATTATAAACAGTTTGGGAGATATTAAAATAATTAATATTTTTAATGGAGTCCATAAGTCTAAACTAAGGGAAAATAAAATATTAATGTGAATTAATATAAAACTGTGTTAGAATGGTCCAAAAATCATGGATCAAGCCATATCTATTCTTAGCCATTGATTAGGGACTTAATCTCGGTCGTTGATTTGTCAACGAGAAAAGTATAAGAGGAGGCTTGAGGATCACTTGGAGAACACACCAAGAGATCAAGATTTCGAATTGCTAGGGTTGGGTTTGCTGAGAAAGTTGTGAGAGTGATCGGATTTACAGCTAAGGGGTAGTGAATACAGAAGCAGAGAGGTAGAGATAGCACCAGGGGAATCAGCGTAGTAGCCAGAGAGAGGGACGCAGAAGCAGCAAAGGGTTCACGCAGAGCCAGCCAGGGCTCATGCAGAGGCAGCCAAGAGCTACGTAGTGCCTCAAAGGGCCAGTGTGGGTGACACAGAGGGCCAGAGCGCTGACGCAAGCCAAGCCAAAGTGATGTTGGGATAACGCTAGGCCAGAGAGAGGCTGATGCTGGGGTTTCGTGGGGAAGATTGGAGTTGTGGAGCTGCCAAAGTGTTTATCCCGGGTTTCAGTCGGAATATCTGCTTCCAAGTAGAGAGGTACTACTGCCAAGATTTTTCTCTGTTGGGTGAGCTGGATTTGGCACCGGGATTGTATTCTGAAACTACTTAATAAATCAAACCCTCAGATAGTTGCATTGGTTTTCCCGCATTGGGTTTTCTGGGGACATTAGTCTAAAAACAATGATGTCACTTGTGTGCTTGTTGTCCCGAGTGACAGAAGTTGTTCCTAGCAAAGAAGTAGCAAGGAAGGTGTGACGCAGTGCCTGTGTCATCAAGTTCGAGCCAAGAAGAGGTAGCGCAGAGGCTGAGGGAGGCAAAGGCAAGCTCACGCAGAGGCCAAGAGGGCTGACATAGTTGGCTGAGGAGGTTGAATTGTCAGTGTCGGGATTGCCCAGAGCTTAGGAGCTCTAACCTTCAGTTTGTTGGGGTTTAGGAGGCTATGGGTAAGTTACAGAGTGGAGCTAGTGGGGTACTGTAGTTAGAACAGTACCTAACAAGACAAGGCCAAGGTAGAGGGAGTTACTGCCAAGGTAGATTTCTAGCCAAGGAATCCATATCAGTGTTGTAGTTGCACAGACGATTGGAGAGGGGCATCTTGATATTGGCAAAAGGGTTTCCAGGAGGGAAATCAAGGCTCAAAGGAGTCATACCGAGAACTTCCAGGAGGGAAGTAGAGGAGAAGTGAAATGGCACTACACGGAGTAAGATACCAGGACAGACTGGACGGAGCCTTAAATTTCGTAGTATGGAAGGCCAAAATCCTATCCGTTCTAGACAAAAATCGTGTCAAGCACTTCGCCTTGACAATGATAGCTATCCCAGTTGACCCAACTGATAACAACAAGTATGAGGAGGCAATGGTGAAGGCCAAGAGCATCATTCTTGATGTGGTTAAAGACCATGTAGTACCACATATTGCCGAAAATGACATGGCAAATCAGATGTGGGAGGCCCTAAAGAAATTGTACCAACATTCTTATGTGCAGAGAAGGATGTTACTAGAAAATCAACTATGATCATACCAGATGTAGAAAGGAGAAAATATCGACCCCTTCCTTGGTCGATTGAAGGAGATTCGAGATCAGCTTACTTCCACAGGGGCCATGCCGGATCAAGAATTGATGGTGAGAACAGCCCTAAATGCAGTCTCAAAAGATTGGGTGGTGTTTGTCCAAAGCATACTGGGTAGGGAGACCCTTCCAGATTGGCAGGAAATGTGGGTTGCTCTTCGCCAAGAAGAGATCAGAAGGCTAAGCAAGGCGGGAAGCAGTGGCAAGGGGATTAGAATCAAGAAGGAGGATGAGGTGGATACTGCCCTAGAATCTGAGGAAAAGCAAGAGAAACGGAAGAAGAAGGACCTCTCCAAGGTCAAATGCTTCCACTTTGGGGAGCTAGGTCATTATACGACCCAGTGTCAAAGGAAGAAGAGCAAGGGAGAGGCCTCTGAGACCAAGGCTGCGCCAGAAAGGGTAGAGAAGGAAGTGGAGACAGATGATGATTGTGCCATGAGTTCTCACATGCCACTTGAGTGGAAGTGGGGAGAAATCGAGCTGTAGTCAGACGGACTATAGGCGATGAGGGGCAAGATCCTCGAGGTACCTAGCCTCTTGCTTTAGACCTTGCTATGGGAGCCTCGGAGAGGAGTAGCAGTACTGTTGGATGTCAGTAGAGATGGATGCAGATGGAGCGACAAAAGGAGATACAGTGTAGGATTCCCAAGACAGTGTGAGGCAACAGTGCGAGAAGCACGGGAGTGTTGCACCAGTGCAAGATGGCACAGAGAGGTGTGCAATGGTGCGAGATGTATGGAGTTGTTGCAATAGCACAGAGGTCAGAGAGAGAGCACTTGTCAGTGATAGAGGGAGTTTCAGCATCGAGGGTGTCTCTAGCCTAACAGAGATGTCAGAGTTGGGAGATTAATTACTTACTTCTCAGTAACTAGGTTGCAGTGTAGCAGTTAGCAGTGACAGTGCTATGGGCAACACGATGCAACAGGATGAGAGGGAATTGCATTATGGATGCAACAGTGGCAGTGGAAGGGCCATGGGTAGCAATACAAGATGCAACAGTGCAGATGATAGGCAGCATGCCTAGCATCAACACAAGGACCGATGTTGGATGATCGGGGTGATACTCAGTGAGGAGGACTGCTAAAGCATAGTCCTTGCTAAGAGGGAGTATTGATTTCGGGTAGTATCAGATGTGTTCTAGCCACGAAAATTGGTGGAGAGGCTAAGGCACATGAGATCTCCAATACCCAGAAGGGTTTGGGCAGATTCTAAACAGTTTAGGAGATATTAAGATAATTAATATTTTTAAAAAAATAAAATATTAATGTGAAATAATACAAAACTATGTTAGAATGGTCCAAAAGTCATGGATCAAGCCAGATCTAATCTTAGCCGTTGATTAGGGACTTAATCTCGTCCATTGATTTGTCAACGAGAAACGTATAAGAGCAGGCTTGAGGGTCACTTAGAGAACACACTAAGAGATCAAGATTTCAACTTTCCGAGGCTAGGTTTGCTGACAAAGTTGAGAGAGTGATCAAAGTTGCACCTGAGGGGTACTGAATACAGAAGTAGAGAGGCAGAGATAGCACCGGGAGGATCAATGCAGTAGCCGGAGAGAGGGACGCAAAAGCAGTCAATGGTTCACACAGAGCCAACCAGGGCTCATGCAAAGGCATCCAAGAGTTGTGCAGTTCCTCAGAGGGCTAGCGTGGGTGACGCGGAGGGCTAGAGGGCTGACGCAGGTCAAGCCAGAGTGACGTTGGACTAACGTTGGGCCAGAAAGAGGCTGACATCGGGGTTTCGTGGGGCAGGTTGGAGCTGTGGAGCTGCCAGAGTGTTTATCCAGGGTTTCAACAGAAATATCTGCTTCCGAGTAGAGAGGAACCACTGTCAAGATTTTTCTCTGTTGGGTGAGCCGAATTTGGCACCCAGATTGTATTCTAAAACTTCTTAATAAATCAAACCCTTAGATAGTTACACTGTTTCGCCGCATTAGGTTTTTTCAAGGACATTAGTCCAAAAACAACGGTGTCACTTGTGTGTTTGTTTCTATTTCCTTCAGTTGATGATCTGTAGTTTTTTGAACATGTACTTGTATTTATTTCCAATATTTACATGGTAAATAACTTGTTAATTAATAGAACAAGTCGGTAGGAATAAATCAGTAAAGTGCATGAAGAGTTTCTAACGTGTTAGACTTAGAAATTCACCATTATGGAGTTGTACTCCTCTACCATCGTGTCTAGCCAAACCTGATGTTGAGTTGCCTCCTTGAAACTGGCATGCTCCCCATCTTGAGCTACTAATGCCTGATATATATCTGGATGTTTTTGCTCCCTCTTATTATTTCCTAGTGCACTGATGAAGTCCTCTACATCTCACAGAATCTGACGAAGTTCCCTGCTAGTTCTTCCTCCCCAGAAAGTGCTTCTGTGAGCTCCTCCTCCTCATCCTGAGAATCTTCTTGACCCAAGGAAGAACTTTTTACTTCTTTTGGTTGAATAGGCTTAACCAGTGGCTCCTCTTTTGACTGCTCCTTGGAAGGCATCTCACGAGATTTTTTGAAAGACCTATCCTCCATGAGCATTACATCTCATCGAACTACTACCTTCCTGCTCCCTAGAAGGTAGATTCTGTATGCCTTAACATTCTTGCTATATCCCACCAGATATCCCTTTTCTGCAGTTTGATCCAGCTTCTTCCTCTTTTCCTCTGGTATGCGGCAATATGCTAAACTCCCAAATATCTTGAAATGAATAACTTCAGGTGTCTTCCCTGTGAAAACTTTCTCTGGAGTAATCTTGCCCAACACCCAATGAGGAGTCCTATTCTGAACATAGACTATTGTGTTGCATGCTTCCGCCCACAAGAATTTCGGCATATCCTGATCATACATCATGGCCCTAGCTGCTTCTATAATAGTCATGTTCTTTCTTTCTGCTACTCCATTTTGCTCCGGATTGTAGGGAGTTGTGCTCTCTCTTCTGGTGTCCTCCTTAGCGCAAAAATTAGTGAAGTCCTTATCGCCATACTCTCCACCATTATTTGAGCGCAAAACTTTATTTTCTTCCCAGTCTGGTTCTCCACCAGAGCCTTGAACTCTTTGAATCGACACAAAACCTCGTCCTTGGTTTTCAGAAAATAAATCCAAGTTTTCCTTGAGTGGTCATCAATGAAGGTAAGGAAATACTTGGCACCACTAAGAGCTTTGACGGACATATGTCTACAGATATATTATTGTATCAATCCTGGTACACTCTTGGCCCTGTGTTTTCTCCAAGGAAATGTTGCTTTGGCGTACTTTCCTAGAGCGCATCCTCTGCATACACCATCTCATTCCGTACTCAGATCTAGAACTCCTATTACAGTGATCCTAATAATTCTCAGATCTCCATGGTGAAAATGACCCATTATTTTGTGCCATAGTTCATTCAAGTCCTTGTCTCCATGACTTCCTATTAGTGTCGTTGGTGATTCTAGTTGTAATCTATACAACCTGTTACTTTTGATCCTGATATACACTTTATTTTTCCAGCTTGGTTGTTTGACATATACCTTCTCCTTGATGAAGTATATGTCATATCCCTTGCCTTGAAGTCGCGACATAGAAAGTAAGTTCATCCCTAATCCTGGTACATGCAGCACATTTGTAGCACGGAACTGTTCTCCCAATTTTGTTTGAAAAACTATGGTACCCTTCCCTACTGGAGTACACTTTGCCTTGTTCCCCATGGTGATCTAAAAGATCATCTTCTCTTCTCGATATTATGAGAAACATTCCATGATTCCCTTCATATGACACAAGGCTCCACTATTTATATACCACACTTCTGATGATGTAGAACTAGTCATACAAGCCACTTTTTCTTCCAGCCTGGAAGCCAACATAGAGAAATCGAAGTCTCTTTCTGTTGTGCAATCTTCTGAAAATCTATGCGAGTCCCCTGACGTGGATGCCTATGCATCGTGGTCTTGACCCATCACTAATTTTCCCTTCCTATCTATGATAACTCGCTCTGATACCATGTGAATATTCTATCACTACAACATCTGATTTAATTTTCCTACTTATTCTTCAATAAGTTATTTATGAAATTCCTTCAATAAACATTAAAATAAATTCTGCTGCAGATATCACACCATAACACAGAAACAAACACATGTACAAGAATCAACACATTGACACAGATATTTTTGACAATAGTCCCCGGAAAAACCTAATGTGGGAAAACTCGTGCAACAAGGGACGATTTTATTATTAAGAAATTCTTCAGTACAATAGGGTGCCGAATTGGCTTACCCACAGAGAGAAAAATTCTCCAACACTTCTCCTAGTCCCAGCATCAGCTTGGCTGACTTCTGCATGGCTCCCAGACACTCTGCGTCAGCCCCTGCTTGACTGTGTTAGCCCTGGACCTCTTTGCATCACCCACATAAGCCCTCCAGTGACTGCACAGTCTCCTGTTGCCTCTGCATCTGCTTGAAATGCCCTGCGTTTGTATCTTGCCTCGGCGCTGATCTCTAGTGGCTGATCCCTTCTCTCTGTTCCGTACTTGCTGCCTTCTGACTACTCACCAGATCACTAGTTCAAATTTCTCAGCTAACCTCGCTCCAGAAATTGAACTGACTGGTCTCCCTCAGTGTATCCTCCAAGTGACCCTCAAGCCTCCTCTTATAATTTTCTCGTTGACAAATCAACGGCCAAGATTAATTTCCTAATCAATGGCTAAGATTAACTTTGGCTTTATCCATGACTTTTGGACCCTTCTAACATAGTTTTATATTAATTCACATTAATATTTTATTTTCCCTAAGTTTAGACCTAGGGACTTCATTAAAAATATTAATTATTTTAATATCTCCCAAACTATTTAGAATTTGCCCAAACCATTTCTGGGTAATGGAGATCTCATGTGCTTTAGCCTCTCTACCAATTTTCATGGCTAGATCAAATCTGATGCTACCCCAAATCAACACTCCCTCTTAGCAAGGACTGTGCTCTAGCAATACTCCTCACTGAGTATCACCCTGATCATTCGGGATCAGTCCCTGTGCTGATACTAAGCCTCCCTGCCCAACATCCTCTACACTACTCCATCTGTACGACAACTCCCTCTGAATTCGTGTCGTTGATCCTTTCTCTCAGCACTGCATCCGCAGTGCAGCTCCCTCTACATCCGTGTTGTTATCACTCCCATTTCTGCTACTGAAACGAGTTCTTTACCATCCCCATATTTTACCTGAGGTAGTCAAACGTTTTCCTTCCAAGGGCCTTGGTGAGGATTTCTGCCACCTGTTCTCTATAGGAGGGTAGCTCAATTGTACAGCTCCTCGTTGGACACCGTCCTTGACAAAGTGACACTAGATATCAATATGCTTTGACCTATCATGAAACACTGAATTCTCAAAGAGCTTGATGCAACTCTGATTATCGCACATGATCCTGGTCGCCTCCATATTCCTTCTAATTAGGTTCACAAGCAGTTTTCTAAGCCATATGGCCTCACACGAAGCTATGCTTGCCGCCATATATTCTGCCTTAGATAAGCTCAAAGCCACAAACTTATGTTTCCTACTGCACCAGGAGTTCATTCCTGATCCAATGTTGAAACAACACCCAGAGGTACTTTTCCGATCCACTGAACTTCCTTCCCTATCTGCATCAGTAAACCCACTCAACCTGAAATCCTTACTCCTGGTGTACGAGAGTCCATAATCAATTGTTCCCTGTAAATACCTGATAACATGTTTGCCTGCTGCCCAGTGCACCCTCTTTGGTTTGACAATGCATTGACTGAGGGTGTTGAAAATGTAGCAAATGTATGGCCTAGTATTGACTAGATACATCAGGGACCCTATGAGCTGCCTATTCTGATGCATCAATTTTCTTCCATTTGGTGATCATTGGAGTAGCCATGGGTCTATAGTCCTCCATCCTGAATCTCTTCAGGATTTTTGTAGCATATCTTCCTTGCCCAAGGAAGATATCTTCCTTTTGCTGCCAAACTTCCAACCCTGGGAAATAATGCATTCGTCCCAAATCCTTCATATCGAATCTTGTGGCTAGATTCTTCTTATAGTCCCCGATGAGCTTGGATGATCCTGTCAAAAAGAGATCATCTACATACAAAACTAAGATTAGCAACTCATTCTCTACAACCAGATAGTAGAGATTCAAATCTGCGTCACTCTTGACAAATCCCATCTTCTGCAAGTAGCCATCGATTCAACCATACCATGCTCTAGGTGCCTGTTTTAGCCCATACAAGGCTTTCTTCAACCTGCATACATGAGACTTCTTCTCATGTGTCTCAAAGCCCTCTAGTTGTTCAATGCATACCTCTTCTTCTATTACCCCATTCAGAAAAGTCGTTTTGACATCTATCTGATGAATCTCCCATCCCATTTGAGCTACAAGGGATATCACGGTCCTAATAGACGTATACCTGGCTATCAGGGCGAAGGTCTCCTCGTAGTCAATTCCTTCCTTTTGAGCATACCTCTTAGCCACAAACCTGGCCTTGTATTTCTCAACATTGTCGTCTACAGCATATTTGATCCTATAGATCCATCTCAAACCTACCACTGATCTGTCTTGAGGCCTTGACACTACCTCCCAGACATCATTCACCATTATAGAGTTGTACTCCTCTACCATTGCGTCTAGCCAAACCTGATGTTGAGCTGCCTCCTTGACACTAGCAGGCTCCCCATCCTGAGCTACTAATGCCTTATATCTATCTGGTTGCTTTCACTCCCTCTTATTGTTTCTTGGCACACCGATGAAGTCCTCTACATCTTGTGAAATATGACGAAGTTCCCTGCTAGTTCTTCCTCTGCTTGCAGGTGCTTTTGTGATCTCCTCCTCATCATCCTGAGAATCTTCCTGACTCGAGGAATAATTTTTTACTTTCGTTGGTTGAAGAGGCTTAACCAGTAGCTCCTCTTTTGATTGCTCCTCAGAAGGCATCTCACGAGATTGTCTGAAAGCCTTGTCCTCCATGAACTTTACATCTCGTTGAGCTACTACCTTCCTGCTCCCTCAAAGGTAGATTTTGTATGCCTTATCGTTCTCGCTATATTCCACCTGATATCCCTTTTCCGCAGTTTGATCCAACTTCTTCCTCTTTTCCTCTAGTATGTGGCAATATGCTAAACTCCCAAATATCTTGAAATGACTGACTTCAGGTGTCTTCCCTATGAAAACTTCTCTGGAGCAATATTTCCCAACGCTTGATGAGGAATCCTATTCTAAAAATAAATTGTTGTGTTGCATGCTTCCGCCCATAGGGATTTTGGCATATCCTGATCATACATTATGGCCCTAGCTGCTTCTAAAATATTCATGTTCTCTTTCTGCTACTCCATTCTGCTCCGGATTGTAGGGAGTTGTCCACTCTCTTCTGATGCCCTCCTTAGCGGAAAAATCAGTGAAGTCCTTATCAACATACTCTCCACCATTATCTGAGCGCAAAAATTTTATTTTCTTCCCAGTCAGATTCTCCACCAGAGCCTTGAACTCTTTGAATCAACATAAAACCTCGTCCTTGGTTTTCATAAAATAAATCCAAGTTTTCCTTGAGTGATCATCAATGAAGGTAAGGAAATACTCGGCACCACTGAGAGCTTTGATGGACATAGGTCTCCAGATATTTGAGTGTATCAATCCTAGTACACTCTTGGACCTGTGTTTGCTCCTAGGAAATGCTTCCTTGGCATACTTTCCTAGAGCACATCCTCTTCATACATCATCTCGTTCCGTACTCAGATCTGGAACTCCTGTTACAGTGCTCCTATGAATTATCAGAGCTCCATGGTGCAAATGAACCATTCTTCTGTGCCATAGTTCATTCAAGTCCTTGTCTCCATGACTGCCTATTAGTGCCATTGGTGATTCTAGTTGTAATCTATACAATCTGTTACTTTTGATCCCGATCTGCACTTTCTTTTTCCAGATTGGGTGTTTGACGTATACCTTCTCCTTAATGAAGTAGACATTAGAGCCCTTGCCTTGAAATTGCAACATGGAAAGTAAGTTCATCCCTAATCCTGGTACATGCAGCACATTTGTAGCACAGAACCGTTCTCTCGATTCTGTTTGAAAAAACTATGGTACCCTTCCCTACTAGAGTACATTTTGCCTTGTTCCCTATGGTGATCTGAAAGTTGATCTTCTCTTCTCGATATTCTGAAAAACATTCCCTGATTCCCGTCATATGCCGCGAGGCTCTGCTATCTATATACCACACTTCTGATGATGCAGAACTAGTCATGCAAGCCACTTCTTCTTCCAGCCTGGAAGCCAACATAGAGAATTTGAAGTCTCTTTCTCTTGTCCAAACTTCTGAAAATTTGTGCGAGTCCCCTGACGTGGATGCCTCTACATCATGGTCTTGACCCATAACTGATTTTCCCTTCCTGTCTTTGATTACTCACTCTGATACCATTGAAAATTATATCACTGCAACATCTGATTTACTTTTCCTACTTATTCTTCAATAAGTTATTTATGAAATTCATTCAATAAACATTAAAGTAAATTCTGCTGTAGATATCACACCGTAATACAGAAACAAACACATGTACAAGAATCAGCACATTGACACAGATATTTTGGACAATAGTCCTTGGAAAAACCCAATGTGGGAAAGCCAGTGCAGCAAGGGAGGATTTGATTACTCAGCAATTCTTCCATACAACAGGGTGCCAAACTGGCTTACCCACAGAGAGAAAAATTCTCCAGCACTTCTCCTAGTCCCAGTGTCAACTTGGCTGACCTCTGCATGGCTCCCAGACACTCTATGTCAGCCCCTTTTTGACTGCATTAGCCCTGAGCCTCTCTGTGTCACCCACGCAGGCCCTCTAGTGACTGTGCGGTCTCCTGCTGCCTCTATGTCTGCCTCAAAATTGATCTCCAGTGGTTGATCCCTTCTCTTTATTCCATACTTGCTGCCTCTTGACTGCTCACTAGACCACTAGTTCGAATTTCTCAGCAAACCCCACTCCAAAAATTGAACTGACTAGTCTCCCTCAGTGTATCCTCCAAGTGACCCTCAAGCCTCCTCTTATACTTTTCTCGTTGACAAATCAACGACCGAGATTAAGTCCCTAATCAATGGATAAGATTAACTCTAGCTTGATCCATGACTTTTGGACCCTTCTAACACAGTTTTATATTAATTCACATTAATATTTTATTTTCCATAGAATTTGTCGAAGTTCCCGGCTTGTTCTTCCACTAGTAGTGGGTAAATCCATCTTCTCTTCCTCTTCCTGAGACTCCACCTGTTCTGAAACTTTGTCTTTAGGATAATTACAAGTACTAGTTTTTGTTGGTCAAAGTGGTTGTACCAACGAATCGTCTTTTGACTACACCTCGGAAGGCATTTCTCAGGATTTTCTGAAAGCTCTGTCCTCCATGAACTTTACATCCCTCCGAACTACTACTTTCCTATTCCCCAAAAGATAGACTCGATATGCCTTAGCATTTTCTCTATATCCCAAAAGATATCATTTTTCTGCAGTTTGATCCAATTTCATTCTCTTTTCTTCGGGTATATGGCAGTATGCCAAACTCCCAAATATCCTGAAATGACTAACTTCAGGTGTCTTCCCAGTGAAGACACTTTCCGGAGTAATCTTTCCTAATGCCCTGTGAGGAGTAATGTTTGGACATAAACTGTCGTGTTGCATGCTTCTGCCCATAGGAATTTGGGTATATCTTTATCATACAACATCACCTTGGTTGCTTCCACAATAGTATTGTTCTTCCTTTCTACTACCCCATTCTGCTTCGGCTTGTAGGGAGTTGTCCATTCTCTTATGATGCCTTCCCTAGTGAAAAAATCAGTGAAGTTCTTGTCAACGTACTCTCCACTATTGTCTAAGAGCAACACTTTTATCTTCTTTCCTGTCAGATTCTCTACTAGAGCCTTGAACACTTTGAATCAACCAAAAACCTCATTCTTGGATTTTAGAAAGTAGATCCAAGTCTTCCTAGAATGGTCACCAATGAAGGTGATGAAGTACTCAACACCACTAAGAGATTTTGTGGACATGGGTATGTAGATATCTAAGTGTATCAATCCCAGAACACTCTGAGCCCTATTGTTACTTCTGGAAAACACTGCTTTGGCATACTTGCCTAGAGCGCACCCTTTGCATACATCATCTCGTTCGGTACTTAATTTTGGAACTCTCGATACTGTTTTCCCGAGAATTCTCAGAGCCCCATGGTGTAAGTTTCCCATCCTCCTATGCCATAGTCCATTCAAATCTTTATCCCCATTGCTGCCTATCAGTGCCATTGTTGTAATCTATACAACTTGTTACTTCTGATTCCAATTTGGGCCTTCCTTTTCCAACTCGGGTGTTTGACATATACTTTCTCTTTAAAGAAGAAAACATCATAGCCCCTTTTTTGAAGTTGAGATATGAAGATTAAGTTCATCCCCAATCCTGGCACATGCAGCACATTGGTTGCTTGAATTTGATCCCCTGCTTTGGTTTGAAAGACTACAGTACCTCTTCCTACGGGGGTACACTTTGCCTTATTTCCCATGGTGATCTGAAAATTCATCCTTTCTCCTAATAATTTGAAAAACACTCTCGTATTCTTGTCATATGTCAGGAAGCTCCACTATCTATATACCAAACTTTAGAGGAGGCAGAACTTGCTAGGCAAGCGAATTCTTCTTCTAGCCTGGAAGCTAACATAGAATAATCATGATCCATGTTCTTCATGCTTTCTTCTTTTTATGGAAATTTGTGTGAGTCCCTCTGAGTTGATGCCTCTGCATCATGCTCTTGACCCATAGAAAATTCTTCTCTCCTGTTGTCGAATCTCTTCTCTGATACCATGTGAAAATTTCTAATCCAAAATTCTACTACAGTAACTAATTTATTTCACCTACTTATTTCTCACAATAAGTTATCTACGAAATCCCTTCAACAAACATTAAAATAAATTCTACTACACTTATCACATAATTACATAGAGAAAAATAACAGTGATATACAAGCACAAGAATCAATCACATCAACAAATTTTTTTTTTTTATAATCGTCCCCGGAAAAACCCAATGTGGGAAAACCAGTGCAACAGATGAGGGTTTTATTAATCTTTAGCAACAATTTATTTACAATGAATGATTTTACATAGAAACAGAGACACTTTTGAGAGAAAACACCCGAGACAAAGTTCCCTGGAGAATTTCTAACACCCTGGAGACCCTTCACCCGCCTCTGCGTCACTTTGTGTTAGCCTGCGTGAGGACTGCATCTCCAACGGTGTTGTCTGCCTGCTCTTCCCTCTGCACTGTCTCTCGATAGCCCTGCATCACATCCTCCTTAGCCACTGACTGCTAATGATGCCCTCCTCTTCCTCCACCCTACAACTCTCCCTCTGAAATAGATCTCCTTCTATTTGAGAATCGATTTCCCTTGGGACACTGAGTATCTACCTGGTGTGTCTCCAAATGACTCTTAATTCTTCTCTTATACTTTTCCTATTGATAAATCAACAGCCGAGATTAAGTCTCTAATCAATGGGTACGATTAAAACGGACTTGATCCTAGTCTCTTAGAAGCTTCTCAACCATATCTTTATTAATACCCATTAATATTTTTATTTTCCTAAGTTTAGACTTAGGAACCCATTAAAAATATTACTTATTTTAATAACGACTCATCCAGGTGGAATTTCTCCAAATGATTTTTGGGTCTTGGAGATCTCATATGTTCTAGCCCCTCCACAAAATTTTGGAGCTAGAGCACATCCGATGCTACCCAAAATTAACATGCGTCACCTGCGTCATCCTTTCTAGCCTCTGCGTCACCCTCTCTGGAGCTGCGTTGTCTCTCCTGGTGCTGCTTTGCCTCTTTGTTATGTATTCTTCAGCCTTGGACTGAAGTCCCTCTACAGAACTTCCCCTCACGCAACTCAGATAACTAGCTCGATTTTCTCAGCAAATCTCACCCCAGAAAAATCAAACTTTTTGATCAATTCGGTGTGTATCCAACTAATCCTCAAGCCTCCTCTTATACTTTTCATGTTGATGAATCAACGGTTGTGATCTAATATCTAATCAACGACTAAGATTAAAACAGAATTGATCCTCGTCACTCAGAAACTTCTCACCCATATTTTTATTAATAAACATTAATATTTTTATTTTCCTAAGTTTAGACTTAGGAACCCATTAAAAATATTATTTATTTTAATAACTCCTCATCCGGGTGGAATTTCTCCAAACAATTTCTAGGTTCTAGAGATCTCATGTGTTCTAGACCCTCCACAAAATTTCGAAGCTAGAGCACATCCGATGCTACCCAAAATCAACAACTTTCATATGCATGCATGAGTCATTTATGAAGGTGATGTTCTTCTCATACATTAGGGCTTAATTTGACTTCCAATATTGGAGCTAAATCATAACATTGAAACAATACACCATACATACCTTGTAGTATTCAAATACGTGTGCACCTTGTAGCTCTTATTTTTCATTGGCAGTTGGAGCACTTTGTCAACTTTTCATTAGGTGCCTCTTTCCTTTTCTAATACTAGCTCTTCTCTTCCTGCACTAACTTTCTTTTCCTACACTTTAGATGATCCTCAAGAAGGATCTTCTCATCACATCTCATCTAGAGATTAGAATCATTAGATACTCAAATATTCATGCAAAAAACAATAATCAAATCAAAAAATCTAAACAAGAATAGTATGACAAAGAATTAACATTGAAAAAGTGTTTATCTTCAATGAGAGGTAATCATCTCCCTCTTGAACAAACCTTCAAGAGTCATTACTATCCATTGTCCATATAACATTGTTGCATTCAATATATTTCAACCAACTTCATCAGCAACCAAGCTTAATTGAGACTATCTCATATATGGTTACATTGATCCTGTCACAAGTGCTAAAACATCTTCACTTT
Organism: Pinus tabuliformis; assembly: GCA_031772625.1. Taxonomy (NCBI): domain Eukaryota; kingdom Viridiplantae; phylum Streptophyta; class Pinopsida; order Pinales; family Pinaceae; genus Pinus; species Pinus tabuliformis. The sequence continues at coordinate 687,238,875 of CM062817.1, read as the reverse complement.
GATCATGCTAGGGTTTCTAGATTGTATCTCACATCTTTGTCATAATATAGAATTTCTTCCAAGCCCTAACCTCATAATATCCATCAAACCCTAATAACCAAACTACCTAGGGTTTCCTTCAAACCCTAGAATTCTTTTAGCTATTCTCAAGAGTGATCTCAATGAATTTTCTTCAGCCCAACTCTGATTCCATGTTAAAAAAATTTCTTAGAGCTATATTGTTCTTTGCTTTAGATAATTGCATTTCTTCATTTGCATATAAAATTCACCCCGCAACATTATATCATTATTCAGTTTTACAACATTATTCAGTAACATATGCAATTATACAAAAAGAACAATATCATCATCAAGGCAGTGGAACATAAAGGAACAATAGAAGAAAAACATTCACACATACATACACCAAGATTGGTTGGAGACCAAATAAAAACCCACTATGGGGAAAACCCTTTCAAATTCTTCTTCTTATTAGATTGTCATTGAATGATTCGGCAAAATGGAGTACAATGATCCATTCCTTTATCGACGAGAGCATCCAGCAAAAATTAAGTTAACCATATCCAATAGATGAACCCAACACTACTCTTCATCAGAACCTGATTCAAAATCTTGCAATCAACTGTCGAAGTTTGTGGTCAATTGACAAAATTTGCGATCAACTGCAAAATTCAGACCCTAGCTTCCAATCGTAAGCATAGGGTGTGTGTGTGTGCGGTTGAAGCCCTCCAACCGCACACATGAGCCTCTGAACCTGCGATTGTGACTGAAAACTACCTTTGTCATCCCTACGACTGGAAACCAAAACCCTAGATCTCACGTGCGAGTTTCAGACCCTAAAATTTCAAACTTGTACAAACCCATCTTCGTGAACCACCTCATACCTGTGCGAGCCAAACCAAAGGAAGAAGAATGATCATGATGCTGTTGAAATTAAGGTCACTTGACTTGTATTTATAGCCATCCATGGGTGTTTAATTTCTCTTTTGGGCCGACTTGTCCTTTTGTGCACATGTGGATTTTTCTTCAAAAAAAAACTTTCCCTTATCCAAATTGAGCACTTCAATAGTCAAAATTGGTCCTTTTGAAAAGAGAAATCTAGTCCCATAATTGGAAATTGTCATTGAGCTACCAAATTAAGACAATTGTAGATTTAGAAAATAAATCCCCCAAAACGATTGACCACCTAGTATTTTTACTTTGCCATCATCTTGTCAAAATGTAAAAAATACAAAAATAACCTAGCAATCTATCCTATGAATGCAAACTCAATTTTTGATAAAATAATCTGAGAGTGAAACCCCTAAAAGCTGACCCATTAAAGATTTTCTAACCAAGCCTATAGTTTTTTCAACCCTTCTATCCTCATTCACTGCTATTTTTATATGTCTTTCCATACACCTTATCATATTCTTTCATTTCTTCATTCACTGCATCTTTTTCTTTGTCTATAGACACTCAACATCCACCTCTCCCAACCCTATCAAATCCACCAAGTTCACAACATTTCTAGCAAACCGTTTATCCAAAAAATAGTTTATAGGTCAACCTTTATGGCTTAAACACAATTTCAACAGCTAAAACTTTTGATCTTTATGGACTAAGACTCTGAAATACCAATGTGCATGAGGCTAAAACCCGAACCATGGATGGCAGAAATTTGGCGGTAGCTCGCACTTAGATGGATAAATTGCTTTCTCATTGAACTGGCGGGCACACATCGGCCTCTCTAGCCGGCATGACAGCCACTTGTAGCTTGCTATTATTTAGATTATTTATATAATGTTTATAATATACCGAATTAGGTTTTTTCTTATATTTCATATATAATAGTGGTATGAAGAAGCAATGGTGAAACAGGTAGTTGAATTCGTGGCTAAAATACTGAAGAGATAAAACGTGAAATATTCGATTTAATGGTTGTGTCTATAAGGAGGAAGGATTTTCTGATGGGCATGTGTTATGCATTCTTTGTTCTCTTCATGTGTTATGTGTATTATGTTCTCTCCGTTGTTTAGCGTTGTACAACAATATAGCTAGTTCAGTATAATGGACGATGTACAACAATATTTCTAGTCCACTGCAATGGACGATTTCTGACATGATTGAATTGGAAAAAATGTGATTAATAATTTACGGGTAGTAGGTTTATTGATGGCATGGTATTTAATTAACATGGTTTTTGTTGGATGAGTTATTTAATTAATTAGTAAATAAAATAGTTTTAAGTTTTTTTTCTAAATTTTTTTATTTATTATTTAAATAGATATAAAGTTGTATTAAATTATGTAATATATATGCTATATGTTTTAATGAATGATATATAGTTTTAGGTTTTTTTTTTAAAATACTTTTTATTTATTTAAATAGCTAAAAGGTTGTATAAAATGTATTAAATTATGTGATATTTTTGTTATAAATTTATTTTCTATTTTTTTAGAATATCTTAACACACTTGATTAAATATTCCTTAGGACTCAATCCGAAGAATTATGAGACCTTGTGGAAAGCTTAAAGAGCCAGTGCAAATAAGTCAACAATTTTATGGACAAAACCATCAACAAAAATTAATTTGTGATGCCTAAATAGAAGACCATTTCTTTGGAATGAAAAGTAAAGAGCACATGTAAATTAGTAAGAGCGAATTTATAAAATTACATTGACATGGTGTCTTTTTATATATTTCACCAAATTTTAAAAAATTAAAAGTTGAAAAAAGAATGAGAGTGCATATTTAAAACGTGGATTTGTTATTAAATTATTTACCTTTAAATGTTTTAAATAGTTGTTTGAATAATTTTTTTTACAATCCACTACTAAAAATTGGTTGCGATGAGTTTCGAAAATTATATTACATTGAATAATAATATAGTGTTTTGAAAAATAATAAAATAATAAGAAAAAGAAATAGATTTAATTCCCTTTTCTAGATTATAATTCTAGTTCTATTAATAAAATTGAAAATCTATAATATAATTATTTATATTAGTAAATGTGATATCTTATAAAATATAGATAATCTTAAAAAATTTAATTAAAAAACATATTTGAAATATATGTATACAACATAATTAACAAGTAAATATAAATTAAGATCTTTTTTAGAAGATAAATTAAAAGAATCATTTATATTCATATTCATAAAAAATTATAATTATCTATATATATATATATATATATATATATATATATATATAATCAATGATATGATATACATATTATATTTAAAATTTAAATTAAAAAAAAACATAAAATAATAATATTTCTAATATAAATAAAGATGTGAAATTTATATAAATATAAATAACATTGTAAAGAAACAAATTAATCTTAACTCTGAATCTACTAAGGGCTAAGAGAATCAAATCTCCAAGGCGCAGAATGGTTTGTATCAAGAGAAATTTGATAATATTTAGGCTTAATATGCATCTATGCTAGTTATATTAGTCTACTTAGTGTGAAAATGTCAAAAACTTGTAGTTTCTTTTTGTGGGCATATTTATCATGTTGGAGGGATGGTAAATTACCACTATTGAGCACTAATAACCCACTAACAGTTTGTGGATGAGACTATGTGGATGGGGGAGCCCTCTATTGGAGAAGCCTTGGCCTTTAAGAAAATTTTGAATGACTTTATGCTAGCCTTTGGTACTAAAATAAACCCCAACATGTCCTAAGTGTTCTTATTCAATACCCATCTAGCATTCAATCCCATCATTCATGTCTTTTAGGTTTCTCGTGAGCCTCTCTCTTTATCATTTATCTCGGAGTTACCCTAAAAGAGAATTCCCTATAAAATATTCACTAGAGATATATTTTGGATCTAATTTCCTCCAAGCTAAATAGTTGGAAATTCAGAGCCTTACATTTTCTAAGAAGATTAGTTCTCCTCAAATGCATGCTTTAGTAGCTCCCAATTTATAGAATTTTGGTCCTAGTTGCACTGAAAGTTGTCTTGAGCTCAATGTGTAACCTCATGCACTCTTTTCCTTAGGGAGGAGTAGCCCACAAACTAAAGTTGGAGCTTATGGCTTGGGTTTTTCTCTATCTTGAATTTATTGTTAAGTAAAATGTTATAATTAGGTTATATATTCTTTTTATTATTATTTATTTAAAGAGCTTTCATAATTAATGTTGTATAAAATGTATTAAATAATTTTATATAAATGTTCAAATTATTGTTAGGTACAATGTTATAATTAATGTTTTTTTAATGTTTCATTTATTTTGAGTACTACTTCTATCCACTCGTTCATGTTATCAATATATTGTTGTGTTGGAACTCCTAAATGTCATCACCAACATGGATTAGAATCACATGGAATATTGCTAAAAATGCAGCAAGAAATTATGGATTTGATTTTGCCTTGATTAAATTGAGAACATTTGAATTTCCACATCAACAAACAACTTGGATGCAATCAACTTTTATGACATGGCATGTGTCACCCATTTTAGTAAATAAATCGATGTTGGAGGAGTTAGAGTTGAGTTAAGCATGTGTGATTAGTAATTTGTAGCAATCAAGTTGTTTTTACATAAACTAGTTCTAATTGTTGGATGAACTATCGGAAGGTTAGTCGTGCAGTGGGACTTGGCTCAAACTCATTGATCATCCAATTAATTAATCAATCAGCCCAAAATAGCTAGTGCATGCAAATAATTCTAATTCCCAAGGTGTGGTGGAGATTCCAAGGGAGTGTTACATCAGTTGTAGACTAGTCTTCAGTGTACAAGTGTTGCATGCAGTGATATGATCAACCTTAGGAATTGCGTAATGCATTTTAGAAAAAAATCCTAGATAATATGAGCTTAATTTCTCAAGGAATTGTGCAAGGAAATAAGGACTCGAGACTAGGCATAAATTGACTAAGTCTGGGTGATAGCTTCTCAATAAGAAGAGAGATAGTTTATTCACTTGTAGGTTGTGCTCAATTGAGAAAAGCAATTGTAATACATCTTTATTCATCAGATTAATGCATGAATGCTTTGGGGTTTTTAGGAGATTTCTTTCCCTAGGAAAAATATCGTATGCATGTGTGTTATTTATTATTGCATGTATTAAATTTTTGTTCTAAATTGTTAATTAACTTTCATAGAGCAACAAAGTAGGTTTGTGTCTTGTGATTTTGAAAAGAACTTCATGAGAAGTTGAAAATACACATCGTAATATCTACATGGTATCATAGTAGGATTCACAATAGATCAGGAATTTCAAAGTTGTTTCTTAGGAGGTTTAAATTTGCAGTTCTATGTAGTAGGATCTCTCTAGAGCTGAGAATATGGCCTTCAATGGACCGAGGCTATATTATGCCTTAGAAGGAAACTCTAATTTCATCACACAGAAGGGTCACATGGAAGAGGTATTTAATGACAGTGGATTGCTAGAATACATGAAGAGAGATGTTGCAAAATGAGTTGAATTTGATGCCCAAAACCTTTCTTAGTGGAATAAATATGTAGCCAAGGTGAGGAGAATAATATTGGAGGGAGTATAGGAGCACATTGTCACCAATTTGCATGGGAAATAAAATCCTTATCCAATGTTGTAGGAACTGACAAATATGTTCCAAAATAGTAGTGACCACATGAAATTGGCACTCAAGGATAAAATTTGAAATATCAAGATGCACAAGAATGACACTATCCTGTAGTATCTAAGTAGGTGCACACAAGTTCGTGATAAGATTGCACGAGTTGGTGTTACTATTTCATAGGATGAATTCGTAAGCGAGGATGAAGAAAAAATTGCATTGGCTGGAAAGGGAAAGAAGGGAAAAGGGGAGAAATATAAAACGAAACAAAATGCCAACCAAGGGGGAAAGAAGAAGGATTTGTCAAAAGAAAATACTTCCATTTTCATGAATATGAGAAATTCACCACAAAGTGTCCACACAAAAGGGTTGGCAAGAATACCTTAGGAGGAGTAGTAGGTGAAGCCTTGGCTTCATAATTTGAGCTTGACTTTAGCCTTATCGCATGCATGTCTAGCACAATGATGGGGAGCGTGTGGTACTTTGATTAAGGTGAATCGTTCCATATGACATGGTGTAGATAGTTTTTAATTGACTTGGAGGAGAAAAAAGGTACAACGCAATCGATATTGGTACTATCACCTTTCATAGGGATTTGGGCTCCCCTCTCAAGCTCAATGATGTCATGTTTGTTCTAGGCCTAAAGAAAAATATCATCTTTGTTGTAGTTTTGGAATACTGTGGTTATGATGTGATCTTCAACAAAGAAGAACCATTCTTGAGACTCATAGCCACAGGACAGGTGAAATAGATTGAGGTTAATGTGAAGAACCTATATAAATTAAATGTAGAAAGTTGTGCTACATTAAGTACTAAGGTAGAGAAAGTGTAGGGACGTGATGTCGGTCAACTTTGGCACATAAGACTTGGCTATTTACATCATGGTACCTTGAAGATTATACAACAAATAACCATTGGCCTCCCTAAAGGATCACTTGAGAAACAAGATGTATGTAAAGGATGTACATAGAAGAAGTACACCAAATCCACATTCCATGATCAAGACAACAAAGCACATGTAGTCCTAGAACGTATCCACTCTGATGCTGATGGACCTTTCTGAACAATCTCCACTACGAGACACTAATATTTTGTCATTTTTATTGATGAATTCTCATGGACGTGCTAGATCTTCTTCATGTAGAAGAAATATGAGACATTCTCCAAGTATGTAGAATTGAAGGAACTAGTTGAGAAAGAAACCAACAAGAAGGTGAAGCTTTGAGGAGAAATGATTTAGGTGAGTACATTTTTAATGAATTAAAAATTTTCTATTCCAAAGAAGGCATTCAACCAGAGTTGAAACCACACCCTACAACCCACAACAAAATGGGGTGGCCCAGAGGAATAATCATTGCATTATGGCAGAAGCGAGGGTGATGTTGCAAGATCAAGGCCTACCTCACCATTTGTGGGTTGAGGCATAAAACACAATAGACTATTTAAAGAACTGTAGTCCTCATCGAATTCTTGGCATGATTACATTGGAGGAGGATTTATCGTGGAGAAATCTCGTTGTGTCGCACTTTAGCATTTTTGGAGCCTATGTTTACTACCATGTCTCCAAGTAATTTACCCTAAACCATAAACCCTAAACCCTAAACCCTAAACCCTAAACCCCAAACCCTAAACCTTAAAACCTAAGCATTTTGTGTCTATTAAAAATAATTTTGTAACTTTTTTTAAGCATTTACTAAAATAATTTACTAATGTGGTATAAAACCTAAACCCTAAACCCTAAACCCCAAACCCTAAACCCTAAACCATAACCATTTAATAACATTTTAAAAAGTGTTTTGTAACCATTTTTAAGTGTTTATTAAAATCTCCTAATAAAGTATTATAAACCCTAAGCCCTAAACCTTAAACCCCAAACCCTAAAACCTAAACCCTAAACAATAAACCCTAAACCCTATAAACTAAACCCTAAACCATAGGAATTTTATAACGCTTTTTAAAGTGTTTTGTAACTTTTATTTAAGTGTTTATTAAAATAATTTACTAATGTGTTATAAACCTTAAACCATAAATAGAAAACCCTAAACCCTAAACACAAAAACATAAACCCTAAACCCTAAAACCTAAAACCTAAACCCTAAACTCCAAACCCCAAACCCTAAAACCTAACTATTTTATAATAATTTTAAAATTGTTTTGTAACTTTTATTCAAGTGTTTATTAAAAGCATTTTTCAGAATGTTGTAGACCCTAAACACTAAACCCTAAGCATAATCCCAAAACCCCAAACCTTAAACCATATACCCTAAACCCTAAGCCCTAAATCCCAAACCCTAAACCGTAAACCCTAATCATTTTATAACATTTTAAAAAGTATTTTGGAACTTTTATGTAGGTGTTTAATAAGAGAATTTACTAAAGTCTTATAAACCCTAACCTCTAAACCCTAAACACTAAACCCTAAATCATAACCCTTAGGTTTTAGCATTTAGGGTTTTGTGTTTATGGTTTAGGTTTTATAACACTTTAATAAATTCTTTAACAAACGCTTAAAATAAAAGTTAAAAAATTCTTCTTAAACTCATATAAAGTTCTTAGGGTTTAGGGCTTGGGGTTTATAACTTAGGGTTTAGGGTTTAGGTTTTAGGTTTTGGGGTTTAGGTTTAGGGTGTATGGTTTAAGGCTTATAACAAATTAGTAAATTCTTTTGATAAAAACTTAAGTAAAAGCTAAAAAAAGCTTTTAAAAATGTTATAACATGCCTACGGTTTAGGGTTAGTTTATAGGATTTAGGGTTTAGGTTTTATAAAACTTCATTAAGAGCTTTTAATAAACACTTAGAAAAGGTTACAAAACACTTTTTAAAAAGTTATTAAATGATTACAGATTAGGATTTAGTGTTTCTGATTTAGGGTTTAGGGTTATAACACTTTATTATATTCATTTAATAAACATTTTAAAAAGTTACCAAAATATATTTTAAAACATTATAAAATTCTTAGTATTTAGGGATAGGGTTTATGGTTTGGGGTTTATAACACTTTGAAAATTTCTTTTAATAAGAACATAAAAAAAGTTACAAAATTCTTGTTAAAATGTTATAAAATGCTTTGGCTTTAGGGTTTCAGATTTAAAATTCTATAAAATGCTCACAGTTTAACGTTTATGGTTTATAACACTTTAGTAAATGATTCTAATAAACACTTAAAAAAAAGTAAGAAAACGCTTGTTAAAATGTTATAAAATACTTAGGGTTTAGTTTTTAGGCTTTAGGGTTTAAGGTTTTGGATTTAAAATGTTATAAAATTCTTACGGTTTAGAATTTAGGGTTTATAACATTTTAGTAAATTCTTTTAATAAACACTTCAAAAAAAGATACAAAAAACTTGTTAAAATGTTATTGAATGCTTAGGGTTAGGTTTATGGTTTAAAATGTTGTAAAACTCTTAAGTTTTAGGGTTTAGGTTTCACAAGACTTTAGTGTTGCAAAGATGAGAGATGCTAGCTAAAAAATCCAATTTGCAGTAGATGTGAATGAGAATATTACTTCACATAGGAAATAAATCCTATATGTGTATGAATATATTGTGAAAGAAATTAAAGGGGAAAATAGGCCATCCCTCATTCCATCCATTTTTCCCTCTCTCTTTCTCACTCTCTCTAACTCTTGCTCTATCTCACTCATACTATCTCTCTCTCACAGTATCTCCAAATCTCTCACTGTGATTCTTACTATGTGTCTCCCTCACTCTCTCTATGATATTGAATCATTCTCTATACCTCTCTCTGCTAGTCTCTCATCATCTCATTCTTTACCTTACTCTCTCTGTTCCTATGTCTCCCTCTCCCTCTCTCTCTCCCTCTCTCCCTCTCTCTCTCTCCAATTCTACTTCCTCCTCCTTTCCCCCCTCTCTCTTTCTCTTCGTCTATATCTTGATTTCTTTCTCTCACTTTCTCCCCCTCTCCCTTAACATCTCCCTCTCTCACTGTCTCCCAATAATTCTCTTCCTCACTCTCAGAATGCCTCTCTCACATAATCTATCTGACATTATATCCTTCTCACTCACTCTCTCTCTAAATATCTTCCTCTCTCTCTCTCCCTCCCTCTCCTCTCACTCTCACTCTCATTCTCACTATCCCTCTCTCTCCCCCTCTCCCACTTTCAATATTTCTTTTCCTCTCTCTCGTAGCCCTCTCTATCTCCGTCCTCCTCGCTCGTTCTCCCTATCTATCATGTCCTCTACGTCCATCTCTCACTCTTCTCACTCTTCCTCTGTCTAATTCTCCATGTCCATCTCTCTTTATCTCACTCTTGATATCCTCCCCTACCCTCCCTCTCTCTCCCCTTTCTCCCTGTCTCTTGCACTCATTGCCTCTCTCCCTTTCTTACTCCTTCTCTCTTAATCCTTATCTCTTCTTATCTCTCATCATTTCTCCTCATCTCTCTCTCTCTCCCTTAAATATATTTATGTCCCTCAACTCTCTTTCTATCATATCTTTCCCATTCACCCCTCTCACTCTCTATCTCTATGTCACCATCACTCCCTCACTCTCTCCCCCATAATCCTAAAACTTAAACCTTAAATCTAATTTTGAAAACTCACTTCACTTAACATTATTCAGCATTAAGTAAACTAATTCTTTCAACAAAAATAAATGGTGGAAATATAAAACTTTATATACATCATAAAAGTGCAATTTAAAAAATTAAAATAAAAACATACTTTTTATAAAAAAAATACATACATCATTTATCATTTTTTTTCTCTGTAAATACTAACTTCTATTAACTGAAAGATTTTTTTTTTTACATATGATCGAGGCGTAACAGCACTTGACAGAACAGAACTGCCCCATTACAGACATGAGCTAGGGAAACCAGTTACAAAGTGCAGGAGACCAGAAATCAGACAAAGAGAGAGACATGTGTTGACGAGAAGGAGAACTGAGCTAACACAGAGATACAAAAGATTTTGCAACCCAGTATATAAAGAGTCATCAAATTCCACCTGGGAACCAAAAAAACGATAGGACAATTGCATAGAAACCTGACCATAAGCCTGAAACCGAAGCCGAAACAAAAAGGAACAGTCCCAAGTGGCGTTACTTCTCCTCTGCTGGTTCATTGTCCTTCTTCTCAGCCCGAGCAGTGTCTCCAGTCTTCAGACCTTCACTTCCGCTTAAATCACTGTCAGTGATAGCTATGGCATGCTCCGCCTCACCCTGAGTTCTGTCCTCGGCTGCAAGTCCTGTGTCTGCAGGTGGAGGAGGATTTTTAAGAAAAGACTCCTGCTCATTTTTCTCTTTTTCCCAATTTTTCATGTTGTCTTTGCCTGAGGAGTTCTCACTGCCTGGAGAGGGGACAGGGGTGATGCAGGCCAAGGGGGAGACAAGGTTTTCCTCTTCCGAGAGAATAAGGGTAATGTGGGCGGTGACCAGGGGTCTGTGCAGATTGCTTGAAATTTGAAGTGCGTTGTTTGAAAAGCACTGTTCGGTATGGGTTTCCTGCCAGAGCCAACAAAAGGTCCAGCATCATGGACAGGGGAGGGATTGAACGAATCTGGCGTTGTTTCCATGGTAAAACCAATTGGAGGTTGCAGACGAGTGTCATGACGTCCCTCAGAGCGTTTCCGCTTCCCTGAATGCACCATGATGACAGTATGAAGGTGGGACTCAAAAGGGTTATGGACAAGATGACTAACATGATGGGGTCGGGTAAGGCAGGAGGGTTGCTCGCCAGAGCTAGCGACCGACACCACAGTATGACAGAGCGTATAGACAGCTACGAGTATTGCAGACAATAACAGAGAGCGAGAATCCAGAACAGGGGCGAGATTACCTTTGAGAGGGATGGCTTTGAGCCCGCAGCGATGCACCAGATTTAAACCATCACCCACAGCTCCCGCAAACCAAGTTCTATCACCGCGCGACAGAGCCCAAAGCTTGATGAATGAGCCTTGGATCGACATGATTATAATTGGAGGCATAATGCATCGATCAACGCAGAACTTAATTGCAAATCCACCACCTGAGCTCGCATTAATATTCATTCCCTGCTCGCATGAGGTTACGTCCCGGGAGGCCACGCTGCTCTGCAACTGGCAGTACTAGGCATTAAACTCATGCATGGAGAACTGTGGAAACCGTAATGACACCCGGATCCGGGATACATTACATCATTTAACATTACTTAGCATTAAGTGAAACTAATTATTTCAACAAAAATATATGGTGACAAATACAATTTTATACACATTATAAACATGAAATAAATATTATAATATTAATAAAATAATCACAATCCATTATGCCATTTTCATATTTAAAAAGAGTAAAATTTACATAAAAAATAATAACCAGCATAAATTAAATAACAAATTCATATTACCTTACATTAAAAATATATATTTGATCATAAACATAACTGAATGTAGTTTTATAATAAAAAACAAATAAACCAATATATGATTATAAAAAATACAAATTTATAATATATGTATACATAATTAAATAATGAAAAATATATATAATGTCAATTAAATGCATTTCTTTTTATATATAAAAGAAACCATGAGAGAATTCACTGTCAAATTTATTCATATTAAAAACATAATAATAATAATTTAATTGAAAAAACAAAGAAAGTGGAGCATCTGGGATAATAATAATAATTTAGTGGAAAAAAGAAACTGATATAATAAAACGAATGGAATTAAACCAAACTAAACTGAATGAAACTAATAACGGAGAAACTAATCCGGTAAACACATACGTATACGTACTGCATTTGTAAAAACAATTTAACCAAGTTTAGGGAGGGTATGTGCAATTCGGGCCATAGTGCGATCTCAATTCGTATGGTTTGAGACTTCCTGCGGAGAAGATGATCGAGGGAACGAAGTTTTCAATGACCGAAAACATTGGAGTAAGAGCTGTGTGTTATGAGTAGCAACAATTTGAAATCAAAATTTCTCATCCCAGTATTTCTTCAACGAGCAACGACGGCTTTTTAGTTCATTCTTGTTGTGATAATAAACGGTGAGATCAGACTAAATATTCGCGAAATGCTGAATAAATTGTAAAAATGAAAGGACTAGGGTTTTGATGGATTTAAATAAATGCTAAACTAAAATCAAGAATACCGGCATGAAACACAGATAAAAACTAATTTAAATCAACAAATAAACTGAAATCAAAAAATATTTTAAGGAGGTAACAAAATGCCACCTAAAATCAGAAATCTACATATAACAAAAATGCTAGTTAAACAACTCCGAAATCTCAATATAATAAAACTCCGAAATCTCAATATAATAAAACTAGATATGGTTAAACAAAATTACACTGAAAATAATATTGTACAAAATGCATTTAGTTTTGTAAAAAAAATAATATTGAATTTGTAAAAACAATTTGGCTACCTTTGTCTTGATAACACAACAATCTTAGATTAGAACATCAGAACATCAGTTTTGCCCGATGAAAATATGGTGAAAGCAATCGAAATCATTTGACAGCGTTTATGAATTCATTTGCCAATGTTTTTGAAATCGTAGATTTCTTGGGACCAATTTCCGCTCCAGCAACAACACAATCGAAATCATCTAAAAGGTTTTATGAATTCGCTTGCCCGTGTTTTTTAAATAGTAGATTTCTTGAAGGACCACTTTCAGCTCGAGCAACAACTACTAACATAGGAAGCCTTCGATTAATTTTGATTTAATTTTCAATTATCAAAGAATATTCTATCTTTTGACGAAAGACATTATTGTTGATTTAATTTTCATCTCTCAAATAATATTATATCGCCGTGCAAAATAAACACTGGCATAGAATGGACTAAAAACTAGCGGTGAGGTTTTGCAGAAGCCTAATAAAATGGCTTCATCCCCATCTAAACACACACAGATGCATGCATCAATTCCATTACAATAGAGTCATGAACATCTAAACACACAGATGCATACGCGCTAAGAATCATGAACATGTAAACCCACATATGCATAGGCGCTAAGGCTTTTTAAGAATGCGTTGAACCCATACAAGCTATTGTAATGGCTCCGTGATAGTCTACTGTTTCAGAATCCTTCTTCTTCTCTTTGCTTTTCTGGCAAGCTCATTAACTTAAATCCTTGTTTTTTCTGAGTTTTTTGCTTTCTTGATTTTGTGGTTGCAATATTTTCAGTGTTTTTGCTTTATTATAAACGCAGTCATCCGCTTTTTTGTGCTTTTCGTTTTTCTTTTTATGACTTTCTTTTCGTTTTTTTGATTTTGTGTTTAAGATCTTTCTCCACGCTTTTACGGAGATTTTTAGCTTTATTGCAACTGCAGGCTTATTTATTTTTTGGGTTTTTTCCATTTTCCTCTTTAATTTTTTTTTGTGCTTTCTTGATTTTCTGTTTTTCTTTTGTTTTACGTTGATTGTTGTTGTTTTGTTGTTTTATTTTTTGTATTTTTTATTTTTAACCTGTTTTTTGTTATCTATTTTATAACATAAATATAATTAATGTAATTTTTATTTATTTAAATACATATTTATTTATTTTAAATGTAGATATAACATATATAAAATTTATTTATGGATTAAACATTTTCTTATTTTGTTTTTAGTTTTTTTTTTAAATTAATTTTAATTTCAATTTGCCAAATATAAAAAAATATATAAAATATACTTTTCAAATATATAAAAGAAACTATAATTTAGGATAGAAATTATTATTTTTTAACTAACATACTAAACATTATTATTATTTAATTTATGTTATTCTATGTTAATACTTTTAATTATTTGTATTGAAATTTCAAAATCTTAATTTCTATACCAATAGGCGTCCCTTTTGAAATTGGCCATGTAAATTATTTTTTTAATTAATCATTTTGATATTATGGTTTAAATTTAAAGATGCCAACATATTCTCTCGTCATCCCCACTACATGAATGAATGAGATTGTAACAACTAACTTTTGTTTATATCTAAATAAGGTGTTTAGACTTTGTTTAAAATTGTCTTTTAGCAAATGATGATTAAAAATTTAGGATGCCTATTACTTATCACCACATACAGGAATTAGAGAAAAATAAAAACTTGTGTGAATATTAGAGAAAAATGAATTTCAAAATGAAGAAAAATATTAAAACTTGGCTACCCCATTACATTCTAATTCACTTAACTTTCTATGTAAATGTTGCCAAACCTGGATTCATTCTAAACCAAAAAATGATGAAACGTGGTTGCATTCCTTTTGAATTATATAGTAGTGGGTTAAATTATATTCTTTAAAATGTGTTAGAATTTCAATTGACGTGGTTGCATTGTTTTTGAATCATATAGTAGTGGCTTACATTATATTTTTTGAAATATGTTTGGCTTTCAATTTAAATGGTGAATTATTTTTCAACAATATAGTATTATATTTTTGGAAATGTGTTTGACTTTCAATTTATGTGGCTACATCTCTTTTTAACCATTTAGTAGTGGCTTATATTATATTTTTTGAAATGTGTTTGACTTTCAATTTAAATGGTGCCAAACTTGACTTCATTCTAAACCAAAAAATGTTGAAGCTTGACAACATTTTTTAACCATATATAGTAGTGGGTTACATTATATTTTTTAAATTGTTTTGTTTAGAGCTTCCAAATCAAATGGTTTCAAATGTGGCTTCATTTTCAACAAAAAAAAAGTAAATAAAAAAAAAATGAAACATGGTTACTTTCTTTATAAAACGAAATGAGTAGAAAATATAGATATAATAAAATAGATGACGTTAAACAAAACTAAACTTAATGAAACTAATAATAGAGAAACTATTTAATCTTATAGATATGTAATCCATTTGTAAAAATTATTTAGCAAAGTTTATGGAGGGTATTTGCAATTTGGGCCATAGTGTGATCTCATTTGGCCTGGTTCTAGACTTGTCTACAATTTCAAATGACAATTTCTCATCTCTAGGATTTCTTCAGTGAGGAACTATGACATTTTCTTTCATTCTTGTTGTGATAATAGAGGGTGAGATGAGCCCAAAATGAAATACTTCGCAAAAATTCTTAAGAAATTAACTGTAATGAACGACATTGTAGAAAATGAAAGAACTAGAGTTTTGGTGGATTCAGAGATTGGAGAAGAACAAGGGATGAGTAATAATAAAATTTTGCTCGAACTAAATGGGTTTCATGGTGAACAAGGCATGTTTAAATATATAACATAGATAAACTTGGTTGAAATATAATCAACATACATAAAAATGAGCTGAAATCAAGAAATCTTTTCTGGGGATAACGAAATGCCACCTAAAATTAGAAATCTCGATAGGACAAAGATAAGAGTTAAACAAATCCATAGTCTCAATATAATAAAATTAGATACGGTTAAACAAAACTATACTGAAAATAATAGTGTAAAAACTACATTTAATTTTGTATAAGAAATACCTATTGAATTTGTAAAAACAATTTGCCTACCTTTGACTGCATAATATGACAATATTAGATTGATCAACAGAACATCAATATTTCCAGATAAAAGTATGGTGGAAGGAATCCAAATCAATGTTTATGAATTTCATGTTTTTGAAATGGTAGATTCCTTGAAGCACCAATTTATGCTCGAGAAGCAATGATCTATTGTAACATAGGAGGCCTAGATCATCAAAAAAGATCAAGAAATTTAACTTTTATTAAATGAATTTAACAGATCGAGGAATTTAACTTGTGAGAATTGTTATTAAATTAAAAAAAAAAAATTGTAACTTTTATTTAAGTGTTTAGGGGTAAGTCCTTCATTTTTCTGATAAATTTAATGAGGCTGAATGAAAAAATAATAACAAGAAATTTTCAAAACAAAACAAATTCAAAAATTACCACTATCTTAGTTTACTATTCATGTAATAGTTGAAAAAAAATCTTATTGGAATACATGTATCTGCAAAATCCAATAATATTTCTTAGTAAACATAAAGAAAGAAAATATAAAATATATTTTTTCATAAACAAATAAATTTTTGATATGAAAAACATAGTTCTCTTGTTGTAGATGATGCTTATATATATAAGCATGATCTATAAAGGAAATCTTCTCTTCGAGTGTCAAGAGAATCTCCTCCTCTTCTCTTGAATTAGGCACACGAGAATGAGAATTGATTCACCAATGGTATAGCCCTTTAGAAATGATGAAATTAATGGAAGAGGTATGGATATAAAGTTTATTGAAGTTTCCTTTTGTACATAAATAACCATAAAACCATGAATGTCTATGGAAGATGCTTTGGGTGAATTTTTTTCTACAAAACCAGAAGGTAATACATTGGAGAAATTGAAATTCTATGGGATATTAAAAATAGTTACATGATCAAAACACATGTGTGAAACCATTGCCATAAAACCCTAATTTTATGATTTCCAAAGAAATTAGTTTAAATAACAACCTTTTTGAGAAATTAAGGCAAATCACTTACAAAAATTACGGATTCTAAGCATAAAGGTTAAATGAGCATTTGGTCATTGTGTAGGGATGGGAACTCCTGTTTCTATGAATTTTATTTTTCTTTCACCAGGGAGAAAATAGTATAACATATAAACATTTTAACATAATATTTTTGATAATCATCCTCAATCACTATTGCGATAAAAAAATCAACCTCCAAAGTCTTAACCCTCGAATTTCAACTCTCGGAAAAAAAATCTCCCCTAAAATTTTATCTACATTAATAAAGACTATAAATGAACTCCAAAGGGTAATTTACAAGAGAAATGTTTTGTGGAAAAATGTAGACTTCAAGACATGGCTGCCACAAATTAAAAATTAGACTGTATTTTTAATTAAAGTGTATTTTTCTCCAACCATAAGATACAAAAATTGTAATAATGGAAGTGTAATTTTGAAATCATAACCCAAACTTTTGGGGATTTTCCATACAAAAAGTTATTACAATTCCCAAAAATTAAGCAAAAATATTCAAGAGGGAAAGAAGAGCATGCTCGAGGTATTGGGATGTAAAGCAAATACACAAGCCTCATCTATTAGATATGAAAATGATTATTCATATGACAACTTAGAAAATGGGAAGGAGACTATCGAATACTTAAATGTGGGTTGTTCTCTACAAATTAATCTCAATACCATCATATAAGGGCTAGTGAAATAAAGATCTCATTTTGAATGAAATGAGAAGGGAGAAATGGCTACCATAAATCCTTGTCCTTGAAAAACTGGGTAAATGGAAACTAGTATCTCCTAATTTCACGAGCTATTTTAGTTTTTTTAGATCTCCCTTGAAATATGGTAACCTCTATACCAAATTTTCTAATAAAATATTTTTGGGGCTACTATTAATAATGCACTATCATACAAAAATGTATTCCTTTCAAAATTTGAAACCTTAAATTTTATCCAAGGGCTAAATTTCATCGCTAAAATTTTCCACTAAGATTAATTTTTTTGAAATGTACATGAAAAAAGATATTACTATAGATAATCACAATATAACTTGTAATAAAGTTATAATTTAGTTAATTTCTATGTATTTTTAATTTATATTGATTCCCTAGTTTGTTAATTTAATGTTAATATTTTCTTTTAACTTAAATTTAAAGCAAATTCCAAAGTGGATATGTCTATAATTATGCTAATCAGAAGAATAGATATTCCATAGTTATAATTTAATTATTAAGTTGATGGAATATATTTCAGCTCGATGGAATTTATTTTACTTGGGTGAAAAAATTACTATAATTTGTTTTTTTATAACATTTATTTCAATATTATATGTATTTTTCAATGTTCTTTTCACAAGTGGGAAACATATTTTTCAAAATTCCATTAAAACTATTTGAATAATTATTATTTTTATTACATTTTTTTCAATAATTTATAAAATTCATAAAAACATTATTTTTTTTAGATTATTGAAAATAATGCAATAAAAATAATAATAATGCAAATATTTTTAATGGAATTCTAAAAAACGTTTTCCGTCTTGTAAAAATAACATTGAAAAATACATATAATATTAAAAAAAAAAATTATAAAAAAATTAACTATAGTAATTTTATAATTGACCTGAGCATGCTTCGTCCAATTTGTGAGTACAATCCAACAAGACACAAGCCAACTAGTTAGCTAAGCTGTCATGCTCCCGTACAATAGCAAATTCACAGAACGGTGTGGAGATGGAAATACTAAAATCATTACAATAGCAAATTCACAGAACGGTGTGGAGATGGAAATACTAAAATCATTATGTAACATCCAACTGAATAGAATCCACCAACCTAGATAGAATATTAGCATAACGCTCTGGTGACTGGATATGATAATCGCTGCATCATGAAACCGGGTTTTTCGGTGCGACTAATTAGGTTTAGGTTTATGAAGAAAGAATAGAGCCTCATTCTTTTGTTTCGTTGAGAACAGAGCCTCTATTGCGTGTTATATTCCCCTAGTCAGCTGTTATATTCCGTCTAGAATATTAGCAGAACGTTCTGGTGATAAAACCATCATGGGTTAATTCATGGTGTGTGAGTGATGGCAGAGTTGTGGGACTCTGTATCTCCAAACTCTTAATAGCTAAGCCCAACTCAGAATGGAGAAAGACTGTGTTAGCGGCTAAGACATAGAAACAAAATTATGAAGATAAAAATTAAAAATGTTTTAAGAGTAGGGCCACCACCCAGAAATCAAACATCTAAACTAAAAACCGATTCAAACAAAGAGCAACCTGAAATCTGAAGATAAAACTCTTCGCTTAAATTAAAATTGTTCAGAACTATTAAACCATTTCTGCTTCAGTAATTCACCTTCATTTTCCTGATTCCTAAATCTACGTTAAGATGCAACTTATTCTTTAAGATTCAACTTATTCTTTATGATGCAACTTATTCTTTATGTTATGAATATATTATGTGAAGCCCAACTTTTTATTAGTTATGCAGATACATTTTTTGACCAAAGAGTTCTAAATCTTATAAGTAAATTGATATTTAAAGCCACAACACCCGAATCAAGAAGGTATTGAGAAGTAACTGCAAGGTGCCTTTTAACTATTTTTTCTGCGCTGAGTGACTGCCACTCTCTTTTCAATTATGAGGTAATTGAGAGAAATCACACGCTATACTTATTTTTCATAGCTATTTCTATATTTCCATATCTAGAAATTAGAAAGACGTCTTTATATTTTTTAACCAAAGAGTTCTGAATCTCATAGATAAATTGATTTTTAAATTAACTACACTACAATCAAATCAAGAGGGTATTGAGAAGTAACTGCCAGGTACCTTAAAACTGCTTGCTCAATAGTCGTGTTCACTCCCTGGTTTTTCCTTTCTATATGCGCAGTAAAGAAGCTGGAAAAAAAAAAAAAAATTAAGATATAATCAGTAAATTCACAATACTAAAACTAAAACGAAAGAGATTTAATAAAACAAATGAAAACGAGATCTGCCTTACCTCATCCATCCATCGAGAAGTAGCATGGAGATCGCATTGGATGGTTTGGTTAGGCTATAGAATAGTACTCAAATACCTCTGCTTGAGGAATTTTCCCTTCTCTGCTTCATGCTTTGTGGCTCACACACTTAATTTCACCCAAAAGGAACACACACAAACAAAAATAATAATGACATACATGCAAACCCACACAGAAACATAAGAATAGGCAAACACAGAGATGAAATAGGTGAGCGTTGTAAAATTCGAAGATAACGTATGTCCGGATTTTTCGGCTTTTCCTATTCGTGTATCCGGATTTTTCGGATTTTCCTCTTCGTGTATCTTGCTTTTTCAGGGTTTGCAGTTGGTGTGCCCTGCTTTTTCCAGCTTGTCAAATTTTATTCTAAATATAGAGATAACGGTTATGTTTTTTGAAATGACAATTTAAATAAATTGGAGAATGATAATTAATTAATTGTCATATTAATTATCCGTAACTTCTCTTGTATGCTTCGTCAACTTCACGGTCATATTTGTAGATGATGGAAGATTGCATCCAATTCAATATAGCATGCAAAGAGATTTCAAAATATCGTTCCGAACACTGGACACTGCTGCAAACACATGAAGCAAGCCTGAGAGATGGCACAAACCCAACATGCGTATTTCCTCACTCCACTCACATTTAGAACCCATCAAAGCCAAGTGTGCCACGGACCCTCTTAATGAAACTACCAGGCCAAGCTTCATTAGTGACCATGGCCGCTCACTGCAGCAGTAGCACGAGCGGTAGTGACCATGCCATCGACATTGTTTACGGACATAGGATTGTCAACCGGCATGGATCACACGAAGAATGCAATTTCACAGAAGACAGCGAAGACGATGCCAAGGCCTCAAATCCTCGAGATTTCATGGCGATTTTCAGAGAACAGCTCTGCCAGATACTGGAGGTATATCAGCCACACTCGTTTGTGTTTTCACATTTTCTGGCCTCCTCCTTTTCTCATAATCCCTCTTTACTGTGGAATTCGTTGACTAAAACGCTGCCCATATAGAGAGTTCGTAGCTCTCTTGACAATTGGGCAATTTGTACTCGATACATTTTAGTTTTACATAAAACCCTATGTACGTTGTCAGCTCCAGGGGAAATCATTGGTTTTAGAATTTCGTTTGGCCATCCCGCAACAGACCTTATCCTGGAGAAGATCCCTCAAACATTATAGTTGTCAACAACTTAGAGAAGGAAAAACCCTTATTACCAATTATTTCTCGCTCTGTACTGTTGAACCCTTATGAAAAATTATTTATAACCCTCTAATTTGAACACTTTGAAGGATCTTTCCCCAGCGTGCTATTTCATTTTCTATCTTTCAAATTGAATGTTTCATAGCTGGTTCGAGATACTGCACTAGCCACAACGATTGTCTTTCTGATAATACGCCAATTTTAGGGTTTACTGGCCAGCGGCGGAGGTAAGTTATAAATTTCATTAAAACCCCTAACTAGATTTCATGCAACGATCCAAAATATCGTTCCGAAACAAAGATTATCACTGAACGCATTCCGGATCTTCCAGTCTTTGGGAAATCCGCTTGATACAATACAATGATACATCTTTAAGATTGAATGCACGACATTCTAATCATAGCATCATTTACTATGTATAGTTTATATGGTTTAGTTGCTTTGGCAATTTTTGAATCTCGTTAAAATTATATTTATTGAGATTTCCATTCGTTATTGATTAGGGTATTTAAAATATTGATGGAGGTTTTCTAAATAAAGTGAACTTTTTTTAAATATTGGCGGAGTTTTTCCATTAATATAATTTTTTTTTAATTTACTTTTTATTTATAAGTTAGAGGGTATTATTCATTAATTTATTCCTAAAAAGGTTAGATAACATGTTATCCTTTTATTTTTTAATTTATGTTTTATATTTTTAATTTAAATTATTTTGAATAATTTCTTAATTATATTTTATATTTTTAATTTAAATTAATTTTCAAAAAGTTGTATATAATTATATAATTGTATTTTTTTGTTTTATAATAGTATTTCAAAAAATATTTTAATATCTTATAAAATCACAACCGATGTTATGTACATAGCTCCGTTTATACACAACACCAGATATACAACATCGACACATCACTGCATATAATACATGTACACAACACCACAGGTACAACATGTACAACATATAAACAAGAGTAGTACTTCACATGGAGAGACCACACTCTCTCTAGCAGGCAACCTAGCTTCTAGGGGAAACATTCTTAGAGCACTCTAGTATTCACTTGGATTGGAGAAAGAAGGCAAAGGAAAGCGAGAAAGCAGAAGGGAAAATTTGGATCAGTAACTACAGTTGGATTTCTTTGCAGTTATTGAGTTGTGTGTATGACTTCCTTGTTAGTTTTGGAATTCATGGTACATGCATCTGGTTTCTTAGTTATGCATTGTCATTGGCATGGAGGATTCCCTGGATTGACAGTGGTTTGAGCCTTGTCATTTCCTCGATATCCATGGTGTTGTGGGTTTCCCACTTGATTGTTTTATTATTGTTGCTCATGCACTTATGGTTGTGCTTTGAGTTACTAGTTCTTGGAGCCTTGGTTTGACAAACACTCTGGAAGTCCTAGAATAGCTTGGGTTGAGTTACTAATCCTGGAGCCTTGGTTGGAAAAACGATCTGGAGCCCTTGGTGGGTTAAGTTACTAGTCAGAGAACCTTGGCTGGATAAAGTCTCTATAGCCTTGTGGCAGTTGTGGGTTGAGTTACTAGTCCTAGAGACTGGTTGGAACAAACACTATAGAGCCCTCGACACCTTGGGTAGAGACCGATCTAGTTGGTGTTGGTGATGTCTGAGCATGAGGTGGAATCGATGATGGTTGAGGTGGTTTGGAATTTGGAAGATTTGGTTTGGTTTTGGTTGGTTTATTCCATATGATCATACATTCATGTTTGAAATTTTTATGAATAGTTAATGAATGCATCAGATAATAGATATTATTGGAGCTATTATGAGAGTTCATTAGACCTTCTTGGAGAATCTCAAATAAGTTCCAGGCCCCTATGTTCAGATATGCATTCATTACTTGTAGATTTCATGTTCACCATATGTTTGACGAAATGATTGTCATGGTTAGGCTTGGTTAGATAAATTTATTTACTAAGATTTTTATGAATGGATTTGTGTTGATGTTATATATAATTCTAGAAAGTCTCACTAAGTTTTGGGCAGTGTTTGGGAGACAAGCCCTGAAAAGGTGGAAATTATTTTGGGGACGTAGGCTTAGAACTAAGCAATTGGGTGAGATGGATGTTGATGCTATTTTGGATCGGTTTGTACATATATTTAAGGTTATGATATTCATGTATGAGGCGATATAATTGTGATATTGTGTCATACTAATATGGACTGACTTGTGCAAATGTGATAGCCTCCCCTTAGATACATTGAGGTATGAGTGTGATTATGTCATATGTTTGGTTTATCTAACATGATATGTTTACAGTTTGTCTCAATGTTTGATTAATTGCATTATATGTGTCTGTGTCTATAATATTGCATGAAAGAATTATCTTGTTTTAAGATTATTTTACTATCACAATATGTGTTGGGACAACCAATATGCACTTGAGTGTAAGTCGGTGCTAGTTGTAGTATTATGATTAATGACTGTGAGTTGATTAAGGCATGAATATCAATCTTGGTAAAGGTTG
Source organism: Pinus tabuliformis (assembly GCA_031772625.1). Taxonomy (NCBI): domain Eukaryota; kingdom Viridiplantae; phylum Streptophyta; class Pinopsida; order Pinales; family Pinaceae; genus Pinus; species Pinus tabuliformis. The sequence goes on along the minus strand of CM062817.1, from coordinate 687,215,225 downwards.
ATTTCAAATTAATATACATTATGTCTTGATCTTTGGAACATGTGACTGACATGTGTAACATCTGGTTTCATGTTATGGGGGATTCATCAAGGAATTGGAGTCCCTTGAGAGATAACATATGTATGTGTTCAGTTACAAGGAAGTATGCTCAACACAACAAGGTAAGGTAACAAGTATATTGTTACATTTATGTGTGCACTAATAGCTACGTGTTTATGGAAGTATGATGCAGGGGATTGCATGGAAAAAGAGATGGCCATGGAATCTTGGAGAAGGGTGAGGTTGATCTTTCCCTTGGAGGCATTGGGAACCCATGGGGTTGAGTCCTGGTTATTTTTTACTAGTCTTGTGATTTCGATGCTTTGTGATCTATTTGCACTTGATTTGTAGTTTATTTTATGTTTGGTGCATGGCCATGCACTTTTCTTGTGGTATTATAATGTTTTTGGTTTTTCATGGTTTTCTTCATGTTCTTTCCTTTTATGTTTTGGGGGACTTGGGAATTCATTGGGGAAAGAGGGAAGTTAATGGAGCTTGGGAAGCATTAAATGAAACCCAAGAGGTAATGTAAGACTCGAATGAAGCTTCGTGCATGAGTAAATGATAGTTGAAGGAAATAATATGATAGTCAGTTGGATTGGTTGGGTCCATTGGGATAAATGGATGGTGGTAGGACATTCATGAGAAATGTGATGGGAAAGGTAAAGTGAATGAATCTAAGGTATTAGATGTGTTGGCTATGTTGAGAATTGTCCTTCTCAATGTTATGCATGTCATGGAGGGTAAAGAGAGTTATCTTAACCTTGACCATACAATAATAGGTAATTATGTTCAGAACTAGATTATGTTGATGTTTATATATGTATACATGTATGTGTGTATGTCATTGTCTGACATGGTTGTTAGGGATCATGATTATTTTATGCTAACGATTATATATATGTAAGTATGTATGTCATTGTCTGACAAGATTGCCAAGGATCATGCTTTTGGAGGAACAATTTCTTATGTAGGTGAATGGCATGAAGAGTTACTTGGCTTTGTGAGGAATCAAGTGGGAAGAATAACCTGGAAGATCCATGAGGTTAATATTGCATGGATGAGATTTGATAATGTATGCTTGTACTATGCCTATGTTGTTTTATGGATAGGTAATGACAAAGGATACATCGGCTAAATCAAATCATTATGATCGGCGACATGTTGGAACATGAATGGAGAGTGGAAAGACCCTAGAAGCTAGGTTCCCTGTGAGAGAGAGTGTGATCTCTCCATGTGAAGTACTATTGTTATGTATATGTTCTACATGTTGTACCTGTGGTGTTGTGTACATGTATTATATGCAGTGATGTGTCGATGTTGTATATCTCGTGTTGTGTATAAACGGTGCTATGTACATAACATCGGTTGTGATTTTATAAGCTATTAAAATATTTTTTGAAATACTATTATAAAATAAAAAAATACAATTATATAATTATATACAATTTTTTAAAAATTAATTTAAATTAAAAATATAAAATATAATTAAAAAATAATTCAAAATAATTTAAATTAAAAATATAAAACATAAATTAGAAAATAAAAGGATAACATGTTACTTAACCCTTTTAGAAATAAATTAATGAATAATAACCTCTGACTTATAAATAAAAATTAAATTAAAAAATTTCATATCGATGGAAAACCTCCGCCAATATTTAAAAAAAAAATTACTTTATTTGAAAAACCTCCACCAATATTTTAAATACCCTATGTATTAAAAAGGAATAATGAATAGAAATATCATAAATGTAACTCATGGAAGTGCTTTTAACGAAATTCAAAATTTTATTTTTACGTACCTTCTGAGGAGCAAAAGCAACTAAACCATATAAACTATACATAATAAATGATGCTATGATTAGAATGTCGTGTATTCTGATAGGAGGATTTGGTGTTCAATCTTAAATATGTATCATTGTATTGTATAAAGCGCATTTCCCAGAGACTTGAAGATCCGGAATGCGTTTAGTGATAACCTTTGTTTCGGAACGATGCTTTGGATCGTTGTATGAAGATGCGAGATCATTGACATTGTGGTTTAAATCTCTTTGCATGTTATATTGAATTGGATGCAATCTTCCATCATCTACAAATATGACCGTGAAGTCGACGAGAGAAATTAGCCTTAATACGACCGATAATTAATACGACAATTAATTAATTATCATTCTCCAATTTATTTAAATTGTCCATGCACATATGTAGGATTTCAAAAAACCTAACCGTTATCTCTATATTTAGAATAAAATTTGACAACCTAGAAAAGAAAGGCACACCAAGTGCAAACCCTGAAAAAGTAAGATACGTGAAGAGGACAAGCCGAAAAATCCTGATATACATTATCTTCGAATTTTATTTCGCTCCTCTTGACGTGGTGGTAGTCTGATGTGATCAGTATGAGACAATGCTCACCTATTTCATCTCTGTGTTTGTCTATCTTTATGTTTCTGTGTCTCTGTGTGGGTTTGCATGTATGCCATTATTATTTTTGTTTGTGTGTGTTACTTTTGGGTGAAATTAAGTCTGTGAGCCACAAAGCATGAAGGAGAGAAGGGAAAATTCCTCAAGCAGAGGTATTTCAGTACTATTCTATAGCCTAACCAAACCATCCAATGCAATCTCCATGACAGTTCTTGATGGATGGATGAGGTGAGGTAGATCTCGTTTCAATTTTTTTTATTAAATATCTTTCATTTTAGCATTGTGAATTTACTGGGCAAGAAGTTTTAAGGTACCTAGCAGTTACTTCTCAATACCTTCTTTAATATACCTGGAAGTGATGATGCTACTGTGTGGTGATTGGTATTTGGTTTAGTGATATGTGATGGTCTCGGTATGTGAGTTATTGATTGATTCAATGTGATAATGATTTAGACTTAGTTTTTCAGTATTTTGAGATTTGTATGTAGGTAGTCTTCACGAGAAGTGCGTACATACAAAGGTGTGATTCATAAGCGTAACTTATACCTTATGGCATATGATTGATCAAGATTTGTAGTGACATTATCTAATTTATGTGATCTGAATGGTTATGCACTGATATGATATGTTATGAATTAGTTTGATCTAGTTCCACTGGTTGATTAAGATTCAGTTACTACTTTGATGATTCAATTGGTTCCGTGATTGAGTGATTTGATATAGTGATTTATTTCATAAATGTTATTTGATATTGAGCTTAAATGATGGAAGTGCATCTAGTCTAAAAATATGATGAAAAGTGGCCTACAAGTTTGATGTTTTGAGTTAGTTTAATCCAGTATGAAACATTATGAAACGTGGTTCGCAAAAGAGCTAAGGGTTGGAGCCTTGAGTTAGGGAGTCAAGGCTTTCTTCTATTGGTAGCTGGTAAATCTATTCAGGGGTAGGAGATCCCTTCCAATGGGTGTTAGTAAATGAGATTAGGGTTTGCAACTCCCTTCTAGTGGGTGTTAGAGAATGAGAGAATGTTGTAGCCTTATGTAATTTGCTTCATGCATAGTGGTATGAGTCTGCTCCAGTACAATATTGTACTATGATTTCCCCTATAATAAAAGAAGAAGATATACGATGACAGTTGTGGTTTTCTCCTACTTTTGGTTTCCACCTAAAATCCTAGTGTCCTCATGTGTTGTTGTGTTTCTTATGTGTGATGGTTTATTCTGCTCGTATTGTTCATGGTTAATGTTTAATTAATGCCTAATGAATTAATGATGCAATGGTTCAAGTTAAATATATTGTGAAATAAATAACAAGTTAGTCAAATGGGGGTATGATGTTTGTCTTCATCGTAGTTATGTGCATAAGTTATTGTACTTAATGACAGTAGCATACAGAAATTTGAATAAGAAATTGAAAGGTTTATGTGAGTTTTAAAATATTGATTCATCGGCCCCCAGTATTTTTTCCAACATCCATCAATTCTCTAGAATGTATATTTTGTAGGCCTTTGATGACTCGTTATATAAAAAAAATATGATTTCTTTCCTAAAGGATCAAGATTGTTCCTCTTATATTTAGGAACATAAATATATATAGGAGAACCAAACATTCTCATGTGTCCAACCTGTGGCTTCCTTTCAGAGAATGTTTCTTCAAGATCCATACCTACTATAACTTTACGAGGGCTTCTATTTTGAATGTACATGGTTTTCAGTGATGCTTCAACCCGTAAAAAAATAGAAATTCCAAATCATGCATGATGTCCTTGACAGACTCTTCAATGGACCTATTCTTTAATTTTTCTACACCATTCTAATATGGATTATAGGGTACAATTAGCTCCCTTGTAACCTTATTATGCCTATAGGCTTGTGTGTGGTATAGATCGAAGTGCCATATAACCCTTAGTATGCGGTATTTAACAGTTGGTAAATTCATCACTCACCAACACCTTGTGTAATGGACTAAACCACTAGGAAACACTCATTTCATTAACTTAGTACAAAGTTTTATAGTTCAACATAATTTAGTGTGGAATTATGCAGCAAATATTTATTTTACTATGTTGCTTTTAGTAATTATTTAATGGGAAACCAATAATAATATAAATTCCATTTAACCAAAAAGAGGTTCTATGACAATACTATGCAAATACCTAGCTTAAAGTTTGGTACTAAGAAAATAACAATAATCTCACAATAATGATTAGCTAGATGTAACATCATTATTTAATTAATTACATTTAGTCTCATCTCATGTATAGGTCCATACCTTTACAATACATATAGCCCAATATATTTATGGAGAATGTAACTTAGTTCAATTTAGTTTATGAAAGAATTTGAGTGTAAGTATGGAGGTAACTTAGTGATCTCTTTACAATATATAATCTAATATAAATTATACATAGAGAGAGAAATTTAAATTAATTGGGTTTATTTTGAATATTTTGGAGTAATGGTTATTATTCTCTCCCCTCAAATTTCATTTTTGAAAGTGATTTATAAAAATGATATGATAAAATTTTTCATAATAGATTTTAACATTATTTTTTATTTTAATCCTTTTACTATTTAGATAGAAAAATCAAGTAAACTCATATTAATGGTCATGAAATCCCATCATGCTTGAATGCTATTTTTTTCTTTTTAAAATATTTTTTGCATTTAATAATTATATATAATGGCATAAATAGGATAATTGACGTAACTCGGGTAGTTCAATTGGAAGCCATGGGATCTAAGAGTGGTTGTAATAGTAGTAGTTGTTGAAACTTCACTAGTCATATTTTCCTAATCATTATATTCGATTTAAAAAATCCAATCTCATATGATTAGCATGAATAAACACTTACCACTAGAGATAGGTGACTAGTATTTTGATGGTCAAAAGCACAAAGAGGAGTTATGGAGGTGAGCTTCATTGAAATAATCTATAAAAAAAACATTTCCAAATATTAATATAATAAAAGTGAAGAAATGAAATCCGATTACAAATTTAGATATGTTATTTCTGACCATTTTAACTGAAGTAATTTATACCTTTATCTAGCTTTTCAAGGACTACACATAGTTGATGATTTCCTCTAACACAAGTGTAAGCTAGTATATAACATACAACGTAATAATAATTTTCAATTCAATCGATCAAACAACATTAATGGTTAATTCAGCCATCTTTAAAAAAACCATCGACTCAAAAAACAAAACCATATTGATCCGTCATTAATTTAGAAATCAGATTTAAGTCATCAATTCAACAAATATGAGAAGAGAGAAGATTTTTTTAAGCTCTCACTAGCCTTTATAATATTTAAATGACAACATAAGAAAATATTCCTTTTACAAAATTGTGTCACGATAAATAACTTTTATCTTAATGCACCTACTGCCTTTTCTATATATGCATTTTATTGATACTTCAGCTTTTTTAGTGTTGTGAAAGAAACTATGTAAAAAGAGCAGCAATATAACACTTTTGAGCAACCAAGAATAAGGTTTTGTACAACATTCTTGTCATCACTATTCTATGGCCTTTTGACTTACATTTCATTGAAATTTAATGGATATAAATATATTATGCGTCAAACCAATAAATTATTAATGTTTTATACGTATATATACCCTTTCCTTCTAGTTACGACTGTCTATAAACTATCCTCTTCTTGATCTCATGTGGATATAACCCTTCTGAGAATACAATGTTGCATTTGACCTCTACTTATTCTTTGCTATTGTTGATGATCTCAAAATCCTCAGGATCGTGTATGAGAATTGGTGGAGTTTCATGTTCACTTAGGTCACGAGATGTTCTAGTCAACAAGATCGATGCATGGAAACACTATACAAGATTAACAACCGATGTTAGAAAAGTGTGAAAACGCTGAAAAAATTCAATCGAGTGAAACATTGAATACAAGGTAAAGAATGAATAAATAGAGCTCATATGCAAAAATAATTCATGGAAATGATGTTGCATGAGTGGATCCATAAAAGCATTAATTAATTGTAGACAAGTTTTCCTCACTCCATTGCAAATACGAAGATAAATTAGTGTTGAAAATCGGGTACCTGTGGGATCCATAAAGGCATGATGCATTGCTCGCAGATATATTGTTGTATGCAAAAGACCTAATATAGGATATCCCACTGAATAAACCCCTTTTCCAATTCCAATAAAGGCAATAGTTGTTTGTGCATTCCATGAAAGGATAAGATGTATGGATATGACAATTGCTCGACAAAATGGTTTGGTTAATCATTGTACGCCATTATTCAAATCTGAGGAACCCTAAGGTATTGTGTCATACACCTCACCCGTCACACACATCATCATAGCAACATCAATAAGCCAGTGGCCGTGGTGTAGTGGAGTTGCACATAATGACGTATCTCTACTGATAATGGTGATTGTATCCCCAGATGCATAGTCAAGGTGGTGAATGAGGCCAATGTGGTAAAGGAAAGTGTGGTTGTTAATGGAATATTTGATACTTGAAGGAAAATGTTACCTATTGGCAAGTCTTTTCACGTGCACATCATATTGCGTTCGAACGTTATTTACTTTAGGGAAATGTTGTTCTAAAAATTAGGTGTGACAAAGCAAATTCACCAGCCCCCATTTGTCAGTTTTAATGATGAATATTGCATCCTTTCATTTAATTCTTAATTGAGTTCAAGTTTTACAACGAAGATTCACTTTATTTTGTGCATGATACTTTGGAGATAGGCTTCTGTCTTATAGTGTACTCCACCTGCAGATGATGAAATAACAAAATATAGGTAGTGAACTCTATGTTTCGACATTAAATTCCACCTGTACTTTAGACATGAGGTTTTAATCTTACACTATGCCCCACCCATAAGTAAAGAGAGTGGAACATTATTATTGTGCAAGATTTGGTTGATATTGAATTGTTCCTTTCTTAGCTTATTTCTCTTTAATGAGTTTAAAACCTAATAGCTTATCTTAATTAACGCGTTAAAATAATGAGATTATATTTTACAAAAATTAATTAATCTAAAAAAATTTAAAACCATTACTAATTAAACTTCTAAATATTATGTTTAAAAAAAAAAAATTAATGTATTAAAATAAAAGTGTTTAAGGTTTGTTGTAATCTTCTGATTGTTGTTTTAGAATTGAATTAGTGATGTCAATTATAAGTGGAAATTATATGCAAGTGGAAATTTTATTGAGTATCATCCCTTGGAATAAGATTTCTCTAAAGTATCAAAAGGAAATGTCTCTACGGAGGCAGAATGGTCAAAGAATGCACATGAAAGTTGACTGAGCAGAATGAATAAATAAAATGAATATATTTTAGGTTAAAAATTCCACTCAATGTTTTCAAGATATTATTAAACAAACTTCAATATTACGGGTGAGGCCAATATTCTATAAAGTTTAACCTCTAACCATTGGTTGGGTCACTAACCATAAATGAAGAAAAAAATCATGTATGAATAGTGAAGTCTATAATGAATTTTTCCTATTCACATCAGTATTGCTCACTTAATGCTCAAACGAAATGATTCTGTAACACCCCCTAGCTGATTATCCATGTAAAAAAAATATAAGATTAAGGTAATGGGACACATATTCTAAGATGAATGGTGAGAAAAACATCGTAGTAGGTGTCACTTTCGGTTTATTTATGGTTAAGGAAATTGGCAAAGGAAATGGAAAAGAAAAAAAAATGTATTAATTGGCATTTATTTATGAAAATAATGGAAAATAGGAGAAAAGGAAGTTTAAAGGTCATAAAATTGTCTGAGGATGAAATTGAAAGAAAATGAAGAAAAATAAGGAAAATAGAGGCCTTAATGATAAAAAGGCTTCTGAGGATCACTTGACAATCTTTCGTCAGTTCAATTTTGGGGCTGTATTCTATTGTCTCATTCTCTTCCCACTTGATTCCTCATGAAGCATGATCCTTGGAAATTTTGTCAGACAATGACATATATACTTACATATATATAATCGTTATCATAAAATAATCATGATCCCTAACAACCCGGTCAGACAATGACATACACACATACATGTATACATATATAGACATCAACATAATCTAGATCAGAACATCATTACCTAATATTGTAAGATCAAGGTTAAGATAACTCTCTTTACCCTCCATGACATGCACAACATTGAGAAGGACAATTCTCAACATAGCCAACACATCTAATACCTTAGATTCATTCACTTTACCTTTCTTGTCACCTTTCTCATGAATGTCCTACCACCCCCCATTTATCCCAATGGACCCAACCAATCCAACTGACTATCATATTATTTCCTTCAACTATCATTTACTCATGCACGAAGCTTCATTTGGGTCTTACATTACCTGTTGGGTTTCATTTAATGCTTCCCAAGTTCCATTAACTTCCCTCTTTCCCCAATGAATTCCCAAGTCCCCCAAAACATAAAAGGAAAGAACAAGAAGAAACATGAATAAAACCATGAAAAACCAAAAACATTATAATACCACAAACGAAGTGGCATGGCCATGTACCAGACATGAAATAAACTGCAATTCAAGTGCAAATAGATCACAAAGCATCGAAATCACAAGACTAGTAAAAAATAACCAGGACTCAACCCCATGGGTTTCCAATGCCTCCAAGGGAAATATCAACCTCACCCTTCTCCAAGATTCCATGGCCATCTCTTTTTCCATGCAATCCCCTACATCATACTTCCATAAACATGTAGCTATTAGTGCACACATAAATGTAACAATATACTTGTTACCTTACCTTGTTGTGTTGAGCACACTTCCTTGTAACTGAACACATACATATGTTATCTCTCAAGGGACTCCAATTCCTTGATGAATCCCCCATAACATGAAACCAAATGTTACACCTGTCAAATACATATTCATGAGAATAACATATGTCCACGCAATGTCAGGCAAAATAAAGGATAGGAAGACTTCATGTATTCATGCAAAGCACTCATTCATTTGGAAAAAAAGGTCTCCGAACATAGCCAAATGAGTTTTCACCAAATTCCTTTCCTTTATATTTTTCCTTACTACAATGGAGTCTTTATATGTACTATCATATCACCCTACTGTTATTCATATAAAGAAATCAACTATTACCTTGTCATGCTAATACCAAGCATGTTACCTTGCAACTATTCACACATGTCAGTCACATGTTCCAAAGATCAAGACATAATGTATATTAATTTGAAATCAACCTTTACCAAGATTGATAGTCATGCCATAATCAACTCATAGTCATTAATCATAATACTACAACTAGCACTGACTTACACTCATGTGCATATTAGTTGTCCCAACGCATATTGTGATAGTAAAATAATCTTAAAACAAGATAATTCTTTCATGCAATATTATAGACACACACATATAATGCAATTAATCAAACATTGAGACAAACTGTAAAAATATCATGTTAGATAAACCAAACATATGACATAATCACACTCATACCTCAATGTATCTCAGGGGAGGCTATCACATCTGCGCAAGTCAGTCCAAAACCCACTGGAAGGGAGTTGCAAAACCCTAATATTTTCATAGAGAAATGATTAAGTATCACTATGGATTGCAAATTATAACTTTTTGTTATTGGAGGAGCTATTATATTACAACAAAGGTTGAATAACCAAAATTTTAATGACTATTAGGTTGGAATCATGTATTTACAAAATGTAATCTTTCATAAGCTATCCCTTTATAGTTTACTTATGCTTCAAATATTTCCTCACTTTATATTTTTCTTAGGCTTAGTATTTTAGATTAGGGAAGCGATATGAGAAGTTCAACTTATTTGAAGATATGTAATTCTTGCGCAAACAACAAATGCATTGATTTATTGAAAGTGAATTTTAATATAAAACCTTATAATTTCAAATTCTCTCGTGATATATTCTAACAAGTTGTATAAATTTCATTATTATTACATAGATATAGACAAATTCTTTTAGTTCACTTGTTAGTTAATTATTTTAGGAGTCTCTATTGATGTTATTTCAAATACGTTTTTTTTTTTGTTGTTGTCCACATCTCATTCATCGTATACTCTTACAAATGAGATCGTTCTGCAACAAGATTTCTGCTAGATTGAATTCACTCAATACATAATGAATATGAACCATAATATAAATACAATATTTGAATTTAAATATAAATTTTAAGAATAGTAAAAGTATTAAAAAATATGTAATTGTATTGGATATATATATATATATATATATCCAATTTATAATGGGTGGGAGGTCTAGTGATCAACCTCCCTACTCCTTCTCTCGTGCAAACTACTCAATAAAAAAAATTCCCATGGGGTTTTGGATTGACACTGAATGGGTGCACTGTTAAGGCACTCCTTGCGATAGGTCACTAGTTCAAATCCCCTGTGGGTGCTTACCTACCAAAAAAAAGAAAATATCAATAGTGCCTGACTAGAAATACTAGACTTGGTTTGTTATAGAACGGTTACTCAATGCTAACGAGTTCTTCCATCCCCAATAGGATGCAATTTAAGGAAAATTTAGTCAAGTAGATATATTTTCAGTTTCATTTTAAAATTTTAATTGTTATTGTACTCGAATATATTTCTCAATTTTATTTAAGAAGTTTAGTAGAAATAATCAATTAAAGAATTATTTAATATTTATATCCTTATTATAGTCATAATTGGATATAAATAAGGAAGAAAATTGTTAAAAGATTATTCTATATGACTTCTCTCAACCTTCTGGAGTAAACATCAAATTCATTCATTACTCTTGTGTTTCTTCCTTAACTCAAGAGGTACAAGAGATCTTAAGAGTCTCACTTAGTAATGATCAACATCCTCATATAGTTAGTTTGGTTTATAGGCTATAGGAGTCATGAAGTCTAGAAATTGTCCAAACACCTTAACCTAGAAAGTTACATAGCATCAATGAAATCCACATTTAATAAGATAATCAAATATTCCAACACCATGTTGTTTTCTCCAATAAAAATGAGGATAAGGTTAATAAAGATATGCCATCTAACAAAATCATACATTTAATCTAGTTAATTGGGTTACAATGTGTCTAACCCATATTTCCCATGGGAGCATAGACTTTATGAACTTCACGCTTCCTTTTAGGATAAAATCAAGCAAATGGGAATAACAAATTCTAATCTTTAGAGGTAAAAAAAGGTAGTAAGTTGCCAAAAAAAATATAATGATCTACATACAAAAAGTCTATTGTTTGTTACTCATACACCCCAAATAGGAACCTCATTTTAGAAGCTTCTTCGTCATTCATGGAACGAAATAATCCCTTGTAACGTTCTTAATTTAATGGGGGAAGAGACAAGGATTAAGGATATGGGAGAACAAATGAGGAGGCACTCACTAATAGTTCATCTTATTGTATGATCAAGTTTAGTACTCCATAATATTGTCTTCCATTTCAAGAGAAAATAGAGGAGGACATTTTGTCTCTTAAACATCTTTGATTTAAGAGCAATTATCATCGCATGTATAATTGTTCCTACCCTGGGAAAAAAAATACCATTATGCTAATCAGAAACACATGGTGGAAGTATCATTATATCGCCTTCATTTCCCATGAATATCTCCCTATTTCTCCACAAAATGGAAAAGGATCTTGTGAAGGAATTCTAGACCATGTCAAGCTCTAGCTTCTTAGCAGTTTTCTAAGACATCTTTTCTCTACAAGGATACATCCCATAGATGTAAAGATGAAGAACACACATTTTCCCTATTTGAAGCAACAATGAACACATACATGATGTTAGGTGTAAATATTTCCCATGTAGTTGCATTTGAAACATATAAAGTTGATGACTTGAAGCTTTTAATATAGAAATATATTGTAAAATTCCAATATAATATGGGAAAGATAAAAACAAATCATGAGTTTAATTCGACGATCATGAAATAAACAAATTATTTAATTTAGTAAATTAAAAAAGGAATCTTTCTTCTATCAATTTACCTTGGTATTAGAAAAAGATGTCAAACAGGTTGGTGGTAAGAAATATGAAGCACAAGACCATGAGAAACAACATATCAACTAACTCCATGGTTGTTGTAGTCTCACTAGTGAACATCAAATACATTTTTGTTTAAATATATGCATGTATATTTTTCTACCACATGGGGAAAATAAATAATGAAAAAATTTAAAAAAATGTTAAATATTTAGTATGCCTAGTCACAAATATTTAGTAGGTGTCACTTTCGGTTTATTTATGGCTAAGGAATTGGCAAAGGAAATGGAAAAGAAAAAAAATGTATTAATTGGCATTTATTTATGAAAATAATGGAAAATAGGAGAAAAGGAAGTTTAAAGGTCATAAAATTGTCTGAGGATGAAATTGAAAGAAAATGAAGAAAAATAAGGAAAATAGAGGCCTTAATGATAAAAAGGCTTCTGACGATCACTTGACAATCTTTCGTCAGTTCAATTTTGGGGCTCTATTCTATTGTCTCATTCTCTTCCCACTTGATTCCTCATAAAGCATGATCCTTGGAAATTTTTTCAGACAATGACATATATACTTACATATATATAATCGTTATCATAAAATAATCATGATCCCTAACAACCCTGTCAGACAATGACATACACACATACATGTATGCATATATAGACATCAACATAATCTACATCAGAACATCATTACCTAATATTGTAAGATCAAGGTTAAGATAACTCTCTTTACCCTCCATGACATGCACAACATTGAGAAGGACAATTCTCAACATAGCCAACACATCTAATACCTTAGATTCATTCACTTTACCTTTCCTGTCACCTTTCTCATGAATGTCCTACCACCACCATCCATTTATCCCAATGGACCCAACCAATCCAGTTTACTATCATATTATTTCCTTTAACTACCATTTACTCATGCACGAAGCTTCATTTGGGTCTTACATTACCTGTTGGGTTTCATTTAATGCTTCCCAAGTTCCATTAACTTCCCTCTTTCCCCAATGAATTCCCAAGTCCCCCAAAACATAAAAGGAAAGAACAAGAAGAAACATGAACAAAACCATGAAAAACCAAAAACATTATAATACCACAAACGAAGTGGCATGGCCATGTACCAGACATAAAATAAACTGCAAATCAAGTGCAAATAGATCACAAAGCATCGAAATCACAAGACTAGTAAAAAATAACCAGGACTCAAGCCCATGGGTTTCCAATGCCTCCAAGGGAAATATCAACCTCACCCTTCTCCAAGATTCCATGGCCATCTCTTTTTCCATGCAATCCCCTACATCATACTTCCATAAACATGTAGCTATTAGTGCACACATAAATGTAACAGTATACTTGTTACCTTACCCAAATGTTACACCTGTCAAATACATGTTCATGAGAATAACATATGTCCACGCAATGTCAGGCAAAATAAAGGATAGGAAGACTTCATGTATTCATGCAAAGCACTCATTCATTTGGAAAAAAAGGTCTCCAAACATAGCCAAATGATTTTTCACCAAATTCCTTTCCTTTATATTTTTCCTTACTACAATGGAGTCTTTATATATACTATCATATCACCCTACTGTTATTCATATAAACAAATCAACTATTACCTTGTCATGCTAATACCAAGCATGTTACCTTGCAACTATTCACACATGTCAGTCACATGTTCCAAAGATCAAGATATAATGTATATTAATTTGAAATCAACCTTTACCAAGATTGATAATCATGCCATAATCAACTCATAGTCATTAATCATAATACTACAACTAGCACTGACTTACAGTCATGTGCATATTAGTTGTCCCAAGGCATATTGTGATAGTAAAATAATCTTAAAACAAGATAATTCCTTCATGCAATATTATAGACACATACACATATAATGCAATTAATCAAACATTGAGACAAACTGTAAACATATCATGTTAGATAAACCAAACATATGACATAATCACACTCATACCTCAATGTATCTCAGGGGAGGCTATCACATCTGCGCAAGTCAGTCCAAAACCCACTGGAAGGGAGTTGCAAACCCCTAATATTTTCATAGAGAAATGATTAAGTATCATTATGGATTGCAAATTATAACTTTTTGTTCTTGGGGGAGCTATTATATTACAACGAAGGTTGAATAACCAAAATTTTAATGACTATTAGGTTGGAATCATGTATTTACAAAATGTAATCTTTCATAAGCTATCCCTTTATAGTTTACTTATGCTTCAAATATTTCCTCACTTTATATTTTTCTTAGGCTTAGTATTTTAGATTAGGGAAGTGATATGAGAAGTTCAACTTATTTGAAGATAGGTAATTCTTGTGCAAACAACAAATTCCTTGATTTATTGAAAGTGAATTTTAATATAAAACCTTATTATTTTCAAATCCTCTTGATATATTCTAACAAGTTGTATAAATTTCATTATTATTACATAGATATAGACAAATTCTTTTAGTTCACTTGTTAGTTAATTATTTTAGGAGTCTCTATTATTGATGTTATTTCAAATACATTTTTTTTTTTTTTTTCTGTTGTCCACATCTCATTCATCGTATACTCTTACAAATTAGATCGTTCTACAACAAGATTTCTGCTAGATTGAATTCACTCAATACATAATGAATATGAACCATAATATAAATAAAACATTGAATTTAAATATAAATTTTAAGAATAGTAAAAGTATTATAAAAAATGAAATTGTATTGGATATATATATATATATATATATATATATATACATACTCAATTTTTTGCTACAAGAAAAAGATTTCACCCTCAAAATTGTCCCTAGATGCAACTTTCAAATAATTCTAAATGCATCGATTTTTTATTATATTATATCATGTATTTAATTATTTTTCCTACACTAATTTAAGATATGAATAAACCAAAATAAGTCATTTTTTATTTGAAATTAATTGTAATTTCTAACATCATTATTATTACTCTATTCCTTTTGTTTGTTAAGTCATGTGAATCTTTTTATGACTCACACCCTTAATCTTTGGTTTGAGTATCCATGACCGAGGGATATCTAAGTTCTCAATATCTCTCGAGGGCACCTGACCTATGCTACAAAACCCTTTAACATGGATGGATTTTTTCCCATGAGATTTCGAACTGGTAATATTTTCAACATGGAGTGCCTTAACAAAACACTATGTCACTACCTATTATATGCCCTATAAACTTATTATTACTTTATTTTTAATGTTATGAAATAATATATTAACCTATTCTATAATATACAATATTAAAACAATAATAAAGTGTAAATCTTCACCAGAATCTTATTATATTACTTTTACGTTTATAGTATCCATAAATTGTTTGTCCATGATTTTTTTCTTTAAACAAAATTAACCATAGACATAAATATAATTTTCAAAATTTAGAATTATTCTTAGTATAATGATATACTTCATAGTTTCATATTAACTTGATTAATACTCTACAATCACACATTGGTGAACAATGAAATGTAATAATAAACATGTACGGTGAATCATGGCTACCTCCGACATGTTAAGGATTAAAATTCCAATATGAGGAAGAAAGGGGAAGGGAAAGAAGAACCAAAGTGATTAAATACGGTGCGACTATTCTATTGGTACAAAAGAAATTGAATGCGATGAATCTGGAAGAAAATCTACACAAACATGAGACTCGTAGAAACCTCAAAGACAAAATATTGGGATCTTTGATTATTCCATTGATGTGATGGAATATTGGGATCATTTTGAATTAATTTGAATTGGTTAGGTGGGCATATCTATACATTGGGGAAGTGATTTATGCTTAAACAATTTATCCATTGAAGGGTACAATTAAGGAAAAATAAAGATATATATATATAATAAATATATATATAAATATATATATATATATATATATATATATATATATATATATATATATATATATTATATTTTTGTGGGGTTTGCTTCTCATTAGGTAATAGGTTCAAATCTTATGGGGAGGGTTGAGGATGGGAGATACCTTTAGAAAAATAAAACTATCCCAAGGAGTGCATTGAGATTCCAACATGCATTAATAAAAAGATAGTATGGAACTTGTTATGTGCAACGCATGGAACATGTTACGTGCAACACACAAAATCATAGAATTCAAAGTTCATGGAAATTGTTATGTGTAGCACAAGAAATCATAGACTTGAAAGTGGGTGGTGAAATAGCACGCAACTATCACAATTTTAGGCATTTAGTCTTGTTTATAGTTTTGTTGCAACCCCAACAGATGCAAACCCAAACAGATGCACAAAAGAACAAAACACGGAGACATGGAAAAAGAGAGCGTTGTTTCATAGTGAGCACATCAAATCAAATTCGAACAAACGTATATCTGGCTTTTCCTGAATTTTTGCTTTTGCGGATTTTTCTGTGTACCCTGTTTTTCCGGCTTTTTCTCTTTTGATAACGGTCAAGTTTTACTATTTTCTAAAATCCTACATACTCTAACCCATTTTAAATAAATTGGAGAATGATTTTCCTGGGGGATAATTAACTGATTTTCTCTTGGATTTTTTCTTCAATTGCATCCAAATGCATAGTATCGCATAGACAACCGAAATGTTTCATGATCTTGACACCGAAATGTTTCATGATATTGACAGTGGGAAATCCGCATCTTCATACAACAATGATCCAATGCATCTGGAGCAAAGAGGATGGCTCAAGCGCTTTGGCAAAGGCTTAGTCATAATGGGTGGGAGGTCGAGTGATCGACCTCCCTCCTCCTCTTCTCTGAAGGTTTTGGATTGACGGTAAATGGTGCACTATTAAGGCACTCCTTGCCTTGCGATATGTCACTAGTTCAAATCCCCTGTGGGTGCTTACCTACCAAAAAAAAAGAAAATATCAATAGTGCCTAACTAGAAATACTAGACTTGGTTTGTTATAGAACCTTTACTCAATGCTAGCGAGTTCCTCCATCCCCAATAGGATGCAATTTAAGGAAAATTTAATCAAGTAGATATATTTTCATTTTCATTTTAATATTTTAATTGTTATTATACTCGAATATATTTTCAATTTTATTTAAAAAGTTTAGTAAAAGTAATCAATTAAAGAATTATTTAGTATTTATATCATTATTATATTCATAATTGGATAGAAATAAGGAAGCAAATTGTCAAAATATTATTCTATATGTCTTCTCTCAACCTTCTGGAGTAAACATAAATTCATTACTTCTTGTCTTTCTTCCTTAACTCAAGAGGTATGAGAGATCATAAGAGTCTCACTTAGTAATGATCAACATCCTCATATAGTTAGTTTGGTTTATAGGCTATAGGAGTCAACAAGTCTAGAAATTGTCCAAACACCTTAACCTAGAAA
Organism: Pinus tabuliformis; assembly: GCA_031772625.1. Lineage (NCBI taxonomy): Eukaryota > Viridiplantae > Streptophyta > Pinopsida > Pinales > Pinaceae > Pinus > Pinus tabuliformis. The sequence continues at coordinate 687,197,399 of CM062817.1, read as the reverse complement.
GCTACATAGCATCAATGAAATCCACATTTAATAATATAATCAAATATTCCAACACCATGTTGTTTTCTCCAATAAAAAATGAGGATAAGGTTAATGAAGATATGCCATCTAACAAAATCATACATTTAATCTAGTTATTTGGGTTACAATGTGTCTAACCCATATTTACCATGGGAGCATAGACTTTATGAACTTCACGCTTCCTTTTAGGATAAAATCAAGCAAATGGGCATAACACATTCTAATCTCTAGAGGTTAAAAAAAGGTAGTAAGTTGCCAAAAAAAATATAATGATCTACATCCAAAAAGTCTATTATTTGTTACTCATACCCCCAAATAGGAACCTCATTTTAGAAGCTTCTTCATCATTCATGGAACAAAATAATCCCTTGTAACATTCTTAATTTAATGGGGGAAAAGACAAGGATTAAGGATATGGGAGAACAAATGATGAGGCACTCACTAATAGTGCATCTTATTGTATGATCAAGTTTAGTACTCCATAATATTGTCTTCCATTTCAAGAGAAAATAGAGGAGGACATTTTGTCTCTTAAACCTCTTTGATTTTAGAGCAATTATCATCGCATGTATAATTGTTCCTACCCTAGGAAAAAAACACCATTATGCTAATAAGAAGCACATGGTGAAGTATCATTATATCGCCTTCATTTCCCATGAATATCTTCCTATTTCTCCACAAAATGGAAAAGGATGTAGTGAAAGAATTCTAGACCATGTCAAGATCTAGCTGCTTAGTGGTTTTCTAAGACATCTTTTCTCTACAAGGATACATCCCATAGATGTAAAGATGAAGAACACACATATTTCCTATTTGAAGCAAAAATGAACACATACATGATGTTAGGTGTAAATATTTCCCATGTAGTTGGATTTGATACATATAAAATTGATGACCTGAAGCTTTTAATATAGAATATATTGTAAAATTCCAATATAATATGGGAAACATAAAAAAAAATAATGAGTTTAATTCAACGATCATGAAATAAACAAATTATATAATTTGGTAGATTAAAAAAGAATATTTCGTCTATCAATTTACCTTGGTATTAGAAAAAGATGGCAAACAGGTTGGTGGCAAGAAATATGAAGCACAAGACCATGAGAAACAACATATCAACTAACTCCATGGTTGTTGTAGTCTCACTAGTGAACATAAAATACATTTTTGTTTAAATATATGCATGTATATTGTTCTACCACATGGGGAAAATAAATAAAGAAAAAATTAAACAAAATGTTAAATATTTAGTATGCCTTGTCACAAATATGATTGTGTCACAAATGCACTAAAATTCCTTATGAGTAGTCCACCACTATGCCCTATTTTCATAAATAAAAATAAGGTTATACTAGTATCTTTTAAATAACATCCAAAATAAAATTTTCATAAGATTATACCTAGACATTGCAGGCATTTTGACATGGATGTATAACTCAATAAAGAGGTATAAATAAAGTGGCAATAACTATGACAAATGAAATGGTGATCGCATCCAATTATGGATGGACATAATCCCAATTGTCAACTTAGAAGGAACCAACGCCGACATGGAAACTCTCTTAGCTAGTTGAAGGCCAGTGGCACTGAGAAAATTGTTGATATATCCCTCTGGAATAGAGATGGGGTCTCAACTGCTGGCTGCACCTGGACATCCTACCAAATCTCAAACCCCATTGGCCAATTTTGTTCAATATTTTGAAAGTATATGCTCAAGTTGCCACTGCCAAGTTGGAGCGACGAATTTGGACAGGATGCAAGAGCAATATGTACTTAGTCAAAAAGGTATACTATGCTTGTTAAAAATATTCAACACAATTTTTGCCAAGTCGGCTTTGGAAGAAGATATGGAATTCGTCCATGGAAAAGTATTGACTGCAGAAAACTTAAAGAAAAGGAACATTTATGGGCCTTCACGCCGTGCCTTATGTGAACAAGCAGAAGAGCACATTCCAAATCCTTTTAGAAAATTCTCTCATGCTTTAGAAGTCTGTAACATGATTTGTATGCACTAGTATGCTTGGTATGCACTAGGATGCATAAATTAAGATTGAAAACCAAATCCTCCGAACGGAATATAAGACATTCTAATCGTTCCGAAACAATCATAGCATTATTTAGTATGTTTACTTACTTTTTCTCTTGGAAAGGTTCCCAAATTCTCCTCTAAAGGTTCACGAAAATAAATTTTTGAATTTGGTTAACACTCTTCTTCCATGAGTTACATTTACAAAATTTCCATTCTTTATTGATTTCTATATTTTCTATGGCTATTCAAAATATACGCAGAAGTTTTCCCATAATCAAAAAATTTCCAAAATAGATAAAGTATTTATGAGTTGCATGGGGTTTTAAATTTTAATCTTTATCTAAATGGTATCTGTAAGTTTTACATAATCTCTATTTAATTAAGAAACTTTACATACCTATTTTAAAAATTTTAATTTTAATTTTATTTTTAAATTAGAGATTATTATTCATAAGTTATAAGTCAATTTTTTAAAAAATAACTTATTTATATATATATATATATATATATAATATATAATATATATTATTTTTATAAATAATTAAAAAATATATTTCAATAACTCATAACTACACACAAACACAAAGACACGCAAAAGGGGAGCGTTGTCTCATACTGAGCACATGAGAAGGGATACAGATAATTATTCAAAATATTTTATCAATCTTTTTATAATTTAATTATAATTATTTAAAATATTTAAAAAAAATAAAATCAAATAAAAAATAATTAGTTTGTTTTATTTATATTTATAAAAATAAGGATCAGGATGGAGATGTAAAGGTGGTAGTCATCTAATAAGGATTTGTCTGCACGTAGTATTTTTTTAAATTGGTTGAAAATTATTGTTACAATTTTTATTTTATTTGAAATTTAAATTTTAACCATTTTTTTTATTAGGATTTTTTTATATTTTTTAAATAATTTAAAAGTTGAGTAGCTTTTTAGGGTATCATTTTTTTAAATTAAATTGATATTAAATTACACAGTATTAATTTTTTTTTTTACCATAGTAATATTAAAATCTTTTTGCCATGGACAGTTAAATTGTAAATCACATCAAATAAAATTTCTAAGTGAAATAGAGAAATCATAAATTAATTGAATCTATCAATTAAACATGAAAATAACAATAGTGCCTGGAATTGATATATTGACTAGAGGTATAGATTGAGTTTGTTATAGAAAGGTTACTCAGTGTTAGCCCGTTCTTCCACCCCCATCATGGTCCAATTTAAGAAAAATTAACCAAAATTAATATATTTTTGTTTTCATTTTAATATTTTAATTGTTATTCTATTAAAGTATATTTTTATTTTTATTCAATTTTTAATTCATTTTTAAAAAATTTAATAAAAATAATCAATTAAATAATTATTTAGTAATTATATCATTATTATATTATAATTTAATAGAAAAAAGAAACAAATTGTTAAAACATTATTCTATATTTCTTATATTTCTTCCGTCAACCGTGTGGAATAAACATCAACTTCTTTGATTCTTGAGTTTCTTCCTTAAATTTAGAGGTATTGACATCTTAAGAAATTTCCATTCTTTAAATTTAAGTTTATATAATATATATATATAAATAAATAATATTTCAATAATTTATAAAAATACTAATGAATAATGAAATAATTATTATAATTGTTTAACAATATATTATTATTGTCTTAATTTAATAAAATAAAAAAATAAATAGTTAAAAAATAGTTTATATCTTTTTATAAAATCTATAAACAAAACATCAAGTTTCATAATTCTTATTTTTTTTTTCCTTTTCTTTTATTTGATGACTCAACAGTTACGAAACGTTTTAGTAGGGTTTTTCAATTAGGAATGATCACCTTCACATATAATGTGTTCAATCCTTATTTCCCACAATGACCTACATAATAGGCGATTCATGCTTCTTTTTAAGGTAAAATGACCCAAATGGGTACAACAAATTCCTATCTTTCAAGGTCAAATATGGTAGTTAGTTTTCTAAAGAGCATTATTTATTACCATACTCCCCTAACAATAAACAAATTCAAAAAAAATCTTCATTACTCTTGGGAAAAATAGTCCCTTAACCCTTATTTAACATAAGGCAAAAAAGAAAAAAGCTCAAGGATATGGGAGAACAAAAGATAGAAATCTCATGTTTATTAATAAATAATATATTTTCCAAGAGCTAGTGGAGGAGGAATGTTTATCTTTGAAACCTCTTTCCTTTCATTGAAGAACACATATCATCGGATGTATAGTTGTCCCTACCCTAGAAAAAAACTTGGCATTATGATGGCATGAAACACAAGGTGGAAGTATCATCATACCACCTTTATTGTTCATGAAAATTATGAAGACACTTATGCGAGCATTCCAACTCAAACTTCTTGTTTCTCCACAAACTAGAATAGGATTCTGTGGAAGCATTCTAGGCTTCACAAAGATGTAACTTATTAGAGGTTTTCTAAGATATGTTTTTCTACCAAGATATATCTGAAAGATAAAGGGTTTAATAATACATCTTTTTCCTGTTTGTAACACATATAAATGAATTTAAGCACATATTTTTCCCACATAGTTAGATTCAAAAAATACAAAATAGTTCACATAACAATATTGATATAGAGGAATATAAACGAATAATTTCTAATAAAAATCACTTTATGAAAATCCATTTTCTCCTAAACCTTTGTAAGGTTCAAATATTGAAGGGACAATGTAAAAAAAAGAATAATAGATAAGAATGAGAATCAAGTGGGTTTATGAATCACAACCTCATGTCACAAGAATTTTCTCTCCACCACCTTAAAGTTGGCCATATCAAAATTAATGGGTTCTATTTTTCTTAGCTCTATACTATAGTATAAAATTACTCACAAGCTTTAAATTTGATTAATTATTTTGTTTAATAATAAATCATTCTATCTCTAATATTCAAGCTTCCAAAAATGTAATTTTTTATTTTTTAACACTAATACATCTCACTTTATAATGATGGTTCATATATTTTCAGAGAGAAATGATTAAGTATAATTATGGATTGCAAATTATAACATTTTGTTCTTGGAGAGCTATTATATTAAAACAAATGTTGAATAACCAAAATTTTAATGGCTATTAGGTTGTAATCATGTATTTACAAAATGTAATCTTTCATAAGCTATCCCTTATAGTTTACTTATGCTTCAAATATTTCCTCACTTTATATTTTTATTAGGCTTAGTATTTTAGATTAGGGAAGCTATATGATAAGTTCAACTTATTTGAAGATAGGTAATTCTTGTGCAAACAACAAATGCTTGATTTATTGAAAGTGAATTTTAATATAAAACCTTATTATTTTTTAATCCTCTTGATATATTCTAACAAATTGTATAAATTTCATTATTATTACATAAACATACACAAATTCTTTTATTTCACTTGTTAGTTAATTATTTTAGGAGTCTCTATTGATGTTATTTCAAATAAGTTTTTTTTTTTTTGTGTCCGTATCTCGTTCACCATATACTCTTACAAATGAGACGGTTCTGCAACAAGATTTCTACTAGATTAAATTCACTCAATACATAATGAATAAACCATAATACAACATTGAATTTAAATATCACTTTTAATTGGCTATCTATATAATATATATATATATATATATATATATATATATATATATTCAAATTTTTTTGCTACCAAAGAAGATTTCACCCTCAAAATTGTCCCTAGATGCAATTTTCAAATAATTCTAAATGCATCCGTTTTTTAATTATATTATATCTTCTATTTAATTATTTTTCCTACACTAATTTAAGATATGAATAAACCAAGCCCCACGGGGGTAGGCGAGTTGGTAATCACATCGCGGGAGTCGTTAGAAAGGCGACTCCGCTCTGAAGGTCACGAGTTCAAATCCCCCGAACTTACCTTGGTGATGCGTTATAGTGGGCCGGCGCGAAGCCCAGAGGTTATAGTGGTGGCAGCCAGAATCGACCCCGTGTCACGCGAGTTGCGAGGCTGTCCCAGTTGCCGATTCCTCTGATACAAAAAAATAAAAATAAAAAAAAAATAAGAAGAAGATATGAATAAACCAAAATAAGTCATTTTTTATTTGAAATTAATTGTAATTTCTAACATCATTATTATTACTCTATTCCTTTTGTTTGTTATGTAATGTGAAACTTTATATGATTCACACCCTTAATCTTTGGTTTGAATAGCCATGACCCAGGGATATCTAAGTTCTCAATATCTCTTGAGGGCACTTGACCTATGCTACAAAACCCTTTAACATGGATGGATTTTTTCCCATGAGATTTCAAACTAGTAATAAAAATCCATTTTCTCGTAAACCTTTGTAATGTTCAAATATTTAAGGGACAATGTAAAAAAGAGAATAATAGATAAGAATTAGAAGCAAGTTGGTTTATGAATCACAACCTCATGTCACAAGAATTTTCTGTCCACCACCTTAAAGTTTGCCATATCAAAATTAATGAGGTTCTATTTTTCTTAGCTCTATATTATACTATAAAATTACTCACAAGCTTTAAATTTGATTAATTATTTTGTTTAATAATAAATCATTTTAGCTTCCAAAAATGTACTTTTTATTTTTTAATACTAATATATATCACTTTATTAATGATGGTTCATATATTTTTAGAGAGAAATGATTAAGTATCATTATGGATTGGAAATTATAACTTTTTGTTCTTGGAGGAGCTATTATATTACAACAAAGGTTGAATAACCAAAATTTTAATGACTATTAGGTTGGAATCATGTATTTACAAAGTGTAATCTTTCATATGCTATCCCTTTATAGTTTACTTATGATTCAAATATTTCCTCACTTTATATTTTTATTAGGCTTAGTATTTTAGATTAGGGAAGCGATATGAGAAGTAAAACTTATTTGAAGATAGGTAGTTCTTGTGCAAACAACAAATGCCTTGATTTATTGAAAGTGAATTTTAATATAAAACCTTATTATTTTCGAATCCTCCTTATATATTCTAACAAATTGTATAAATTTCATTAATATTACATAAATAAACACAAATTCTTTAGTTCACTTGTTAGTTAATTATTTTAGGAGTCTCTATTGATGTTATTTTAAATACGTAATTTTTTTTTTTTCCACATCTCATTCACCATATACTCTTACGAATGAGATGGTTCTGCAACAAGATTTCTGCTAGATTGAATTCACTCAATACATAATTAATATGAACCATAATATAAATACAACATTGAATTTAAATATACTTTTAAGAATAGTAAAAGTATTATAAAAAATGAAATTGTATTGGCTATATATATAAATATATATATATATATATATATATATATAAATATATCTATATATATATATATATATATATATATATATTATATATATCATATTCAATCTTTTTGCTACGAGAAAAACATTTTACTCTCAAAATTGTCCCTAGATGCAACTTTCAAATAATTCTAAATGCATCGATATTTTTATTATATTATATCATCTATTTAATTATTTTTCCTACACTAATTTAAGATATGAATAAACCAAAATAAGTCATTTTTTATTTGAAATTAATTGTAATTTCTAACAGCATTATTATTACTCTATTCCTTTTGTTTGTTATGTAATGTGAATCTTTATATGACTCACACCCTTAATCTTTGGTTTGAGTACCCATGACCGAGGATATCTAAGTTCTCAATATCTCTCGAGGGCATCTGACCTATGCTACAAAACCCTTTAACATGGATGGATTTTTTCCCATGAAATTTCAAAGTGGTAATATTTTCACCATGGAGTGCCTTAACAAAACACTATGTCACTACCTATTATATGCCCTATAAACTTATTGTACTTTATTTTTAATGTTATGAAATAATATATCAACCTATTCTATAATATACGATATTAAAACAATAATAAAATGTAAATCTTCACATGAATCTTATTATATTACTTTTACGTTTATAGTATCCATAAACTGTTTGTCCATGATTTTTTTCTTTAAACAAAATTAACCATAAACATAAATATAATTTTCAAAATTTAGAATTATTCTTAGTATAATGATATATTTCGTAGTTTCATATTAACTTGATTAATACTCTATGATCACAGGTTGGTGAACAATGAAATGTAATAATAAACATGTACGGTGAATCATGGCTACATGTTCAGAGTTCAAATTCCAATATGAGGAAGAAAGGAGAAGCGAAAGTGATTAAATACGGTGTGACTACTGTATTGGTACAAAAGAAATTGAATGCGATGGATTTGGAACAAAATCTATACAAACATGAGACTCGATCATTGATTATTCTATTGATGTGAAGGAATATTGGGATTGTTTTGAATTAATTTTAATTGGTTAGGTGGGCATATCTATACATTGGGGAAGTGATGTATGCTTAAACAATTTATCCATTGAGGAAGTGGTACAATTAGGGAAAAATAAGAATATATATATATATATAAATATATATATATATATATATATATATATATATATATATATAAGTTTTGTGGGGTTTACTTCTCATTAGGTAATAGTTTCAAATCTTATGGGGAGGGTTGAGGATGGGAGATACCTTTAGAAAAATAAAACTATCCCAAGGGTGCATTGAGATTCCAACATGCCTTAATAAAAAGATAGTATGGAACTTGTTATGTGCAAGGCATGGAACTTGTTACGTGCAACACACAAAATCATAGAATTCAAAGTTTGTGGAACTTGTTATGTGTAGCAAAAGAAATCATAGACTTGAAAGTGGGTGGTGAAATAGCACGCAACTATCACAATTTTAGGCATTTACTCTTGTTTATAGTTTTGTTGCAACATAGTGTTAGGTGCCTCTTTGGAGAAGACCATGATTGTTAAGGACCCTATCTTCAAGTTGGGCTCATCAATCGCTACAAAAAAAAGAAGACAATTTCTTGGGTGGTTGATAGGGAGCATTCGTTGGAGAACACATCTTGGGGATGATAAAGAGTCCATTATTATGGGAGCATCCTTCTTCTAGCTTAGAAAAGTGCCTTCTTCAATTTGATAATAGATTTTGAGATCTGGGTCTTGTTAAGAACTTGTAGTACCTCTAAAAGTATTTAATATGGCTTCTAACACCTAGGGAGTACCCCCTCTCTCTCCCTCTCCCTCTTCCCTCTCACCGTTCCTCTCCCTCTCCCTCTCCCTCTCCCACTCCCTCTCCCTCTCTCTCTCTCTCTCATGCTCCCTCTCTCTCCCTCCCCCCCCCTCCTCTCTATACCTCCCCCTCGTCCTCCCGTCTCTCTCTGTCTCTCTCTCTCTCTCTCCCTCCCCTCCCCCTAACTCCTCTCCCTCCGTCTCCCTCTCTTTTTCCCTCTCGCCTCCCTCCCTTGTTCCCTCCTCCCATCTCTCTCTCTCTCTCTCTCTCTCTCTCTCTCTCTCCTCCCCTCTAACCCCCTCTCTCTCTCTATCACTCTTGCTCCCTCTCCCTCTCCCTCACCCTCTTTCCCTCCCTCTCCCTCTTCCCTCTCACTGTTCCTATCCCTCTCCTATTCCTCTCTCTCTCAACCAGTCTCCCTTGCCAACACGTCCCCCTTCCCACCTCTTTCTCCCTCCTCCCATCTCTCTCTCTCTCTCTCTCTCTCTCTCTCTCTCTCTCGAATCTCCCTCCATATATTATGTGTGTGTGAGTCCCCCTCTCTCCTCCTCCCTCCCTTTTCCCATCACCCCATCTCTCTCTAAATAATAACAAAATACAATTCACATAGGTAAAATAAAACATCCCTCTCTCTCTCATAACAAAAGATAATAAAAATAAAACATCTCTCTCTCGCTCTCTCCCTCACTAATAAAAAAAATATATAATAATTTTTTCACATACGTAAAATAAAACATGTCTCCCTCTCACTAATAAAAAGATAAAATAATTTTTTCACATAGGTAAAATAAAACATGTCTCTCTCTCACTAATAACAAAATACAATAATTTTTTCACATAGGTAAAATAAAACATTTCTGTCTCATAACAAAATATAATAATTTTCTCACATGGGTAAAATAAATCAGCTCGCTCTCTTTTTTAGTAATATCTCTTTCTCATAACAAAATATAATAATTTTTTCACATAGGTAAAATAAAGAATCTCTCTTAGTAAAATATAATAATTTTTTCACATAGGTAAAATAAAATATCTTTCTGGACAAAATATAATAATTGTTTCACATAGGTAAAATAAAACATTTAATCCCATATTTGAGAGTATAATAGTCTCTTTCAATATAATAATTTTTCACATAGGTAAAATAAAATAATAAATCTTTTCTGGAAGATCCATGTTTTATTTTACCTATTGGAAAATTATTATACTTGAGAAAAAAGATACAATATTTTATTTTATCTATGTGAAAAAATATTATATTTAAGAAATAAAGCCTATTGTACTTTCTAAAGAGACGACGATTAGGTTTATTTTTGACGTTTTATATAGTTATTTTTGACGTTTTATATAGTTATTTTTGACGTTGCATATAGTTATATGTCTTTGGATGTTTTATATAGTTATTTTGACGTTGCATATAGTTTATATGTTCTGATTATAATTGAAGTTAATTGTTATATGGTTTGGATTCCAATTGAGAGAAGTTACAGATTTCTTCGTATTTCCGTCTACGTATTACTTCGTATTTACCAGATTTGTGTTTGTAGACGTGGGCAGATTTCGACCAAACCATCATGGATTCATTCGCAACATATTTTTTAGGAGCGGTGGTAGCAGAGTTGTGGTGCTCTGCATGTCCATGACTCTCACCAGCTAACGGTCAAGTTTTACTATTTTCTGAAGTCCTACATATGTCCAATACATATGTCCAACTCCATTTTAAATCAATTCGAAAATGATTTTCCTGGGTGATAATTAACTGATTTTCTCTTGGACTCTTCTTCAACTTAAAGTCATCTTTTAGATGACGGAAGATTGCATCCAATGCATAATATGGCATAGACAACCGAAATGTTTCATGATCTTCCAGACACTCAGAAATCCGCATCTTCATACAACAACGATCCAATGCATCTGGAGAAAAGAGGACATTCTATGAAGAAAAGAATATTATAAAAAAAATATTATATTTTAATTATCAATATTCACAATATTTAAAAAAAAATATTATTTATGATTATAAATTGATTGTAAAGAAAATATCTAAAAAAATGATTAATAAAATTTATATTTATAAAATAATTAATAATTTTTTTATTAAATTTAAATATCATAAGTCAAAATATGTTATTTTTTTTTTATAATTTAGTTATAATTATTTAAAATATAAAAAAAAAAACATAAAACCAAAGGTATTTATGAATCTTATTAGTTGTACTTATAAGATATTCAACTTTTAAAATTTAAGGTAAAAAATTATTGGTATAATCTTTATTTTATTTGAAATTCAAATTTTAACTATTTTTTATTATAACTTTCTACAAGTTTTAAATAATTTAAAAGTGAAATATTATTTTAGGGGTATAATTTTTTAAAATAAATTGATATCAGATTACACAATATTAAAATAATTTTTCTAATATAACATTAAAATATTTTTTCTATGGTTTTAGATTGTAAACTATTAAATAAAATTTTAAGTGAAATAGAAAAACCATAAGCTAATTGAATCTATCAATTGTACATGAAAATATCAATAGTGCTTAGTCCGATGGCTCAAGCGCTTTGGCAAAGGCTTAGTTATAATGGGTGGGAGGTCTAGTGATCGACCTCCCTACTCGTGCTTTGGCAAAGGCTTAGTTATAATGGGTGGGAGGTCTAGTGATCGACCTCCCTACTCCTTCTCTCGTGCAAACTACTCAACAAAAAAATTTCCCATGGGGTTTTGGATTGACGCTGAATGGGTGCACTGTTAAGGCACTCCTTGCGATAGGTCACTAGTTCAAATCCCCTGTGGGGTGCTTACCTACCAAAAAAAAGAAAATACCAATAGTGCGTGACGAGAAATACTAGACTTGGTTTGTTATAGAACGGTTACTCAATGCTAACGAGTTCTTCCATCCCCAATAGGATGCAATTTAAGGAAAATTTAGTCAAGTAGATATATTTTCAGTTTCATTTTAAAATTTTAATTGTTATTGTACTCTGAATATATTCTCAATTTTATTTAAAAAGTTTAGTAAAATAATCAATTAAAGAATTATTTAGTATTTATATCATTATTATAGTCATAATTGGATAGAAATAAGGAAGCAAATTGTTAAAAGATTATTCTATATGACTTATCTCAACCTCTGGAGTAAAAATCAAATTCATTACTTCTTGTGTTTCTTCCTTAACTCAAGAGGTACAAGAGATCTTAAGAGTCTCACTTAGTAATGATCAACATCCTCATATAGTTAGTTTGGTTTATAGGCTATAGGAGTCATCAAGTCTAGAAATTGCCCAAACACCTTAACCTAGAAAGTTACATAGCATCAACGAAATCCGCATTTAATAAGATAATCAAATATTCCAACACCATGTTGTTTTCTCCAATAAAAATGAGGATAAGGTTAATAAAGATATGCCATCTAACAAAATCATACATTTAATCTAGTTAATTGGGTTACAATGTGCCTAACCCATATTTCCCATGGGAGCATAGACTTTATGAACTTCACGCTTCCTTTTAGGATAAAATCAAGAAATGGGAATAACAAATTCTAATCTCTAGAGGTAAAAAAAAGGGTAGTAAGTTGCCAAAAAAAATATAATGATCTACATCCAAAAAGTCTATTGTTTGTTACTCATACACCCCAAATAGGAACCTCATTTTAGAAGCTTCTTCATCATTCATGGAACAAAATAATCCCTTGTAACGTTCTTAATTTAATGGGGAAGAGACAAGGATTAAGGATATGGGATAACAAATGAGGAGGCACTCACTAATAGTGCATCTTATTGTATGATCAAGTTTAGTACTCCATAATATTGTCTTCCATTTCAAGAGAAAATAGAGGAGGACATTTTGTCTCTTAAACCTCTTTGATTTAAGGGCAATTATCATCGCATGTATAATTGTTCCTACCCTGGGAAAAAAAATACCATTATGCTAATCAGAAGCAGATGGTGGAAGTATCATTATATCGCCTTCATTTCCCATGAATATCTCCCTATTTCTCCACAAAACGGAAAAGGATCTTGTGAAGGAATTCTAGACCATGTCAAGATCTAGCTTCTTAGTGGTTTTCTAAGACATCTTTTCTCTACAAGGATACATCCCATAGATGTAAAGATGAAGAACACACATTTTCCCTATTTGAAGCAACAATGAACACATACATGATGTTAGGTGTAAATATTTCCTATGTAGTTTCATTTGAAACATATAAAGTTGATGACTTGAAACTTTTAATATAGAAATATATTGTAAAATTCCAATATAATATGGGAAAGATAAAAACAAATCATGAGTTTAATTCGACGATCATGAAATAAACAAATTATATAATTTAGTAAATTAAAAATGAATCTTTCTTCTACAATTAACCTTGGTATTAGAAAAAGATGGCAAACACGTTGGTGGTAAGAAATATGAAGCACAAGACCATGAGAAACAACATATCAACTAACTCCATGGTTGTTGTAGTCTCACTAGTGAACATCAAATACATTTTTGTTTAAATATATGCATGTATAATTTTCTACCACATGGGGAAAATAAATAATGAAAAAATTTAAACAAAATGTTAAATATTTAGTATGCCTAGTCACAAATATCATTATGTCACAAATGCACTAAAATTCCTTATGAGTAGTCCACCGCTATGCCCTGTTTTCATAAGTAAAAATAAGGTTGTACTAGTGTATTTTAAACAACATCGAAAATAAAATTTTCATAAGATTATACCTATACATTGTAGCCTTTTGACATGGATGTATAACTCAATAAAGAGGTATAAATGAAGTGGGCAATAACTATGACAAATGAAATGGTGATCGCATCCAATTATGGAAGGACATAATCCCAATTGTCAACTTAGAAGGAACCAACGCCGACATGGAAACTCTCTTAACTAGTTGAAGGCCAGTGGCAATGAGAAAATTGTTGATATATCCCTCTAGAACAGAGATGGGGTCTCAACTGGCTGGCTGCACCTGGACATCCTGCCAAATCTCAAACCCCATCAGCCAATTTTGTTCAATATTTTGAAAGGATATGCTCAAGTCGCCACTGCCAAGTTGGATCGAAAAATTTGGATAGGATGAAAGAGCAATATGTACTTAGCCAAAGATGGGTATACTATGCTGTTAAAAGAATCGACACATGTTTCGCCAAGCCGACTTTGGAAGAACATATGGAACTCATCCACGGAAAAGTATTGACTGCAGAAAACTTAAAGAAAAGGAACATTTATGGGCCTTCACATCATGCCTTATGTGAACAAGAAGAAGAGCACATTCCACATCTTTTTAGAAAATTCTCTTATGCTTTACAAGTCTGGAAACATGCTTTGTATGCACTAGTATGCTTGGTATGCACTAGGATGCATAAATTAAGATTGAACACCAAATCCCCCGATCAGAATATAAGACATTCTAATCGTTTCAAAACAATCATAGCATTATTTAGTATGTTTGCTTGTTTTTTCTCCTCTAAAGTTTCACAAATTCTCCTCAAAAGGTTCACGAAAATAAATTTTTGAATTTGGTTAATGGCTCTTCCAATGAGTTACATTTACAAAATTTCCATTCTTTATTGATGTCTATACTAATGCTATTCAAGATATACGCGGAGGTTTTCCATAATCATAAAATTTCCAAAACGGATAAAGTGATTATGAGTTGCATAGGGTTTTAAATTTTAATCTTTATCTAAATGGTATCTATAAGTTTTAAGCATAACTCATTTCATTCTTTTCTTTAAAGACCTTACCTAAGATCAGGACCTCGAGGGATCGGAATAAGGGACACAGACCTCACCTTACTGATGCTAAAACGCATTTCAGGACCTGCCAGCCGGGAAAGTGAAGGTAATCTCTATTTGATTAAGAAACTTTACAAACCGATTTTAAAATTTTAATTTTAATTTTATTTTTAAATTGGAGATTATTATTCATAAGTTATAAGTCAATTTTTTAAAAATTAACTCTCTATATATAGATAGATATATATATTATTTTTATAATAAAATTAAAAAATATATTTCAAGAACTCATAACAACAAACAAACAAAAAAACAGGCAAAAGGGGAGCGTTGTCTACGAACAGAATGTATATCAGGTTTTTCCGGCGTTTTAACTTTTTGTGGCTTTCTTTTTCAGCTTTTTCCTCTTTTGATAACGTTAAAGTTTTATATAAATATACGGATAATTATTCAAAATATTTTATCAATCTTTTTATAATTTAACTATAATTATTTAAAATATTAAAAAAAAAAAAATAAAATAAAAAATAATTAGTTTATTATTTATATTTATAAAACTAAGGATCACGATCGAGATGTAAAGGTGATAGTCATCTAATAGGGATTTGTCTGCACCTAGTATTTTTTTAAATTTGTTAAAAATTATTGTTATAATTTTTATTTTATTTGAAATTTAAATTTTAACCATTTTTTTATTATGGTTTTTTATATTTTTTAAATAATTTAAAGGTGAAGTATTTTTTAGGGGTATAATTTTTTTTAAATTAAATTGATATCAAATTACACAGTATTAATTTTTTTTTTTCCATAGTAACATTAAAATCTTTTTGCCATGGACAGTTGAATTGTTCTGCGTGTTGCAACATTTGTTTATTTGTTTTAATTCTTTTATTATGAATTATGATGAGTATATAATTTAGTTGTTAAATAAAGTTAAGAAAATTACATTTTTTAAATTAATATTATTAATTATAAAAGCAATAGTTAGATATCTAAATTTAAAGGAACTTGTTAGAAATTTTTTAATAGTGGAGATTATTCATCATTTTATTATATTTATTTTATAAATAAAATTATTTAAAATATTATTCGTAAATATTATATTTTATTAATATTAGTTTTAATTTATAAATAAGCTTGCTTAAAATATTATGAGTCAATATCATACTTTATTAATATTAGGTGAGAAAAAATTATGATTCATTTCACATTTAATATATTGTAGATAAATACCCGGATGCGGTGACACGGATGAGAAGGACGGTTCGCCACCTGGTAACCATGGCGCGGCCTCAAGTTTGGAAGGATTATTAACTGCACTCCGCCACCCTCGATGGCAAGCGTGAGAGCAGAGGCGCGAGAGGACGACAATTCATTGCCAAGTCTGAGCTCCATTAACTGTTTCAGAGGGGAGTTATGGCATACCAGGATCGAGGCAGACCAGCGCAGCATAAATATGATAAGAATATGGAATGTTATGCATCGGATCAAGTTCGAATTCTGGAATTGGGTTTTTGGACGTCAGTTCTCTCCGAGCTCAGGCTCAAGAGCTCCCTTCGGCAATTGGAGGTGGACACAGGGCAGCAAGGGTGGTGAAGGTGGTTTCACACCCTCCATATCCTTCTCCCCTGCTCTGTTACGCTCATCGGACATTAAGGAAATCATGGTTCCGCCAAGACAGCGGCTCATTAGCCGTCGAGGCTCTGGAAGAGGTGGAGCTTCACGCCCCCCGGTTGCCAATCCACCTTCAAGCTGCTGCCGTTGTCTGTGCCACCAAGTGGCTGAAGCACACCCCATTCAGTCGAACCAGTTTATGGACGCCAGGACTCCAGATTCGAGCGCTGCCCTGCTACCTGCGTTTGGAACAGCGGTATTCTCCTCAGCAGCGCCCAGGGCAATGCTAACATTAATGCTCATGTCTCGGTCCTATTACTGGAGGAACCAAAAGAGGAGGTTGGGGAGCAACCCCGCACCCCAAGTTCATCTTGCTGAAAGCTCTAGGGCTGCTGAGGGAAGGGCAAAGGTACAACCTGAGCCGGAGGTCGCTCCACCATCGACTCAACCGGCGTCTGCTTCAGGCAAGGCCAAGGTTGATTGGGACCTCCCCCGGAAGGCGAGACTCTGGATTTATGAAGAAGAGTTGACGAATAGGAGTCCGCTCAATCAAGCTCATGCCCTCAGACAATGCTCAGGTTTTTTTGTGAACTGTTACTCTTATCACAAGTGCTCAATGTATGTCGTGAATGTCTTTGTTTGGCTTGATAATTCCGTATTTCTTCTGTGTTTGACTACGCCCTCACGAGGGATTTCGATGAAGAACTTCCTTTTCTCTCTTTTTGCCCCTGCGTGGGATAGATAATTTTGCTTTCTCTTTCTGTTCCCCAAAGGTCTACGGCCCCTGCGTGGGTAACCCGTCTCAGTCATGGTGCCCTTGCATGGGTATTTGGTTAATAAATGATGTTGCCCCTGCATGGGCGTTCAGTGTCGATCAGGATGCCCCTGCGCGGGTAGTTTTTTGTGAGCACTATCAATCCAGAATGCCATCCTTGGCCTCTGGCAACATGAACTCTTGGTTGTAATTGTTTTCTCTTGTTAATGTAAATAATAGAAATAGCATAGTATTAAACAATAAAAAAAATTATATATTGTAGATAAATGTCCTAACATATGACTAATATTAGCAAGGAACTAATATTTCGATATTTATGGTTCTTATGTTGCATTTTACTATTTATAGTTCCGTATCTCTTTATTACTATTTAAAATTTTCCTATATTATGATTTATTTTGTTTAACATAATTATTATAAATATACTCTTAACATTTCCTTTTTCCTTTTACATAAATCATATTTTATAACAATTTCTTAATTCTTTATCTTTATTCATTTTTTTTTTGCAATATTATAAACTTATTTAATATATTTAAAATTATTAAATACACTCTTAACTACTTTTATAAATATATAATATCTTTATAGCAATTCTTAACCCTATCCTTTATAAATCTATTAAAATTTTGTTACTATAATTAGTTTATTTAATATAACGAAAACCTCCAACAACTACTTTATATTAAATATACTAATTCTTATTTTTGAGAGTTTTTTTTTAATTAATTATATAATTTTTTAATTAAACTCAAAAGTAAAAAAAAATTTAAATTACTAAAATATTTTATCAATATTGTGTAAAATTTAACTCTTTATTATTTATCTATAATTATAATTATTGATAATTAATTAAAATTTAAAAAATTATATATTAAATTTTTTTATATTAAAATATTTGAAAAATAATTTTATTTTAAATTATTTATCAAATAAATTATATATAAATATATATATATATATATATATAATATATATATATATATATTATAGATTTAAAATTAATTTAAATAAAAATAAAAAAGAAAAATATAATAAATTTATTAATTTTTAATTAATGAAAGTATACTATTCCCATATACTTATTTGAATATACCTACAATATTTTTTTACTGGTAACATTTCACACCACGCTCTTACATGAAGATCATGTTTTAGGGATTTTGAAAAATTTAAGTTATTGAGTAATAGGCCTAAACTACAAGGAAATATTATAACAATAAGATCACATTAGTATGTTAGTTTTTTTGTATCATAAAACTATCTATTTTTAAGTCTTTCATTATGAACATCCAGTTCAACATCTTATATCATGTATTCCAGAATGAACGAGTTATGAATAACAAGTTCAACTCTTATATTGTAATACTCCTCATGAAAAGTTAATATCGGTAAATAGTAAAGTTAAACATGAACAAAAACTTTATTTGAAAAGTATAAAACTCTGTTGCTAGTATTATGATAATTAAAATTGTGTTAGTGCTATTTGATTTGAGCATATGATTAATCATGGTTAATAACTGTGGAGGCAGTTAAAATATAAAAAAAAACCCTAACTACCTTCAGGAGGTAGTTGAGTCCCCAGAGAAAAAAGGGGAAAGATTGCCAAGTCTGGTAGGATCAGATGGCAGAAAAAAAAGAAGGAATGCTATGTCTGGTAGTGATCAGATAGCATAGGAAAAAGGAAGAGATTTTCCTGTATTCCGCTATGTCTGGTTAGGATCAGATAGCGAGATCTGGCGAGGCCAGTGAAATTGCATTCAAGAGAGTCTGCAAAAGTGCTTGTGGGTGGAAGATCGAGAAGAATCTTCCTACATACGGGTGGTTTGACAAGCATTACAAGTAGGTTTGCTGTTAAGCAGGTATTGCTTACTATGTATATCCACTGAGAAATTTCTTGTGTGGTTCTGTGCTAAAGAGAATAGAGATAGTGGAAAGTAATCTGTCTATTTTTTTTTTTTTTAAAGGAAAGAACATTAGATTCTATGTGATGGACAGAGACAGAACCTGCATTCTTTTATTTGAAATAAAAGTGAAAACATAACGAACAGATCATTGTAATCTTTGGCGGTAGCAAGGATTTAATGACAGGGCAAAAAATACTGTAAAACCCTTTTTTCCATATTCAATAATCGAAAACGAAAGACTAGTAATCTTTGTATTCAGAAACCGGAAAGGAAATTATAAACATTTCTCTGCTGAAAGAGACTGTAGCATACACTTATATTCACAAAAATGTACAAAAGAAAGTAAATCTGGTGTGACATGCAGATCAAACAAATCCATATACTAAACTATATTATTGTCCATAGAGAGGTGATGAAATACCTTAAACCTCGGTCAAGTGGACCGCGGGATTTAACCAGAGATTGATAACAAAACATGTTCAACTCAATAACATTTTCTTATAACCGCATAACTGTGTCACATGATTAAAATATATATATATATCTATATATATATATATATATATATATATATAATATATATATACGGTAAATAATATAAATAAAAAATACAAAACAAATAAGTATGAATGCCGAGGAATTGGCATAATAACCTGGTCACATGCATGCTCAACCAAGATTAACTTGCAACCCCCTTTAGATGAACCACTCTAGCCGAGCCGTAGCATGTGCTTAGCCAGTGGAGGGCACCAAAGTCGAGTCATGTAATATATGAATTCATCATCTGAAAAGAAAGGAAAACAATAGCTTTACCCTGAATAGGGAGATAATATATAATTAAACATTAAGTCTGCAAACATAGTACAGTACAAGAAGACGGATAAAACAACCGAAAAACATTATGTGTAGAGCTAAAAGCTTACTAAAACCTTCGTGTCTCATTCAAGTTATTTCAACAAGTCTAAATCAGGAAACAA